>CM040125.1:84300925-84967875 GCA_022559845.1 Amorphophallus konjac
TAGAAAAGCTCAATCAAATAAAACCAAGGCCCATTAAGCCCTGAATCAAATTGGACCTAGCCAGGGAGGGAGGCTACCCATAAAATAAGCCCAAAATGTGCCTGAAAATAGCCCAACAAGTGATGGACAACTCGAGACATCAATAAATGGGAGTAAGAGAAATGACTCAAATTATTGACAAAAAATGGGTGTCAACAGATGCCCCTCCTTAACGTCCTCTTTGCAGGGGAGCGAGCAGAGGTAAAGCGGAAGCGAAATGGAACATGAAGATGAAGTGAAAATGAAGCGGAGTGGACTGAAAAGCGGGCGTTAAGGTAAAACGACACCTGTTTTTACCAACAAGTGATATGAATCTTCTGGAAAACTCTGAACCGAACACGAGGAATGATGAGACTAAAAGCGATGCCAATCTGAAAGAACTAAACTAAATAAAAAGAAACACATGATCGACCTCATGGGGGACACAATCCCTCGGACCAATGAGGAGACCGGAATAAGCAGGGAAAAATAATGAAGCGGATTAAAACTCCAGACGGGGACCTCTTAATCAACCAAACCAAGCGAACCGATCAAAGAGAACCTTCCAACTCAGAGTGGAATTGTTCCTCTTACTAAAACACTGAACGCATAGCTAACCATCACTGGTGGGGGACTTTACAGGCAAACCATAGGTCATGAATGCTCAAAAGATGCGCATGATGCATGCTGGTCTAAAATAAAAGAAACCAGTAAAACGAATGTGAAGAAAGAATAAAATATAAGATACTCGAGAATAGTATTGCTAAGCTGGGAGAATCAGAGTCAAGACACTATCCGCAACCACGGCATTCATGATAGAACCATCCTCCCCTGGGCATCCCAACCTAACGGCCTATCCGGAGATTAAGCACGTGAACCTGGATCATCATCATTTTTGTTAAAGGGGAACATCAGATCCTAGAACACATAGATAACCAACTGGTTCTCAAGATAGTATAGTATAGTACCATATAGTAATGCAATAAGGGACATAGGGACATAAAGCCATACCTGACTTACCTGTGCAGGTGAAACGGCATGTTTTTTTTATTTTCATTTCAGATTTTTATGGATTTTTATGTATAAGACGAACAAGTATAAACATAACAGAGATAACACAATGATTAACTGAATGACAAACGACATGACATAACATGACGATGAACATAACATAACAAAGGCAAACGAGCGCATATGCAAGGGCATAAATAAACAACATGCATGCATGAACACGGTGTGACAAGATAACAATACGATGGGATAACACACGGTTGGGACAAGAACACGACGGATGATCACGTGGTTGGGACAAGAATATGACGGATGATCACGTGGTTGGGACAAGAATATGACGGATGATCACGTGGTTGGGACAAGAATATGACTGATGATCACGTGGTTGGGACAACACAAGGAACATAGAGGGACGACTATCATCATATGCAAGACAACTAACAACATGTGGTGAGGAATAAAACAACAAGCGTGGGACGATGCGGTGGGACATAGACACGAGGCAAGGACACGGCGGGATAAAAAACGTGAACAAAATACCCACTTCAATCAAAACCTAAGACCAAAATGAAGCAGAACCGCCAGGTTCATAATCGTGAGGCAAAGCCCTCTCATAAAGATATGATCATTGCAACTGAGAAGGACATGAGCTTCAGAACAGATCGAGAGAAATGATTGAAGAAGAGAACAGACCAAAGATGTGAACAGGAGACAGATCGCAAAGATATAGAGCAAGGAATGCCTGAAATCCTGCAACATGTACACTTAGCAAACAGATTACGTATCTGTCCTCAAAACAAATAGACAGAAACAAAAGATAAATATATATATTTTTTATTTTTTTATTTTCTTGATTTTTTTTGGATTTTTTTTGACAATATTTGATTATTTTTATTTTAGGATTTTGAAAATATTTGACCTTTAGAATTTTGACGATATCTGATTTTTTTTGATTTTTTAAATAGCAATCCGCAGCACCTAAAGACAGGCTCAAACTGCTGGCCAGGCATCGTCGTCCCTCCCCTCTCATTAAAGACTTCTCTTGAGCAGGGCGTGCATGTGAGGGTGGCTCGCCACAACCAACCGCTTTTAAAGAACGGTGCCCCTATTAAGGCCATACCCTGGATACAACCCAGCCTAAGAGGGAGAAGCAGAAAAAATGGAGACAAGCTTCATATAGGATGGGAAATATCAGGACTCGATTTCCTTCCAGGGCACCACCTCTCAAAGAGTAGGTCTGTTGCGTCGGGGCTTTATGTCTTTGATTTTTAGACCTATATTTATCAGGCACGCATGCGACCAGGCTCATGACGTCCCGCGGGGAACTGTACTGCCACTCTTGCCATGCCTTTGATCCATAATTTTGCATATGATTCATTCATTTTCATTTTGATAGCCCCTTATTGGCTAGATAAGGCATGAAAGCTCATTTTTTGAGGGTTAAGACTGCCCCTATTTGAGACCTCTCTTGTATTAGGGAGCGCCTTGGTCGGTCATCTCATCCATCAGCCTCTTGCCCCTGTACTTAGCCGAGCAGAGAAAAGAAAGGACCTTTGTGCATACCCAAAGTATGGCCGAAGCAGCAACGGTGTTCCTTAGAGGAATCGGCTATGGCTCGCCGTGTAGTGTGTGAAAACCCATACTCAAAAGGTCACCCTCAACAATCGAGGAAAGAAACTAGACTCCCAGCACGGAGCTATCACCAGCCTAAGGATGCTGCAGAAGTTAACTCATTTAATTAAAATAAGCAAATTTCTAAAAGCCACTTAACCATGTTGAGGAAACAACATTATAAGCATGTGCAGGTGTAAGAGAGATAATAACGATGATAACATTTTCTTGCACAAAATAACGATACCTTTGCAAATCCATGGCGTGGAAGTTGCATCAACAAGCAACCTTGATCATCGAGCTTTTGATCAGCACAAGCTTTATATTCCTTGCTTGCCAGGATAAAGGGGAGAGGATAGCAAAGTGTAGAGATTCCTGGACACAGAGGAGTGGCAGATATTAAACTGGACGAAAAAAGATGAAAAGGAAGAGAGACGAGGGCTAGAACTCCCTCGTTAAGGCACAGAGGCCCTGATAACAAGGAACCGAATACAGAATAAACAGAGATTAACTGAGATCAAGGCGGGCTAAAGCCTCGAAAATAGAAAGAAAAAGGGTAATAACCCTGAAAAGGTGAGGAGGAAAGAACAGAAATACGATGAAAAGATAGCTGCGAGGATGAGAAAGACGGAGAACGATCATCCGACGTGGTCGGAGAAAAAGAATAGCGATCACCTGCCAGAGACGGGGAAGAAGATGCATGAACACCCGACAAGGTCGGGGAAAAGAAATGGAAACCACCCGACAAGGTTGGGGAAGGATCAGAAAAACCACCCGACAAGGTCAGGGAACAAGCACAAGGAATTCCCAACAGGGTTGGGGGAAAAGGATGAGAAGTGGAATTCGGACGTATCCAGGGAGAAAAACTAGAAGATGCCCCTAGATCAGGGGAAGAGGATGACATAAGCCGAGGCCTAAAATGATGAGGACAGGAGAAGATTGTAGAAGTATGGTCAGGTGACCGAAGGTACACCACCCACGGATAGGAACTGAGTAACAGAAAAGATGATTTGCCGGAAGAAGGAGAGACGGAAGAAGAAGGGGAGGAAGTGGACCCCCAAGTACAGAACTGTCGGCCCTTGAACTTATGCCGTGGCCTCTTCTTCACAGCAATCTTCTTGAAACAACTCCGCCTGACGCGGACTCGGGCCTTCAGGCTTCTTAATCTGTAATACTTTTTCAAATAACGGGCCCACCTGGCAGACGGCCTGGCCCGATCATGAATATGCAGCTTCATTGGGATGGTTGCCCCTAGCTGTGTGGTGCCAACCATAGAAAAGCATTCTAGAACAGTCAACTCCATGTGTTGTTTATTAGAAAAATAGGGAGCTATGTTGCTCGGCGTTAACAGCATAAGATTCGGCATCTCCTCTCGGTAATCAGGCATGAAGTACAACTCCCTTGCTAGAAGTGCAGGACGGAACTGAGGGAGGGCAATGCGTGACGTTGACGTGGCCGCCTCACCAATAAGCCGAGGGAGATGAGACAGAAAATGTAGAATGCCCCTCGTCAATCTTGAAGGCACGGCCAATTGCCCCTTGAATGCTAAATTCATTAGACTTTTGGCGGCCGTGTGGGTTAGCACCATCCGGGTAGAAAACTCTCCTGGGCTAGTGAACTGAATAGCAATCAAGCGAGAGGTGATAACAACATCCACAGTGAATTCTCCGGTGATCAAAGAGATTGCCACCTGCCTCGCTTCTGAAGAAACTGGCACCAGTGCACTGGAACTCTTCTTAGCAACCGTCTTCATAGCAAGTGAAGGTTCATCATCCCTAGAATAGCCAGGGACCAGGACTCGGACCAGCATGCGGCAAATGAAATCTTGAAGCTTGTAATGCTCGGTCAAAACCTGGCTCGGCTCTTTATCTCCCTGGGGACTAGACCCGAGGGGCACTAAAAGTAGCGTGTACCTGCTCCGTGGGGTAGAGATAGGTGGAGAGAAGGGTGGAGAAAGCTTGGCAGGTGTGGGCGAAGGAAATGCGAGCGGCGGAGAGATAATGGCGATGATAGGCTCTGGTGGGGGTAAAGGTATGGAAGGTGGAGGTGTAGGAGAGAGCAAAGGTGAAGACGGTGGCGTTTGTGGAGATGAAGGCAATGGCGGGGGTGTGGGTTTAGGCTCGGCCTACTCGGGCTCAGACGATGATGGTGAAGGAAGTGGCATCAGTAGCGGGGATAACTGTGAAGGTGACGGAACAGGGATCGTTGTGAGAGGAGGTGATGAAGACGGTGGTGGTGATGGTGTTCGTGTTGGTGTGCTACAGGCCAATTTCGGGTCGGGTAGGCCCAATAATTGTACGATCTTGTTCATTAATAAAGTGGTGTTTGAGCGTAAATATGCGATTGTGTTACTTTACGTTGTCCCTAGGATATGTGGTTGTAAAGTCAGCTCGAGATGAGATCTCGAACATGAGACTTACTTTACATGAACACATACCTTAAACTGTTCCTAGATGGAGGGTAATCACTCGGGGACTTTGATTACCTATTAAACTAGTACACATGATGTGTCAGTGACCAGTCTCATGGTCATTGGTGCGGGGCACCAACACATATGTGTAGGTGTATGTCCTTGGAGGATGTGCACTGAACTGATCCGCTATTGGATCTTCAGATGGTTGATTATACCTAATGTCAACTGAAGATCCAACGGTCACAGTAGCATCGTTGGTCCTTTGACCTGAGACATTGATCGGATCTTACACGAGGACTGGAATGGTTTAATTATTTAGCTAAGTGACTTTAACCATAAGTCATGAGTTGCCGAGTCATTAATCACTCCAGGAGACGTGTGAAGATCATCAATGGTCAAGAGAGGATCGCTCACTGTCTGGTATATATCAGACAGTTAATGGGTCATGACATTGACGCTCCGTTAAATCCCTGGCCAGGGTCGTGTGAGTTCGTTTAGAACGGACGTCATATACTTTAAGGAGGTCATAGTCAAATGGCACGATCATGGGGTTTGACAGATACCGTACCCTCGATCGTACCAGACTCATAGAAGGAGCGAGGGATTATATCGATGTGATAACTGTGGACTTACAGGTACCAGATAGGCTGGTTTAAACCCGGCGTCTTCTCGGATCACGCGGATTTGCTTGACCCAACGTGATCGAAGGTTCGGAATGAATTAAACTATTATTCAGCTCTTGTAGAAGCGAATAATACGTTTAATTTACTTCTAATTAGGAATTAGAAGTTAATTGGCCTTAAACTAGAGTGACTGAGGGCCTAGAGGATCACACACAATGGATTCTTGGGTGACGGATAATTATTATACAAATGTATGTATTATTTCCTTTTAATTCCTTTTGGAAAGGAGTGTAAACGGAGTTTAATACATATGTATAATATGAGATAGGACATATATACAGTTTTGGTCTTTTAGAACCATTTTCTAATAAACATAAACTCTATATATAGCTACCTACGTGAAGCTCATTCGAGCCTTCACTTCTTCCAACCTCTTAAGCTTAAGCAAGCACATAAGCTTAAGAGGAGGATTAGCCTCCCCCTTTCTCCCTCTTGCTCTCTCTCTCTCTAGAAGGTGATAGAGTCGGGGATAGTCGTGCCGGGGAGGTACCGTCGCTGTGCAAGGGTCCGTGTGGATCGTCTCTAGAGGCCGTACTGTTGTGCGGCTCGGTTTCTCTGCATCGGGATTAGCGGACAGCGTCGTTCCGCGCAAGGTGAAACACGCAACCCGTAATTAGGGTGTTAGAAACACCGATTAGAGCACAGATTAAGCTTTCCATAACACCGGGATCGGGCAAATGAAATTTTTGTTATCCGCTGCCTAGCCCGTAGGTGCTGTGCGAAACCTTACAGATGGCAAAGGTGATGAGGGTGGCAAAGGGGGTGATGTGGTTGATGGAGATGGTGAAGGTGAAAAGGAAGGAGGTGAAGGTAGGGATGGTGAAGAAGGAGGAGAGGAAGGTAGTGACGTAGTGGGGGAAGTGGCAGGTGGTGGCGCTCTTTGACGTATCTTTATAACACGTCGAGAGGTGTTGGGGACAGGTGTGGTGGTGAAAACGGAGGGTGAAAGAGAAGTTGCCCGAGCGGAGGCTGGGGTAGGTAAAGGTAGTGGAGGAGATGGGATGGAGGAAGAAGTGGGTAACGGAGTAGGTATCTTATCAACTGAAGAAACACCAGGGTGCCCCTGGTCTTGAAGTGGAGACGGTTGCCTAGGCGGGACGGCTTGCTGCTGCTATTGCTTGCTACTGAGATCCAAAATAACTTGGTGTATGATAGCCCAATCATTCATCTTCTTATCTTCCAAGCTGTAAACAAGTTCCCGGAACTCGGAGCAGTCCTCAATCAAATGCCCCTGTTGACGATGGAATTCACAAAAATGGAGCAAATTCCCGACCGCGGGTTGGCAAGGCATAACCAGAGAGAGTTGCAATGCATGGGTGGTCATGAAAGCCCTGAAAACATCTGTAAAGGATTTTGGCAACGGAGAGTGAGAAGCCCGCTTCGGGCACGGTGGATGCCGAGGGGTATGAGAAGGTAGTGGGGATGGTAGCAGAGGTTGCGTAGGCAAGGGGGATTGCGTAGGTGAAGGCGGAGGGCTAGTCAGTGAAGGGTGTGGAGGCGTGGAGGGAGCGGGAATATAATGGATGACACCCACCTGCTCAGGATGTGGTGTTTCCTTGACCGGGAGTGGAGAGGCATGAGGAAATAAAACAGCGGAGGGCTGACTCGTGGAGGGAGATGTAGTGGAGGCATATGTGGAGGTATGTGGGTAAGCGGGGGCAGACGATCGACTCATGGAGGGATATAAGGGAGATGACGGATGGGAGGCGTACGTGGGCATAGAAGGTGGCGGTGAAGGAGACTCGCGGTCAAAGGAAACTAGGAGTTGTTGGCTAATGAAGCGGGCTCGACTGTAATGCTGTTGCCAGGACGCAATATCATTCAAGGCTAAGATACATCTGAGTTCGGGCGTTGCATTAGAAATAACCATATTGATTTGTTCGCCCTCCGGAATATGCCCCGGGACTTGCGTGGCCAGGCGACGCCAGCGTTCGCCAAACGTGAAGAATTCCTCGTCGGGCTTGATCTTCTCTTGGGCCAGATCAACCATGGAATACTTGGGCCCAACCTAGTCTTGATATTGCTGAATAAATCTTGCTTGATGGCTTGAAAATTCATCATCTACTCTTTTGGTAATGTGAAGAACTAATCCTTGGCCAAGCCCTCTAAAGATAGGCCAAACAAATAGTCCATCAAGCGTTGATCATGCTGAAACTGGGCCGACTCATATAGGAAATTCTTCAAATGGACGTAGGGGTCACCAATTCCACCATAGCGACGATATACGGGGATCTGTAAACGTGGTGGAAGCTGAAGACCCTTGAATGCAAATGGGGTATCCAAAGAAGTTTGAGGACTGATTCGGCGTTGTAATTCATCAAGCTGGCATTGGGCCTGAGCGATCATCTCCTCGGTAGGAAGAGTCTGAGAAGGATATGGGCCAGCCTGAGTAAGAGATGATGGATTTAGACCAGGATAATGATGATGGGCCGGATAAGGGGATCCGGTCTGAGAAGAAGGAAAGCCCGTTCCGGGAATGGAGGAATGCATGGGCCTGGAAGAATCGTGTATGTGGGGATGAGAATTGATTGGGCTAGCAGCAGCGCGGGCGGGATAAGAAGGCCCGTTTAAAGAATAGGGTCCAATGGAGGAATAAGGAGATGGGCCCGCATGGGAAGAGGAATCCACGCGGGGATAAGAAGATGGAGAAGTATAGGAATAAGGTATAGGGGAAAAATGCTCCATGGGGAGAATGGAGACTTTATACAGTGAACTTCAAAGGAATACAAGGATAGAAACGAGCCTATGACAAATGCAACTATATGGAGACACACAAAGATGAACTAAACCAAATGAGCCTAATCTGATAAAAAGATGGAAATGATGACACCGCAACATACAATGGAGGGAAGAGATGAGAAAAGAATCCACCAATTGACCACCCAAGTTATAAATGATGCACGAAGATTTTATAAGTTCCTCTTTAGGACCTTAGTGGATTAATATCTGAATTTACTCAACCATAAGGTACCTAACCAGGGTAAGAATGGGAAACTGGGTGACTTTAAAGGACTCTCCCTCACGTGGATGCAAACTCTAGACTGGGGGATGATGTGCTACAATCTACCCAGCGTCCGTGTGGGAATCCACGGCTCACGAGGACTTACGGAGGTCCTCGGCAAGGTCCCCTAGTCGGCTCCAAGAGTATGGAGACGAGAGGAAACCCTACCTCGGTAGGAATGCAACTAAAGTGTGAACGAAATGAATGAATCCTATGTGCACCAGAGTGCATGCAAAGTCTAGCCTAGCAACTAGCAATCAATGATCAATCAAATATGTAAGAAATGAAGACAAGTATTATGGTCAATATTAAAGCTAATAATCAGAGTGGGGCAAAAAATATTAAAGCTAGATTGGATAGACTCCTTTTCAATGACTATTGGGCTGAGAACTTCCCAGTGATTACGGTCAAACACTTAATGAGGGAGCCTTCCGATCACTCTCCTTTACTTCTTTACCATTCTCAGGTCAGCTCTGGCAGATTTGTGGTGCAACATATGTGGTTTGAGGATACCAGATTCAAACATGTGGTGCGAGAAGCTTGGGAGTCCATTCCTACAAATCATTACAATGCCTTTTACAATCTACAATGTAAGCTTAAAGCCATCAAACCAGTTATTAAACAGTGGAACCATGAGCAGTTTGGTTATATTTTTGAGAGGAAAATAAAAGCTGAGGAGGGGGTGATGCAAGCAGAGAATGCTTTTGATGATGAACCAAGTGAAATAAACAGAACAGCTCTACAAGCTGCCCAAGCTAAACACAAGAGGGTTCTGCACTTAGAGGAAATTTACTAGGGGCAGAAGGCTAGAACAAATTGGCTTCAAATGGGGGATAGAAACACAAAGTTTTACCGTCTTCATGTGAAGCAAAGAAGAGCCAGGATGACTATTCACCGAATTAAACTTGAGAATGGAGAGTGGTGTGAAGATGAAGCTGCTATTAAGGACCAAGCTGTGGACTTCTACATGCAACAATTTACTTCTACTGAGCATGAAATTAAAACTGAAATCCTAGAGCACATTCCTTCCCTGATCTCCACTAAGGACAACATAGCTCTCACAGCTATACCTGATGAAAAGGAAGTAAGTGAAGCTGTCCACTCCTTGGCTCCTGACAGTGCCCCTGGCCCCGATGGGTATACTGGTAAATTTTTCACCTTCTGTTGGGATTTTCTTTCACAAGATGTAATCACAGCGGTACAAGGTTTCTTCAAAGGCATGTTTCTGCCCAAAGGAATCACATCTTCATTGATTGCTATGATCCCAAAGTGGCCTCTCCTATCACTTTTGCTGAAATGAGACCTATTAGCCTCTACAATTTCACTTACAAGATCATTTCCAGAATTATTAGTAACATGATGGTTGATATCCTTCCCAAAATTATCTCAAAAAATCAAGGGGCTTTTGTCAAAGGCAGGAACATTGTGGATTCTATCTCAATAGCTTCTGAAATGATGAAGGAGATTGGTCGGAAAGTCAGGGGAAATAACATCATTCTTAAGCTAGATATGGCCAAGGCATATGACAGGCTGGAATGGGACTTCCTGATTGAGGTTATGAAGTCATTTGGGTTTTCAAATAAATTTTGCTCTCTCATTTTCATGATGCTCTCCAACTGCTGGTTCTCTGTGTTATTCAATGGTTCTCCTACTAGATACTTCAAGTCAAATAGAGGGGTTAGACAGGGGGATCCATTAGCCCCAGCCCTATTTATAATTGCTGAGGAAGCTCTTAGCAGGGGTCTTACCAGTCTCTTCCTCAGTGGGCAAGTTCAATACTTTCAGGTCCCCCGGGGTTGTATGCAAATCACTCATCTCTTGTATGCTGACGACACACTGATATTTTTGAATGGCATGGCTAGGAACATTAAAAATCTGTTGACATTCATAAGTGAATATGAGGCATCTTCTGGGCAGAAGGTTAATAGTAATAAGAGTAGCTTCATTATATCCCATAAAGCAACACATGCAGTCATAAGAAGGATGTCAGCTAACACAGGCTTCCAACATAAAATTGGGCTCCAATCTTACCTTGGTGTTCCCCTCTTTGAAGGAAGAAAAAGAATCTCACACTACAAAGACCTGCTGGACAAAATATGCAATAGGATTAATAGTTGGCAATCTAAATATTTATCCCAGGCTTGTCGAAGGTGCCTTATCAATTTTGTTCTGCAATCAATTCCTGTTTACACAGCCAGTGCATCTTGTCTACCAGCTTCTATTATTGGAATCATAAAAAAATTATGCGCCAACTTTTTATGGACTGGCAAAGAAGGCCCAAGACACCATTGGGTGTCCTGGTCTAATATCACTAAACCCATAGAGGAGGGTGGACTTGGAATTAAAAGCCTGCATCACATTCAAGTTTCCATGGTGGCTAAACAAATTTGGAAAATTCTTAATGGCCATTCTCTATGGTCACAATATGCCAAGTCTAAGTACATAAAGGACCATCTTAGCAACATTCAAGCACCCTTTCCTGCTGGTGTCTGACGGGAGGTTTTCAGTCAGGCCAGGGAATTGGTGTTATCCAACACCCGGTGGATTCCAATGGATGGGAGAACTATTGATGTGTTGAATGATAACTGGTGTGGAATAGTTTTGTCTCCTAGTAGCATCACTCCTAAGGTAACCTTAAGCGAAGCCATCTCCAACTTAAACCATCAGGTGTGGTCCTATATCCCTCAAAGCATTGTTCAAAAAATTAGAAATATTCAACTACTTCAGAGGCCAGACAAATGTGTGTGGGCTGCTACTTTAGATGGCACATTTACCAGCAGATCTACCTATAATGACGTGCGCGTATAAGGGATTAGAAGAATAGCATTGAAAAATATTTGGGGAACTCACATTCCCCCAAGAACATCTCTATTTGGCTGGCGGATCCTTCATAACTTTGTGCCTGTGGACAGTGCCATTAGAAGAGTTGGTATCTACCTCCCTTCGAATTGCGTATGCTGTAGAAATAGTAACCAGGAAGAGTGTCTTAACCATCTCTTCATGGAAAGTCAATTGGCTCAACCTGTGTGGAGGTCCTTTAGGCTCTTATTTGACTCCAAATGTAGACATACCAATTCTATTATTGGCTACTGCTGGGACATCATGTGCACAGCTGACAGTAAATCACCTTATGGTTTTGTGGCTATTCTCACCATGCTTCTCATCTTATGGGAAGTATGGAAGGCTCGGTGCAAATTTAAATATGAAGACAAAGGGCCGACTATTAGAATCATTCAGCAGCAAATAAAGGGACATGTTGAATTCTATATGAAACAAGTGACTTTTAGCAAAGCCCCATCAGCAAGTGAAAGGCAAATACTGGAAACTTACAATTTTACCTATAACCTCAGAGAGAGGCCCCCAAAAATCATCAGGTGGTCTTGTCCCAACTCAAGGTATGCTCTAAATGTTGATGGGGCTGCTAAAGGCAACCCAGGACATTCTGTAGGTGGCGGATGTATCAGAGGCAGCAGGGGTGAATTTATTCATGGGTTCTCTTACTATTATGGCATGGGGACTGACATGGTTGCAGAGGCAAGGGCATTGCTTGATAGGATGAGGATTCTAGTTAAAAGTGGGCTTCCTATAGCTGTGATTTACTCTGATCCCAAGGCCCTTATAAATTTGATTCAGTCCTATAACCAGCCACCATGGAGAATATGCAAATGGTGGGTTGAAATCAAAGAATTAGTCACAAAAAAAATTGGAATCTGCAGCATATCTATAGGGGGGAATTCAGTCGCCGATGCTCTAGCATCATTAGATTGTTCCAACCGATCCAATAAGGACTTCAGGAGCTGGCAAGACCTTCCTAGCAATGTTCGTGGTTTTGCCACTGTGGATGCAACTGGCCTCCCTAGCTGGAGGAGATAGAGATGGGTGTATGTCTCTCATTCTATATTAATGTTGTTACACACTCAGGGGTATGCCCCGTGGTTCTTGTAAAATATTTTTTCCATCATGAATAAAATTTGGACCGGGTACTATTGTTGGAGTTAGCACACATTGTGCAATCCCTCAATAGTTTCTCCTTGGTTTTGTTTATCTAAAACAAAAGACAAGTATGCAACAATGATATAAGAGCAGGGGGAGATCAATAATCAGCACTGAGGGATCATGAAGATGATATAGCATGATAATCAACAATGGAAGCTCGGGTGAACTAAAGTACACATGGACGGTCTCTGGGAGGCCGTACAGGGAGTAGAACGGCTCTGTCTGAACCGTTTAACAGCAGGGAATGCATCAACTAACTAACTCACAAAACACTAAAGAACAGCCTAAATCACGAGATGCTGATGAAATGACAAAATACTGTACACTGACTGAAAAAGCACTGAAATGGGGGATGAGTGTGAAGTAGGTGTACCTAGATGAACAGTCTCAAATAGACCGTATGACCTCCGGAACGGACCTATATCAACCACAGAACGTCAACAAACCCAATCAGCGCAAGAGTGAGAACATACATGTACCTGGACGATGCACGGTTGAAATAGAACTGCTCGATATAAGAACGGGGGGTGGTAGACCGCAGGACGCAGCAGGCTCGTAAAGAGATTAACAATGTCGCGGGGAAGAACGAGTGAGCCTCGACCGTACGGCACCATCGACGACTTGAATGAACCGCACAACCCCTAGGGGTACCAGAATGCAACCTGTGAAGACTCAAAGAGGATGAACTAGAAAAAAACCATAGAGAGGGTCAGCAAATCACTACCACGATGAGCACTAGTTGTCCCACCGTGATCGCCAAAAAATGGGCTGTTGACATGTTTTTACTTACTCTAACCGACCGACTTAAAAGATGTCTTCTCTCCCCTTCTACTAAATCGATGTGAGAAATAAATGGACAGTAGAAGGAGATAGAAGCAGGTAAACAAGTGTGATCGCCACCAAGGTGCCTAATGTGATTGACACACTGTACCTTGGAAAGAGAGGGAGACACTCGCCTTATGAGCAGCACTGCAGGGATGCGCGGCCTGTGAAGAACCACCATTCATGTTGAACGGCCGCACGACAGACCGCTCATCGGTGCTGCAGAGGACACGGGACATAGAACTACTAGCAGATGAACGGCTCCAAGACAACCGTAGTTGGAAGAAGAATGGTCAAAGGTACACCGCACCTCCTCTTGAACAGACGTAGGGGAACCGTGCAAGACCACCATGCCAGAAGTTGTAAGAGTCCAACCTCCACCCTTTCCGGCCGGCCAGAAAGGATGGGTCTCGTGCTAGTGGGTTGCTGACCTGCGAAACAAAGTGTAGAACACAAAAAAACCCAATATCAGAACTATGAAGCGTAGCAAATGCTCAAACAGAAGGAAATAGACATAACTAAATGAAGTGGGGGGATACCTGAGGGTTTTAAACCCTTGGGGCACCAAAAACGTGGGAGGATGTGTGAATGACAGTGCAAGTGAAGAAAAATGTGGAGAAGGTGAAGCATGCAACGAGAAAACTGACAGTGGGACTAGTGAACTAACGACTCAAACAAATGGTATACTCCCTGAACCGTGGGCCTGTGTGGATGTAGAAGGCCTCCCTCCCTATCTTGGGTTGCTCAAAGATTCGGTAGGGCTTCGCCGGCGACCAAAAAAATCCCCCCCGCCCTCTCGAAACTTGGCTTTAGGGTCTATTTATAGAGCCTAGAAAGCCAGTTCCGAAATCAAGGTTTTTAGGCATTTTCAGGTCGAGATAATCAAAGGAAAGTTGTAGATAATTGAATTATTTTCCAACCAGTCGAAATGGCACTCAAAATGGTTAAGTATCTGCAGAGAAAATAATGGAGGAAGTTAGGGATAAAACCACGGATAGAGAGAGAAAGTCTGTTAACCTTTCAGGAATCGAGACGATGAACGGTCTCACGATAGACCACCCAACAGGATGAGCGGCCATCTCCTAGGCCGTCCAACCCTGTCGGTGGAAATTCAATAAATCAGAAAATATTATCCAACTATCCATCGAACTGGCCGAAAACCTCGCCGTTGGACTCTCATAGATGAACGGCTAATCATAGACCTTACATCTACAAGAGCGGCCAGGAAGAAACCGTCCATGCCTGTCGGTGATAATTCAAAATAAATTAGATAATTATCTAAAAACCAGTGACGTCAGGACTCTTGAGAGATAGACAGCTTAGTATGTACCGCACAATGCTCTTATGCGGCTAGGTATAGGCCGTATATATGCTTGTCGGTGATAATTCAAAAAATTAGCTAAATATCCAGTAAATATATGAACGTCCCAATATCAACCGCACATAGGTTGACTGGCTGGAGGTTGACCGCACATGTACATGGGCGCTTGAAATCCATAGAAAAGCTCAATCAACCAAAACCAAGGCCCATTAAGCCTTGAATAAAATCGGACCTAGCCAGGGAGGGAGGCTACCCATAAAATATGCCCAAAATGTGCCTGAAAATAGCCCAACAAGTGATGGACAACTCGAGGCATCAATAAATGGGAGTAAGAGAAATGACTCAAATTATCGACAAAAAACGGGTGTCAACAGTATTGAGGTTAAATAGCAAGATTTTCTGAGCTCATTTTTGGGTATCAACAACATTCTTTTTCTTCTTTTTGCTATCACATGAAAATTTTCTTTTGTTCATCAGAATTTTAATAGCAATCAAGTTCAGTGCATACTTGGCATCTAGAGGATATACGTTATTTAGACGATAATATCCCTAAGAGCTTAGTGTGACTAACTATCATGCTTCAATATAGAACATAGGTATCTTTTTCACCTCATGACATATATCAACTTATTTCATTGATAAGTGAGATATATTTCTCAGTGATCCTGCCATTGCTCTGCCAAGTTTTTGCAATGAATTTATTACAGAGTTAACAGTGGCACTCCATGACACAGTCCACAAGACTTTAAGGTTAGGAGACATGGTTTCTCAGTGGACCATTGTCATTGCTCTATCATTGTTGACCCTTTAAGAGTTCTTCAGATATTCAGATGTTTAAAAGCAATGCATGAACTAAGTACCTCAACCAAAGTTGCCATTACTATATGAGATTTCAGATTTTAGAAACTTTTACCAGGGCACAGCATGCAAAAAAAATGGTTAAGCCCTATTAAAGTTAAACACAAAAATTCTCAGGAATTTTATCTTTAAACTCAATGAATTCATTAAATTTAAACCATCCATTTATTTCAGACAATTATAATCCATTATAATAGAAGATTCCTTATTTAATTTGTTCTCAGATTTATGATCATGGTACATAAATTGAAATCTTCTCAAATTTCAAATAGTTCAAGGAAGTTTTAAGAAGCAGCCAGAAGCAATGCAAAAACCATGAGAGTGGCTTCAAGAATAAGCTTTCAAGTGACATCAATAAGAATAGTTCATAGAAATGGCATGATTGATCAAAACTCAATAAGCAAGAATGATTTCAGACATTGTTTCATTGATACCACTGATTTGAGATATTTTTAGAGTGACAGGTTCAAAGATAAAACATTGATATCCAAGGGGGTGATAGACATGTGAACGTGGCAGATGTTCATGCTTCAAAATGTATACAACAAATTCGTTGATGTTTCAAAGGAAATCAACACTAATGGAAGTGATAATCAAGAAGAGCAAGAAAGGCACAAGTTCTCCTTTCGAGACAAAGCAATTCTATACGATTTCAAATGAAACTCCTCCTCAGCAAAGGCAAGGATGAAGAATCAAAAGTTTATTCAATCTAACTCTTCCTAAGAGTGTGCATGCGGCATGCATTGAAAAATCTTCTTAGAAATTTTGACACAATTAATGTGCAGACTTCCCTTGAAAGAGCCAATCTAAGCATGTGAGAAATGCAAATCATTATTAAAGCATTTTACTCCCCCCAAGTGTATACATGCATTTCAAACAATCATTTTAGAATTTTGACCATGAATGATATGCAAATGACTCTAAAAGCATTGTATTCATGAGATCAAACAGGTGCATATGACCAAACTGCCCCTATGTAAATGAACTAAGACATCAAATATGGCATGAAGATTGTGCAGGGGTTATTAAACTAAGCTCATGAGCATCTAGGCTGCTCTATATGCAAATTTTGATCCATGGTACAAGGTGGAGGACTTAGGTCTAAAGACCACCTCACACATGGTTAGAGCTTCCAGACATATCTCATCTGCCCTTTGGCAATACACCATTTTATATACCATTAAGAACAAACATGAATGTGCATACCAAATGCAGTGCGGTCCTGTATAAGCAACAAGGTTTTCAAATTAAGCATGACAATGCAAATTGCATATGCATATGTAAAAAAAAAATGTATGAATGAGCTGATCAACATATGCTTTGAAGGACATACATAAGGCAATGCAAATGACATTTGCAGACATGTGAATTCACGCAATCCAATTTATTTTAGCTCCTCCTTAAGTATACAACAAAAAAAATCAGAGATGAAAGCATGAGGTTCTAACTAACAGATTTAAACATGATGTGCAACTAATAAGAGGAAAATATGCAATGCAACAACCAAAATAGAAAAGAATCAGAAATGGGGTTTTTACCAACCATGGGTGCCTAGATTTATTGAACCCCGTTTTATTTTACTTCTTCAAGGCATGCCTGCAAAACAGATTCTCATTTTGCATGCAAAGGTACCCAAGACTTCTTGGGTCCTTGTGGGTAAGCAACACCTCTAGTAGGTGTTTTCCACATTTTCTGAGCATTGAGATCATCAAATTTCATAATATAACACTCATGCATTGTATACCTAGACTTGCCACAGTAATGATAGTAAACAGAAGGCTTGGTGTTTTTCTTGTGCATGGGAAAATTCAACTTCTGTTTATTGACAGTAAATTTCTTATTTCCTTTAACATGCCAACAGTCTTTAATGACATGTCTAGCCTTGCCACAGTGATGGCAATTCACAACCAATTTTACATTCTTGTTATAGAATTGAACATTGTATTTCTTGTTTTCAACTCTAGCATATTTTCTATCAATGGCCAGCCAACATTCAGAGGCTTTGTAGCCAGGCTTCCCGCAATTGAAGCATACAACATGCCTTCTTTTTGAAAAAAAAATTATTTTTATCAAAGGCATTTTTGTTTTCAGAGAATTTAGCATGTTAAGAATAAGACTTCTTTCCTCTCTTGATAGACCAACAGTGTGTAGCTATATGTCCAGATTTACCACAGTGAAGGCATTCATTCCACATTTTCTGAACATTGGGAAATTTCCTAGCATTTAAATTTCTAACATGCATCCTACCAACATTTTGATCACCCTTTCTCATCACTCTACAGTCATGAATCAAATGACCAATTTTTCCATAATGATGACATGAATTTTTCTTTGCATGTGCATGTGAATATACAAGAGATTTGTGGTCAACATGCACTGAGGTAGTCACATGGTAATGCAAACTGTTATCCTTTATCAAATCTTTATTCTGGTTCGAGGTTTTATCATTGACAGTTTGTTTTTGACTTCTTTGGGCAATGAATTGGAAGAATGGAGAATTTGAGGTGCTGGTTGTTTTTGAGCTATTCACAAAAGAGGTGTAGAGTTTGTTTTCATTGGATTTCTTATTACCATTGTTGTAGCCCAGCCCTTCCTTTTGGAAATTCACCTTAGCCCCCAACAACCTATCCAGATTTTATTTTCCATGAATTTTTTTTGACAATGAGGTTTTCAGATCTTGAATCTCATTTTCCAAAGAAGCAACAAGCAATTCATAATTACCATTTTCTTCGTCACATTTAGTCAGTCTCTCATTCAATATGGCATTTACAGATATATGATTTTCAATTTCATTTTCAAGACTACCTAACTTGTCTAAATTATCACACACTTACCCTTTTCAAATGTAATCAATCTTTTAGATAGGGCATTGTTTAAGTGTTTTAATTTTTCAACCTCCTCTCTTAGTTTGTCATTTTACTCTTGGAATTCATCATCGTTAATCAAATCACTTATTGAAATCTGATCTTCATAAAATGCTTCTTGTTTGTTTTCTATTCCAAATTTTTTAAATTTTTTCGGAAGCTCCAAATTCACTATTCTAATAACCTCAAGTTTTTCAGAAATCAAATTATTTTCATTCTCAAGATTTGTGAATTTTCATTCACATTCCTCAATTTGTTTTCTAAGTTTCTCATTTTTAGATTTCATTTGATCTAGTTCTGAACTGACAGTATCAAGATTTCTCAATTGTTTTCTAAAGATGTCATTTTCAGTTTTCAGTACTTCAACATCTTCATTTTCAGAACTAGAATTCATAACATCATTCAATTTCTTTTTCAGTGTTTTATTTTGTTTTCTCAAATTTTCATGTGACTCAATCAGATTAGCATAAGCATCCTCCCAATCTTCTATAGAAAAGTTTTCAACTGGATTACTTACCTCTTCTTCATTCTCATTTTGATCACTGTTGTGATCACTTCCTTCAGCCATCATGCATTTGTCCATCTCCTCTTTGTTCATGCGGACCAACTCATCAAACATGCCTTTAGCAATTCTGTAGGTTGAGACAAAAGGAAAAATGTTAGAATCAACTGCATCCTTTATTAAATTTATGGCTCTACGATTATCACTGTTCTTCAATCTGTGATCATCATTCCACTTAGACTTTTCTTTCGGCAATTTGTGTGGCCCTTGAGTGATTAGAGTCCACAGGTTAGGATCAACAGTACTTACAAAGTGAGTCATTCCAGCTATCCAAATATAGAATCTAGATCCATTAAACATAGGTGGATAAGCCATCGAACCAGTTCAAATCAATAAACCTAAAACCACAATGCACCAAGAAAATAGTGGTCTATTACAACAATTTCATTAAATAAGCAGGATCTACTCTGCAGATCGTTGGATATGATCTATCGGAGACCTGCACTGATACCAGTTGTACTGTTTGCAGTTGGATCTAAAGGGGGCTGAATAGATCCAACTAGTAATTTGAGCCCAATTAAGTGATTTATACCAATTAACAATAAGACTGCCAAAAGGACAGAAGATTAGATTTGAACAAATCGGATCACACTAATGCAATCCTGTAACACAGATGGCTACTCTCTACAATAATAGATAATGAACTAAAAACTGAAACTAAAAATAGAAGACAGAAATAGAAATACTCAGACTGGCTGCAGCTCAAAAAAAAACCTAATTGAGCTGATAGGTTCCCACAGACCATGAGACGAACACTATGCAGATATAACAAATAACAAGCTAAACTACTGAAAATGATAGTAGTAGAACGATGAAGTCTGCACTACATACAGCCCACAACTAACCTGTGAAGAGAGGTAGAAGATAAGGAATACCCACACAAATCAAACCACTGGACAATCAATTTTAAGGTGCTTCGGTCTACTACTCGCAGACCTACATCCACCCCTTACTCAAATGAGTAAGGCTTCCCTTGAAAATGCAAGAACATAGACTAAGTCTGCAACAACCGCTGATACCACAGCTTAAACCCGGAGGAGCACACTCGTCCCTTCTTCTAAAAACTTGGAAGGTACCCCGGAGGAACAATCCTCCCTTTCTCTGAAGCCACAGAGGGAAACATGAACAGCCCCAAGCTGCTCACAAACCCTGAGGATCCAGTACTCTCTTCCTCTGAAATCTCAGAGGGAACCCAGAGAAACAATCCTCCACGTTCTGGTTGACCAGAACACCCCACACACAGTGATGTACTGTGTGCAAACACCTTGTGTGCACCAAGCACAACAAGGCAAGACCCAAAATAGGAAATGAAAAAAAACAATAAGGAAAATAAACGAAAGCTGAACTAAAACAGGACAATAGAAAATTCTGAACGATGAAGAAGAGATGTAGCTTCCTATGGAATCACTTTGACTAAATTTTGGGACCCTACTTTGCGTCACTTCAGATCTCTCTCTTCCTTTCTATTTTTCTTCTAAACTAGGCAGGTCTCACTCAAACTCTCCTTCTGCTTCTCTCTTACTCTCTTTTCCCACTCTTCTCTTCTCTTCTTCCTGTTGAAACGAGCTAACGAATTTCCCTTGGTTTCTTCTGCTCGATCAGCCCTCTAAAGAGGCCTTCGAGGTGTATTTATAACGCCAGATCTGAATTTGGTCCCTTGTTCTAAGATAAGACAAATCTGGGTCATCCATCTTGTTGGAATAGCTCTAGATCTGAGGTATTAGGATTAGGAAACCCATACCAATAATTAGCCATTGAATTAGTTCGCTCAAAACATATCCACGTGAGTGACAGGGAGAGAATGAACTGACTTTGATTTAGAGATTTTCTGATTGGTCCAGGCTTAGAGAATGGAATACTCTCCATAAGGAATTCTTCTGGAAGGTTGCCACGTGGCCTAGGAGGTTGCGTCAATGATTGGAGATCAAATGGCACATGTGCGTCAAAGTGCCTCCATGTTGCGTCGATGCAGTGTTCAAACGCTGGCATTTGACTTGGTGCGTCAGTGCAGCAACCTAGATGCATTGATGTGGTGTTTCGAGCGCTTGCATTTGTCTTGGTGCGTCGATGCAGCGACCTTGATGCGTCGACACTTCAATGAAGACACAGTTTCAGCTCTCGACTTAGTGCGTCGACGCACTACTCTGTTGCATCGATGCATCAACAAACAGATTCTTGAATGCTTCTTGGAGCTTGACTGCATCGATGCAGTGGTGATCCTGCGTCGATGTCCTGATGTAAACAAATGTTAGTTCTCTTGAGTTCTCTTCTGGCGATTTTGGTTGACCGAAATGAGCAGTTCGGTCGACCAAACTTCTCTTAAGGCATGATCTTGTATTTCTAATTTTTCTTGAAGATATGCTGAAGGTTGTTTGTATCAACTATTGTATTTGCACTGTAACTTCATTGTTGGCACGTTGCTGAATTTTGTTGACTGTAGGTCTTCTAATGATGTGGGCCTTGAGCTTGAGATTCTGCTTTTCTTGTGTTCATCAACTCCATCACTGAAACAAGAACAATGATAGCAGGATTTCAAAGGCCGCTTCCACTGTCAGCTTCATAAGGTCGAAGCCACATTTAACACTCACAACTTGCTCTCCATGTTGTCCAACCTATTCTTCAATTCTTCACAAATCCAAGGATGCTCATATAGAGTTAAGGCATCATATATCAATAAAGCATGGCATAATTACAAACATGAATCCATGAAACCAGTGCACCAATACATGACTCACAGATGACTCATAGTGTTGACATCATCAAGATCATAGGGACACAACATTCTCACCCTTTTTGGTGATGGAAACACTGTGAGTCATTGTGACGAATTTAACACTCAAGATGTGTGATAAGAAATGAGTCATTAACACCCAAGATGCATGATAAGAAATACTAACTTATCAAACTAATTCCCCCCCTTTGACATCAGCAAAAAAGTTTGATTAAGATAGTACAATTGAGCTCCCCTTTAGACATGGAATCAAATGCCTGTCAATGAAATATACAAAACTATTCTCCCCTTTAATGAAAGAACACAATCCATAGACTAATTAAACAATCTCCCTCTTTGATAACATTGAATGACTTGTATGGAAGTGTAAGAGCTGGAGATGATTAAAGCAAGAAGGGGTCATGACAATAAGAGATTAAAATACAGGCGATGAGGCAATCAACAAAAGCACATGGAGGAATAATTTCAACCAGTGACAATGCAGATCGTTTGTACATCAATCAAAATTGATACCACACTGAAGAGATAGTGTAATATAGAGTGTGACATGAACACAACAAATTATTTCCAGCAGGCATCAAAATTTAACACAAGAATTTCAGTGATGATTTCAAAGATTTGGAGCATTCAGGATTTCCAATTAGATACCAATTTCATAATTTAGAAGGAATGAATTTTCAGAATCTTCCATTATAAAAGCCTTAAGAAATAGTCCTTATTTATGTACATGGTTCAAATATAATGAGTTCGGAGTTTATCAATAAAATTTTCTTAAAAAAATGTGCAAGATCTCATACTAGAACCTTGTTTAACCTTCCTTCATCTTACTTACTCAATTGCAATGAATGCCTTAGGAGTTACTTAGATAGTATTGAGGTTGAACAGCAAGATTTTCTGAGCTCATTTTTGGGTATCAACAACATTCTTTTTCTTCTTTTTGCTACCACATGAAAATTTTCTTTTGTTCATCAGAATTTTAATAGCAATCAGGTTCAGTGCATACTTGGCATCTAGAGGATATACGTTATTTAGATGGCAATATCCCTAAGAGCTTAGTGTGACTAATTATCATGCTTCATTATAGAACAGAGGTAGCTTTTTCACCTCTTGACATATCTCAACTTATTTCATTGATAAGTGAGATATATTTCTCAGTGATCCTACCATTGCTCTGCCAAGTTTTTGCAATGTATTTTGTACAGAGTTAATAGTGGCACTTCATGACACAGTCCACAAGACTTCAAGGTGAGGGGACATGGTTTCTTAGTGGACCATTGTCATTGCTCTATCAATGTTGACCCTTTAGGAGTTGTTCAGATATTTAGATGTTTAAAAGCAATACATGAACTATGTACCTCAACCAAAGTTGCCATTACTATATGAGATTTCAGATTTCAGAAACTTTTACCAGGGCACAGCATGTAAAAAAAATGGTTAAGCCCTATTAAAGTTAAACACAAAAATTCTCAGGAATTTTATCTTTAAACTCAATGAATTCATTAAATTTAAACCATCCATTTATTTCGGACAATTATAATCTACTATAATAAAAGATTCCTTATTTAATTAGTTTTCAAATTTATGATCATGGTACATAAATTGAAATCTTCTCAAATTTCAAGTAGTTCAAGGAAGTTTTAAAAAGCTGCTAGAAGCAATGCAAAACCCATGAGAGTGACTTCAAGAATAAGCTTTCAAGTGACATCAATAAGAATAGTTCATAGAAATGGCATGATTGATCAAAACTCAGCAAGCAGGAATGGTTTCAAACATTGTTTCATTGATACCATTGATCTGAGACATTTTTAGAGTGACAGGTTCAAAGATAAATCATTGATATCCAAGGGGGTGATAGACATGTGAATGTGGCAGATGTTCATGCTTCAAAATGTATACAACGGATTCATTGACATTTCAAAGGAAATCAACTCTAATGGAAGTGATAATCAAGAAGGGCACGAAAGGCACAAGTTCTCCTTTCGAGACAAAGCAATTCTATACGATTTCAGATGAAACTCCCCCTCAGCAAAGGCAAGGATGAAGAATCAGAAGTTTATTCAATCTAACTCTTTCTAAGAGTGTGCATACGGCATGCATTGAAAAATCCTCTTGGAAATTTTGACACAATTAATGTGCAGACTTCCCTTGAAAGAACCAATCTAAGCATGTGAGAAATGCAAATCATTATTAAAGCATTTTACTCCCCCTAAGTGTATACAAGCATTTCAAACAATCTTTTTGGAATTTTGACCATGAATGATATGCAAATGATTCTAAGAGCATTATATTCATGAGATCAAACAGGTGCATATGACCAAACTCTCCCTATGTAAATGCACTAAGACATCAAATATGACATGAAGACTGTGCAGGGGTTATTAAACTAAGCTCATGAGCATCTGGCTGCTTTATATGAAAATTTTGATCCATGGTACAAGGCGAAGGACTTTGGTCTAAAGACCACCTCACTCATGGTTAGAGCTTCCAGACAGACCTCATCTATCCTTTGGCAATAAACCATTTTATATACCATTGAGATCAAACATGAATGTGCATACCAAATGTAGTGCGGTCTTGTATAAGCAACAAGTTTTTCAAATTAAGCATGACAATGCAAATTGGATATGCATATGTAAAAAAAAATGTATGAATGAGCTGATCAACATATGCTTTGAAGGACATACATAAGGCAATGCAAATGACATTTGCAGACATGTGAATTCACGCAATCCAATTTATTTTAGCTCCTCCTTAAGTATACAACAAAAAAAATCAGAGATGAAAGCATGAGGTTCTAACTAACAGATTTAAACATGATGTGCAACCAATAAGAGGAAAATATGCAAAGCAATAACCAAAATAGAAAAGAATTAGAAATGGGGTATTTACCAACCACATGTGCCATGATTTATTAAACCCCCTTTTATTTTCCTTCTTGAAGACACACCTGCAAAATAGATTCACATTTTACATGCAAAGGTACCCAAGACTTCTTGGGTCCTTGTGGGTAAGCAACACCTCTAGTAGGTGTTTTCTACATTTTCTGAGCATTGAGATCATAAAATTTCATCAGATAACACTCATGCAATGTATACCCAGACTTGCCACAGTAATGACAGTAAACAGGAGGCTTGGTGTTTTTCTTGTGCATGGGAAAATTCAACTTCTATTCATTGACACTAAAATTCTTATTTCCTTTAACATGCCAACAGTCTTTAATGACATGTCCAGCCTTGCCACAGTGATGGCAATTCACAACCGATTTTACATTCTTGTTATAGAATTGAACATTGAATTTCTTGTTTTCAACTCTAGCATCTTTCCTACCAATGGCCGGCTAACATTCAGAGGTTTTGTGGCCTAGCTTCCCGCAATTGAAGCACACAACATGCCTTCTTTTTGAAATAAATTTATTTTTATCAAAGGCATTTTTGTTTTCAGGGAATTTAACATGTTCAGAATAAGACTTCTTTCCTCTCTTGACAGACCAACAGTGTGCAGCTATATGTCCAGATTTACCACAGTGAAGGCATTAATTCCACATTTTCTGAACATTGGGAAATTTCGTAGCATTTAAATTTCTAACATGCATCCTACCAACATTTTTATTATTTTTTCTCATCACTCTATAGTCATGAATCAAATGACCAATTTTTCCTTAATAATGACATGAATTTTTCTTTGCATGTGCATGTGAATATACAGGAGACTTGTGGTCAGCATGCACTGAGGTAGTCACATGGTGATGCCAACTATTTTCCTATCTCAAATCTTTATTCTGGTTTGAGGTTTTATCATTGACAGTTTGTTTTTGACTTTTTTGGGCAGTGAATTGGAAGAATGGAGAATTTGAGGTGCTGGCTATTTCTGAGCTATTCACAAAAGAGGTGTAGAGTTTGTTTTCAAAGGATTTCTTATTACCATTGTTGTAGCCCAGCCCTTCCTTTTGGAAATTAACCTTAGCCCCCAACAACCTATCCAAATTTTCTTTTCCATGAATAATTTTTGACGATGAGGTTTTTAGATCTTGAATCTCATTTTCCAAAGAAGCAACAAGCAATTCAGAATTACCATTTTCTACTTCACATTTAGTCAGTCTCTCATTCAATATGGCATTTATAGATTTGTGGTTTTCAATTTCATTTTCAAGACTAGCTAACTTGTCTGAATTATCTAAGTTCACACACTTACCCTTTTCAAATGTAATCAATCTTTTAGATAGGGCATTGTTTAAGTGTTTTAAATTTTCAACCTCCTCTCCTAGTTTGTCATTTTGCTCTTGGAATTCATCATTGTTAATCAAATCACTTATTGAAATCTGATCTTCATAAAATGCTTCTTGTTTTTTTCCTGTTTCATATTTTTTAAATTTTTTCTGAAGCTCCAAATTCACTATTCTAATAACCTTAAGTTTTTCAGAAATCAAATTATTTTCATTCTCAAGATATGTGAATTTTAGTTTAAAGTCCTCAATTTGTTTTCTAAGTTTCTCATTTTTAGATTTCATTTGATCTAGTTCTGAACTGAGAGTATCAAGATTTCTCAATTATTTTCTGAAGATGTCATTTTCAATTTTCAGTACTTCAACATCTTCATTTTCAGAACTAGAATTCATAACATCATTCAATTTCTTTTTCAGTGGTTCATTTTGTTTTCTCAAATTTTCATGTGACTCAATCAGATTAGCATAAGCATCCTCCCAATCTTCTATAGAAAAGTTTTCAACTAGATTGCTTACCTCTTCTTCATTCTCATTTTGATCACTGTTGTTATCACTTCCTTCAGCCATCAAGCATTTGTCCATCTCCTCTTTGTTCATGCGGACCAACTCATCAAATATGTCTTTAGCAGTTCTGCAGGTTGAGACAAAAGGAAAAACGTTAGAATCAACTGCAGGCTTTATTAAATTTATGGCTCTAAGATTATCATTGTTCTTTAATCTATGATCATCAGTCCACTTAGACTTTTCTTTCGGCAATTTGTGTGGCCCTTGAGTGATTAGAGTCCACAGGTTAGTATCAACAGTACTTACAAAGTGAGTCATTCCAGCTATCCAAATATAGAATCTAGATCCATTAAACATAGGTGGATAAGCCATCGAACCAGTTCAAATCAATAAACCTAAAATGACAATGCACCAAAAAAATAGCGGTCTATGACAACAATTTCACGAAATGAGCAGGATCTACTCTACAGATCATTGGATCTGATCAATCAGAGACCTACTCTGATCCAAATTGTTAGGTGCACAACTGGATCTAGAGGGGCGGTGAATAGATTAAACTAGTAATTTGAACCCAATTAAGTGATTTATACCAATTAACAATAAGACCGCCAGAACGATAGAAGATCAGATCTGAATAGATCTGATCACACTAATGCAATCCTATAACATAGATGTCTACTATATGCAATATCAAATAATGAACTTAAAACTGAAACTAAAAATAGAAGACAAAAATAGAAAATACTCAGACTGGCTGCAGCTCAAAAAAAAAAACTAAATTGAGCTGATAGGTTCCCACAGACCATGAGACGAACACTATGCAGATATAACAAATAACAAGCTAACTACTGAAAATGATAGTAGTAGAACAATGAAGTCTGCACTACATACAGCCCACAACTAACCTGTGAAGGGAGGTAGAAGATAGGGAATACCCATACAAATCAAACCACTGGACAATAAATTTTAAGGTGGTTCGGTCTGCTACTCGCAGACCTACGTCCACCCCTTACTCAAATGAGTAAGGCTTCCCTTGCAAACGCAAGAATGCAGACTCAGTCTACAACAATTGCTGATACCACAGCTTAAACCCGGAGGAACACACTCCTCCCTTCTTCTAAAAACTCAGAAGGTATCCCGGAGGAACAATCCTCACTTCCTCTGAAGCCATAGAGGGAAACGTGAATAGCCCCAAGCTGCTCACAAACCCTGAGGATCCAGTCCTCTCTTCCTCCGAAATCTTAGAGGGAACTCGGAGGAACAATCCTCCATGTTCTGGTTGACCAGAACACCCCACACACAATGATGTATTGTGTGCAAATACCTTGTGTGCACCAAGCACAACAAGGTAGGACCCAAAATAGGAAATGAAAAAGAAACAATAAAGAAAATAAAGGAAAGCTGAACTGAAACAACACAATAGAAAAATCTGAATGATGAAGAAGAGATGTAGCTTCCTATGGAAGCACTTTGACTGAATTTCGGGACCCTACTTTGCTTCACTTCAGATCTCTCTCTTCCTTTCTATGTTTCTTCTGAACTGGGTAGCTCTCACTCGAACTCTCCTTTTGCTTCTCTCTTACTCTCTTTTTCCTCTCTTCTCTTCTCTTCTTCCTACTGGAACGAGCTAACGAATTTCCCTTGGTTTCTTCTACTCGATCAGCCCTATAAAGAGACCTTCAAGGTTTATTTATAACATCAGATCTGAATCTGGTCCCTTGTTCTGGGATAAGACAAATCTGGGTCATCCATCTTGTAGGAATAGCTCTAGATCAGAGGTATTAGGATTAGGAAACCCATACCAATAATTATCCATCGAATTAGTTCGCTCAAAACATATCCACGTGAGTGACAGAGAGCGAACGAACTGATTTTGATTCTGACATTTTTTGATTGGTCCAAGCTTACATAATGGAATATTCTCCATAAGGAATTCTTCTGGAAGGTTCCCACGTGGCCTAGGAGGTTGCACCAATGAATGGAGATCAAATGGCACATGATCTAATAACTTCTGTCACGTGCTCGGTATTGACGGTTGAATGAAGATGCGTCGACGTGCCTCAATGTTGCGTCGATGTAGTATTCAAATGTTGTCATTTGACTTGGTGTGTCGGTGAAGCAACCTTGATGCATCGACATGGTGTTTCGAGCACTTGCATTTGTCTTGGTGCATCGATGCAGTGACCTTGATGCGTCGACGCTTCAATGAATACACAGTTTCGATTCTCAGCTTAGTGCGTCGATGCACTACTCTGTTGCGTTGATGCATCAACAGACAGATTCTTCAATGCTTCTTGGATCTTGACTGCGACGATGCAGTGGTGATCCTGCATCAACGTCCTGATGTAAACAGATGCTAATTCTCTTGAGTTCTCTTCTGGCGATTTCAGTTGACCGAAATGAGCAGTTTGGTCGACCAAACTTCTCTTAAGTCTTGATCTTGTATTTCTGATTTTTGATGAAGATCTGCTAAAGGTTGTTTGTATCAACTATGTTGTGTCTCCTCTGATTTGGTGTCATTCATGTCTGGTTTTATTGATTGGCAACAGTGGTTTGACCATTGGCAACAGTGGCTTGACCACTAGTTAAATTTGACAACATCGTCTCTGTATAAGTCAGAATAAGTCTCAGTTGTTGTTAGAAGGTCATGCATATTTAGAATGTTGTAGCATTCAAGGTCGGTGCATGTTTCATCTTAAGGCAGAATAAGGTCGGTGCACATTCTGAAAGGATGCATTGTCAAGGTCGGTGCATGTCTTGCCTTCAAATGCAGCAAGGTCGATGCATACTCCTTTGGTCTGCATTTGAAGTCGGTGCACATTTTGCATCTGAGGTCAGTGTTAGTATGTAGAGCCTTGCATCTAAGGTTGGTGCTAGTTCATGTTTCATGCATACATAAAGTTGGTGTTAGTATGCAGAGCCTTGCATCTAAGGTCGGTGCTAGTTCATGTTTCATGCATACAAAAAGTCGATGTTAGTATGCAGAGCCTTGCATCTACGGTAGGTGCTAGTTCATGTTTCATGCATACATAAATTCGGTGCTAGTATGCAGAGCCTTGCATCTAAGGTCGGTGCTAGTTCATTTTTCATGCATACATAAAGTCGGTGTTAGTATGTAGAGCCTTGCATCTAAGGTCGGTGCTAGTTCATGTTTCATGCATACAAAAAGTCGGTGTTAGTATGCAGAGCCTTGCATCTAAGGTCAGTGCTAGTTCATGTTTCATGCACATAAAGTCGGTGTTAGTATGCAGAGCCTTGCATGTAAGGTCGGTGCTAGTATGCAGAGTCGTGCATCTAAGGTCGGTGTTAGTATGCGGTCTCGTGCATATGGTCAGTGTTAGTATACAAGGTCTTGTGCATAAGGTCGATGTTAGTAGGCTGTCATATACTAAGGTAAATGTTAGTTGTACATATAGGTCTGTGCATATATGTTTACTCGGGTCTGTGCACGTTTTAACTTGGGCCTATATAAAGTCAGTGCATATTGTCTGTGCTACGTATATTGTCACGCCCCGAGCGCGGAAGATACCCGGAGATGCGCGACGTGTCTATATCAATCATGTCAATCAGAGTGGTCGTGTATTCGACACAAAGACAGAGATGCGCAAAATAGCAAGATAACCCAATCCTTTATTTCATAATGGATAGACTATAACAAATCCAATACTCTGTTTAATAAAAAGAAAAAGAATACATATTTGACTCAAGAAACTATAGAAAAGACTAGACGACACTTGTAGAAGCTCTATCACTTTCACTCTTGACCATTCCCATCCGATTGACTTCCATCGTCGTCGGACTTACCTGAAAAGTACAAGGGACAAACGGAATGAGCGAACGCTCAGTAGGAAATTATATCTCAAGTACTAGCAAGGGGTTTAAGTAATTACATTTTCATGAATGCAATAAAGCTATGCATGCTCGCATAAAACGACAAGATAGAGAGAATGTAATATCAAGAAATAAGATGAACTTATCATGAACTTCCAACAAGATAACAAGTTTATTCGAGATATTCAAGCAAGTACATTTAACAAGTCATGTCAAGAACTTTGGCTATCATGTATCAAGCAAGTAAATTACCCTTTTTCGGGCCACGCATTTCATTTCATGTCAAGTACGAGTCAAGTACAAGATGTGTGTGGAATGTCCAATCAAGCAAGTCAAGTACTCGGTATAATGCCAGATACCTTATCATTTTAACTCCCATGGGCACAAGTACTTTCGGGTGCTCCTCCCAGGACCAGATCGGGCCCTATATGCGCAGGCATTTATCATGTGTTTTGACATCCACTCTTGTTTATATAGCCAATATAGAATTTCAATAATCAAGCTTGTAGACACGTATGACAACTTTGATAGAATAGAGTCCAAAATATGACAAAGGACATAGAATGGCGATAATAACGGTATAATCACGATGTCGATAAAACTAGGTAGAATATGGTTCCCTTAACTTAGGTACCATGACAAATCAATATGGACATTCTTTATATAGAATTGAGGTCCACATGAACATAAGATCAAGCAAGATACCCTCATTCTTATCATAGAATTGAGGTTTACAAGAATGACATGATATGGCATGATATCATCATCCCATTAAGAATTTCTTATGATATACTCTTTGTATAATCATAAGGGCCGGTATACCATGTTTCTTTAGATTGACATGGCAAGGATCGTGTAACGGGTTTTTAGGGTACAACCAGCTCAGTCGGCCTTGAGGGAATCCAAGGCTACGAGGAGTCTTACGGAGGTCTCTATGACTAACTCGCTAGTCCAAAGGAACGGAATGTCCAATGGAGAGCTTGTATGTCAATGAGAGTTGAGTGTGATCGATAAATCAACATGAAACGTGGGACTATACTCACGGAGTGGAGAATAGTGCCGATATATATATATATATGTATAATATGAAACCATCGGTAATAGAATCAGGATAAAATCAGTTTACAGTAAAATAACGACTTAAGTAAAGTCGTGTATTGAATAATTAACGCCTAACAGAAGGGCGTTTACATATATTGCCAATTTGCAGAATTTCCATTATTTCATTAATTTATCAAAAACACGCCTTCCTGGGGGCGTTTCTTCAAAGTTGACGACTGCAGAGGCAGGCGTCTCATCATTTACATATTCGACAGGATATAATTATTCTCAGAAATTTATCAAAAACGCGCCCTTGGAAGGGGCGTTACTTTCTAATTCCATTTTACAGAATATGTGAATTTCAGGATTTTAACAGATACACGCCCTAGGCAGGGGCGTTACTTTTCAGATTCACGCCTTGTACTGGGGCGTTAGAATATGGAAAACGACTTTGTCCAAGTCGTGAATTTCAAGGGATTTACGATATTTTAATAAATAATATTTCGAGAGACAGGAGACATGTCATGGCAGTAAAATTTAACAGGAATTCACAGAGTCATGCAAGATATTAAAAATCAATATTTCATATGTATTGTAATTTTTAAACAGGATCAATTATTAATCACATGCGATTCTTATGAAATTAACGCCTGCGTAGAGGGCGTCAAATATTAAATTGACGACCACTAGCATGGTCGTTTCTTTTAAATTAGCGCCCTAATCAAGGGCGTTTCTTTCAAAATTTTGCAGAAAACGTAATAAAACCTTATAAACAGTATGCATGCCATGCTCATATACGTATGTATAGATATCTTGCATTAATTCTTATTTGGGCTACAATAACTTGAGAAAATCCTACCTTAACAATGGATTTGAAGGTGACAGACACGTGAAGACGTTGATAAGGATAAACTGAATCAGCAGTAGGCAGAGAACCTTTGTTCTTTGGTCGATCCCTAGAGTTTTCCTACAGAGGAATATGAAGAGATATTAGAAATTTCTTCATAAGCTTGGCTGAAGATGGAAGTTTAGAAGAACTTACCCTTGTTCTTCACGATGTCTAGGCTTCCTCAACCTGTAAGAAGAAAAGAGAGTGAAGAATCATTAGTTCTTCGTGTAGGCAAAGCAGAGATCAAAGGAATAGTTTGTTCTTCACGTACCTAGCAGCAGACGTTCGATCAAATGGGTTTTAGGGTTCGATCGAACATGTTATTTATAGGATTTTGAAGTCCTAACAAGAGTAGTGTTTGATTGAGGGTAATATATCCTTAATAGAGTCCTTACTCTAATAGACACTTACTAGATTAGGTTAATCTTTCCTTGGATAAGTTCTGGGTTCGAACGGTTCACGAACTGAATTAACGCCTTTGGTCAGGGCGTGTATTCGTTAATTGACGCCTTACTTTAGGGCGTTTCTTAAAAAGCGCCTTGAAAAAGGGCGTTTCGTGTTTTAAAACACGCCCAAGATAGGGGCGTTTCTTTTACTTACCCATTTGGTCGCATGAGAACTGACGACCGCATGTGTGGGCGTCCTTTCTTTAGTCACGCCATGGATAGAGGCGTTTCTTTATAAATTAACGCCTTAATAAGAGGCGTTATTTTTAATTTTGCTTTACTTCGTCCAATTAACCCTATTCCTTTTATATATTACTTCTGTAATATATATGTTTTAATTCATTTCAATTATTCATTTATTAGGGTTGCTACACCCTCCCCCACTTAAAAAGAATTTGGTCCCCAAATTCAATATATATATAATTATACACGCGGAGAGTGTAGGACATATACCTCTTAGAATAACTCGGGAAATCGTTTCTTCATAGATTCCTCGGTCTCCCATGTCGCTTCGCGTTCAGGATTCTTATTCCATTGCACCTTGAGCATGGGAATAACCTTATTCCTTAGAGCTCGTATTTCTCGATCTAATATCTTTAAAGGCCTCTGTTCATATGTGAGATCTTTCTGGATCACCAGATCTCCATGCTCAATAATATGTGACGGATCGTGCACATACTTCTTCAACATAGATATGTGAAATACATTGTGTACCTCGGACAACTGAGGAGGCAACGCGATGCGATAAGCAACCTCGCCAACTCTTTCGAGTACCTCAAATGGTCCGATGAATCTTGGCGTAAGCTTGCCCTTAACACCAAATCTTCGTATGCCACGTCCAGGGGATATTTTAAGAAATACATGATCTCCGATTTGGAATTCAAGATCTCTTCTTCTTGTATCTGCATAAGTCTTTTGTCTGGTCTGAGCAACTTGTAATCTTTCTCTGATTACTTGTATCTTCTCGGTTGTATCCCTTACCATGTCTGGACCTAATAGTTGTTTTTCTCCAACTTCGTTCCAACATATGGGAGATCGGCAACTCCTTCCGTATAAGGCTTCGAAAGGTGCCATTTGGATACTAGCTTGGTAGCTATTATTATATGCAAATTCAACTAAAGGTAAGTGGTCATGCCAGCTTCCTCCAAAGTCAATAATGCATGCTCTCAGCATATCTTCAACAACTTGATTAGTTCGCTCGGTCTGACCATCCGTTTGTGGGTGAAAAGCAGTACTAAAGTTGAGCCTTGTCCCCAACGAATGTTGTAATCCCTTCCAAAAATGAGAAGTAAAACGGGGATCTCTATCAGACACGATTGAGACAGGAATTCCATGTATCCTGACTATTTCTTTAATGTATAGTGCAGCTAGCACATCAATTGACCATCGGCTTTTGATTGGCAAGAAATGTGCCGATTTAGTCAATCGGTCAATGATAACCCAGATTCCATCATGTCCTCCTTTAGATTTAGACAAACCCATGATGAAGTCCATACCAATATCCTCCCATTTCCACTTAGGAATATCTAGAGGATGTAGTTTTCCCGCAGGCTTTTGGTGTTCCGCCTTGACCTGTTGGCATGTGAGACAGCGTGATACATAGTCCGCTATTTCTCTTTTCATATTAGGCCACCAAAAGTTCCTCTTTACATCTTGGTACATTTTGGTTGATCCTGGATGAATAGTGTACCTGGATCGGTGAGCTTCATCTAAGATCTTCTTCTTTAATTCCGGACAATCGGGTATACAAGTTCTATCTTTGAACGATAATCTTCCATCAGAAGTTAGTTGAAAATCAGATTGTCCTTCTAATCTGCCTTTGATTTCTACTAACATAGGATCATCATCCTGAAGTGTTTGTATTTCAGATAATAAGTCTGACTGTATGCTTACATGAGATAATGTGATAAATTTGGATTCCGTGTCCAAGCTTATATTGAGCTCGGAGAATTGTTCAAGTAACCTCCATTCTTGTATCATACAATTGGCTATCCTTGCTCTCGGCTTTCGACTAAGGGCATCAGCCACATAATTACCCTTTCCGGGATGGTATTGTATACTGAAGTCGAAGTCCTTGAGATATTCTAGCCAGCGTCTTTGTCTCATGTTCAGCTCCTTTTGTGAAAATAGATATTTGAGACTTTTGTGATCGGAGTATACAGTGAACTGTACCCCATAGAGATAGTGTCTCCATATCTTTAGGGCAAATACTACCGCGGCCAGTTCCAAGTCATGGACGGGGTAATTCTCCTCATGCTTCTTCAGTTGACGAGAAGAGTATGCTATGACCTTCCCTTGTTGCATTAGAACACATCCGAGGCCAATGCCAGAAGCATCAGTGTAGACCTCGAATTTCTCTCCTTCAATTGGTAGGGCTAAGACCGGAGCTGTGGTGAGATGATCCTTGAGAGTTTGAAAACTGCTTTCACATTCCTCACTCCATTCATATCGGATCTCCTTACGAGTTAATCTTGTAAGTGGCACGGCGATCTTAGAGAAATCTTTGATAAATCGCCGATAATAGCCTGCAAGACCTAAGAAACTTCTGATCTCGCTTGCATTAGTGGGTCTCTCCCAGTTTCTCACAGCTTCAACTTTTGACGGATCCACAGATAAACCGTCCTTGGATATGACATGTCCGAGAAAAGCCACTTCTTCAAGCCAGAACTCGCATTTGCTGAGTTTAGCATATAATTGATTTGTCCTCAAGACTTGCAATGCAATCCTCAAATGCTCTTCATGTTCTTCCTTAGTCTTAGAATATATCAATATATCATCAATGAAGACTACTATGAATTGATCCAAGTAAGGCCTGAATATGCTATTCATTAACTGCATAAAGGCAGCAGGGGCATTTGTTAGTCCAAAAGGCATAACAACAAATTCGTAATGGCCATACCTGCTTCTGAATGCAGTCTTGTGAATGTCATCGTCCTTGATTCTTAATTGATGATATCCCGACCTGAGATCAATCTTGGAGAAATATTTGGATCCTGAAATCTGATCAAATAACTCATCGATTCTCGGCAGTGGATACTTGTTCTTGATAGTAAGATGATTCAACTGTCGATAGTCGATACACAATCTCATGGACCCATCCTTCTTCTTTACAAATAAGACTGGTGCTCCCCACGGGGAAGTACTTGGTCTAATAAACCCTTTTCGGATTAGTTCCATCAACTGCTCCTTCAACTCCTTGAGTTCAGCAGGGGACATTCTATATGGTGCCTTGGAAACAGGACCGGCACCAGGGACTAAGTCGATGGTAAAGGCCACATCTCTTTGCGGGGGTAATCCCGGCAATTCTTCCGGAAATACGTCTGGAAATTCTCGCACTACCTGAATGTCCTCTATCTTGGTTTCTTTAGCTTCTTTAATAGTGACAAAAGCAAGGAAGGATACACATCCTTTCTTGACGAGCTTGCTTGCTCGAAGAGCCGAGATAAGAGGGGATTTGCTTCGACTCTTAGGACTAGTATAAGTCAGTTCCGGAAATTCCTTGAAAACAATCTTGCTATCACGGCAATCAACCGTTGCCTGGTATTTGGATAACCAATCTGCTCCTAGTATAACATCATACTCTTTTAGATCTAAGCAGATAAGATCAATAGGAAAATTCTTTCCTCGAACCAATACCTCACAGTTTTGGTAATGATGTGTGATATCCGTCTCGTTTCCGAGAGGAGTAGACAATATTAACTTCATCCATTCTGGTTCTAGAGGTAATGGGTCAGCAAACTTCTTGGAAATAATGGAATGCGATGCACCCGTATCAAATAAGACATGTGCATATTTGGAACAAATTTTTAATGTACCTTCCACCAATCCGCCTTCTTCTTCTGGTTCGGTCTCTTGGATTGCATGAAGACGCGCGTTCCTTGTCACTGGACGTTTACCCTCACCGGCTTGGTCATTCATTAATGGACAATCGGGAATCCGATGTTCACGACTCCCACAACGGAGACATGCTCCTAGTTTCCTCCAGCATTCTTCTGTTTTGTGACCAGCCTTGTCACAATGCTTGCATACTACGTTTGAAGGGGTAGTGGTGATAGAGAAAGGCTTGGATTTCTTGTACTTCTGATCTTGAGAGGAAGAACCTCCATTATTGGGCCTCTTCTTAAAGTTGGGTTTAAAAGAACCCGAACTTGTGACTTGCTCCTTTTTGTCTTTCCCACGGATCCTATCAGATAATTCCGTGGCATCTTCAAGCAACTGAGCTCGGCGCACCATTTCAGTATAAACTTGAATATCCATAGGCGCCAATTGAGTAATGTAGTGAGGCCTAAGCCCATTAAGAAATCTACGAGCTTTCATCTTTTCCGTGCTAATCAAATGCTTAGCATATCTAGACAGTCTAGAGAACTGTGCTTCATAATCAGCCACCGATAAAGATCTTTGCTTTAATGCGGCAAATTCGGCGGCCTTCTTTTCCTGGACCCTATCAGAGAAATATTTGGCGTTGAAATATTCAACGAATTCTCCCCATGTAACTTGAGTTGGGTCAATTGTAGCTTCAATCGACTCCCACCAGCATCTAGCATCCTTTTCTAACTGGAAAGTAGCTAATAAGACTTTGTCCTGATCCGTGCATTGCATAACACGGAATATACGTTCAATCTCCCGAACCCAATGCTCGGCATCGTCTGGATCGGTCGATCCCATGAACTTCGGGGGATTCATATTCTTGAATGCTTGGTGTAAGCTTCCAGCTCGTGGAGCACCACCTTGTGCTACCTGTTGTAGCACTTGGGTCATCCCTTGAAGGGTACGCTGCATGTTGCGCCATTGAGCACGTTCGGCAGCCATTATCCTACAATTACGATAGCTACGTTAGTATTATATCACTATGATCTTATAAAGGACTCATTGATCATTTAACCCTTGGTTCTACCCACTCTCACTTGGTTAAAGGTTTTGAAACCTATCCTTGGACTTGGGTTTCCTAGGAATTGAATACCTTAGGCTCTGATACCACAAAGACTGTCACGCCCCGAGCGCGGAAGATACCCGGAGATGCGCGACGTGTCTATATCAATCATGTCAATCAGAGTGGTCGTGTATTCGACACAAAGACAGAGATGCGCAAAATAGCAAGATAACCCAATCCTTTATTTCATAATGGATAGACTATTACAAATCCAATACTCTGTTTAATAAAAAGAAAAGAATACATATTTGACTCAAGAAACTATAGAAAAGACTAGACGACACTTGTAGAAGCTCTATCACTTTCACTCTTGACCATTCCCATCCGATTGACTTCCATCGTCGTCGGACTTACCTGAAAAGTACAAGGGACAAACGGAATGAGCGAACGCTCAGTAGGAAATTATATCTCAAGTACTAGCAAGGGGTTTAAGTAATTACATTTTCATGAATGCAATAAAGCTATGCATGCTCGCATAAAACGACAGATAGATAGAATGTAGTATCAAGGAAATAAGATGAACTTATCATGAACTTTCAACAAGATAACAAGTTTATTCGAGATATTCAAGCAAGTATATTTAACAAGTCATGTCAAGAACTTTGGCTATCATGTATCAAGCAAGTAAATTACCCTTTTTCGGGCCACGCATTTCATTTCATGTCAAGTACGAGTCAAGTACAAGATGTGTGTGGAATGTCCAATCAAGCAAGTCAAGTACTCGGTATAATGCCAGATACCTTATCATTTTAACTCCCATGGGCACAAGTACTTTCGGGTGCTCCTCCCAGGACCAGATCGGGCCCTATATGCGCAGGCATTTATCATGTGTTTTGACATCCACTCTTGTTTATATAGCCAATATAGAATTTCAATAATCAAGCTTGTAGACACGTATGACCACTTTGATAGATGAGAGTCCAAAATATGACAAAGGACATAGAATGGCGATAATAACGGTATAATCACGAGTTCGATAAAACTAGGTAGAATATGGTTCCCTTAACTTAGGTACCATGACAAATCAATATGGACATTCTTTATATAGAATTGAGGTCCACATGAACATAAGATCAAGCAAGATACCCTCATTCTTATCATAGAATTGAGGTTTACAAGAATGACATGATATGGCATGATATCATCATCCCATTAAGAATTTCTTATGATATACTCTTTGTATAATCATAAGGGCCGGTATACCATGTTTCTTTAGATTGACATGGCAAGGATCGTGTAATGGGTTTTTAGGGTACAACCAGCTCAGTCGGCCTTGAGGGAATCCAAGGCTACGAGGAGTCTTACGGAGGTCTCTATGACTAACTCGCTAGTCCAAAGGAACGGAATGTCCAATGGAGAGCTTGTATGTCAATGAGAGTTGAGTGTGATCGATAAATCAACATGAAACGTGGGACTATACTCACGGAGTGGAGAATAGTGCCGATATATATATATATATATGTATAATATGAAACCATCGGTAATAGAATCAGGATAAAATCAGTTTACAGTAAAATAACGACTTAAGTAAAGTCGTGTATTGAATAATTAACGCCTAACAGAAGGGCGTTTACATATATTGCCAATTTGCAGAATTTCCATTATTTCATTAATTTATCAAAAACACGCCTTCCCTGGGGGCGTTTCTTCAAAGTTGACGACTGCAGAGGCAGGCGTCTCATCATTTACATATTCGACAGGATATAATTATTCTCAGAAATTTATCAAAAACGCGCCCTTGGAAGGGGCGTTACTTTCTAATTCCATTTTACAGAATATGTGAATTTCAGGATTTTAACAGATACACGCCCTAGGCAGGGGCGTTACTTTTCAGATTCACGCCTTGTACTGGGGCGTTAGAATATGGAAAACGACTTTGTCCAAGTCGTGAATTTCAAGGGATTTACGATATTTTAATAAATAATATTTCGAGAGACAGGAGACATGTCATGGCAGTAAAATTTAACAGGAATTCACAGAGTCATGCAAGATATTAAAAATCAATATTTCATATGTATTGTAATTTTTAAACAGGATCAATCATTAATCACATGCGATTCTTATGAAATTAACGCCTGCGTAGAGGGCGTCAAATATTAAATTGACGACCACTAGCATGGTCGTTTCTTTTAAATTAGCGCCCTAATCAAGGGCGTTTCTTTCAAAATTTTGCAGAAAACGTAATAAAACCTTATAAACAGTATGCATGCCATGCTCATATACGTATGTATAGATATCTTGCATTAATTCTTATTTGGGCTACAATAACTTGAGAAAATCCTACCTTAACAATGGATTTGAAGGTGACAGACACGTGAAGACGTTGATAAGGATAAACTGAATCAGCAGTAGGCAGAGAACCTTTGTTCTTTGGTCGATCCCTAGAGTTTTCCTACAGAGGAATATGAAGAGATATTAGAAATTTCTTCATAAGCTTGGCTGAAGATGGAAGTTTAGAAGAACTTACCCTTGTTCTTCACGATGTCTAGGCTTCCTCAACCTGTAAGAAGAAAAGAGAGTGAAGAATCATTAGTTCTTCGTGTAGGCAAAGCAGAGATCAAAGGAATAGTTTGTTCTTCACGTACCTAGCAGCAGACGTTCGATCAAATGGGTTTTAGGGTTCGATCGAACATGTTATTTATAGGATTTTGAAGTCCTAACAAGAGTAGTGTTTGATTGAGGGTAATATATCCTTAATAGAGTCCTTACTCTAATAGACACTTACTAGATTAGGTTAATCTTTCCTTGGATAAGTTCTGGGTTCGAACGGTTCACGAACTGAATTAACGCCTTAGGTCAGGGCGTGTATTCGTTAATTGACGCCTTACTTTAGGGCGTTTCTTAAAAAGCGCCTTGAAAAAGGACGTTTCGTGTTTTAAAACACGCCCAAGATAGGGGCGTTTCTTTTACTTACCCATTTGGTCGCATGAGAACTGACGACCGCATGTGTGGGCGTCCTTTCTTTAGTCACGCCATGGATAGAGGCGTTTCTTTATAAATTAACGCCTTAATAAGAGGCGTTATTTTTAATTTTGCTTTACTTCGTCCAATTAACCCTATTCCTTTTATATATTACTTCTGTAATATATATGTTTTAATTCATTTCAATTATTCATTTATTAGGGTTGCTACATATATAAGGTCTAACCATGTTTTCACTTTTCTTCTACAGGCTAAGGCATCTCTTTCAACTTGCCATACTCTCGATCATCTGAACTGTAGAGGTGCAGACATCTTCGTCTGTCACGTGACCACTTGAACTCAAACCTGAAGCATGAGCTCGTGGATTAAAAAGAACAAATGATTGGCACGTGATCCAAGGGGTGCAATCACCAGACATTCCTCCATGAGGATCACTGTCCCATCTATAGCCGACACGTGGCTTCTCTGAAAAAGCAGAAATGAACCTTCCACATGCCAGACGTGTGAGCTATAGGGAACCCAGCCTGAAGCCCTATAAGAAGGCCTCTCCTACGATCAAAAAGTGGGGCGATGTGGACGTCAAAAAATGACGATGATGATCATACGGCACTCGCGTCTACACGTTCAAGCGCAAGTCGAAGACGGGAGGGCCGAACAAACCCATACCTCGCCCAACCAGAACAAGAACTCACTTGGTGGTCCACCATCCGTTAAGGAAGCCCCCGAGAAAATGATACGGCCACAACTCTACGACCGGCCGTGCCGAGAGCTGAATCAAAGAAAAGTCGGGAACTCGGGCACAACCTGACATGCACCGAAAGTCACGCAAAGTCTGGACCGAGCCCCAGAAGCTACAAACGGAACATTGTGGAGGCCATGCGTTGCAACTAAAACATTCCGAGAATGCCAATGTTCATATAAATGGCCGCGACTTCGAAAAGAATCCATTCGGTGCTTAAAATGGCGCGGAAGGGCCTTAAAACGGCGCGCCTTAAACCAGCGTGCACCTTGCTTTTACGGCACGCCCCCCTTTATGCTCTAATACAGTGCCACTTTGCAAAGATTTAATCCGGCGCAACCCCGGCCTCGCCGTTTTAGCCAGAGTACCCGTCATGCCCATTTTAAAAGCTTCTCCTTCAAATACTAAATCGGCGTGGCCATCTCTTTTTTGAAGGCCAAAAACTTAATACGGCGCACTACTTTTGGAGAAGCCATCACAATATCCTCTTCTTAATAAGGCGCGCCAAATGCAAATGAGTTTAACCTCATCCTGTCCTGTCTGCCGACCGATGCTCTGTTCGGCATAAATGTGACGCACAGAGAACACTCAATGCCCGACACTCTGTCTCTGCCTCCATTCGACACCACACAAGTAGCAACGGCGAAGCAGGCTCTGGCAAATCTGCGAACATCCCATCCTCAGATGAGCAGCAACGTACGGTACGAATCAGTAGCATCCAGCGCAATACGTCGTGTTCAGACTTCATCGCGGACGAGGTGGAAGTGGCAGGAACTCTCCTCAACTAACGTTCTATAAAACTACAAGTCTGAGGAAGGAAAAAGTGGCTGGTTGGTTCGGCTAAGGTCTCCGGCATCCAAAGAGAAGAAGAAGCTCCATCCATTCACATCTACAAGGTGAAGAAAAAGGAGAGAGAGGGTGAGAGAGAGAGAGGGGAGAGAGGGGGAGGAGCTTGTGCTCTGTTCCTCCTTCTCCTCCACCGGTGTATCTTCTTCTCCCCCCACCTCAATGCCTAGCTTTTTTTTATCTTCTCCGTTGTATTCTTCCCTGTGCTTTGGGGGTAGATCCACTTTTGTACCTCTCTTCCCTCCTTTCCCTTGAGGATGAATAAAAGAGTGGCTTTGTAAGCATGTGCAGTGTTTTATTGCTCTGATCTGGCTTCCCCTTTCCTTCAGTTTTCTACATCACCCGGGGTCCTCGGGAGCTTGCCCCTTTTGTGGCATGAACTTTGAGGGAACTTGTTCGAAGGGTGAATACTCATAGCTATTCATGGCGAACATCCGTCCCTGTGGAACTTCCATAAAATCACCACCTGTAAGCTGCTAGAACTCTTGAAGGCTGGTCCTCGAGTCTCCACACGCACTTATGGGTTAACGGAGGCCTCACTCCAAGTTTTGAGGTTCACCCCAGAGTAATCCATTTGGTGTTCCCCATTTTCTCTAGCAAGCTTCAGTCCGGGAGAGATGCTGCCCAAATTTCACCAGGCCAAGAACACTTAACAACAAGCGAACAAACTAAGTTCTTTGAAGAAAAGAACAGCTCATGTCTGATGAAGCCACCTCTGAAGCAAACTGAACTTCCAAGCTCCTGCATAATAAGCCCCTTCTACCAAAAGCACTCAACTCTCGTGCTAATTCACCTTAACAAACATTCAAAACACTTACACTTCCTCTCTACAAACCCAATCCATCAATGGGATGAGCATATCAATTATTAAAATAACCCCGCGACCTGACCGCGCAGGTCGATCCGCGTGCGAGGGCGCACATTGGCGAGCTTGGGCTTCGCACTTAACGATTCACTTCCCCGGACTGTGCATGAAGAGAAAAGCAATGACGCCCCGTGGCATCAGACGTGGTCCTCGGAAACCCCGTTATGGCCATAGTCTGAAACCATCTCGAGCCAATAGTTCGTCAAAACTGACCCACCTCTATCGAGATCTGATCCCGCACCCACATTAAACTTGCCGAGCCTACGGCAAACATCTGAGCAGTTTTGTCACCGTCTTTTATGCTACAAACATGGACTTCTGTCCGAAGATGAAATGGTCCATGAGTGACCCACATATATGTATCTATGAACATTTATGCCCTAATGCGGGTTTGTTTAAACGTGATCCGAGATCTTTGCTCTCGCTTTGTTACCATGAATTTCAAGCCGTAGGGCCCTTATTCCCGACAATCAATCAAGGGTGTTCCCCCGTATGGGTGATGTAAATAACGTCATGGCCTTTATGGCACGGCGGGTTTTGGTCTCGACCTGAACCACACAATCATCTGATTAGTCAGATCGCGCGCACTATGGGCTTCCATGAAGCCCAATTAAATCGTCACTTTGGTGACTGGCACGCCCATGCACTTAATAAACCCAATAAATGAATAACCAATGATCTTTAATAAAAAGTGCGTCCACAAGTCTGGCACGCTCGGTGGGATCGAAATCACCCTTCATCTCTTTGCCGAGACTAAAGGCCCTACAGCCCCTTTCTTGTAATACTAATTGTATGATTTGCAAATGCAGGTTGCATTTCGGACACCAGGATGGCCCCCACTTTCGGTCAACAGGCCGTCGAGAGCCATTTTCGGAACGGCTACTTGGCTGTCCCCCTCAGCTTCGGGAGCTTCCCTCCCGCAGTAGGCTTCCCCAACTTCCTCAGGGTAGCCTTTACGAACCTGTTGGACGTGGAAGCGTCTGACAAGACTGAAAGCAACGCTCCCATCCAAGGGGCCGCCAAAGCTGCTGCCGGTCGATCAATGGTCGAAACTTCCAAGACAGTCACGATCGGGACGCCGAGCTGCAACGTGCACCATGTGCACCAAACTGCCGGCCCATCTCACCAGGCGTCGGCCTCTCACCAGAGGAGGCTCTGGAGGAGCCACGCCACAACATCACCCCGAGGTCGGCTCTCCAGCACCGGCAAGTCTGCTATCATTGGGGCTGTCCGAGTGCATCTTATCGGACAACGTTCTGAGGTGATCCTGGATCGCATTATACCCGTTGTACCAGTGTGCAACTCTTTTCAGGCACTGGAGAAGATGAAGGGCAAGATGACGCCCGCCACTCCGGCCCAGCGCCGCAGCATCAGTCGACCTCCAGGCCCACCAAAGCTAAGCATGTTTGGGTTCCCAAAGGGGCCCGATTCACCTCGCCATGCCAAGCAGGACCCAGTACCTTCCTCCCGGCAAGGGCGCAACAAGCAGATCGGGTCAAGACATCGACTCCCGTCTGCCAGCCGGCATTGACTACACCGGCCCCCCCCAGAGAACACTCACCGTCGACACTACCGACGTTGCTATCAGGCTGCCCGTGCTGAGCCTGCAACCCACATGCCCGCTGCTATTAATAGGGCAACATCACCAGCCTCTCCTCCTGACCAGGACTGGGAAGGAGTAGAGCAAGCCATGAGAAACTACTTGCGGGGCCCGGGGAGCACTCCCCTGGGTCGCCAGAGATTGCTGGGGGCAGTAGCCTCTGTTAGGTTCGGTGCAGTATTCAGAGGGGGGGGTGAATGAATATGACTATTAAAAACCTTTCGCCCAGTTAAAATTTCACTCACTAAAAATGCTAGTTCGCAAACTAAACAAACTTGAAGGCTAAATGGCAGTTGTGGAACTAACCAAACACACAGTGAGACACTGGAGTGCTAACAAGACAGATTTAGTCAATCTGAAAACTAATAAACTCTTCTGCTCAACCAGAAGCCAAACACAAGGACCGCCCCTATGCAATCACCTAGCGGAAGCACAAATAGACAAGTCAAACCACAGTGCACAAAGGGGTTTTTAGGTGGTTCGGTCCAGCAGACCTACATCCACCCCACACTCAACCCGAGTGTGGCTTCCACTAGCTCACGCTAGAAACCGCAAACTCAGTCTGCAACAAAGGCTGCCAAACAGCTTGACCAGGGGAACAATCTCCCCTCTTCCTCCAAACTGGAGGGACACCCCAAGTGACTCCCAGCCACTTGGAAACCAGAGACACACGGTCTCTCTTCCTCCAGACCAGGAGGGAACACCTGGACTTGCTATCCACAAGCCCAGAACCGGAGGAACAAACCTCCCTTTCTCCAAACCGGAGGGGAACCTAGAGACCCAAGTCTCTCTTCCTCTGAACCCCAGAGGGAAACACAAGTGACACCAAGTCACCTGCAAACCAGAGGTCTCGGACCTCTCTTCCTCCCAACCAGAGGGACCCCTGGACTTGAATCCTACAAGCCCAGAACCGGAGGACGAGCCTCCCTTCCTCTAACCAGAGGGAACCCACAAGTAGCACCCAGCTACTTGCAACCAGAGATAGCAATCTCCCTTCTCCTGAACCAACAGGAGGGACCCCGACCTCTCTACAGAGAATCGGACATACAGCAAGTAAATGGTTCAAGGTAAAAAACAAAGACCCAGCAACGAAAAGCTGAAAAGATAAACTCAAATGTGGCTCTCGCAGGAGCTGGCTGGCCTGGATTTGATCCACGGTCCAGCAGGAACTTCTTCTACTGCTTCTCTCTTTCTCCCAGCACGAACTCTCTTTTCTTCTTCTTCTTCTCACTGCTTCTGCCTCCTCCTTCTTCTCACTCTCTCTATCTCACTGTCTCGCTTTCTTTTTCTTCTTCTGGTCTCTCGATCTGACTCTCAGCTTTCTCTATCTCTTCTTTCTTTTCTACACTACTATCTGGAACGTGGAAGCTCTCGACTGCTCTCTATTTTTCTTTTCTTCTGCTGAATCGAGCTCTCTACAACTCTGCCTTTTCTCTCTTAGCTTCGATCGACCTTCATCTATGGGCGAAGGTTTCTATATATAGCAGCAGTAGGTGGATAGGGCACAAAACGCGTCTGCCTCCCACGCTCGATCCTGAACCTTCCTGCCACGTGCCTTTATCGGATTGGTTCCTCTTGTCTTGGATCACGTGCAGCCCAGGTATCTGGAATGTTCTCCCTCGGACCTGCAAGGAGATTAATACCATTAACATTCAGAGTTCACTGTATGGCCATTAAAACTAAAGCTGCATGAGGTATGTGATAACAACACAAGGTGACTACTACACGAGATAAGAAAAGAACGATACGAGATACAATGGACAAGGCTAACACAACAAGGAAGATGACACGAGATCAGATAAGAATAGCACGAGGTGAGAAGGAAATCTTCACGGAGTGAAATAATAGAATAACACGCGATTTAGAAGAAACCTGGACGAGGAGAGAAAGAAACGACACAAAGACATAAACACACAAAAAAAATAACATGAAGACACAAATACTAAAAGAACATAAAGACACAAATACAAAAACAACATGAAGACACGAATACTAAAAGAATATAAAGACAACTCGAGTACGAAGCTGCTCGAACTTACGAGTGACTCGAAGACGAGGACGACACGGGCTGAAAGCAACCCGAAGATGAAAAGCAGAGACCGACACGAAGTGTGGTCAAGGCGAGAAGGACACGAAGTCTAATGAGAAAAACCAACACGAAGACAGAAGACAGAGAAACGACTTGAACTAAGAATGACACGCAGAAAACACAAACAGGCTCGACTTGATTAGAAAAGAAGTGCACGACGTAAGACCAACACGAAGAGTGTTAAGTCAACACGAAGACAGAGATAACAAAGAAGTGACTCGAACTAAGGACGACATGGAGACAACACCGTCACACTCGACTTGAGACACTTAGAGCTTGAACTTTAGAGAAGACTGCACGAAGTGAAAACAACACGAAGACAGAAGATGACACGGCTATCACGACACGTGATGAAGCAGTGGGACCAGGAAGAACCGACTCGAGGAACAATAGTAAGTGACATGAAAGCACACGAGCAAACAAAGAAGATGACACGAGATGAGCAACTTAAAAACAGAGAAAACGACACGAGGTTCACAGGGAAACGACTCGAAGTTCGTTAGAACAATTCGAGCTGGTTTAGTAAACATTACGAGGACAGAAAGTGAAGCTACACGAAGTTAAACAGCCGAAGATAAGACTCGGAGACTGGAAGACAAGGACGGAACAACACGAAGTATTGTAGGGACAAACGACACGAAATATGAAGGAAACAATACGGACACACGACGTACTACCTCATAGCAGATTTCCTGTTCAGCATGGAGATCAACACGAAGTGTTGTAAACAAAGACGACAGGAAGTCATTTCGTGTTTGTGAGGAGAAACAACACGAAGTGTGGTGCATGTAGGGCTATCAATGAAGCTGATTTATAGACTTGAAGAAATGATGCACAGATCACGCTGTATAGACTTGACGTTAAGACCAATGTATAAACGTCAAGGAAGATCAATGTATAACCTTGGAGGAGGGGACCAAAGTATGGACTTGTATAACCAATGAATGAGCTGAGGGGTTGACCAATCAGCCATGACTGAACATAATCAAATATGCAATGCCATATCAGAACTTATGAAGAACTGCATTATGATCAAAAGGTGAGTAATAGCATGATGACTCACACAGCAGGATGACTCACAGTGAATAACACACATCAAAGATCAACTATTAAAATCACATCAAAGCCATCAGCAAAGCCACAATTGAAACCATCATCAAAATCACAGGGCACAACAATCTCCCCCTTTTTGATGATGGCAACACTACACAGTGAGTCAGTCTGATGACTCAAACTATTCTCCCCCTTTGACTTCATCAAAAAGAAAATAGTTTGAGAAAGATAATCCAGTGATGCCATATGAGACACACAACATAGTTCAGCAGATGAGGGCAACACCATATCAGAAGCATTTAAAACAATTCCCCCCCTTAGTCAAACAACTTATGCAGTCATGTATATGCAACAAATACTCCCCCTTTGACATGGCAGAAGATATAGAGCTAATGCAGACATACAACATGTTCAGACAATCTAGCACATTGTCCCCTTATGCATATAGTCTCTTAACCAGACCAGAGAATTCTGCCCTTATGATCCATGAAGCAAGAGAAATCTACAAGGATGAACTCTTGTTATCCAACGACAGCAACTCTCATATATGACAACCAGTCTGAATCAAATCACAGTGATAAAAGAAATAGGATGAGCAGATTCAACAATTTGTGAAAATTGAGATAATGAACTTTTCAGCAAGATACCAACTTCATAAAATCAAAGTCTTAAGTTCTGGATTCCTCCATCATAAAAGCTTATGAAACCTTGATTGTCAGATATGGTTTAAGAATGATGTAAACTGAAATTTTTCAAAAGAAATTATACTCATATCTGAACCAACACTTAATAAAAAGGAACTACAAGCTCATATAAGATTCTAGTTCAACCAACTTCTATCTTAATTAGTTTGCTTTCCATGACAGCTTTAAGAGAAACATAAGTGAATGCTCCTGAATTTTACTTGTTCTTTCAGAATTTGATTTACACTTGTTCATATCTTTCTTTAATGAACAATTTTGGTTTATCAGCACCTTTTGACGTGGAGAGACACCTTGATCAGAGGTCAGAATCCCCAGTTACTCAGTGTGACAACCGTATTGCTTCTCCCATTTTAGAGAACAGCTCTTTGGCATGAGGATACAACTTGATGAGAGGCCAGAATCCCCAGTTACTCAATACAACTATGCCATTGCTCTGCCATACTTTCACAATAATTTCCAATCATCTCTTTAAACAGAGTTAACCATGGTACTTCATGACACAATCCTTTGGACAGGTTTCTCAATAACCATAGTCATTGCTCTGTCCATACTTTTACTTAAAAAGGATTCAGAACAAGTTAGTTGTTTAGGAACAACCAAATACACTATATATCTCAGTCAACGTAGATATGGATATCAACTTTTCAGATTTCAGAAAGTCTTACATGAATTTACATGAAGCAGACAGTTAAAATTTATTAAGAGGTTGAAACAGATATTTTCAAGTTTCTTGTGACCAAACAAGAGTACATAAGACTTAAACCACTTCCAGTTAACAAATGTTCTTAAGCATGTATAATGGAAGGTTCCTCATTAAAGATATTTTAACTTTTATGAAGTAGTATTCAGGCTGAAGGTTTACTTCATATCTCAGCAGAGTAATTCAAGTGAGAATATTCACTAAACAGCATGGATTCTGAAGAATTGTAGCAAGTGAGCTGCTCTTGAGCAAAGAGGTTCAAAGTTGACTGAATAAGGGAAAAGCTCTCATTCAGCAGATTTAGGAGAGATAAACAGATACCAATAAGGTATGCATTCAGATTATGAACAACTTCAGAAGTAGTCAAGAAATCATTTGATACCACATTAAATGGTGGAATCACTGACACTTCAGATATGACAAGATGAATCATATAGCTGGAGAGGAACGGATTAAGCATGCTCCCCCTATCTATATGCAGTGACATTTCCCTTTCCTTTTTTTTTTGATTTTTCAAAGAAGTGATATGCTATGCAATGATTCCCTCTAACTAACAACACTGAATCATCCTATATGTCATGCAGACAATGTAGATGATGAATGACTATGCAACAACAGATTTAACATGCTATGCAGTAAATCTAAAAACAGTTGAGTGATTTCAGATGTATGAATAATGCTCCCCCTAAATGTATGCATTCAATCTATCTTTTTGGCTTTTTCAATGTAAAGAATTGCAATGCAATTAACTTCATGTGTGCAGGGGCATGAAGTAAAATATTCACATGAAAATACAGACTTCTCTGATATGCAAATTTGACCCTTGGTTTTTGGCGGAGAACTTGGCCTAAAAGACCATCTCACATATAGTAAGAACCTCTAGACAGATTTCCTCTGCCCTTTAGTAGCTTTCCATTTATATACCAAGTGGTCATGCATGACAATGCAATACAAACAGTCCTATATGCATCAGATTTTCAATGATTGTATGTTATGTGCATGTTTATGCAATTCTCATATATGCACACAGCTCACAGTACAAACAAGAAAGCCCACAAAGATCAATGCAATAGTCAAACCAATTAAAATAAAACATGTATACATGAAGCTATGACTTCTCAGCTCAACCATAATTTTCATTTGAACAGATTTGAGAAATTTACCTGAATGGGGTTTTATCAACTTGGGTGCCTTGGTTTATTTCTCCCTTTTTATTCTTCAGCTTCCAAGGCACACTTGCAAGTTAGCACACTATTTTGCATGCACAGGTACCCAAACAGTCTTGGGTCCTGCATGGTTAATAGTGACACCTTTGGTAGGTGTTCTAAACAACCTTATAGCATTTAGGTCATCAGATCTTATCAGATGGAAATTATTCATTGAATGACCTAATATACCACAATAATAGCAAGAGGCAGCAGATTTCAGATTTGTTTTATGCACATTCTGATTAGCATGAGTTCTATGTGCATTTGCATGAAATTTTCTGTTAACAGAATTAAGATTCTGTTTACCAACATAAGCCAGCCAACACTCAGCAGCTCTATGGCCTGGCTTCCCACATTCAAAACATGTAAGTGTTTTCTTTTCAAACATAAATTCATTTCTATCAGAAATATTTCTATTGGCAGGGAATTTACCAGATTTATTGTTAAACTTCCTTCCCTGAGCATGCCAACATTGGGCTGCAATGTGGCCCATTTTGCCACAGTGAGAGCATGAACTAGAATTTCTTCCACCAGCCCTCAGCCAGCATTCAATGGCCCTGTGGCCTGTCTTTCCACACTCAAAGCATGTAATGAGCTTATCTTTAAAAACAAATTTGTTCTTATTAGGACCATGTTGGCTTGCAGGAGATTTACCATGATATGAATGAGATGTTTTCTTATCATTTGCAAACCAGCATTGTGCAATTGTGTGTCCTAATTTACCACAGTGAGAACATTCAATTCTCTTTTTCTGAAATGAAGGATTTCTATCATGAAGGTTCCTAGCAGTCATATCATCCTTATCCATCAATTTACATTCATGCATCAGATGACCAAATTTATGACAATAATGGCATGACATTTTCTTTTTAGATGCATGTGAATGTGTGTGTGGACTTTGATCAACATGCCCTAATGAACCCTTTTTATTTATTTTCTGTTTTCCAATCTTTTTCTGATTGTTCTGTTCTTCAGTTTTCTGAACAATGGGTTGTTTATCTTTTGAAGTGGTGGCTACATTTGAACCTTTTACAAAAGATGTCAGCAACTTGCTCTGAAACTCTTCCTTATTAACATTGTTGTAGCCCAGTCCTTCCTTTCTAGTGGTGATTTTTACACCTAGTAGCTTGTCTAGATTTTTCTGCCCACTTACAAATTTTGACAGAGAATTGTTCAGATCATTTATCTCATATTGAAGAGAAGAAATCTGATGTTCATAGTTGACTATATCTTCTTCACAGACCAGAATCTGTTGATGCATCACATCATTCAAATTTTTAAGAGTTTCAATCTCTTGTTTCAATTTGAGCTCATTTTGATTTTCATCAACAGATTTTCCCTTTTCAAATGTCAGCAATCTCTCTGACATGGTGGAGTTCAACTGTTTTAGTTTCTCAATTTCCTCCTTTAGACTAGTGTTCTCCTGCTCAAGTTTGTCATCATCAAACAAAACATCAGTTAGGAAACTTGGATATTCTGATTTACAGTTTTCAAAGTTTTCTTGAGATTTTAAGTTCGCAACACTAACAGCCTCGAACTTTTCATTGATCAATTTGTTTTCATTCTCAAGACTGATTAGTTTTTGTTCAGATTCTTGACATTGATTTCTGAGTTTAGTGTTTTCAGATTTAACATGATCAAATTCTAATTGAATTCCATCTAATTTCGACACTTGTCTTCTGAGTATCTCATTTTCAGTTTTCAGAATTTCAGGATTTTCAAGATTTTCAGTCCCAGAAATGAGATCCTCTAGATTTGTTATCTTCTTTATCAGACTTTTATTTTTCTTCCTTCGTTTTTCATGGGAGTGTAACAGATTAGCATAGGCATCTTCCCAGTCATCTAAGGTGAAATTCTCGAAGGGGTTTACCTCCACAGCATCTTCAAATTCATCTTGTTCACTGCCATGGTTGCTCTTGTCAGCCATCAGGCAACTGTCCTCATTCATCCTCTGAGCTATCTTCAGCTGATCCAGAATGTCCTTTGCGGACCTGCAGTCATAAAAACAAGAGTGTAGAGCCTTATCAGTAGCTTCTTTCATTAATCTTAAAACTTTCTGATTCTCTCCATTTCTTGATCTATCACTTTTAGTCCATTTGGACTCTTCCTTTGGCAGTCTATGAGGACCATGTGAAATTAACTTCCACAGATCCGGATTCATTAATTTCACATAGTTATGGAGACTGGTAACCCATGAGTTAAAATTAGAGCCATTGAAAATCGGTGGAGAGCCCATTGAATAAATCGGCAAACAGATTAATGCAGCAAAGAGTAAAATCAGAAATGCACCAAGGGACAATAGGATCCTCTGCAGATCGTTGGATCTGATCAATCAGAGAACCAGCTCTGATACCAATTGTTAGGTTCGGTGCAGTATTCAGAGGGGGGGTGAATGAATATGACTATTAAAAACCTTTCGCCCAGTTAAAATTTCGCTCACTAAAAATGCTAGTTCGCAAACTAAACAAACTTGAAGGCTAAATGGCAGTTGTGGAACTAACCAAACACACAGTGAGACACTAGAGTGCTAACAAGACAGATTTAGTCAATCTGAAAACTAATAAACTCTTCTGCTCAACCAGAAGCCAAACACAAGGACCGCCCCTATGCAATCACCTAGCGGAAGCACAAATAGACAAGTCAAACCACAGTGCACAAAGGGGTTTTTAGGTGGTTCGGTCCAGCAGACCTACATCCACCCCACACTCAACCCGAGTGTGGCTTCCACTAGCTCACGCTAGAAACCGCAGACTCAGTCTGCAACAAAGGCTGCCAAACAGCTTGACCAGGGGAATAACCTCCCCTCTTCCTCCAAACTGGAGGGACACCCCAAGTGACTCCCAGCCACTTGGAAACCAGAGACACACGGTCTCTCTTCCTCCAGACCAGGAGGGAACACCTGGACTTGCTATCCACAAGCCCAGAACCGGAGGAACAAACCTCCCTCCCTCCAAACCGGAGGGGAACCTAGAGACCCAAGTCTCTCTTCCTCTGAACCCTAGAGGGAAACACAAGTGACACCAAGTCACCTGCAAACTAGAGGTCTCGGACCTCTCTTCCTCCCAACCGGAGGGACCCCTGGACTTGAATCCTACAAGCCCAGAACCGGAGGACGAGCCTCCCTTCCTCTAACCAGAGGGAACCCACAAGTAGCACCCAGCTACTTACAACCGGAGATAGCAATCTCCCTTCTCCTGAACCAACAGGAGGGACCCCGACCTCTCTACAAAGAATCGGACATACAGCAAGTAAATGGTTCAAGGTAAAAAACAAAGACCCAGCAACGGAAAGCTGAAAAGATAAACTCAAATGTGGCTCTCGCAGGAGCTGGCTGGCCTGGATTTGATCCACGGTCCAGCAGGAACTTCTTATACTGCTTCTCTCTTTCTCCTAGCACGAACTCTCTTTTCTTCTTCTTCTTCTCACTACTTCTGCCTCCTCCTTCTTCTCACTCTCTCTATCTCACTGTCTCTCTTTCTTTTTCTTCTTCTGGTCTCTCGATCTGACTCTCAGCTTTCTCAATCTCTTCTTTCTTTTCTACACTGCTATCTGGAACGTGGAAGCTCTCGACTGCTCTCTATTTTTCTTTTCTTCTGCTGAATCGAGCTCTCTACAACTCTGCTTTTTCTCTCTTAGCTTCGATCGACCTTCATCTGTGGGCGAAGGTTTCTATATATAGCAGTAGCAGGTGGATGGGGCACAAAACGCGTGTGCCTCCCACGCTCGATCCAGAACCTTCCTGCCACGTGCCTTTATCGGATTGGTTCCTCTTGTCTTGGATCACGTGCAGCCCAGGTATCTGGAATGTTCTCCCTCGGACCTGCAAGGAGATTAATACCATTAACATTAAGAGTTCGCTGTATGGCCATTAAAACTAAAGCTGCATGAGGTATGTGATAACAACACAAGGTGACTACTACACGAGATAAGAAAAGAACGATACGAGATACAATGGACAAGGCTAACACAACAAGGAAGATGACACGAGGTCAGATAAGAAGAGCACGAGGTGAGAAGGAAATCTTCACGGAGTGAAATAATAGAATAACACGTGATTTAGAAGAAACCTGGACGAGGAGAGAAAGAAACGACACGAAGACATAAACACACAAAAAAATAACACGAAGACACAAATACTAAAAGAACATAAAGACACAAATACAAAAACAACATGAAGACACGAATACTAAAAGAACATAAAGACACAAATAAAAAAACAACATGAAGACACGAATACTAAAAAAACATAAAGACAACTCGAGTATGAAGCTGCTCGAACTTACGAGCGACTCGAAGACGAGGACGACACGGGCTGAAAGCAACTCGAAGATGAGAAGCAGAGACCGACACGAAGTGTGGTCAAGGCGAGAAGGACACGAAGTCTAATGAGAAAAACCAACACGAAGACAGAAGACAGAGAAACGACTCGAACTAAGAATGACACGCGGACAACACAAACAGACTCGACTTGATTAGAAAAGAAGTGCACGACGTAAGACCAACACAAAGAGTGTTAAGTCAACACGAAGACAGAGATAACAAAGAAGTGACTCGAACTAAGGACGACATGGAGACAACACCGTCACACTCGACTTGAGACACTTAGAGCTTGAACTTTAGAGAAGACTGCACGAAGTGAAAACAACACGAAGACAGAAGATGACACGGCTATCACGACACGTGATGAAGCAGTGGGACCAGGAAGAACTGACTCGAGGAACAATAGTAAGTGACACGAAAGCACACGAGCAAACAAAGAAGATGACACGAGATGAGCAACTTAAAAACAGAGAAAACGACACGAGGTTCACAGGGAAATGACTCGAAGTTCATTAGAACAGTTCGAGCTGGTTCAGTAAACATTACGAGGACAGAAAGTGAAGCTACATGAAGTTAAACAGCCGAAGATAAGACTCGGAGACTGGAAGACAAGGAAGGAACAACACGAAGTATTGTAGGGACAAACGACACAAAATATGAAGGAAACAATACGGACACACGACGTACTACCTCATAGCAGATTTCCTATTCAGCATGGAGATCAACACGAAGTGTTGTAAACAAAGACGACAGGAAGTCATTTCGTGTTTGTGAGGAGAAACAACACGAAGTGTGGTGCATGTAGGGCTATCAATGAAGCTGATTTATAGACTTAAAGAAATGATGCACTGATCACGCTGTATAGACTTGACGTTAAGACCAATGTATAAACGTCAAGGAACATCAATGTATAACCTTGGAGGAGAGGACCAAAGTATGGACTTGTATAACCAATGAATGAGCTGAGGGGTTGACCAATCAGCCATGACTGAACATAATCAAATATGCAATGCCATATCAGAACTTATGAAGAACTGCATTATGATCAAAAGGTGAGTAATAGCATGATGACTCACACAACAAGATGACTCACAGTGAATAACACACATCAAAGATCAACTATTAAAATCACATCAAAGCCATCAGCAAAGCCACAATTGAAACCATCATCAAAACCACAGGGCACAACAGCCTCCGCCTTTGAAGAAGAAGAGACTCGGCCGGTGCCCAGCGCCGAGTCAAGAAACTGCTCCGAGGAGCATTATCAGTCCCCGCTAAGGGATTCAGCTAGTTGTTTGTTCTGTTAATCTGAATCAGGAACCGGATGTGGGTGTATGGAGTCTCTCCCCCTCTGGTCAGTGCTCAGTAGCATCGACCAACAATTTTTTTGAAACCAATCAGTTTCCTGCAGATATACCTTGGAGTAGACTATGGTCTTGTTGGGTTCCTACAAAAATCTTTGTTCACCTTTGGAAGATTATGAATAACAGTATACCGACTGATGTTAATATTCAAAGAGTGGGCATTGTTCTCTGCTCTAAATGCTATTACTGCAGATCACCGCAGGTGGAAGACCTCACCCATTTATTTCTGACCAGTGAAATTGCAGTTTCTGTCTGGATTGCCTTTAAAGCAGCAGGGTTAACCTTCGAAGGGTGCACCATAAAGGAATTTATTCTTAATTCCATCTGTTATGCTCAAACAGGTACGGCCTTTGCTATTTTCACTCTTGCATCCATTGGATTTGGTATGTGAGAAATCTGGAAAGCCAGGAACAATGTCAAGTATGAGGGCAAACCTTTCTCCAAAACCAGCAGCATGCATCATATCTTTTTCCAAATCAAGAGGGCTTGTTCGGCTGCCTCTCTTAAGGAATCTAAGTCCTCTCACCAGAGAATCTTAGATCTATTGGGTATTAAATATCAAGCACCCGGCAGACAACAAATGAAGATAGTGAGATGGCTTGCCCCTCCTTGGCCATTTCTAAAACTAAATTCTGATGGTGCTTGCAAGCAAACCAAAGATACTGGAGGAGGTGGAATAATCAGGGATTCTAAAGGCAAGGTTATCTTTGCCTTCTCACACTTTTATGGTCACTCTAATAGCTTAATAGCAGAGGCCCGTGCCCTCATGGATGGCATTAAATATTTGAAGACAATGGACTCCAAACCTGCGCTTATAGAGTGTGATTCACTTACTCTTGTTCGAATTATCAAAAAGGAAATTCATTGCCCCTGGTCAATTCTCAGCTATGTCAGGGATATCTGGAGCTCCATCTCCCAATGTGACTTGATCTCTCATATCTACAGAGAAGCAAACACTGTAGCTGATTTACTTGCTTCTATAGCTTGCACCACTAAATGTAATTCTTTCTACTCTTACAGTGAGCTCCCTTCCATTATAAAAGGTGCTGCTCGGCTGGACTCACTAGGCTTGCCTAGTATCAGATTGATGTAATTCTTTATTCTTATATTGTGAAATATAGCTGCCTCCTAGCGGCCTGATGGTGGAGTGGTTTTCTCCTTACCTCTGGTAAGGGGTGCACTTTCCCATTGAGCCCTAGGTTAGGTTTTTCTATTAAAAAAAGTCCCCGCTGAGGGAAGAAGTGAAGCCGCGGAGGTCGATCTTTGACAGATTGGTCTTTCCGGGTAGGCTGTCGAGAAGAACAACAAGAAGAGGCAGAGACCTAAGGGTTTATACCTGCAATATGGTAGGGGTATCTGGCCGGTACGGGGCTCTACCAACCGAGCCCGAAGAAGTGGCCAAGCTTGCCACAAGGCCAGGACCTCTTACCACAAGAGGGAAAGCGGCAGCTGAGAAGACACAAGTCCACACTGGAGAAGGTGACTATGAAGAACCCTCAATGGCCTTGGCTGCCAATGTTATTACAGAAGGCACCGTGGGAGGACCATCCACTTCATCCGAAGAGGTGCCGATCGAAGAAAGAGAGGGCACCCCTAGCCTTTCCATGAATGACCCCACGGTATTGCACATGATGCAGCAATATCAGCGGGAGATCGAACCGTTAAAGAAGCAATTGACTGAAAGAGCTGCTTAGCCCTCGACATCCGGGCAGACTAAAGCCTTGCCCGAGACCCCTAGGGGCAATAGTCAGGCCTCAGAAGCTTCTCCACAGGCGACGGTGTCTCCCCCAATACCTACCTACACTGGCGGTGTACCCCTGCCTCAGCCACAGCATATCACACCGGCCTTGCCACCGAACTTGCCCTTCTAGGGGTCCACTATAGCACCTCAGGCGACAGTACTAACAACGCCGCTGGCGCGACCGGCCCATTTCTACCCAAGTCTGGTCAACCCGACAACAGTGAGCAGACTGATGCTCGAACAAATGATAGAGATGAAGTTGGTAGAAAGGAGCGATGGCGATCACACGCCATTCGATGTATATCAGGTACCTTACCCGACACACTATGCTGCAAGGAGGCTATCGGTCGGCATCACCAAGCCACCGAAATTTGAGAAATTCAATGGGCAAGGGTCCCCCAGGGAGCACATTGCCTACTATGTGAATGTTATGGGGGACTTAGCGGCGGATGAAGCTTATCTCCTCAAATTCTTTGGCTCGACACTCACCGGGCTCACTTTCGAGTGGTACTCGAGCTTGCCCGCCGGGTCCGTTGCAGACTAGCCTGATATGCAGAAGAAATTCAAGGAAAGTTTCTACATAGCTAAGCGGGAGGTAACCGTGGTAGAGCTTTACGCCATAAGACAGAGAAATGAGGAGTCGGCACTCGACTACATAAAGAGATGGAGGAATCTCAGCATGAGGTGCAAACGCCCCCCGCATCAAGAGGACGCAGTGCAGATCTGTAAATAGAATCTGAAAAAGGAAATCCTTGAGAGGATGATCGGTGTTGAGGGAAGGTCATTTGACCGTCTAAATAACATAGTGGCAGAGATTGATGCATTCCTTGCTCGATACTCTTCTGCTCCAGTTGCATCAAGCCAGACGGCCAGATAGGCTGAGAGAAGACCAACACTGCCAGAAGTTCACACACTGGACTTTGAAGCTTTCGAGAGACAGAAAGAGAAAGCCAAGGAAACAGACAACCCTCCTTCGCCCAGATCTACTGAACGGCGGGAAGGTCCCTCCCTGAGGGAAAAAATGAGAAACAAGTTGTATTCTTTTTCTCGAGATAAGTCCCGGGTCCTATTTGAATGGGCTACTAGGTACAACAAGATCACATTACCAGACCCAAAGAGGCCCGGTGACTTGAAGAAGAGGGATGACCCTTGCTTTTGCCCGTACCATCAGATGCTTGGGCATACCATTGAGGATTGTTACATCTTCAAGGATGTCATTGAGTCCTTAATCAGGAAGGGAGAGCTGGACATGGGGGAGCTCAAGGTGGACCCTCCACAGCCGCATGAGATGCCGAACTTCAGCACCACTGTCAACAAGGTATCTTTATACCAGCAATTGCGTGAAGAATGGGCGGAGGCCAGTACACAGTCCACTTATGAAGCCTTCGTCATGGCGCCAGCTCAAGATCAAGGGGGTTGGCAGGCTGCGTCGACGAAGAACAGAAGAAGAAGACAAGCCCCCCTGCCCACTCCGGAGGTTCACATAAGAGGCATTACACCCCGACCAGCACCGCCACCAGTGACACCCATTTGGCATGACACAGCCCCCCCGGCTGGTCATGAGACGCCCTACTCACAACAAGAAAAAGCACATCCCGATGCGGGTGCACAAAGAAACCAGTCCTATGGTAGAAAGGCTCCAGGCCATTATTGATGGGCTTGAAGACTATGAACAGCCCGAGATCCAGCCTGTGGAGTGGAAGGAGTATGTCCCTTGGGAGGAGTTCGAGTCACTCAAACTAGCTCCAGAAGCGGAAGCCAAGACGAAAGAAGAGCCTCTCTTGTGGGGTGAGCTTCCCCAAGAGCAGTTGCCAGCCACTGAAGAGAAGAAGAAAATGAAGAAGAGAAGACCTAGAAACAAGAAGAAGAGTGGGGTTGTCCTTTCTTGCAACACCCTCTCAACATTAATTTGACACAGCCCTCTCCCTAAGAGAGGAAGAGCAAGAAGTGCCCGTCGAGCCGTCAGAGGTGAATCATGCTGAAGCATCCACCTCCCAACATGCCACCAGGTCGGGAAGGAAGTGGGGACGTCCTCCTCAGGCCAACCATAACATCCTGTTCAGGGGAGAACAACCGTATCACATCCCCCAGCCTAGGGTCCAAGGCATGGAGATTCCCCCTCCCTTTGGTCTCTACCCCGGAGAACCGGTCGGCCAGGCCGCCCCTTCATTTATTGAATTTCTTACGACTCAGAGGGAAAAACAGTCATGCCTCCGTGAGTCCCAGCAGGCCAAAGAGGCAGGTATCCCCTCGGCCTCGTTGGTACTGACTCCTCCTCGGCCAAGGGAAGAACATGACAACACCCCGAACCTCACCGAGTTCATGAAAGAAAAGGAAGTGACCCAGCATGCTCCGCAAGCTCAAGCGGCACCCGACCTAGTGGGAGAGGCACCCGCCGAGCCAGCTCCCCAGGTTCAAAGCGGAGGCAGGCGCAGTAGAGCCGAAGAGATGAAGTTACTCGAGGTCCGAGCCAGCAACAGAATAGTCAAGCACCTGAAGAAGATCCCAGCCAGGTTCTCCATATGGGAAATCCTATCTCTAGATGAAGAGACACGGCAAGCGGTCATTGCTGCGCTCCAGACGCCAGCATATGTTGAAGCCTGCCTCGCAGAAATGTCACCCGAAGTAGCTGTGGCCTTCATAGAAGAGGATATGCTTCTACCTACCTGCAGTCACAACATGCCACTCTACATGAAGGGGCAGCTGAATGGGCATCCCATCAACCGAGTATTGATCGACTCGGGGGTAGCAGTGAACATACTCCCCTACCGGGTGTATCAGAAACATTACTTTGACGTACACTTGATTGAGGTCAAGAATGTCAAGATTACTGGCTTCAACCAGAAGTGTGAGGTCCCTGTGGGGGTCACAGAGTTCAACCTCTCCCTCAACGACTTCACAACCAAGGTCCAGTTCCATGTGATCAACTCCAACACCTCTTACAAGGCGTTGCTTGGCCGACCTTGGCTGCATCGAAACAGGGTGGTACCATCCACTCTGCACCAATGCATCAAGTACCCCGGCAACGGGAAAGAGGAGATAATATTCGCCAACCTCCACCCTTTCGAAGTGTTTGAATGTCACTTGTCAGATGCTACTTTGTTATTGGATAAGCCGAAGCAAGCTCCCCAGGTCACTCATGACAAAGGAAAGAATAAAGCAAAGCCTGACAACTGGTTCCCTCCACCACCGCCAAGCTATGTGGCTCCCCCTCAGGTGTCAGTTGTCTCTGAAGCAGAAGGGGTGATCAAAGCCACTCCCCTTCCCATCTATCCTACACTGGGGACGCCATACCTCGAGGACTTGCTGGAGGACGTTAGGGTCCCGCCCGGGATCATCAAGCCCCTCGTAGAAGTTGACTGCCAGGTGGTCGAACCATTAAAGACCTTCGAGGTGCCTAACCCCGGGGGCCCATCTACCATCTTCTATGTAGCCGAAGAGCACCCAGTCAGAGGGGATGATGATTGTAGACTCCCTTGCGAGATGCACGACCCACTCGTCCCGATCATGGGACTTCCTGACATTTCCGGTCGTGCAGTCAAGATGACAAGAAAATAGGGGATCCCCCTTCGCCAGCTCTCCAGTCAGAAAGAAATGTTTAAGAAAATGTTGAACCCACCAAACCTGGATCGGAGGTTGTTGTAGATCACCCGGCACCCTGGTTTGGGTTTCTTAATAGTAGACTCCTATGAAGCCGATGTAATATCAGTCTTAGCTCCAAACGGCAGTAGCCCCGTAGGCAATGCAGGCTTACAAGAACCTGAAGACCATCAGCACCATATGCCCCCAGCCGACGAAGATCAAGATGATGAGGTGTTCCTATGGAACCCACCGCCCTGCAAGAACAGGGGGAAGGTCCCACCCTCCTCTGAGGGATCGACCCCGAATAGTTCCAATAGCAAGGCACCACTGCCCTCGCCTGTGCAAAGGACAGGGAGGCAAGTCTGACTCCGGGCCCCACTCGGTGTGGCTCTGCCCTGTTTGCCCTGTGCTATCAGCAGCAGCGAGAAATTGAGATGTTAAAGGCGCGGTTGGCCGAAGTGACTGCACTTGTGTCTAACTTAATCAGGGGAATCTTCCACCAGCAGAACATCAGCATGCACCAGTCCCCGAACACCATCCCAAATGCCCCCATGCACTTGAAAAAGGAGGCAAGGGATGTGGCTGTTTCTCCAGTCGGACGACCGACCGAGCGAAATCCTATACTTCAAGAGAGGATGCAAAGGCCTTACTTTTTCTCGAGGAATAAGACCCGAGGAATCTTTGATTGGGCTTGCTACTACGGCAAGGTCTCCCTCCCGAGGTCTAAGAGGCCGCAAGATGCTCGGAGAAGTGGTGATCCCCTGTTTTGCCCTTATCACCAAATACTGGGTCACCTTATCGAAGACTGCTACGTCTTCAAGGACATTGCTCAAGACCTGATTGAGAGAGACCGCGCAGGTCGATCCGGGGGTGAGGGCGCATGTTGGCGAGCTTGGGCTTCGCACTTAACGATTCACTTCCCCGAACTATGCGTGAAGAGAAAAGCAATGACGCCCCGTGGCATCGGACGTGGTCCTCGGAAACCCCGTTATGGCCATAGTCTGAAACCATCTCGGGCCAATAGTTCGTCAAAATTGACCCACCTCTACCGGGATCTGATCCCGCACCCACATTAAACTTGCTAAGCCTACGGCAAACATCTACGCAGTTTTGTCACCGTCTTTTATGCTACAAACACAGACTTCTGTTCGAAGATGAAACGGTCCATGAGTGACCCACATATATGTATCTATGAACATTTACGCCCCAATGTGGGTTTGTTTAAACATGATCCGAGATCTTCGCTCTCGCTTTGTTACCATGAATTTCAGGCCGTAGGGCCCTTATTCCCGGCAATCAATCAAGGGTGTTCCCCCGTATGGGGGATGTAAATAACACCCGCGCGCACTATGGGCTTCCATGAAGCCCGAATAAATCGCCACTTTAGTGACTGGCACGCCCACGCACTTAATAAACCCAATAAACGAATAACCAACGATCTTTAATAAAAAATGCGTCCACAGGCGACGGCAGAATCAGAGCAGTAGAAGAGCGAGAGAAGCGAAAGAGAAGAAGAGGAAGAGGAGAGTTTAGTAAGAGAAGAGAAGAGAGAGCACGATAGCGAGAGCCATTTTCTAAGAGAATGCAGAGTATCGTAGAAGGGAGTTGAGAAGAAGAAGTGAGCTGAGAGGAAGAAGAGGGTCTGAAAGAGGCTGACTCTCCCTGGCTTCGTGATCAAATCTAGAGTCAGATTGCTCTATTCGAAGAGCTACATTGCTATTTTCCACCTTCATTTCTTACACGATTTTCTTCATTTCTTTGTTTTCCTTTTGAATCCTTTGTAAGCTGTGAATATGCAGAGCTAAGCTGTATTGCTCAGCGGGCGAGGGTGTTCTCTCGGATAGCCAAGCTGTAATGCTCAGCGGATAGCAAGCTGTGCTGTTCAGCGGTTGTAGGGATTTCTATCCCCAAAGCTATGGAACAGCGGTGTTCAAGCTGTGTGTCAGCAGGAAGCCTTACTCGGTTGAGTAAGGGGTGGACGTAGATCTCTAGATAGAGATCGAACCACCTTAAAATTATCTTGTCTTGTGCTATTGCAATTTTGTCTTCTCTCCGGTAGATGAATGCTTAGGATCGCCTAACGGGTTTGCATGAGTTTGATTGATTAATCTTTCATCTGCCATTATCATCTACTTATCTCCATCTTGTGTCTTCAATTTAGTCAAATCTGCTGGTCGACTTGTGGTTTGTGTAGGATCGTTTATTCTTTGGGACACTGCGTTACAGTTTATATTTGATTTCATTCTCATCATCACTTGAACGAACTACAAGTTCCTCTACATCAAGTATATCAAAAGCTGTGGCAGGAAAGTTTGGTCACGCCATTCTGGAATGATGTTTCTTGCGAGAGGGATCCTAGATCATACCTCCGCATGGTACTTGGTAGATGAGATTGTATCTTCGCTCTAATGATGATTGATGGAATCACTCAAAGACTGCTTCTCTGAAATTTGGTTTTAATGAATTGAGTATCTGCATTGCTTATTGTTGATATTTATTTGCCTATCTTTTATCTTACTTTTGAGGTTTGCAAAGTAATATGGCAAGATGACAAACAAGCAATCAAAGATCTACTCAAACCTATGAACATGTGAACATGAACCTAGGCAATCATAGCTAGCTCTAGCATGGGCATGCTATCTCAATCAAACTATGCTAAGGAAAAGAAAAACACACGCCGGGGCGTGGAGCAAGGAATAAATAAAAACACACCGTGAAGGTGGAACGAGCAAGGAAAATAAAGATTGTTGATGAAGAAGACAGCTAATGCCCAATACCAAGGAAAGACGTGATCGCCACCAAAGTAAACACAAGTCAAAGACTCGAATGTACCTTGGAAATAGGTGGATGAAGCACCCGCCCACGGGAGAGAAAACCAAGGAAAGCCTACAGATCAACTTGGAAGTAACGGCCAGGACTTCGTGCGTCGCTTGGAAGCGATGGCCGCACGATAGACCGCCGGAAGATAGTGACGCGCCTGCACCAGACCGTCAGGTAACCTGTAGTAGTAAAGCTTGAATTCTTCTAACTCCAACTCTTCCAGTCGGCTAGAAGACTTGGGCCTCGTGTTAATGAACCTGTAAACCTACCAAAGATGTAGAAAAAAACAAAACAAGACAACCTCAATTAGCCCTCTTCACAAGCATAGCATCAATTCTTAAAGAGTTTAAGAACATCAAAAGGAGAGGGAATTACCGGGGAGTTTTTTGGTTTTTTAACCCCTCTGGGTGTTTTTAAAAGTTTGGGAGGATGTTTGTATGCTTAAAGAACAGTGAAAAACGTGGAGGAAGAGGAGGGACAATGCTTGGATTGAGGAAAAACCAAGGAAGGACTCAAGCATGCAATGATGAACTTGAAAGACAAAACCAAAGTACTCCCTTGATTATGAGATGGATGGACGTGGGAAGCAGTTCCTCCTGGATGAAGATGGCTCCTGAGTTCGGCAGCACTTCGTCGTGAATTCGAAATCTCCCCCCCTCTTGGCCATGAAGTCAAGGGTTCTATTTATAGACCCTCAAACTCTTAGGTCGAGCAGAGGATAATTCAACAAGATAAAGAGGGATAAATCTTAGCAAATCCTTGAAGATAATATCACCAAGAGTCCATAGAAACAAACGGGGGGTCCTGAGGATCGGATTTGAAAGAGATAACGTCAATCCAAGTTCTTATCTCGACCACGGAGTAGCAGAGAAAAGGCCTGAACTGCCAGGACTCTCGGAAGGAAGTAACGGCTGCACGACAGACCGCCACTTGGAAGTAACGCACCAAGGATCATCTGTTACTGTCAACCTTACCCCAAAGGATAAGATCAACGTGAAGAAGGCTTAATCAATAGGGCTCTTCAAGGAAGCGACGGCCAGGGCCTAGGGAGTCATAGTGAAACAACGGCTGCACGACAGACCGTTATTATCAACATGGAATCAAAAGGATAAGCTTTGAAAACGAGGCCTTAAGCCTTAGGACTCTTCAAAGAGTAACGGTCCAGGGTCTATCCGTCAGAAGGAAGTAACGCGCCTGACTGGGACCGTTATTATCATTGAGGTTCAAAAAATAAAGTGAAGGGTTTTGCTGAGCTTCATCCAACGAAATGCCACCGGGAGCCACATCTTAATCCAGGAATTCAAGACCCAAGAAATAGGCTTCAACTGATCAATAGACTCATCAAAGAATGAACAACTCGGAGCATCATATTGAATGAATAAGGAGACGACCCAACTTATTGGGTATAAAACGGGTGTCAACAGATGCCCCTTCTTAACGTCCTCTTTGCAGGGGAGCGAGTGGAGGTGAAGCGGAAGTGAAATGGAACATGGAGATGAAGCGAAAATGAAGCAGAGTGTATCAAAAAGAGGGCGTTAAGGTAAACAACACCCGTTCTTTACCAACAAGCGATAGGAATTTTCTGGAAAACCTCAAATTGATCACAAGGAAATAGCCAACCAAAGGATGCAAGTCTGGAGGAACTAATTAACTAAGGAAAGGAAAACACGGCTAGCCGCCGGAGGTAATAGAAAGGAAAGGGACTAAACTCCAGACAGGAATCTTCAGCGAACCAGATCAAGCGAGCAAATTGAAGAAAGCCTTCTAATTCAGAATGGAATGATTCTCCTTATTCGGGATTAAGAACATAGCTGTTCACCATCACTGAGATATCTTGAACAAATGAAACTCATGAATGCTCAAAGAATGCGCATGATGCATGCTGGGCTAAAGAAAAGAGAAATCATCAAAACAAATGCAAAGAAAGACAAAATATCAAATACTCGAGAATAATATTGCTAGATCGGAGTAATCAGAGTCAGGACACCATCTGCAACCACGGCGTGCAAGATAGAACCATCATCCCCAAATTTTCCAATCTAACGGCCCATCCAACGATTAATCATGTGAACTTAGATCATCATCATTTTTGTTTAAGGGGAACACCAGATCCCAGGACACATGAATGACCAGCCGGTTCTCGAGGTAATATATCATAGATAGCATATAGTAATGCATTAAGAGGATGAGGGAGCGGGATACAATACCTGACTTACCTACCGGACGGAAGGCCAAGTGTAGCAACCCTAATAAATGAATAATTGAAATGAATTAAAACATATATATTACAGAAGTAATATATATATAAAAGGAATAGGGTTAATTGGACGAAATAAAACAAATTAAAAATAACGCCTCTTATTAAGGCGTTAATTTATAAATAAACGCCTCTACCAACGGCGTGAATAAAGAAAGGACGCCCACACCTACGGTCGTCAGTTCTCACGCGACCAAATGAGTAAGTAAAAGAAACGCCTCTACCTTGGGCGTGTTTTAAAACAAGAAACGCCTTTTTTAAAGGCGCTTTTTAAGAAAAGCCCTTATGCAAGGCGTTAATTCAAGAATACACGCCCTGACCAAAGGCGTTAATTCCATTCGAGTTCCGTTCGACACGAGAGCTTATCCAGGGAAGGATTATGTTAATCCAGTAAGTATTTAATAGGGCAAGGACTCTATATTGGAAGCATTGCTTCTACTAGAACACTAACCTTAACAGGACGTCCAAAATCCTATATATAATCTTGATCGAACAAACCCTAAACCTATTTGGACGATCGAACCGCACAGGTACGTGAAGAACATATCTTCTTCTTCTTCTTTTCCTTATGAACGAAATAGCAGTTCATATAAGTTTCTCTTTGCTTCGGTTACATGAAGAACTAATAGTTCTTCATCCTCTTTTCCTCTTACAGGTTGAGGACGCAGCAGCATAAGTGAAGAACAAGGTAACGTTCTTCTAATCTCCTCTGTTCTGATAGGTGAATAAATTAATAAATGTTTCTTCTTCTGTTCTCGTAGGAATTACAGGACCGTAGAACTAGAGCTCCTCTTCTCACAGTTCAAATCATCAAATTATCATAAGGTAGGTTTTCTCAAGTTACTGTAGCCCAAATAAGAATTAATGCAAGATATCTATACATACGTATATGAGCATGGCATGCATACTGTTTATAAGGTTTTATTACGTTTTCTACAAAATTTTGAAAGAAACGCCCTTGATTAGGGCGCTAATTTAAAAGAAACGACCATGCTAGTGGTCGTCAATTTAATATTCGACGCCCTCTACGCAGGCGTTAATTTCATAAGAATCGCATATGATTAATAATTGATCCCGTTTAAAAATTACAATACATATGAAATATTGATTTTTAATATCTTGCATGACTCTGTGAATTTCCAGACGTATTTCCGGAAGAATTGCCGGGATTACCCCTGCAAAGAGATGTGGCCTTTACCATCGACTTAGTCCCTGGTGCTGGTCCTGTTTCCAAGGCACCATATAGAATGTCCCCTGCTGAACTCAAGGAGTTGAAGGAGCAGTTGATGGAACTAATCCGAAAAGGGTTTATTAGACCAAGTACTTCCCCGTGGGGAGCACCAGTCTTATTTGTAAAGAAGAAGGATGGGTCCATGAGATTGTGTATCGACTATCGACAGTTGAATCATCTTACTATCAAGAACAAGTATCCACTGCCGAGAATCGATGAGTTATTTGATCAGATTTCAGGATCCAAATATTTCTCCAAGATTGATCTCAGGTCGGGATATCATCAATTAAGAATCAAGGACGATGACATTCACAAGACTGCATTCAGAAGCAGGTATGGCCATTACGAATTTGTTGTTATGCCTTTTGGACTAACAAATGCCCCTGCTGCCTTTATGCAGTTAATGAATAGCATATTCAGGCCTTACTTGGATCAATTCATAGTAGTCTTCATTGATGATATATTGATATATTCTAAGACTAAGGAAGATCATGAAGAGCATTTGAGGATTGCATTGCAAGTCTTGAGGACAAATCAATTATATGCTAAACTCAGCAAATGCGAGTTCTGGCTTGAAGAAGTGGCTTTTCTCGGACATGTCATATCCAAGGACGGTTTATCTGTGGATCCGTCAAAAGTTGAAGCTGTGAGAAACTGGGAGAGACCCACTAATGCAAGCGAGATCAGAAGTTTCTTAGGTCTTGCAGGCTATTATCGGCGATTTATCAAAGATTTCTCTAAGATCGCCGTACCACTTACAAGATTAACTCGTAAGGAGATCCGATATGAATGGAGTGAGGAATGTGAAAGCAGTTTTCAAACTCTCAAGGATCATCTCACCACAGCTCCGGTCTTAGCCCTACCAATTGAAGGAGAGAAATTCGAGGTCTACACTGATGCTTCTGGCATTGGCCTCGGATGTGTTCTAATGCAACAAGGGAAGGTCATAGCATACTCTTCTCGTCAACTGAAGAAGCATGAGGAGAATTACCCCGTCCATGACTTGGAACTGGCCGCGGTAGTATTTGCCCTAAAGATATGGAGACACTATCTCTATGGGGTACAGTTTACTGTATACTCCGATCACAAAAGTCTCAAATATCTATTTTCACAAAAGGAGCTGAACATGAGACAAAGACGTTGGCTAGAATATCTCAAGGACTTCGACTTCAGTATACAATACCATCCCGGAAAGGGTAATTATGTGGCTGATGCCCTTAGTCGAAAGCCGAGAGCAAGGATAGCAAATTGTATGATACAAGAATGGAGGTTACTTGAACAATTCTCCGAGCTCAATATAAGCTTGGACACGGAATCCAAATTTATCACATTATCTCATGTAAGCATACAGTCAGACTTATTATCTGAAATACAAGTACTTCAGGATGATGATCCTATGTTAGTAGAAATCAAAGGCAGATTAGAAGGACAATCTGATTTTCAACTAACTTCTGATGGAAGATTATCGTTCAAAGATAGAACTTGTATACCCGATTGTCCGGAATTAAAGAAGAAGATCTTAGATGAAGCTCACCGATCCAGGTACACTATTCATCCAGGATCAACCAAAATGTACCAAGATGTAAAGAGGAACTTTTGGTGGCCTAATATGAAAAGAGAAATAGCGGACTATGTATCACGCTGTCTCACATGCCAACAGGTCAAGGCGGAACACCAAAAGCCTGCGGGAAAACTACATCCTCTAGATATTCCTAAGTGGAAATGGGAGGATATTGGTATGGACTTCATCATGGGTTTGTCTAAATCTAAAGGAGGACATGATGGAATCTGGGTTATCATTGACCGATTGACTAAATCGGCACATTTCTTGCCAATCAAAAGCCGATGGTCAATTGATGTGCTAGCTGCACTATACATTAAAGAAATAGTCAGGATACATGGAATTCCTGTCTCAATCGTGTCTGATAGAGATCCCCGTTTTACTTCTCATTTTTGGAAGGGATTACAACATTCGTTGGGGACAAGGCTCAACTTTAGTACTGCTTTTCACCCGCAAACGGATGGTCAGACCGAGCGAACTAATCAAGTTGTTGAAGATATGCTGAGAGCATGCATTATTGACTTTGGAGGAAGCTGGCATGACCACTTACCTTTAGTTGAATTTGCATATAATAATAGCTACCAAGCTAGTATCCAAATGGCACCTTTCGAAGCCTTATACGGAAGGAGTTGCCGATCTCCCATATGTTGGAACGAAGTTGGAGAGAAACAACTATTAGGTCCAGACATGGTAAGGGATACAACCGAGAAGATACAAGTAATCAGAGAAAGATTACAAGTTGCTCAGACAAGGCAAAAGGCTTATGCTGATACCAGGAGAAGAGATCTTGAATTCCAGGTTGGAGATCATGTATTTCTCAAGATATCCCCTGGACGTGGCATACGGAGATTTGGTGTTAAGGGCAAGCTTACGCCAAGATTCATCGGACCATTTGAGGTACTCGAAAGAGTTGGCGAGGTTGCTTATCGCATCGCGTTGCCTCCTCAGTTGTCCGAGGTACACAATGTATTTCACATATCTATGTTGAAGAAGTATGTGCACGATCCGTCACATATTATTGAGCATGGAGATCTGGTGATCCAGAAAGATCTCACATATGAACAGAAGCCCTTGAAGATATTAGATCGAGAAATACGAGCTCTAAGGAATAAGGTTATTCCCATGATCAAGGTGCAATAGAATAAGAATCCTGAACGCGAAGCGACATGGGAGACCGAGGAATCTATGAAGAAACGATTTCCCGAGTTATTCTAAGAGGTATATGTCCTACACTCTCCGCATGTATAATTATATATATATTGAATTTGGGGACCAAATTCTTTTTAAGTGGGGGAGGGTGTAGCAACCCTAATAAATGAATAATTGAAATGAATTAAAACATATATATTACAGAAGTAATATATATATAAAAGGAATAGGGTTAATTGGACGAAATAAAACAAATTAAAAATAACGCCTCTTATTAAGGCGTTAATTTATAAATAAACGCCTCTACCAACGGCGTGAATAAAGAAAGGACGCCCACACCTACGGTCGTCAGTTCTCACGCGACCAAATGAGTAAGTAAAAGAAACGCCTCTACCTTGGGCGTGTTTTAAAACAAGAAACGCCTTTTTTAAAGGCGCTTTTTAAGAAACGCCCTTATGCAAGGCGTTAATTCAAGAATACACGCCCTGACCAAAGGCGTTAATTCCATTCGAGTTCCGTTCGACACGGGAGCTTATCCAGGGAAGGATTATGTTAATCCAGTAAGTATTTAATAGGGCAAGGACTCTATATTGGAAGCATTGCTTCTACTAGAACACTAACCTTAACAGGACGTCCAAAATCCTATATATAATCTTGATCGAACAAACCCTAAACCTATTTGGACGATCGAACCGCACAGGTACGTGAAGAACATATCTTCTTCTTCTTCTTTTCCTTATGAACGAAATAGCAGTTCATATAAGTTTCTCTTTGCTTCGGTTACATGAAGAACTAATAGTTCTTCATCCTCTTTTCCTCTTACAGGTTGAGGACGCAGCAGCATAAGTGAAGAACAAGGTAACGTTCTTCTAATCTCCTCTGTTCTGATAGGTGAAGAAATTAATAAATGTTTCTTCTTCTGTTCTCGTAGGAATTACAGGACCGTAGAACTAGAGCTCCTCTTCTCACAGTTCAAATCATCAAATTATCATAAGGTAGGTTTTCTCAAGTTACTGTAGCCCAAATGAAATTAATGCAAGATATATATATATATATAAGCATGTCATGCATATGATTATTATAGTTTTCATGCGTTTTCTGAATTGTTTGAAAGAAACGCCCTGGAATAGGGCGCTATTTTAAAATAAACGACCATAACAGCGGTCGTCAATTTATTAAGAAACGTCCTGTACACAGGCGTTAATTTTACGAGATCATGACTTAAGCATGTTAAGAACGGATTATATATGAAACCTTGATTATTAATGCATGATCCTGTCTCCAAATCTAATGTCCTGCAATCTCTTGAATTCACGGCCTGTACAAGGTCGTTTTCCACGTATTAACGCCTCATCAGAGGGCGTGACTTTAAAAGTAACGCCCCTTGCTTAGGCGCGTATTATCCAGAGTCCTGGTATGTTCTGAAACATAGAGTTAAGCCAGTAACGCCCCTTCTCAGGGCGTGTCTTATATAAGTCCTGCAACTTATTTATATTCTGTCAAATCCGTAATTCATGAGACGCCTGCAGCAGCAGTCGTCAAATATGAATAAACGACCCTGTCCAGGGCGCTTTTTAGATAGAGTATTGAAATAATGAAATTCTGCGAAACGGAACATATATAAACGCCCTGATACTAGGCGTTAGTTACTTGAAAAACGTCCCGGACAAGGGCGTGTTTTTCATAAATTAATGAGATTATTGAAAATTCTGTAAAATAGAAATATGTTAACGCCCCTATGTTAGGCGTTAATTACTTGAGAAATGACTTGACCTAAGTCGTTATTTTACTATAAACTGATTTTCATCTGATTTGCTAACCGATGGTTTTATATATATCATAATATATATAAATAGGCACTATTCTCCACTCCGTGAGTATAGTCCCATGTTTTCATGTTGATTTATCGATCACACTCAACTCTCATTGACATACAAGCTCTCCATTGGACATTCCGTTCCTTTGGACTAGCGAGTTAGTCATAGAGACCTCCGTAAGACTCCTCGTAGCCTTGGATTCCCTCAAGGCCGACTGAGCTGGTTGTACCCTAAAAACCCATTACACGATCCTTGCCATGTCAATCTAAAGAAACATGGTATACCGGCCCTTATGATTATACAAAGAGTATATCATAAGCAATTCTTGATGGGATGATGATATCATGCCATATCGTGTCATTCTTGTAAACCCCAATTCTATGATAAGAATGAGGGTATCTTGCTTGATCTAATGTTCATGTGGACCTCAATTCTATATAAAGAATGTCCATATTGATTTGTCATGGTACCTAAGTTAAGGGAACCATATTCTACCTGGTTTTATCGAACTCGTGATTATATCATTATTATCGCCAATCTATGTCCTTTGTCATATTTTGGACTCTATTCTATCAAAGTTGTCATACGTATCTACAAGCTTGATTATTGAAATTCTATATTGGCTATATAAACAAGAGTGGATGTCAAAAGACATGATAAATGCCTGCGCATATAGGGCCCGATCTGGTCCTGGGAGGAGCACCCGAAAGTACTTGTGCCCATGGGAGTTAAAATGATAAGGTATCTGGCATTATACCGAGTACTTGACTTGCTTGATTGGACATTCCACACACATCTTGTACTTGACTCGTACTTGACATGAAATGAAATGCGTGGCCCGAAAAAGGGTAATTTACTTGCTTGATACATGATAGCCAAAGTTCTTGACATGACTTGTTAAATGTACTTGCTTGAATATCTCGAATAAACTTGTTATCTTGTTGGAAGTTCATGACTAAGTTCATCTCATTTTCTTGATATTACATTCTCTCTATCTTGTCGTTTCATGCGAGCATGCATAGCTTTATTGCATCCATGAAAATGTAATTACTTAAACCACTTGCTAGTACTTGAGATATAATTTCCTACTGAGCGTTCGCTCATTCCGTTTGTCCCTTTTTACTTTTCAGGTAAGTCCGACGACGATGGAAGTCAATCGGATGGGAATGGTCAAGAGTGAAAGTGATAGAGCTTCTACAAGTGTCGTCTAGTCTTTTCTATAGTTTTCTCGAGTCAACTATGTACTTTTCTTTTTATTAAACAGAGTATTGGATTTGTAATAGTCTATCCATTATGAAATAAAGGATTGGGTTATCTTGCTATTTTGCGCATCTCTGTCTTTGTGTCGAATACACGACCACTCTGATTGACATGATTGATATAGACACGTCGCGCATCTCCGGGTATCTTCCGCGCTCGGGGCGTGACAGTCTTTGTGGTATCAGAGCTATACCCCAGCCGGAAGTGTGGGAACTAAGTGCCATGCAGGGCAAAGTGCTACACTATGGGAGCCACCTCTTGAGTCCGTAATGGAGCAAAGTGCTACATAGTGGGAGCCACCTCTTGAGCCTGTAGGGGCCACCTCTAGAGTCCTACCTGCCTGGGGGCTTGATTGCGTGATTGCGTGCTATATGGGCCCAGCGACGAGGACGTCGCCTATATAAGAGGGGTAGATTGTAACACCCTCAAATATAGTTAAGTTGTACTCTATATCACCGAGGCGCCTTTTGAAGTATCGGGTCAGTTCTTGAAAAGAACTCCGAAGTTAAGCGTGCTTAATGGGGAGCAGTACTGGGATGGGTGACCTGCCCGGGAAGTCCTCCATTCTGGAGCCGATCACTGTTAGAAAGGGATAAAACCGTGAAGCCGGCAGGCCAAAGCGGACAATACCTCGATGGTATAGAGTACGGGGCGTGACAGAATGGTATCAGAGCTATACCCCAGCCGGAAGTGTAGGAACTAAGTGCCATGCAGGGCAAAGTGCTACGCTATGGGAGCCACCTCTTGAGTCCGTAATGGAGCAAAGTGCTACATAGTGGGAGCCACCTCTTGAGCCTGTAGGGGCCACCTCTAGAGTCCTACCTGCCTAGGGGCTTGATTGCGTGATTGCGTGCTATATGTGCCCAGCGACGAGGACGTCGCCTATATAAGAGGGGTAGATTGTAACACCCTCAAATATAGCAAAGTTGTACTCTATATCATCGAGGCGCCTTTAGAAGTATCGGCTCAGTTCTTGGAAAGAACTCCGAAGTTAAGCGTGCTTAATGGGGAGTAGTACTGGGATGGGTGACCTGCCCGGGAAGTCCCTCATTCTGGAGCCGATCACTGTTAAAAAGGGATAAAACCGTGAGGCCGGTAGGCCAAAGCGGACAATATCTCGACGGTATAGAGTACGGGGCGTGACAGAATGGTATCAGAGCTATACCCCAGCCGGAAGTGTGGGAACTAAGTGCCATGCAGGGCAAAGTGCTACACTATGGGAGCCACCGCTTGAGTCCGTAATGGAGCAAAGTGCTACATAGTGGGAGCCACCTCTTGAGCCTGTAGGGGCCACCTCTAGAGTCCTACCTGCCTGGGGGCTTGATTGCGTGATTGCGTGCTATATGGGCCCAGCGACGAGGACGTCGCCTATATAAGAGGGGTAGATTGTAACACCCTCAAATATAGTTAAGTTGTACTCTATATCACCGAGGCGCCTTTTGAAGTATCGGCTCAGTTCTTGAAAAGAACTCCGAAGTTAAGCGTGCTTAATGGGGAGCAGTACTGGGATGGGTGACCTGCCCGGGAAGTCCTCCATTCTGGAGCCGATCACTGTTAGAAAGGGATAAAACCGTGAAGCCGGCAGGCCAAAGCGGACAATACCTCGATGGTATAGAGTACGGGGCGTGACACCAAGCGTGATTTTTGTTCATAACTCCTTTCACGAAAGATAGGTTAGCCAACCATAATCAAAAAAATAAGAATCAAGGCATAACCATTGTACGTGCAAGGAACAGCATCCACAAGGAACTTCATGATAGAAAATAGGGTCGTTTAAGCATCAATTAGACCTTTCAATTCATCAAGAAACTTGCATGCATATAACGGTCTGATGACAAGGTGTCACATCAAGAAACGGATCACCCTTGATCCGTCATAAATCAGGCGGTTCACATTCTTCAATAAAATAGTCCAACACATGTAACGGCCTATGCAAGAGGCGTCAGAAGGATGTGACGGCCGGTCGATAGACCGTCGCATTTCCTGAGTTTCCAAAAAAAACACCGAACGGTCACGGCCCATTCATTCCATTCCAAACAATCAAAAACCCCAAACCAAGGAGAGCTCCGGCGACCCCAACCCCCACGACCACCATGGCCGGCGACGAAGCTCCTCAGCCACCTCCACAGAAGAGAGGGAGAGGGAAGAGAATGGCGATACGGCGGTTCCACCGCCGACTCGAACGAGAGGCGATTCCGCCAACCGTGGAGGAAGAAACGACAAGGAGAAGCCCACGAGAGGAAGAAGAGGTCCCCACGGTCGCGCAGGACGGAGAGGAAGCTCCACTGGGTGCGGAGGAACCCAGAGAACCAGAGAAGAAAAGGAAGAGAGGCACGGACCATGAGGTAGGCCGCCTTGCCCTAGATTTCATTTTTTTTGATTTTTTTGTTTTTAATTCATGAATGCATGTGGGGAATAAGGATAGAAATGGGTCTACGAACCCACTAGGGAGCTTTGTAGGCCATTTGGCCAACATGGGAAGCCATGGGAATGCAGGGGAAAAAACCCCAACTAGCAGACGAAGTGACGATCCTGCCAGTGACCGTCACTCCCCAGACGCTCCACCCTGAGTGCGTCAGAGACAAGCGACGCCCCAACCCAGGGCCGTTACTTCTGCCAGGGATTCAAAATTTTTGTTTTCTTTTCACTTGTTAATGTTTATGCAACGTTTATATGATGCAAATGGACTAATTAATGATCTAACATGCAATGCAGGGAAAGAGAAGATCACGGATCTCCTGGCTTCAGATCCGGGCAGTGTACCAGGCATTGCCCGATTACCAGAGAGAGAGACTTGCCGAGATGGGATTCACCGAGGTGCTCAGCATCGAGGTGATTCGGATGGATACGCCACTGCTGTATGCACTGCACGAGAGAGGGGACCCGATCAGCAGGGCGTTCATCTTCCCATGGGGCCACATGATCCCCACACTAGAAGACATGGCGAGGATTACTGGATTGAGAGTCCATGGCTCTGCAGTGACCGGATGGACATACGGCGACTACAGAGAGATAGCGCAGCAGCAGCTCGGGATAGATCTGATCAGGCCGGGACAGTCTTCCTCCCAGCTTGCGAGATCAGTGCTGCAGGAGAGCTTGGGGCTGAGAGGAGCGGCGATCACCGTGGGAGAGCTGCCTGAGGAGCACCTGGGCAGAGTGATCGACCAGGTGCGCCCTCGCGTGGCGGCAGAGGCAGGACAGGAAGGAGATAGAGTGCTCAGGCGCTTCTGATGTTACTGTTTGGGAAGCGCCTGTTCGCGACTCGGGCAGACGTCATCAACTGCAGACTGCTGCCGATGATAGAGGATTTGAGCAGAGTTAAGAAGTACGCATGGGGAGCAGTAGTACTCGCATTCTTGTTCAACTCCCTGAGCACCACGGATCGGCAGACGATGCTGGGCGGCTTCTCGCCTTTCCTACAAGTAAATGCACTTTAAATGCGTTCTATTATGCCATGATTATGCTGTGATTTATGCAAATGATTTATGCAAATGATGCGACTGACTGGATGTAGATCTGGAGCTACATGTACCTCCCAGGCATCGGGAGAGGCGCACTACTCCATCCCGGCCTCATACCAATCGTGAGGCGATGGTCGGTGGCAAGGGACACGGGATCGATCCTTAGACTGACCTGGACGATCCAGGATGACCTGGACTCCTACCCACACACATCGGTAAGCCCGGGACTCAAAATGATTTCTATGTGCTTTACATGCCTCTATATGCTTCTATATGCTTCTAATGCTGACAAATGCTGACGAATTAATTAAAATGCTTTCAGGTGAGATGGACCCCGTACCGCGGCGAAGGCTACACGGGACAACCGTGGGTAGAGGCGTCTCTATCGTACCGGGGGCGAGACATATGGCTGCACTGCATCCATATCATCGAGCCTCTGCACTACAGGCTGATCCTACGGACTCGGGGACTACACCAGCCCGAGGTGACCTTTCCGCATCGCAATGATGACCACCCAGGCAAGTCGGCGAGGGGCATCAGTGGAAATGTGGATTGGCGCGCCCGGAAGGCGAAGTACGTCCTCGATTGGAGGAAGCGAGGCAGGGCTGTGAAGGATCGGGATGAGAGCGACGAGGCCTACCTGAAGGCCTTCGCTCGATTCTACGGCGACCGGGTATACCGAGGTACCCGACGACCGGTATGCAATTCTAAACCTAAAAAACCTTTCTATATGAAAATGCAAGATGATGAATGCTGACTCATGCTTTCTAAATGCAGCTAGATCCTGAAGGACGGATAGCCGAGCTGGAAGGGCTACTCCACTCCACCATCCAACAGCGGGACGGGTACCGGACTGCTTTGGAGCTCTTGGTAAGACTCTAAATACTTTCTACATGATTATGAATGATGCTAATGCTTTGACTATGATAATACAGCGGGCCGAGGGAGCCCAACGAGCAGGACCAGATGCCCCGTCGTCGTCCTCGCAGCCTGCGGGAGATAGGACTGAGCGGGATGCTGATTTTGCTCGGGCAATTGCCCGGGCCGAGGAGGCGGAGGCCACCCTCGCAGAGCGGGTAAGATGTGACATGCTTATGCCTATGATTATGCTTATGCCAATATAATTCATATGACTTAACTATATGCAATGCAATGCAATCTACAGGCGGTAGAGCTAGCAGCAGTAGTGGCTGAGGCCACCCGGGCGAGGGCAGAGGTAGAGAGAAGCCGGGTTGAGACCGATCAAGCCCGAGCAGAGATAGAGGTTCTCCAAGCAGAGACGGCTCGTCTGAGGGGAGAGCTTGCACGGACTGCCATGCAGATGGCAGACCTGGAGAGATACCGATCCGAGGCACGAGCTACGCGACTCGAGGCCCACGATATGAAGATCGAGGTTCGGACCTTGGAGAGGACCATACGGATGATGGGCCGAGGACCGGAGCGGAGTGTTTCCCATAGCGGAGCGCCAAGGAGCGCTGCCCGTACCGGATCGGCGGCAGACTACCTTGTCAGTTCCTCTGCTCAGTGGAGGAATGAGAGGGCAGAAAGGGGTCATCAGGAGGAGAGCGCTTCCATAGCGCCTCCGGCCAGGAGACCCGAGGGTGGAGAGGATGAGGGCGGCCCGGTGGATAATCCGGCCGAGTGATGCATTTATTTCTGTGTTTCTATTTTTACTTGTATATAACTTTTGGCAAAATGGAATGAAATTATCTTCTGTCTTGGTTTACTGTGTTTTCCTTTCTTCTTTTTTCTTCTTCTCTTCCTTTTTTTTTTTTACGTGTGAGGGTGAATGTGTGAATGAATGAATGGTTGTTTGATGTGTGTGTGTGTGGACTAAGACATGAATGGATGAACATGTACAGTAACTGTGGAGAAGATGTGGTGTACAGATGTGAAAGACCGCTAGGTCTAGGCAGGGGCAGAAGGAATTGCCTGAATTCAGCAGCAGAGAAAGTAACGGTCGTGGCTCGGACCGTCATAATCAAATGACGCGCAGATCAAAGGCCGTTAATCATCACAGAGCTTTACTTAGTGGAGGTACTGCAGGCGAAGTGACGGTCTATTGAAGGTGCGTCATATGAGAATAACGGCCAATTGCTAGTCCGTTAATCATGGCAGAACAATGATTTTAGAATTACCAGCAGGAAATGCGACGGCCAGAGGGAGACGCGTCAGAGTGAAGAAACGGTCCTAACCTGACCGTCGGTTAGCCCAGAAGAGAGACACCCGAGTGACTGAAAATATAGCGGATCATATCTCATCCGTTACAAATAGCAACGGTCTGCCCTAGGACCGTTAATTGCCACAGAACATGTTTTAGAAAAAACAAACCCACAGGAAATATGACGGCCTAGGGTAGGCGCGTCGGAGTGGAGTAACGGCCCTACGACAGACCGTTAGAGCCTGGGTCGTATTCCAAGACGGATTAAGCCGTGGGAGTTAAAATCCGAGGCCTAGCCACCTAATCCCTTACTAGAACTTATCCTGATTGTAGATAAAGCCTTCTAGCTCAAGTCTTATCCTTTCAAAGTTAAATATAAGCCTTAGCAACTTGAAACCTTAATCAAAATCATAGCTTTGCTGAAACCTCCGTTCTAGGGTTTGAAGAGCTCTTCCAAAGAGCAGAAAGCAAGATGAAGAGGAGCTTCGAGATGATGGCTATGGAGGAGAAGGTTTACACCGGCCCTAAGGCTGCTAGGAGGGAACATGGAAAGGTTCAACGGCTAACCTCAATTCCCAAACACCTAAGCTCCAACGTCCAAAGAGTGGTAAGTTCTCACAACTCATCCAAAGTTCAGAATTTTGCTGCACTTATTCTTTTCATGACTTCCTTCTTTCTTCCTTTCCTTCTTCAAGCCCCTCCCTGGCCCAAGGTGTTATTCCAATCTGAAGTGGGTGGCTCCCATGGTAAAGGCACTCCCCATAGAGGTTACATCAATCCTTAAGACATGGCACCTCCAACCTCTCTTGGTTTTAGGCAAGAATTTCCAGAAATTGTCCTTAGATTGGCCAAGCCTTTCAGCACTTGTGGAATTATGGCATCCACAAACTCATACCTTCATCTTCCCTTCCTTTGAAGCAACCATCCTATTGGAGGAGGTAGAAACCTACCTAGCCCTTCCTAAGACTAAGGTGGGGGATGAAGACCGGGTTTGCTACACAATCGAGCCTATAGATCCGTCCTTGATTTTAAGCGACTTCATTCATAACCCGAAGGACGTGAGGACCATGATCAGCCCACACCACATTCACTTGATTCCTTTGGCACAATGGATAGTGTCTCATTGTAAAAATAAGTGGGAGAGACATGAAGCAATAGCCAAGGTGGTAGCGGTTTGCTTGGGTGGAGTCTTCCTTTTTACTACTACCGACCACCTCTTAGACATCCAAAATCTTGGCATTATTAGCGGGCTGTGGCGGGGAATGTCTATCTCTCAAGCGGTCCTCTCATACCTCTATGAAGGACTAAGCTCGGCTTGCCTAGGAGGGCTTTTGTTTGGTTCTATGATACTCCTTGAGTGCTGGATAGGAGTGAGAGTCAAATTCCTTCCCAGAGAAGACATAACGTCGGCAAGCCGGATCTTCGGGAGCCACCCTCTCTTCTTTATTGGAGGGGCATTTGGATACTCTTCTCAGGTTGAATGCAAGACGGCGGATAAGAAAACTCGGGACGAATGGCGCCTCTTCCTTAACATTCTTCCAATGGATAAGTTCATCATGCGACCAAGAATCCTTCGGAGCACTCTTCTCAAAATACCGCGGCGTCAAGGCTTCGACCTCCAGCTAGTAGGGAACACTACCATGGCGATCTACAACCCACACCGATGCCATCTTCAGATCGGACTACCTCGAACCGAAGCTCCCGCGCTATCACACTACCCTCCCCTTCTACCTAGGAAGATGGGGACCGAGGAAGATGAACGAGTAGTCCGGAACGCGCTGACCATGTGGGAGATCAGCAAGGTGCGTCCGTGGCAAGCAGAAGTTGAAGAGAACGACGAAACACGCCGAGATTACATGAAAGAGTTGAGAAGAATCCGCCTTCTTGCGGATAAGAAATTGAATGTATTTTGATTTTCCTTTTTCTTCATGAGAGATATCATGTAATTGACAACCGAAGTTGAATTTATCAAAAATTATATTTCATTAATCTTTGCTTGAATGAGATAAGATTGCCATAGTTGAATGATCTTGAGTTCCATAGTTTGAAAGGCTATACTGATGTGAGCAGACAGGGCTTCTGGAGTCAGCGACGGATATGCACCGGGCCGCCACAAGGAAATAACGGTCCTACGACAGTCCGTCAGAATGGGAGTAACAAGAGCCCGGTCTCTGAAGGATATGACGGATGGGTCGTGAGCCGTTATATTCAAGTAACGGTAGATCTCAGACCGTTAAAGTGATGGTTCAATGAAAAGGAAGGAGGCCCATGCCTGAAGGGAAATAACGGTCAAAGATGAGCCCGTTATATGACTGTAACGGTCTGATGCTGGCGCGTTACACACTTTGAACCTGCATAGTTGTGAGCTTTTGCTTTTGGGCTTGTCCCTGTATTCTGCATACACTCAACATGAAACAAGTTAGATCTGTTCTTAGACTCGACCCCTTGCCTTAAAGCAAGTTAGATAATGACCATTTCTTGATATTTGGTCAAGGGGTGGAGCCTTATTAAATAGGTGAAAACATAATGAAAATGCGATGCATGCTATGCATATGATGGTATTTTTGGGAGTTTTGGAAAATATTTAATGTTTTTGGATTTTGAAAATTTGATGTTTTGGATTTTGAAAATATTTGATGTTTTGGATTTTGAAAATATTTGATGTTTTTTTTGGATTTTGAAAAACCAGTGTCTCTCTAGCAACGCGAGACCTTCCTCGTTTTAGGTTGAGTCTCGAGACCGGCGTGCGATAGTGTGACAACCCCTGGCCGAGACCTGATCATTGTGACGGTGTTTTTACCAATGCCATACCTAGGGTACTCATCTCAGTCCTAAAAGAAAAAAGGAACATGGGGGTAAGCTTTGGCCAGATGTAGAGTTTTAGAACTTGATTCCCTCACCGTACAACCCTATTGGAGATTTGGTCTATTGTGCCGGGGCTTTTATGTCCGTCATCGAACCTTTGTCCACTTAGGCATACATGCGACCGGGCTCATAACGTCCCGCGGGGAACTGTACTGCCACTCTTGTCATGCCTAGTTTTCTTTTTCCTTTGGAGCTTTTGAAATTTCATTCGCAGACTTTGAGATGATGCTTTTGATTTTGTTGTAAAGAGCACTCCTTTTCTTTTCCTTTCCTTTCTTCCTTGTGGCGTCGGGTCATAACGGACTTGCCCCTATTTGAGACCTCTTCTCGTTAGGGAGTTTGGATTGGTTGTCTCCTCCTTATTTACTCCTTGCCCCTGGATTCAGCCGAAGAATGAAGCGGACAGGGACTTCGACTTTCCCCTAAAGCATGGCTGAGGAAAACGGTGTCTTATAAGCAAGGAACCCGACCAGGGATGCCGTGTAGTGTGTGATTGCCTTACTCGGGACCTCTTTTCAAAGATAGGGAGGAAGTTCTTATTACCGGAGAAGCACATGGTTTAGATTTTAAGGAAAGAAACGCTTAAGATACAACCCATTCCACGGGTGAGAGAGCTCCTCACCTTCCGCGTTTACTAAACGATAAGCATTCCCTGGATAAGCCTTCTTTACTACAAACGGCCCTTCCCAGTTAGGTTGCAACTTGGACCTAGGACCTGCAGACCGAATGAATTTGCTTTTCAAAACCATTTCACCCTTACAAAATTTTCGTTCGATTACCTTCTTTTGAAAATAACGCGAAACCCTCTTCTGATAAACGGATACGTGATCAGCCGCGTTCATCCTCTTCTCATCTAAGAGTTCTAGCTGGACCAGCAACGCCTCCCGACGTTCATCGAGATTAAGTTCCTTATCGAGCTGCACTCTAAGGGAAGGGATTAAGATCTCATATGGGAGCACCGCCTCCATCCCGTAAGTTAAAGAGTAGGGAGTTTGCCCCGTAGGGGTACGGACGGAGGTGCGGTAAGCCCACAGAGCTTCCACCAATCTTTCAGGCCAATCAGAAAATTTATGTGCTTCGCATGTCTTCTTGATGATTTTAAGAAGGGTTTTATTAGTGGCCTCGGCTTGACCGTTGCCTTGAGGGTAATATGGAGATGAATGATGCAGTGCAATATTGAACTTCTTACATAGGTCCTTAAGCTCTTGGAAGACGAATTGGGGTCCGTTGTCGGTGATGATGCTGCTTGGCACTCCAAACCGCGAGATGATATTCTTCATGATAAAGCGGCACACCGTGTTGATCTCTGCGTACACCTCGGCTTCGGCCCATTTGGTGAAGTACTCAGTAGCGGTGAGGATGAAGGATTTTTGCTTGATCTGAGAATTAGGATCACCGAGCGGGCCGACAACGTCGAAAGCCCACATAGAGAATGGCCAAGGAGCAGTCATAGGATGGAGGGACGAAGCTGGAGAGTGAATTTTATCAGCATGGAGTTGGCATTTAAGACACCTCCGGACATAGAGGGAGCAATCTTCCTCTAGAGTGGGCCAATAGTAGCCCTGCCTAAGGATCTTCTTCGCTAGAGCCTGGCCATTGACATGACCTCCACACTCGCTAGAATGGGCCGCTTCAGCCACTTTCCAAGCTTCTACATCATCCAAGCATCTCATGAGCATTCCGTTAGTAGCGCGCCTATACAGTTCTCCCGCAATGATAGTGTACCTTGCGGCGGCTCTTCTTATTGCTTTACGTTGCTCGGCCTTTGCCCCTTCTGGGAATGACCCTTCTTTGCAAAACAATTCGATTTCATGATACCAAGGCAATTCTTCTTCATCCAGAATCTCCTCCAGTTCTGTTAATGAAACTTCCTTGAGATCTTCCTTCTCAACTCTCGCCTCTACAGATTTCCTAAGGTTGATGAACCAGGAATCTTGAATAGAGGGTGCGTCCAATCTCTGGACGACGATGGTCTCAGTACTACGACTGAGAGGGAAAGATAAGGAGGAAGCAAGGGATGCCAAATCATCAGCCAGAATGTTCAAAGAACGGGGAGTATGAATATAGATCAGCTTACGGAATCGCTTAGCAATGAGCGTGACCAAATCTTGATAAGGCTTAAGCTTAGGATCACGAGTACGGTAAGTTGACAGAACTTGCTGTAGGACGAGCTGAGAGTCTCCTATGATGTTCAAATAGCACGCGCCTAGGAGATAGGCGTGCTTCAAGCCGGCTAGGAGAGCCTCATACTCAGCGATGTTGTTGGTAGCAGGAAATCGAAGTTGATAAGCGAAGGGGATGGTTACTCCCTCTGGAGTAAGCAAGACAGCCCCGATCCCTTGGCCTTGGGAGTTGAGTGCACCGTCGAAGTGCAGAGACCAGAAGGGATGATGAGAAAGGACAGAGAGATGCTCATCAGGGAAATCGTCCTGAATGGAATCGGTATGAGAAATGGGAAGATGTGCAAGATGCTCAGCAATGGCATATCCTTTGACTGCCTTCTGAGCGACAAAGGTGATGTCAAACTGAAAGAGGAAGCTCTGCCAGCGAGCTAACCTACTAGAAAGGATGGGTTTTTCTAAGAGATAACGGATCGGGTCCATTCTGGAGATCAACCTAACTGGGTGGGCGAGAAAGTAATGTTTAAGCTTCTGAGCTACCCACACTAAGACGGCACAAGTCTTCTCCATAGCGGTGTACTTGGATTCAGCCGGATTAAATAGTCGAGAGAGGTAGTACGCAGCCCGCTCTTTCCCTTCATCATCTACTTGTGCTAAGACCGCCCCTAGGGAGTCCTCAATAACCGAGATGTATAGGATTAGGGGTTTCCCAGGGACAGGAGGTGGTAAAACCGGGGGATTGGACAGATACTCTTTGAGGTCCTCATAGGCCTTTTGACAATCTTGATTCCATTTGAATTTGACCCCCGCCTTAAGCAATTCATAAACTGGACGACACCTCTGAGAATGCTGAGATATAAATCTTCTAATGAATTGCAGTATACCAATCAATCCTCGAAGTTCCGTAATGTTCTTTGGCGGAGGCATGTCCATGACGGCCTGTGCTTTATTGGGATCAATCTGGATCCCCCGTTTGCTCACTATGAACCCTAACAACTTCCCTGAGGAGACTTCGAATACACACTTCTTCGGATTCATCTTGAGCTTATACTCCCTGGCTCTCTGCAGCACCTTAGCCAGGATAGAGGGGTGTTCTTCTTTTGTTCTTGATTTCACCAAGATGTCATCCACGTAAGCCTCCATGTATATGTGCATCATGTCGTGGAAAATGGCCATCATCGCCCTTTGATAGGTGGCACCTGCGTTCTTCAACCCAAATGGCATAACTACATAACAATACGTGCCCCAGGGCGTGGTGAAGGAAGTTTTCTCTTGATCTTCTGGAGCGAGACGGATTTGATTGTAGCCCGAGTACCCGTCCATAAACGACAGAGCTTCGTACCCAACGGTGTTATCCACTAGGACGTCTATATGAGGTAGCGGGAAATCATCCTTGGGACATGCTTTGTTTAGGTCCCTGAAATCAATGCATATGCGCACTTTTCCATCCTTCTTGAGAACAGGGACTATGTTCGCCACCCACTGGGGATATAAGACTACTCTGACGAACTTGGCCTTATATAGCTTATCGACCTCTTCTTTAATCCTTAAGGCCATGTGGGGGTGAAATCTTCTTGATCGTTGTTTCACAGGTGTTGCCCCTGGTTTAAGCACGAGCCGATGTTCCACTAAGGAGGGGTCAAGACCTGGCATGTCCTCATAAGACCAGGCGAAAGAATCGCTATACTCCCTTAATACCTTAATTAGATCTTCTTCTACCTGTGAAGGGAGATCAGTAGAAATAATGATGGGCCTTGGGTCTTCTTTTGTTCCCAAGTTGATTTCCTTTGTAGGTTCATCCACTGCCGTCGATGGCTGGTCGAATCTCTTTAATCCTTGTGCATATAAATCAACAGTGTCCTCTACATCGCTGTCTTCACCCATTGGATCCTTCTCATCCAAAACCTCATAGACGCCTAATCCGTCGTCGCTCCATTCCCCTTCTATTTCCTCTTCGTCTTTAATCACAATTGCTGTGGCGACGAATTCCGGACATTTCAAAAGAGCATGACACCGCTGAGCTAAATCTTGCAAGAACCTATCAGGAACAGATCGGGAAGGATGCGCAAGCAAGCGCGGCTCAGAATGGGAAGGGTTGGACGACCTAGAACAAGACCCGACTTCTCTAGACCTAACTGACTCTACTTCCTTAGACTCGCTAGACCCTAACCCTAACCTAGGAGAGAGAAGGCTTAGTGGAAGGGAAGGAGCAGGGGACTCGTGCCCCTGGGAGGAGGAGGACGGAGACAGGATAGCGTAATCTTCCACTGAAATCTCCGTTTCAAATTTGACGTTTTTTTTTAGAGATCAGTAGAGACTACATAGCAAGACGGAGGAGGTGGGAGCTGCATAGGGAACAGCTCGGGGAAGATGCAATCGAAGAAGGGGTCAAAAGAAGAGAACCACATCTCGTGGAGTTGAGCATTGGGAGAAGGAGGAGTGAATAGAGTGGATAGATCAATGCGCGGGCACTTTCCGCAAGCACAAGGAATGAATAGAATCTCCGGTGGATCAATGACGGATGGATTTATCATGACAGGAGGAAGGCGGGGTATGAACTCCCTTTGCTGAAAGATGGATTGGAAGCGTGAGGGGGACCAAGAGAAGATAACTGGGGAGCTCTCCTCCTCCTGCAATTTAACCGCGGGCTGCTTCTTCGGCCTCCACTGCACGAGCCGAACCTCTTGTTGCTTCTGGCGTTCTTCCTCATGAAAGAGCCTCTGCAAGGCCTGACTGTAGTCGAGCATGTCATCATCTGACTCTCCTGGCAAGGAAGGCGGACTGGCAATCGGACAAACTATATCCCTTTTTGGCAGAACCGACTTTGGAGCTAATGTGCCGGGCTGGAGAGGCCCTCTGACAAAGTGCTGACGATAATCCCAGGTGAGTGGCCCAGAATCACTCATCATCGATAATGTCGTCTCCTTGTAACCAAGACCTCTCCTACCCATTTTTCTTCCCTTGGGTATAGGCCTAGTCATCCCTTGTAGTTGCGCACCGAGGCCTCTCCCCGGTTGATAGCCCAGTTTCAATATAATGTTCCACCCCTTTGAATCTCGAATCTGCGGCTTCACTTTGACCTTAACTGGAGTAGTGATGGGCTTAGGAGATGTGTAAGCCCAAGGAAAGTTCAAATCAAGCACTGACAGAACGGGTCGGCTGCTCGGCCAGAGTGTGGGAAGAACTTGATCTGAGATGGCCTTGACTGTCTGTACCGTGGACAAGCTCTTAACTTTGACGACCCTCCCTTGGAAGGGGAATTTAACGCACTGATGTGCGGTGGAGGGTACGGCGCCAAGCGTGTCAATCCAGGGACGACCCAAAATAGCCTTGAACATAGGGTCGATGTCTAGAACATAGAATTCCACGGCCATAGTAAGGGGCCCGAGCTCTGCCTGAATGGTGATTATCCCGTGACATGCTCGCCTTGAGTTGTCATATGCTGCTATAGTAGTGGGGGTAGGCCGTAGTAACTCTTCAGATATGTTGCATGCTCGGAGGGTGCTAAGTGGGCAAACATTAATTGAGGCCCCCGTGTCAACCAGTGCCACTTCAATGTCGACTTTGTTCAGGGTAATTGTTATGCAGAGCGGCATTTGCCGAGCCCCCGGAGGTGCAAGCTCGGTTTCTGTGAATGTAATTGCTGGCCCTTTGGAGATAGTTGCCAATGCCGTTGGTAGACTGTCGACTGCCATGTCTTCGCTAACCATTACCTTCTGCAAGAAGTCCCTCAGTGCATCCTGATGAAGGGTAGACCTTTTGATCAGCTCCAGCACGGATATCTTAGCGGGTACTCGATCCAGATGATGTAACAAGTCATATTGAGTACCCGACAGGGGTTCAGCTTCTTCTTGTTCGCCCGTTGGCTGGGTGGACTGGGGATTTGAAGTAGTAACGTAATTCCGATGGAACATCTTCCCGCTCCTTAAAGCACAGTTTACCGCAGCATCCGAAGATAGCATGATAGGCGCTGCAGGGTGGATGAGTGGAACAGGCTGTGCGGGGGAGGTGATTTGGTGGAGTGTAGGGTTGGTGAGGTTAATGGGAGGTGAGCGGATGATGGGTGAAGGATTGGTGGAAGGCAGGGTGGTGATGAATGTCGATGCGGGTGGAGGGAAGGCTAGTGGATGTTTGAGAGTGGGCGAAGGATTAGGTGGTGGTGTGATGATGACGAGGGGAGTAAGTGTTGGCGGGTATGATGGGATGGAGAGCGGTAGAGGGTTCGCTGGAGCGGGTGTGGATGGTAGGACGAGCGGAGAGGGTGTTGGTTGTGTAGGGAGGATGAAGGGAGGGTTGCGGGGGTTGTGGTGGAAGGCCATTACTTGCGGTGTGGTGCCATCATCATCAAAGGACCACCCGGCGTTGGGGGCCGGTGGTTGAACCACGTTAACTTGCTCTGGTGCCGGCGGCTGCTGCTGAGGAGCGGGTGGATGATTCGGCATCGGGTTCTGGTGGATGCCCAGGTCTTGTACTTGCTGTGGTTGCTGCTGTTGTGGCGGCTACTGCGGCTGCGGTGCTTGATGCTGCTGCACTTGCTGCCCCTGCGGCTGCCTTCTCTTCTCTTTAATCTCCACAATGGCCCTATGCATTTCGGCCCAGTCGATTCTCTGCCCTTCATGAAGGTCATATACTAGATCTCGGAACTGAAAACATCCTTCTATGGTATGGCCTGGCTGCCTATGGAACATACAATATTTAGTCTGGTCAACCGCCGGGTTCCAAACAGGCCGTTCCGGAGGAAGTTGGATTGCATTTACTGACATAAGTGCCGAGAAAATATCTGTAAGTGTCTCTGGCAATGGAGGATACTGGGCTCTCCTGGGAGCCGGGCGCTTGCTATTTGGATTGTTGTTGCTGTAGCCGCTGGGTGGAGGGACGTTATGGTATTGTGGCGGCGGTGGTGGTTGTTGTGGTGCGGCGAAGGTGTTTTGTGGAATGGTGAAGGTGGGGGGAGGGTTTTGTGGAGTGGCCTGGAAGTTTTGTGGAGCGGGGTTTTGTGAATTGCGGGGGTTTTGGTTGTAGCGGAAAGGTGCGGCCTGATATGGAAAAGCAACGGCTTGTACTTGCTCGTTTGTTTGGACTCCCTCGGTAACCGGCCCTTGGGGTTTCTTGTGGTACTTGGGCTTTTGGTTTTCTAAAAGAGAATGGATAGGGGAGTCCTTGAATTGAGTCTGTATGAAGCGCGCTCGGCTGTAGAGTTGATGCATGTTGGCTATGTCATTCATCGCCAGGATGTTACGGAAGGTCGGGGTGGCATTGGAAATTAGCAGTTTGACCTTCTCTTCTTCCGGAATATGGCCAGGCACTCTGGCGGCCATCTGCCTCCACCTGTCTGCATAGGTGGCGAACTCTTCTTCCGGTTTCATTTTTTCGGCTACTAGGTCTGTGAATGAGTATTCTGGTCCGACCCTGTCTTGAAACCACTGAATGAATTTGTCCTTAACTACCTTGAAACTCTCGGCCTCTTCCAGTGGCAGAGAATAGAACCATTCCAGAGCAACTCCATCTAAGGATCGGCGGAATAAATACGCCATGAGGCGATCATCATATTGGAACTGCGCCGATTCATATAGAAAATCTCTCACATGGATAAAGGGATCGCTGTTCCCATCGTACTTGCGATAGTTGGGGAGCTCTGATTGCGGAGGGAACCGAATGTTCTGGAAGCTCGGAATAGGAATATCGGCCAAGGATTGTGGGCCAACCCTTTTCTGGAGGAAGTCGAGTTGTTGCTGCATGGCGGCCCACTTGTCAAGCAAGTCCTGCTCTTGGGAGAGAGCAGGGGTAGTGAAGGATGCCGATTGTTTTTGAGGAGCGGATGGAATGACTGTAGCAGAAGGGGGAGGCCTATAGGCATGAGTAGAAGGATAGACGGTGGAAATAGGGGGCCCATAAGAAGGATATTGGGTCTGAGATATACCCGGATGGGAGTGAGTTTGGGCCACCCCTTGCTGAGGGTGTAAGAAATCAGAAGGGTTCATGAGAAGCTGTGAAGCCACCGAACCAGAATTGTGATGATCCACTTGGACAAAAGAAGGGATAGGCGATTTCCCTTTATCAAAAGACTGATGGGCTGAATTGGAAGATTGGCCCATCTCCATGCCAGCGAAAGTGATGGTCCGGGGTTGGACCGGAGTGAGGTCAATCGGAGTGGGCTGAACGGACGGCCTGATAATGGAAGGATTAGACTGACCTTGAACAGCAGCGGAGGGAGAAGCGTTGGACCCTTGCATAGCTTGATATAGGACTTGAAGTTGGGTCGGGTCCAATTGGGCCATCATGTGAAGGACGGAGCCCGCGGAAGGAGTAGAAAGAGAAGGGGTACCTTGACTACCTCCCACAGATGTGGAGGACGGGAGAGGGGCAGTCCCTTCTCCGGAGGGAATGGTGGCAACCCTAGGGGGGTTCTCAAGGAGCCCTTGAGGAAGAGAGTCCTCTTGGGAGCGCGGAGGATTAAAGGATGCCATGGTGGAGTCGAAGAGGGGATTGGAATAGAACGTGAAGGAAGAAGCGACTCGAGAAGATGATTCAGACGGACGAAAACAACTCCACATGCAACGGATAACCTTGACAAAATGCAAAAACAACCAACACAAAACACCCAATAAGCAATCAAACTTAGGTGATTCTGACAAGATGCAAGTGATAAAAGATGAAGACACTCAAAAATCAAGCAAGTTGTTTAGAATGATGCGACAAGATTCTTATGATTTCTCCTTCGGAACTTTAGTGAATTGATCGATATGCGCTCTCAACAATGGGTTCCTAATAGGAGATGGATATGGGACTTGGTTCGACTCTAAGTGTAACCACTCAATCACTTATGCAACCCTAGACACGGGGTGGGAAAGATATAACCAGCCCAGCGTCCGTGTGGGAATCCACGGCTCGCGGGGACTTATGGAGGTCCCTGCTGTGATTTCCTAGTCGGCCCCAAGGAATATGGAGACGAGAGGTCCTCACAACAAGGTAGGAAAATGCAATCTAATGTATGAAAAGATGAATGACCCTATGTGCACCGGAGTGCATGCAAAGTCTAGCCTAACAATCTAACAATCAATAGTGCACACCATGATATGCAGATATGAGCAAAGCAAGAGGAGGGTCAAGTGTCACCCAAGCAATAAATCACAGCAAAAACTGCGGAAATAAATGCACCTCGGATGCGTACCTGCCAGGAGAGTAACGGTCGAAGGCCCCTGCGTCAGAGAACAATAACGGTCGAAGGCCGGACCGCCGGATAATATATAACGTGGGGGGATGAGACCGTCAGATGAGCCAGGGAACCAAAAACTAACCGAAGTAACCGGAAAGCCCGTGAAAGCTCACACAGCAGAACCAAAGCGGCGGCCTAATGCCCCTACGTCAGACGACTGTGACGCGGGGACACAGGACCGCCAGAGGACTCAGAAAACCAGAATGAGCAATGAATACGAAGGAAACAAAAGACAATTGAACAAACAGATGATGGCAGGTTTAAACAAGAATCAGAAGCACGATTGGCACAAGTTGTCCCACCGTGATCGCCAAAAAATTATCTGTTGATATTTATTTACCTATCTTTTATCTTACTTTTGAGGTTTGCAAAGTAATATGGCAAGATGACAAACAAGCAATCAAAGATCTACTCAAACCTATGAACATGTGAACATGAACCTAGGCAATCATAGCTAGCTCTAGCATGGGCATGCTATCTCAATCAAACTATGCTAAGGAAAAGAAAAACACACGCCGGGGCGTGGAGCAAGGAATAAATAAAAACACACCGTGAAGGTGGAACGAGCAAGGAAAATAAAGATTGTTGATGAAGAAGACAGCTAATGCCCAATACCAAGGAAAGACGTGATCGCCACCAAAGTAAACACAAGTCAAAGACTCGAATGTACCTTGGAAATAGGTGGATGAAGCACCCGCCCACGGGAGAGAAAACCAAGGAAAGCCTGCAGATCAACTTGGAAGTAACGGCCAGGACTCCGTGCGTCGCTTGGAAGTGACGGCCGCACGATAGACCGCCGGAAGATAGTGACGCGCCTGCACCAGATCGTCAGGTAACCTGCAGTAGTAAAGCTTAAATTCTTTAACTCCAACTCTTCCAGCTGGCTAGAAGACTTGGGCCTCGTGTTAATGAACCTGTAAACCTGCCAAAGATGTAGAAAAAAACAAAACAAGACAACCTCAATTAGCCCTCTTCACAAGCATAGTATCAATTCTTAAAGAGTTTAAGAACATCAAAAGGAGAGGGAATTACCGGGGAGTTTTTTGGTTTTTTAACCCCTCTGGATGTTTTTAAAAGTTTGGGAGGATGTTTGTATGCTTAAAGAATAGTGAAAAACGTGGAGGAAGAGGAGGGACAATGCTTGGATTGAGGAAAAACCAAGGAAGGACTCAAGCATGCAATGATGAACTTGAAAGACAAAACCAAAGTACTCCCTTGATTATGAGATGGATGGACGTGGGAAGCAGTTCCTCCTGGATGAAGATGGCTCCTGAGTTCGGCAGCACTACGTCGTGAATTCGAAATCTCCCCCCCTCTTGGCCATGAAGTCAAGGGTTCTTTTTATAGACCCTCAAACTCTTAGGTCGAGCAGAGGATAATTCATCAAGATAAAGAGGGATAAATCTTAGCAAATTCTTGAAGTTAATATCACCAAGAGTCCATAGAAACAAACGGGGGGTCCTGAGGATCGGATTTGAAAGAGATAACGTCAATCCAAGTTCTTATCTCGACCACGGAGTAGCAGAGAAAAGGCCTGAACTGCCAGGACTCTCGGAAGGAAGTAACGGCTGCACGACAGACCGCCACTTGGAAGTAACGCACCAAGGATCATCCGTTACTATCAACCTTATCCCAAAGGATAAGATCAACGGGAAGAAGGCTTAATCAATAGGGCTCTTCAAGGAAGCGACGGCCAGGGCCTAGGGCGTCATAGTGAAACAACGGCTGCACGACAGACCGTTATTATCAACGTGGAATCAAAAGGATAAGCTTTGAAAATGAGGCCTTAAGCCTTAGGACTCTTCAAAGAGTAACGGTCCAGGGTCTATCCGTCAGAAGGAAGTAACGCGCCTGACTGGGACCGTTATTATCATTGAGGTTCAAAAAATAAAGTGAAGGGTTTTGCTGAGCTTCATCCAACGAAATGCCACCGGGAGCCACATCTTAATCTAGGAATTCAAGACCCAAGAAACAGGTTTCAACTGATCAATAGACTCATCAAAGAATGAACAACTCGGAGCATCATATTGAATGAATAAGGAGACGACCCAACTTATTGGGTATAAAACGGGTGTCAACACTTATATCTGCAATTCCTCTACAGATTTCATTTCTGATTATTCAATATCTGTGTGTTTATGTCTACAGCAGTTCAGTTTGTTTCGTGTTACTTTTAAACTGCTATAGGTTAGTAGTTTTTGAGGGTAGATCTATTCACCCCCCCTCTAGATCTGCATTCATCCGTTCTGCACACCCGTCACTTGGTATCAGAGCCTACCTCTCCCTTAGGGCTTTACATCTCGGAGAGTTTAGAATGGATGTTAGAGGGTTAACTGCTAAGGGCCACTCCACTAGCAAGCCACCTTTCTTTGATGGATCTAGTTATTCTTACTAGAAGAATCGCATGGAGGTATTCCTTTGTGCTAAAAACTATGAGATTTGGAAGGTTGTCAGTAAGGGTCCTTTCGATTTACCTCCAAATGAAGAGTTATGGACCAAGGATCACATCCGTAGGTCCACCTTGAATTGGGCGGCCGTTAATGCCACACAATGTGCACTCCATCCCATCGAATTCTCCAGAATTCTCTCCTGTACCACAGCCAAGGAGATGTGGGATAAGCTGAAGGTTATCTATGAAGGGACTTCTCAGGTTAGGGAAACCAAGGCCAACATGTTGGTCTCTAAGTATGAGGCATTTAGAATGAATCCTGATGAGTTCGTGTCTTAAATGTATGCCCGTCTGATGGTGCTCACTAATGGCTTGAGAAACTTGGGTAAAGTATATAGTGAGTATGAGCTGGTTAGGAAAATTCTTAGGTCTCCGACACCTATTTGGCATACCAAGGCCACCGTAGTAGAGGAGTCAAGGAACCTTGCTACCACGACCGTAGATGAGCTCATTGGCTCTCTTATGACTTATTAGCTGAACCTTAAGAGGGTAGATGAGTCTAAGAAAAGAAAGAAACCCCTGGCTCTTAAAGTTACCTCAAGCAACAAAGGGTCATCCAGTGAACACAACTCCTCTAACTCAGATGAAAACACTGATGATTTTGCTATGTTTACTAGGAATTTCAAAAGGTTTTTGAGGAAAGAAGGAAAGCGGTTTAGGAAAAAGTAGTTTTCTAGCAAAAGGTAGCCAAAGCATAAATATGATGCTACCAAGAAAACTGATAGCAATGTCTGTTATAATTGCAGGAAGGCAGGACATCTCAAGGTAGATTGTCCGGAGTTGAAAGACAAGCAGTCGAGGTGGAAGAACAAGAAAGGAAAGGCTATGGTCAGCACCTGGAGCGATGAAGATGAAGAAAGTCAGAGTAGCTCCTCTGACAGTGAGAAAGAAGACAAGCTATATTTGATGGCCAAAAGTGATGAAGACAACGAAAACCATGATGATGTAACTTCACCTTTTGAAAATTTCACTCATGATGATTGGCAAGAAGCATATGTTGAGTTACTCGATAAATATGATGATATGAGAAAAGAATACAGACATTTGAAAAGGAAAACTGATTTTGTAATTCACGATACATCTCTGAATGATAAAATTGCATGTCTGGAAATTGAAAATCTCAATTTGAAAAAATCTCTTGATGAAACCGAGTGTGATAAAGTCATCTTGATTGACTTAAGATCTGAAAAATAAAATATGATGAACACCATTGATGAACTCAAACTTAGAATACATGAATTTTAGGAAGAAACTAGGATAGACACTGAAAAATATGAAGCTGTCAATGGTGTGAATGTTGAATTGAAAAGATAATAGAAAATTTAGAAAAAGAAAATACAGACAAACAAAACTCCCTTGAAGGCATGACACAAGGTACATAAAATCTGAATGCCATCTTGGGAACAAAAAGTAATTTCAGAAATGAAGGTTTGGGTTTCAACCCAACTAATAAGGAGAGGTTTGACGTGAGAACCATCTCCTTTGTGATAGAAAAGGGGACATTTCAACCCCTGATAAACATGACTTCTGGAAAAGGTCAGAATAAGAACAAAACGAAAAATATTGAGAAAGCTAAGCCCAGCGCCAAGGACAAGGGCAAAGGGAAGATAGAGGTGTCTAGGGAATCATGCTCATACTCTCCCACGCCTCAGACCAAGGGACATGCTAGGGGTCTGTCTTCTAAGACTAGAGTTCAAGGAAGCCCCAAGGCCAAAACAACCCAGTCACCATAGATGGTCGAGGCACCCATCAAGGTGCATCGACCTCTACCTCTTCTAGGTATAAGTTCTCTAGGAACCAAGGGCCGAGTAGAAGTACCTTAGGTGGAGGCTACTACAATACAGCTCCTACCTACTCTACATTTCATAATTCTTATCATCATCACTCTCAAAAGGGAGGTCTAGGTAGCTTCTACATGAGGCCAATGCAACATCACCTTCAGAATCCATATTCTATACATCAGCCTCATCCTTGGAATTCCTACATGCAGACTAGGCACAACAATTTCAAAAGCCAGATCTTTTATGGCTTTGTCAATTCCATGCCCAGTTAGTCTAGGGTCTATAGAGCACCCACTACTCCTAATGCCTATTGGACTAAACGCTGGCAGAAAAATTTTCAAAATGGTTTTAAAAAGAAGAAACAAGCCACACCACAAAAGTAATCTTCCAAGATTAATAGTGGCAAGAAAAGGTGGACTAAACTGAATGATAAAAAATCCACAATTTTAATGAAGAAACCAAATCAAATGTGGATACCAAAACATCTAGTTTCTAGTCTACATGAAATAAAAGCTTTTCTGGGGCTCAAACAGCTTTGAGTTCCAAATCTTTCCACTTGATTTTCCATGCAGGTATGCCTTGCAGTCAATCAAAAGAGATGGTATCTTGACAGTGGCTGCTCCAGGCACATGACCGGGGACAAAGACAAATTTTGCATGTTGGTGGAGAAGGATGCAGGTCATGTTACCTTCTGAGGTAATACCAAAGGGAAAATAGTTGGATCAGGTAAAGTAGGTAAGTGTTCTTCTTGTTGCATTGATGAAGTGCTGTTGGTTGAAGGCCTTGCCTATAATTTGTTTAGCATTAGCCAGCTGTGTGATAAAAGTCACAAAGTAGTTTTTGACTTTCTTGCATGCACAATCTTTGAACCTAATTCTGAATATGTCAAATTTTATGGTAAGAGAATCAATAACATCTACATGGTAGACTTAGATGATGCAGCACACACAAATTTATGCCTCACTTTCAGTAAGGATGACTTAGCCTGTCTTTGGCACCGTAGGTTAGGTCATGCTAGCTATCATGTGTTGCACAAATTAAATAAACACAGTATGGTAAAAGGTCTCCCTGAAATCTCATTCAAAAAATAATTATAAAATCTGTGTGGCCTGTACTCAATGCAAGCAAACTAGAAAGTCATTTAAGTCAAGAACTGAAAGCCTATCTTCTAAACTATTTGAGCTGATACACATGGATTTATTTGGACCATCTAGATCAGCCAGCTTATCTGGTAAAAGATATGGTTATGTTTTAATAGATGACTTCTCTATGTTTACATGGGTATTTTTCTTGACTCATAAAAATGATGCATTTGAGGAATTTCAGGAATTTTATCACAACATAAATCAGATTAATGCGCATTGAATTCTGAATATCTTGTCTGATCATGGAGGTGAGTTTGAAAACTCACAATTTGATGTTTTCTACAGGGAAAATGGGATTAACCACAGGTTCTCTTCTCCAAGAACTCCAGAACAGAATGGAGTAGTTGAAAGGAGGAATAGAACTCTAGTGGAAATGGCTAGGACAATGCTGGTTGAAGAAAATCTACCTAGGAAGTTCTGGGCTGAGGCTGTGAGCACTTCCTGTTACATTATTAACAGAGCCTTGGTAAGACCTTTCACTCAAAAGACTCCCTATGAAATTCTTAAAGGTAAGAAACCTTCACTAGCACATTTCAAGGTCTTCGGTTGTAAGTGTTTTATTCATGTGAATGCTAAAAGAGACCTTGATAAATTTGAACCTAAGAGTGAACCTGGAATTTTTTTACGTTATTCTGAAATGTTCAGAGCCTATAGAATCTATAATCTTAACTCTAAAATTGTAGAGGAATCACCACATGTTGTCTTCGATGAGCATGCTAACAAATCTAAAACTATTTTTTTCAGAGACAAAGCTGATGGTGATATTCTTGAGAGTAAAGAAGAGCCAAATACTGAACCTACAGAAAATGGTGAGACAAATGGGTCTAGACCTCAGAGGAAGGAAAATGCAGAACCAGGTAATCAGCTTATCAATGTTAGAGTTCTTAAAGATCATCCTTTAAAGAATATAATTGGCAATCTGAATGAAACCCCTAGGACTAGATCACATTTTAGGATTGAAAATGAGTTGAATTCTTTTGCACTAGTCTTTCAAATTGAACCAAAAAACATAGATAGTGCCTTAGAGGATGTGCATTGGATAAATGTCATGCATGATGAGCTGAACCAATTTGAAAGGAACAAGGTATGGCACCTAGTCCCTAATCCCTCACATGGCTCAGTTATAGGCACTAAATGGGTTTTCAAGAATAAAACTGATGAACAGGGAAAGGTTATTAGAAATAAAGCTAGGCTAGTGGCACAGGGTTACATCCAAGAATATGGGGTAGATTTTGAACAATCTTTTGCTCCTGTTGCCAGATTAGAATCTATCAGAATACTTTTAGCATTTACTTGTAGCCTAGGAATAAAATTGTTGCAGATGGATGTGAAATCTGCCTTTTTGAATGGGTTGATAAATGAGGATGTGTATGTTAAGCAACCTCCAGGTTTTGAATGCCTTGATTTTCCTGATCATGTCTATAAATTAGATAAGGCATTGTATGGACTAAAGTAAGCTCCCAGGGCCTGGTACGACAGGCTGAGCTCCTTCCTCATAGGTAAGGGTTTTTCAAGAGGAGAAGTTGACCAGACACTATTCACTAAGGTGAGTAACAAAGACATTCTTATTGCTTAGATTTACGTAGATGATATAGTGTTTGGGTCAACTAAATCTGAAATGTGTGAGGAATTTTCTAGATTAATGACAGATGGATTTGAAATGAGTTCTATGAAAGAATTGAAGTGTTTCCTTAGTTTGCAGGTTAATCAAACATTGGAGGGAAGCTTCATCACACAGTCCAAGTACCTAAGGGACCTGCTGAAGAAATATCAAATGGAAAACCTCAAAGCAATAACAGCACCTATGGGCACCTCAACTAGTCTTGATGGTAACCCAAAAGGTAAATTGGTTGACACCCAGCTTTATAGAGGTATGATCGGATCCCTTTTATACCTTACTGCATCTCGACCTGATATTCAATTCTCAGTATGTTTATGTGCTAGATTTCAGGCTTGTCCTAGAGAATCACACATGAGTGCAGTGAAAGGATCTTAAGGTATCTATCAGGCACCCCTGATTTAGGTCTATGGTTTCCTGCTAAGTGTGAGTTCGACCTTGTAGCTTACACTGATGCAGATTATGCTGGGTGCAGGATAGATAGAAAAAGTATTAGTGGATTTTGTCAATATCTTGGTGGTTGTCTAGTATCTTGGGCATCTAAGAAGCAACACACTGTTGCTCTTTCCACTAATGAAGTAGAATATGTTGTAGTAGGGAATTGTGTAGCCCAAGTCTTATGGATAAAGCACCAACTCGCTGATTATCACATCAATCGAGGATGCACACCTATTTTGTGTGATAACACCAGTGCTATTTCATTAACCAAAAATCATGTTCATCACTCTAGGACTAAGCACATTGAGATTAAACATCACTTCTTAAGAGATGAGGTAAGTAAGAATGAAATTGAGTTTCACGTCATTGAATCAGAAAAATAGATTACTGATATTTTTACTAAGTCCCTTGGAAATGATATATTTAAATTCTTCAGAAGGGAACAAGGCTTATGTAAATTTTAGCATGATGAATAAACATTCATTCTTGTCTATCCTGAATAAATTACCTCTAAATGAATGATTCATTTGCACATGCTTCAGGTTGTCTTTAGAGTTAATCTGTCTATAGCATAACTGCATACCTTGCATCATACCCATCTTGTTCTCAAAGATATATAAAATGATAGTTGGGAGAAGGGCAGATATCTTCTGTCTGGAAGCCCACATCATGTGTAGAGGCTAGTCCTCCACCTGGTACCTTGAGTCAAGAGTCATATGTTGAGTCATGCATTTGTGTCTAGCATTGTCATAGAAGTATGATATGTTAACATGCTGTGTCCAAAAGTGTTGAATAGTGTCAGGGGGAGCTTGTGTTTTTTTTTGTTAAAGAGAGTTCATAAACTGTCTATCAATTCTTATTCTCATATCTGAACTTCGCGGAACCAAAGTCTCATTCAGTCAATATCTATGAGTATTACTTAATACTCATATTACTTCTCTTAAGATAAATTCACTTGGAATCCCTCTGTATCAATTTAATACACATCACTTGGCAGCACATGCCTGTCATCTTGATCTTCAACACCTTGACCTTCAACTGGACATCACTTTGCATCTCATCTACTTTCACTTCTGAGAATCTGGAAGAATGACAAACTGATAATAAGTTCACTACTCTAAGCTACTAAAATCTGATACCTACTTCTGTAAGAATGTGAATGCACCATGAATGAACTGATGATTTATGCTTAATGAACCTTAGAGTCTAAAGGTTTGATCAATGGAAAAGGATTGTTCATTACAGTTAATAGCTCTCAACCATCCTTTACATGTTGTGTCAGCTTCTGTCTTTCTGAAACTAAAAATCAAAAAATTCTTAAGGACTCTTAGTTGAGAAACTTAGTTATTGAGTGTTGTTTTTAAACAAAACCAAAGGGGTAGCTATATATATATATAACTTGTGAGTCAAGAATTAATTTGCAGAGCAATAGCTTAAGTCACAGAGAAACTGGGTCCTCCATCAAAGAAAGAGAATAACCCCATGTCATGATGTGCTTTAGTTAACTCTGTTTAAAAAGTATAAAATTTTGTGTCAAAAGTAATTGGCAGAGCAATGATTGAATGCACGGAGAAACTGGGTTTTCTATCAATGAAATAGGATGAACCTATGTCATGACATGCTTCAGTTATCTCTGTTCAACAATTGAAACAGAATGGTACATCCTACTGAGTAAACTGGGGGTACTGGCGTCTGATCAACGTATATCTCCATGTACAAAGGTATGGATTATACCTGCCTGCTCATAAGTTTTTGTGGACATATAATTGAATTCAGCTGACCCCTACACAAAGTTTCCATAACTTGTTTAATCTCAACACTTGTTCTAGGTCCTCCTAAGAACCTCTTTGAATTCTACATAAGTAAGTTGAAGATAGATTGTTCTGACATGATTAGTGTATGTGTGGTTTATTGCTATTAATGGCTAATTCAAACCTTTTCAATGAGTAGAGTTGATACACTTTAACTTCCATTACACATAAATCAGATTTTATCAAGGTTGCATTATCTGTACTCTTACCAAGAGTATGATCTCTGTATGCTTGTTTAATGAAAGATTACTCAGTTTGTCAATTAGATCTCTTCCTTTCAATCCCTAGATCCCAATGTCTCTCCCTAGTTCCTTGTTCGTTGATGGCAAAGGGGGAGAGAAATCCATTGAAGCATTGAAGGGTAGAGACTTCTCTGTCATAGGGGGAGAGAGAGTGTAGACTATGCAAGGAGTGAGATTGTTCATAATTTGACTATATTTATACATGCATAACTATGACCCCTTGTTGTTTCTGACTCATAATGTATTTGTGTTGTCATCAAAGTATTGCAATGTTGCCATCATCAAAAAGGGGGAGAATGTTGTGTCTCCTTTGATTTGGTGTCATTCATATCTGGTTTTAATGATTGGCAACAGTGGTGTGACCATTGGCAATAGTGGTTTGACCACTAGTTGACTTTGACAACATCATCTCTGTATAAGTTAGAATAAGTCTCAGTTACTGTTAGAAGGTCGATGCATATTTATAATGTTGTAGCATTGAAGGTCGGTGCATGTTTCATCTTAAGGCAGAATAAGGTCGGTGCACATTCTGAAAGGATGCATTGTCAAGGTCAGTGCATGTCTAGCCTTCAAAGGCAGCAAGGTCGGTGCATACTTTGTTGGTCAGCATTTAAAGTCGGTGCACGTTTTGCATCTGAGGTCAGTGTTAGTATGCAGAGCCTTGCATCTAAGGTCGGTGCTAGTTCATGTTTCATGCATACATAAAGTCGGTGTTAGTATGCAGAGCCTTGTATCTAAGGTCAGTGCTTGTTCATGTTTCATGCATACAAAAAGTCGGTGTTAGTATGCCGAGCCTTGCATCTAAGGTCGGTGCTAGTTCATGTTTCATGCACATAAAGTCGGTGTTAATATGCAGAGCCTTGCATCTAAGGTCGGTGCTAGTATGCAGGGTCATGCATTTAAGGTCGGTGTTAGTATGCGGTCTTGTGCATATGGTCAATGTTAGTATACAAGGTCTTGTGCATAAGGTCGGTGTTAGTAGGCTTTGTCATATACTAAGGTAAATGTTAGTTGTGCATATAGGTCTGTGCATATATGTTTACTCAGGTCTGTGCACGTTTTAACTTAGGCCTATATAAAGTCAGTGCATATTGTATGTGCTACGTATATAAGGTCTAACCATGTTTTCACTTTTCTTCTACAGGCTAAGGCATCTCTTTCAACTTGCCATACTCTCGATCATCTGAACTGCAGAGGTGCATACATCTTCGTCTGTCACGTGACCACTTGAACTCACACCTGAAGCATGAGCTCGTGGATTAAAAAGAACAAATGATTGGCATGTGATCCAAGGGGTGCAATCATTGGACATTCCTCCACGAGGATCGCTGTCCCATCTATAGCCGACATGTGGCTTCTTTGAAAAAGTAGAAACGAACCTTCCACATGTCAGACGTGTGAGCTATTGGGAACCCAGCCTGAAGCCCTATAAGAAGGCCTCTCCTGTGATCAAAAAGTGGGGCGACGACAGAATCAGAGCAGTAGAAGAGTGAGAGAAGTGAAAGAGAAGAAGAGGAAGAGGAGAGTTCAGTAAGAGAAGAGAAGAGAGAGCACGATCGTGAGAGCCATTTTCTGAGAGAATGTAGAGTATCGTAGAAGAGAGTTGAGAAGAAGAAGTGAGCTAAGAAGAAGAAGAGGGTCTGAAAGAGGCTGACTCTCCATGGCTTCTGGATCAAATCCAGAGTCAGATTGCTCTATTCGAAGAGCTACATTCCAAAGGTTACACTGAGGGAAGCAATTTCAAATCCAAATCACCCAGTTTGGAATTACATCTCATCGTACATTGCTCACAACATTAGTGGATTGCAACTGCAACAAAAACCAGACAAGTGTGTCTGTGTTGTCAATATAGATGGCACTTATTCAAGTAAATCTGCTTATAATGTTGTCCGACCTAAAGGTAATAGCAGAATGCCACTGAAGAAGATTTGGGGAGCATATTTCCCACCGATGGCCTCTATGTTTTGCTGGCGGATACTGCATCTTGCAGTTCCGGTTGACTGCAATATTAAGAGTTGTGAAATCAATCTTCCATCTAAGTGTGTTTGTTGCAATAGTAACAATCAGGAAGAGAGCCTCAACCACCTTTTTCTTGATAGTCAAATGGCAAAACCCCCGTGGAGTTCTTCAGGTCTCTTTTTGGTTCCCGATGCAGAGTTTCTAATTCCGTTATCGATTTTTGTTGGAATGTTATCTGCTCTGCTGGCATTAAATCCCCATATGGCTTTGCAGCCATACTTACCATGTTGCACATTTTATGGGAGGTTTGGAAGGCCAAATGTAAACTCAAGTTTGAGGATAAGGGTCCTTCAATAAGAGTGATGCAACAGTAGATCTTGAGATAGGTTGAATTCTCTTTATCTAAGGTTTGCTTCAGTAAGGCTCCTGCAGCGAATAAAAGGTGTGTGATGAATCAATATAAGCTCTCATACAGATGCATTCAGAAACCACCCAAGCTAATTAAATGGTGCTGCCCAAGTTCAGGATATGTTTTGAATGTGGATGGGTCTGCCAAAGGCAATCTAGGCCATGCAGGTGGTGGCAGATGCATCAGGGGGAGCAGTGGGGAACTAATTCACGGCTTCTCTTTTTTTTTATAAGCACCGACCAACAGAGTTAATGTCCAGTCGAGTGCACCATCCCCCAGCAGGGGACAGTGTTCTCACTCCCCCAGACTAACACTGTGGCCATAGAATTTTATTGATTTTTGTAATGAATACAGGCTCATCGGGGCATACCCCTGAACAGTTATAGTTTGCAGCCATGAAAGTCTACAAACCGTAACCTGTTACAAATTCCAAAAATGAACAAAGTGAAGTCTATACACTGCACTTCCTTTAGCTGCTGAAGTCTGTACATTGTGATACATAAGCTTTATGAAATGTTAAAGTCTGTACATTGTATGAAGTCCATACTGTGAAGTCTGTACATTCGCTGCTGAAGACGGTGCAGAGTGTGAAGTCTATACATTGTGGTGCATAAGCTTTGTGAAGTCCATACACTGCATTGCATTCAAAGTCTGAGGCATTGTGAAGTTAGTTTGTGAAGTCCATATGCGAAGTTTGTACATTGTGCAGGAGCTTTGTGAAGTCTATACAATGCATTGAGAAGTCTATACATTGCATTCCCTTTCGCTGCTAAAGTCTATACATTGTGAAATGTGAAGTTTGTACAGTGTGTGTGAAGTCTGTACAATATGAAGTCTGTACATTCATTGTGAAGTCCAGCAGAGTCTGTACATTGTGAAGTTCAGCAGAGTTTGTGAAGTCTATAAATTATGAAGTCTGTACATTGTAAAGTCTATACACTGCCCTCCCATACGCAGCTAAAGTCTGTATAATGCATTGTGAAGTATGTAGATTGCGAAGTCTGTACATTGTCCTCTCTTATGCTGCTGAAGTCTGTACATTGCCCTCTCTTATGCTGCTGAAGTCTGTACATTGCTGAAGTCTATACAATGCATTGTGAAGTCTGTACATTGCCCTCTTTTATGCTGCTGAAGTCTGTACATTGCCCTCGCCATGCCCTTGGAAATTCAGTAACTATATACGCCGGATGCGAACATTAGGAATGTGGGAGGCATCAGCCATTATATAGCCTCTAGCCATGAGAGGCAACTCCCTAGAAGATGAGAAGATATTATTGTAGCCCACCAGGATAGCATAATTCGCTAGAGCATCCGCGGTTTGATTAGCTTCCCTGTATGTATGCACAATAGGAGCTTGTTGCAGTCTAAAAAAATACTGAAGTTTTCTCCACCATGGAAGAAAGGACCAAGGTGGGCTTCTATTTTGCTGAAGAAGAGTAATTAAGTCAAGTGAATCAGTGTAGATAATGGAGACCGAGATATTATGTAAATGAGCCAATCTTAAGCCATCAAGAAGGGCCCTTCCTTCTGCAATAATGTTGGACCCATGTCCATAATAATGAGAGAAACCCAATAGCATGTTCCCTTGAGCATTTCTGAAACATCCACCTCCCCTAGACATTCCTGGATTGCCTTTACTTGCACCATCAACATTAAGAGCAAATCCTGTTCTGGGAGCAATCCAACAAACTGTGATGCAAGATAATCTTTTGTGATTGATGGATATACCCATTGATTGGAGAATGCTTCTTAGTGGGTTACCAACACCACATTTGAAAGTAATTTGTTTCAAATTTTGGACAATGTCATTATGTATATGTTCAGCTATCCGAATATATTTAGTTCTGATTCCTTCATATCTGATGCGGCATCTGTATTTCCAGATTTCCCACACAATCATCATTGATATTTGCAGAGAAAGAAAACCTTGTGGGCTGTGAACAGAGGATTCATTGAGTATGATGTAGAGCCGACAGTAAATGGAATTGAATTCCAGATGGGGATTAGCAATTAAAGGACCAAATTTGTTCCACAAATAATTGGCTATTTCACTATCAATAAAAAGGTGATCAATGTCTTCAATAGCATGGGAAGATGAGCTGCAATCACACCGGGAAACAGTGTATATACCATATCTTTGGATCCAACTGTCCACGGGCACAGCATGATTGAGAAGTTTCCAGTAGAAAAATGAAGCACGGGGAGGGAATTTTTGATACCAAATTTTAGTAGCAGGGACAACAATCACCTGCCCTTTGATATAATCATAAGTAGACTTTATGCTAAATTTGCCTAAACTTGTAAAAGTCCATATTGGAATATCATCCCCTTCTTGAATAGTATAACTATATAGATCAGTCCTCAGATTGTGATCAGTAATCTCATTCCAGGCCAGATGATGGTGATCAGCCAATACAGATTGGACAGTACAGTTTTTAGACCAAGCATTATTCTGGAAGGATGAATGATCTAGCAGAGGTTTGTCCTTATACCAGGTGTCTTTGAAAAAATTGGTATTTGCACCATTAAAAACAAATTTACGCATACCTGCTAGGAGGATCACCTTGGCTTTTTCAAAATCTCGACTTTTAATGCCTGCTGGGAAAGGGGTTTTACAGTCTGAGATATGCTTCCCTTGAATGTATTTACTCCTAACAAATTTGGCCCATAATGAGTTACTGTGTAAAGAAGTTCATAGCTGTTTAACATAGGAACATAGTTGAATATCCCCCAATTTGCGAATGCCCAGACCACCTGCAGATAAAGGTTTACATACTTTTTCCCATGAAACCCAATGTTTTCTGTGGGCAGTATCAAGTCCTTGCCACAAAAAATTGGCACAAATTGTATCAATTTGCTTGTGAATTGAATATGGAATAGTAGTGGCACTGGCTGTGTATATGGGGATGGAGGATAAAACTGATTTAATTAATGTCAGTCTTCCAACCTGTGAGAGAAATTTACTTTGCCATCCAGTTAATTTTGCATTGATTTTGTCGAGTAAAAAATTGTAATGAGGTGTTTTGATTCTCCCTTTAAAAAGAAGAATTCCTAAGTAGTTAATACTTCCAATTCTGTGCTGATATCCTGTAAGCTGATGGATTCTATCAATGGCATGATTTGGCATGTGCTTTGAAACCATGAAAGAACTTTTATGAATATTGATCTTCTGACCTAAAGATCTTTCATACCTTCCCAATAGTTTGAGCAAATGTTTAATGGAGGATATACTGCCATTCAGGAATATAATTGAGTCATCTGCATAAAGAATATGAGAGATAGGCATAACCTGTCTAGGCAGATGATAATGTTGGCACTGTCTAGAATTGAATAAATGACTAAGACCTCTGCTCAAAACTTCTTCAGCTAATATGAAGAGGGCAGGGGCTAGTGGATCACCCTGTCTCACCCCTCGAGTAGATTTGAAAAATCCATGCAGCTGACCATTAAATGCAACAGTGTACCAGCAATTCATTAAGAGTTGAGCAATAAGAGAAATGAATCTATTAGAAAATCTAAATTTCCTCATAACATTGAAGATAAAGTCCCATTCAATTCGGTCGTAGGCTTTAGCCATGTCTAGCTTGATCAGAATATTATGACCTCTGACCGGCCTATCTAATTCCATGAATAAGTCCTTAGGAAGCAGGAAGTTATCAGAAATAGCTCGGCCACTGATAAAGCCACTTTGCGGTTCAGAAATAATAGCAGGAAGAATATTACGCAATCTGTCACAAATTGTTTTGGACACAATTTTGTATATGAAGTTGCATAAGCTAATAGGCCTGAAGTCCACAAAGGAAGCTGGGTTTTTAACCTTAGGTATCAAACATAGAATGGTAGATGTGAGTCCCTTTGGAAGTCCCCATCCTTGAAAAAAACTTTGAGCAGCAGTTATCACATCATTCCCTACTATATCCCAACAGTGAGTAAAAAAGTTACCAGTGTACCCATCAGGACCAGGAGAGCTATTGCCAGGATGTGAAAAAATAGTTCTTTTGATTTCTTCTGCAGATGGAATAGCACAGAGAACTATGTTCTGATCTCCAGTAATGAGACTAGGAATAACTGATAAGAGCTGAGCATCAATATTATGTTCTTCAGATGAGAGGAGATTCTTAAAAAAATCAGTTGCACCAGTTAATAAAATAGCCTGATCTTCAACCCAATTGCCATCTATTTTCAGCTTATGAATGTAATTTCTCTGCCTTCTGATTTTGGTGTAATGGTGGAAGAATTGGGTATTCCGATCTCCATATGAAAGCCACTGAATACGAGATTTTTGAAACCAAAAGATTTCTTCTCGATGTAATGCAAGTCTCAACTCAGCATTAGCTTTGTTTAGTTTCATTCTGTTATCTACAGAAGGATTATCATCAAAATTATCTTGAGCTTGAAGTAACTGCATTTCAGCATTTTTCTTGGCTTGATGGATGTCACCAAAAACATCTTTATTCCAGGTTTTCAAAGCAGCCTTAAGGTGCTTGAGTTTCTCTTGTAATGAGTAAAAGGGATGATATATCTGCTCATGATTATTCCATTGTTCTTTGACAAATTCCAAAAAATCAGGATGTGTATGCCACATATGCTGATATATAAATCTACTAGGAGCAGCTTGCACAGGTTGCATATCCATGAGAAGAGGCGCATTATCAGAAGGACCTCTAATCAAATGCTTAACAGTCATATTAGAGGGAAAGTTTAACCAGTTAGCATTGTAAAATATTCTGTCAAGCCGGGCTCGAATATGAGAGGTTCCTATTTGGTTGTTAGTCCATGTGTAAGGAGAACCTGAATAACCAGCATCAATGAGTCCAGTAGCTGCAACAAAGCCTTGAAAATCAGTCATAGCTGTTGAAGAGGACATGAGACCACCAAGTTTTTCTTCAGGGGAAATGATGCAATTGAAGTCACCACCAATAATCCAAGGGGTATTCACTTCTGGACTGAATGCCATTATGGAGTCAAATATTTCCCTACGAACACTAGCACAGCAAGATGCAAAAATGGCAGTAAAATACATAAAGACAGAATGGTCCTCCTTAAGAGCAACAGTAATATATTGTGGATGCAGCTCGATAACATCAAGGCAAATATCAATACTATGAAAGAGCCAAATTTTAGAGGATGCACCATTGTTCCCAAGAACAGACCGAAGGTTGATGCGATGAGCCACATAACTAGCATGACTGAAATCAATGCGAGGTTCAAGAATAGTTGCAATGCATATCTTATGAGTTTTGACAATTTGTTCAAGGCTTCTGATAGTAGCCTTATTACCTATACCCCTAACATTCCATATAAGAGAAGAACTAATCATGAACATAAGAGGACGAAGGATTAACAGCCAACACCTTGGCTTTAGCTCTGGTAAGCCGACCATCATTAATAAGTTCTCTGGGAATGGCAGAGATTTCAGTTACCTCTTTATCTTGAAGGCTACTGTATGTGCTTTTATTGTTTTGGCAAACCATCTGAGAATTTTCTGATGCAGCCAGTTCAGAAACTTTATTTGAAGTAATTTGGATGTCTTTGATATCCAAGCTTTGGGAGCTATCGACCAAATCAGATTTCTCTTTCACCCCAGAAATGTAAAAATTTTGGGCTAAAGGAAGCTTCTCAGTGAATGAAGATTCAGTTGTAATACTCTCATGAGGTGCTATATATGAAGCATTCTGTTTACTTGAGACATTATCACAAATATATGAGACGCATGACTTATTTGCTTCATCAACTAATTTAGAATCACAAATAGCATTGTTGTAGACTGTAGAATCAGTGGAAATATCATTGATAATTCTTGTATCATTCCCTTCATCTGCTAAATCCTCCTTCAGATTTGATTCTTCGAAAAGTTGTTCCAGTACAGAGAACATGTTGGCCTCATTAATTATCATCTTCGGAGTACAAATTTTTGGCAGTCAAGGTCTATATTCCTGACGAATCACCTTTTGTGCTTCAAGAGGAACATTATCTTTTAGTGGCAGATGGCGAATCATAGCCTTATTTTGTTTCTTCTTACATTCTTTCTCCAAATGTCCAATTTTATGACAATGAGAGCATAGGTGCGGAACCCTGTGATAGCTAATTGACTGCCAAAAACCATTATCCTCTATCCCAATCCATATCTGATTTTTCCTCTGTGCAGCAATGTCTAATTCAACACATACCAGAGCTTCTGAAGTCTCAGTCATCGCAACAGTAGCATCATGAATCCGCAAGACGGATCCAATGTTACCAGCTATCGAACACAACATATCTTCATGATAAAAATTGACAGGTAATGATGGAAATCCAATCCACACAGGGATAGTCGATGGATCCGATACAAAGTCAAAATCAGGTGTCCATCTAAAGAATCTGAATAAGAATCCCTTGATGTATAAATTCTTTTGAAGAAGAATTTTAAGAAAATCATCTTCACACTGAAGACGGATCAACACATGTCTAGCATTCATCCTGCTAAGAATAAAGTCTAATCTTAGATTCAGTCGTTGAGAAGGACAGACCTTAATCTCTGGTATAGATGGTCGACCATATGAGCATCTAGCAATGACTGCATTCTGAAGATGCGAGTAAGATTTCTGAATATCTTCCTGAGAAAAATATACTGCAGGTTCCCCTTTATCCGTAAATGCCGTAGCCTTCATCTGGAAGCATAGACGCAATCGATGCTGTCCCTCCATGAGTGTCTGCGCATATGACTTCCGATGGGCGACTCCATCTGAGCATCCAACAACATTTGTTTTAGAAGAGAGATGAGCATCCCCCACCGCACCAGCCATCGCCGGTAGGAGGGGGATGCACCGAAGAAGCAGAGAAGCGAGGCGGGAAGAAAAAAAAATTCCGGAGCTTCTCACGCTAGAATTCTAGAGAGAGAATAAGGAATAGTACCAACATAAAAAAATTTCATGGCTTCTCTTATTAATATGGAGTGGGGAGTAATATGGTTGCTGAGGCCAGAGCTCTGCTAGATGGGTTGAGAATTTTGGAGAGGAGTGGAATTCCTGTAGCCGCTATATATTCAGATTCCAAAGCGCTCGTTACCATGATTCAATCTAGTGACCATCCTCCGTGGAGGATAAAAAAATGGTGGGATGATATCAAAGATATAATCAAGAGGAATAGTTTGAAATTGCAGCATACCTACAGGGAAGGGAACATTGTAGCGGACGCCCTTGCATCATTAGCTTGCTATACTCGAATTAATCAAGATTTCAAGTGTTGGAAAGAACTCCCAAGCAAAGCCCAGGGTTGTGCTACTGTAGACGTTGCTAGTCTCCCTAGTTGGAGGAGGTGATGCACCTTGTTTTTGGTTGTTCATTTTCATCTTTTGTTACATTCTCAGGGGTATGCACCGCGGTATAATTGTAAATATATTTTTCAGTATCAAAAAAATTAGGGCCGGATACTATTGGTGGAACTAGCACAAATTGTGCATTCCCCCAAGAGTCATCCATGGCCTTGTTCACAAAAAAAGGAGCTACATTCATGTTTTCCACCTTCATTTCTTACGCGGTTTTCTTCATTTCTTTGTTTTCCTTTTGAATCTTTTGTAAGTTGTGAATCAGCAGAGCTAAGCTGTATTGCTCAGGGGGTGAGGGTGTTTCCTCAGATAGCCAAGTTGTAATGCTCAGCGGATAGCAAGCTGTGCTGCTCAGCGGTTGTAGGGATTTCTATCCCCAAAGCTGTGGATCAGCGTTGTTCAAGCTGTGTGTCAGCAGGAAGCCTTACTCGGTTGAGTAAGGGGTGGACGTAGATCTCTGGATAGAGATCGAACCACCTTAAAATTATCTTGTCTTGTGCTATTACAATTCTGCCTTCTCTCCGGTAGATGAACGCTTAGGATCGCCTAACGGGTTTGCATGAGTTTGATTGATTAATCTTTCATCTGCCATTATCATCTGCTTATCTCCATCTTGCGTCTTCAATTTAGTCAAATCTGCTGGTCGACTTGTGGTTTGCGTAGGATCATTTATTCTTTGGGACACTGTGTTACAGTTTATATTTGATTTCATTCTCATCATCACTTGAACAAACTACATGTTCCTCTACATCAAGTATATCAAAAGCTGTGGCAGGAAAGTTTGGTCACGCCATTCTGGAATGATGTTTCTTGCGTGAGGGATCCTAGATCATACCTCCGCATGGTACTTGGTAGATGAGATTGTATCTTCTCTCTAATGATGATTGATGGAATCACTCAAAGACTACTTCTCTGAAATTTGGTTTTACTGAATTAAATATCTACATTGCTTATATCTGCAATTCCTCTACATATATCATTTCTGATTATTCACTGTCTGTGTGTTTGTATCTACAGTAGTTCAGTTTGTTTTGCGTTACTTTTAAACTGCTATAGGTTGGTAGTTTTTGAGGGTAGATCTATTCACCCCCCCTCTAGATCTACGTTCATCTGTTCTACACACCCGTCAAACTGTTGTATCTGCACTGTAACTTCACTGCTGGCACGTTGCTGAATTTTGTTAACTGTAGGCCTTCTAATGATGTGGGCCTTGAGCTTCTGCTTATCTTGTGTTCATCAACTCCATCGCTACTACAAGAACAATGATGGCAAGATTTCAAAGGCCGCTTCATCCTGTCAGCTTCATGACGTCGAAGCCACATTCAACACTCACAACTTGCTATCCATGTTGTCCAACCTGTTCTTAAATTCTTCACAAATCCAAGGATGCTCATATTAAGGCATCATATATCAATAAAGCATGGCATAATTACAAACATGAATCCATGAAACCAATGCACCAATACATGACTCATAGTGTTGACATCATCTGTCACGTCCCGAGATTATGCAGCGGAAACAATCGAGAACGTGAACAGTCGACTAGTACGCCTCGAGCAAGTAATATAATCAAAGCGCAAGACAATCACATAAAAAGTAATTGCACAATGTAATTCACTAAAATCCTTCAAATTTATTACTTCATAAAATAATTCCCAAAGTACATAAGATCTTTTCACTAGACTCAAGAAAATAAAAATTACATCATGACTCGACTAGACATTAATAACTAAGGCTTCTCTCAAGTCGTTATCCTACAATCACTCTCGGATCCATCACTTGACTAATCGGAATCTGACCCACTAGAGTTTTCTGAAAAAGATTGGAAAGTAGGGTAATGAGCACACTTGCACAGTAGGTATCTTCGTATCAACATGAAGGCAAATTTAAATGATTAGCATTTTAGCTCTAGAGAATAAGATAAATCATGCAAATACGATGAAAACATGCAAATAAAGCCAAAGTAACAAGATATAATCATGACAAGATATGAGAATATGATTTGATCAAGAATATATCAAGAATGTAAATTTTGGCCTTTTCATGAACAAGAATGTAACAAGAATGTACTTTTCATAACCATGAAGGCTATGCACTAGAAAGTCATGTAACAAGCAAGAAAGTACTATTCGCTTAATAGCAAGTACTTCGTGAATTTATGTAGATCCCGTGGATATTTCACTTACTAATAGAGAAAGTACTCCCATCGCAATGCGACGCCAGTAGTATCATACCTCATGGTTTACAGTATGTTCCCGACAATCAGCCGAGGGGACTAGCATAGAGCCCTTGAACATAATCAGTGCTCGAACTGCATCTTCAAGTATAAATCAAGATACTTCCACGTTTATAACAAAAATGTGGCCAATAATGTACAAGTTCAATAATAATTTTATGATAAAATAACCAAAATAAGAATGCTTCAATTAAGAACAAGAGATTTCAAGAATGACTTAAATGGACATCATGCTACGGAAGAAATTTGGTAGCATAACGGTACATTCATTATGTTCCATACCTTTAATATTAACTTATTAACATAAGTTCAGAGTCCAGATAATTCATGAACTCAAGAAAACCAACCTCGAAGGTCAAACCTTGGGTTAGACATAATCCGGATCCAAGCGGTCTAGTGCAGGACCGTTTGATACAGAAAGCGATCATATGCTGGACCGTTTAGAATTTCAAGCGGTCTAGTCTTGGACCGTTTCATAAGACATGTCGTCAAATACGAGAAAATCCTTCTGAAGCTTTGCGGTCTAATGGAGGGCCGTTTAGTATCTGTTAGCAGTCAAGTGCAGGGCCGCTAGTAGACTCTGGTGGTCAATCAGAAGGCCGCTAAGTTCCAGAATGCATAAAACACCGGTAAAAGTGCTTTCTAGATAATGGGTTTTAATGGTACAACTAGCTCGGCGTCCTAGTGGGAATCCCAGGCTCGTGGAGTCTTATGGAGGCCTTGAAATAATATTTCCTAGTCCGTTGGAAGGGATATCCAAAGGAGAGGTCATCATGTCCAAGATTGTGTACTTAATGTGTGAAAAAATGTAACTAATGACAACATACCGGGATATGTGCCATGTACTTAAGAAAATGACTCTTAGAAGAGAGAGAGAATCATTTAAAACAGTATTCACTTACATCATGAATCCTCTATCATTTGAAACATGTATTTATTACAAGATATATGATTTTGGTCACAAATTAACATAAGTTCAAAAATAAGTCTAAGGGCATAAAGAACATGAAATCTACTATGATGAATAATAGAATCAACTAAGTATATAAAACCAGTAATCAAAATAGGAATAAAACTTAGTTAACTTGGCTTACCATATATTAATTAAGGCTAATTTACAATATGTATCAGATTTACAATATTGCAGAAAATCAGAAAACAAAACGGTCTAGTATAGGACCATTTCACTGTGGCTAGCGGTCTATCGGGCTACCGCTAGAGTTTCAGGCGGTCTATAGGAAGATCGTTTCCTCCTGTATAATCTGAGTTCAAATGATACTAAAACAAATGGCTAAACCAAGGCATATCATGTATGTAAATCAACATATATAGACTTCCATAATCATGATTGAACGAATATAAGCCACCAATATGCATTGGTTCATATGATCAACAAGAAAATTTCTCATTTTACTTCATTAAGGCTAGTTCATGCACGAGAATTTTACTATATGCATAGTCCTAATGAAAACATGAAATTCTCAAGGTATAATACATGAAATCAAATGAAACCAGAGGGCTTTTATTCCTGTCACAAGGTTTAAGCCATCCATGAGATAACCTACCATGATTTTGGGCTTTAATCTTTGAATTAAAGGTTGGAAGTGAACCCTAGTTTTGCACGTTTTGAACTAAATCAGCAACTTCACGCCCTTGTATCTCCTGATTCTCTTGACCTAAAGACGTGAAATTTTGATAGTAAGAAGTGGGTACTAACAGGAACAAATTGTTCTAAAGAACCTCTATCCAATTATCTCGTTTAGGGCTTCTATTTTCCTGATCTTCTTGGATTGGTTGCACTATTTCCTGAGTTTCTTTTACCGAACCAGCGTCTTTGTAGGCTTCTATCTCCCCATAGGCTTGATCTCCTAGAGCGAAATTTTGAGGAGACTTAGTTCTAACTAAAATAAACAACTTCTAGAAGAAACTTATCTCCAATTCATCTTCCTTACCTTAGTTCCACGTGAGCCAAAAGTAAGGGTCGCACACGTCAAATATGGGTTCTATTTATAGGTTTAGCTAGGGTTTTCATGGATTAGAACGAACTTAGAGTCCCAATTAGACTTTCAATTCAATCTTCTAGCCTTATAGACTTATCTAATTAGTAGATAAAATTTTCCTCGGTGATTTGGATGTCAAAAGTCCAATCTTTTCACGTTTTCTCATACTCACGGAACTGACAGAGCTTAGCGGTCTAGATCTAGACCGTTTACTGTCCCTTTGCGGTCTCGCGATAGACCGTTTTCACTATTTGGCACCGAATTTGAAATTAGTTCAAACTCCTTTGATATTATCCATGCTATTATCCTATTTACTTGTCTCCTAAAGAGTAATTATCCCTTTAATTCCGAGATTACACTATTTGTAGGTTTCTAGAATATGGGCTAAGGTCCAAAACAATCTTTTTGGGCCAATTGGGTTTATTATATGGGCCTAATTCTCTTAGATTAGTGTAGAGCCTAATTAGTTTTAATTAATCATAATTCATTTAATAGCCCATTAAATGCTTTAATAATTAATATAATTATATTTTTAAATCCCAAAATTCTCTCGGGTGTTACACCCTCCCCCACTTAAAAAGAATTTGTCCCCAAATTCAATACATTGATTTATGGAGAGTGTACTTACATTCAAATATCTCTGGAAATCTTTTGCGCATGGCTTCTTCAGTTTCCCATGTTACTTCATGTGGACATAACTTGGTCCATTGGATCTTGACCATAGAAATGGTTTTATTCCAAAGTTGACATACTTCTCGTTCAACGATCTTAATGGACTTTTGCGCGTATGTCAAGTCCTTTTTAATCTCCAGATTGTCGTAAGTGATGGCATGGAATGGATCAGGTACATACTTTTTGAGCATTGAGACGTGAAATACATCATGAACTTCAGATAGTTGAGGGGGTAAAGCTATTCGATATGCGACTTCACCCACCCTATCGAGAATTTCAAAGGGACAAATGAATCTTGGAGTAAGCTTGCCTTTGATATCGAATAACCTTAAGGAACACATGGTCTCCTACTTGAAATTCCAGGTCGCGTCTTCGATTGTCAGCATATGATTTCTACCTGTCTTGATATATCTGGAGTCTCTCACGAACAAGCTTTATCTTCTCGGTAGTATCCCTAATGATGTCGGGATCAAGCAATTGCCTTTCTCCTACTTCATTCCAGCAAATAGGTGAACGACAACTTCTTCCATATAAAGCCTCGAACGGTGCCATTTGTATGTTAACCTGATAGCTATTGTTAAATGAAAATTCACTAGAGGCAAGTGATCGTGCCAACTTACTCCAAATTCTATAGCACATGCCCTGAGCATATCTTCCACCACTTGATTTGTCCTTTCAGTTTGACCATCAGTTTGTGGATGGAATGTAGTGCTAAAATTAAGTCGGGTCCCTAATGAATGTTGAAGACCCTTCCAAAATTATGATGTGAACCGAGGATCTCGGTCGGATAAAATGGTGACAGGGACACCATGCAATTTGACAATCTCCTTCATGTATAATGCTACTAGTACATCTACAGACCATCGACTCTTGATTGGTAGGAAATGTGCGGATTTAGTCAATCGGTCTATGATCACCCATATACCATCATGTCATCCTCTTGTCTTAGGTAAACCCATGATAAAATCCATCCCTATACTTTCCCACTTCTACTCGGGAATATTCAAGGGGTGTAATTTCCCAACAGGTCTTAAATGTTCCGCCTTTACTTATTGACAAGTGAGACATCGGGACACAAAATCTATTATTTCTCTTTTCATATTGGGCCACTAAAAGTTTCTTTTCAAATCTTGATACATCTTGGTAGCACCAAGGTGAATGGTGTATCTTGATTTCTGAGATTCTTCCATGATCAATTTCTTAGTGTCATCGTGATTTGGCACACAAATTCGATCCTTAAATAATATTCTTCCATCGTTTGAGATAGAAAATTCTGATTTCTGTTCAACATTACCCTTAATCTCCATCAATGTAGGGTCATTTTCTTGCAATTGGACCATATCCTCGATCAATGTAGGTTGAGACCTTATATTGGCAATCATACCCCCTTCTCCTTCTCTGTCAATATCAAGATTTAAATGAGAAAAATCTTCAATAAGACAAGTTATACCTATCCTGAGACTTGCTAGAGTTGCCATTGGCTTTCTGCTAAGAGCGTCAGCTACAACATTTTCTTTCCCTGGATGATATTGGATAGTAAAGTTGAAGTCCTTGAGATACTCCAACCATCTGTGTTGTCGCATATTTAACTCCTTTTGGGTGAAGAGATATTTCAGACTTTTATTATCTGAAAATATGGTGAATTTCCTCCCATAAAGGTAATGTCGCCAAATCTTCAATGTGAATATAACCGCAGCTAGTTCTAGATCATGTACAAGGTAATTTTCATCATGACGCTTTAACTGTCTTGATGAATAATAAATCACCTTTTTATTTTACATAAGGACGCACCCTAGGCCAATGTCAAAAGCATCCAGATAGACTTCAAAGCCACCACCCTCTGTCGGTAGTGCCAATATTGGCGCAGTGGTAAGGTGTTTTTTAAGAGTAAGAAAACTCTCTTCGCAGTCCTTCGACCATATAAAAGGATTCTCCTTTCTTGTAAGTCGAGTTAAAGGAACGGCGATGTTGGAGAAATATTTGATAAATCTTCTGTAATAACCAGCCAGACCTAGAAAACTTCTGACTTCAGACACGGTCGTCGGCCAGCTCCAGTTCTTAACAGCTTCTATTTTAGAAGGGTCTACAGCGATACCTTCCTTCAAAATAATATGGCCAAGGAAAGAGACCTCCTTTAGCCAGAATTTGCACTTACTTAGTTTCGCATAGAGTTTGTGCTCTCTTAGCATTTGTAAGGCTATCCTTAAGTGCTCTTCATGTTCCTTCTTTGTTTTGGAGTATATAAGAATATCATCTATGAAGACGACTACAAACTGGTAAAGATAAGGCCTGAAAATATTATTCATGAGTTGCATAAATGCTTCCGGGGCATTAGTTAACCCGAACGGCATTACCACGAATTCATAAGGCCAGATCTACTCTGAAAAGTAGTTTTGTGTATGTCTCCATCTTTGATCTTGAGCTGATGATACCCTGTGTCATACCCCGACGCGGAATATCGGAACGCAGCAATTATATACATTCATGATAAACAGAGCAATAACGATATTTAAAAGACAAAAATGCAATAGAAAAGGGATTAAACCAAAGAAACCAACTTCTTTAAAAATAGAAGAATATCAATGTTTCCACACCGACACTTCCTTAAGTCACGACTCAATAAAGAGAAAATTACAACTCGATTCGACTGGTTGAACTGACAACATAACTATGCGACAACGTAAAGTAACACTACTCAGGTCCACGCCTGCCAGGGTTCACTCTGGTCTTTACTCTTTCCCATCCCCGTCCATTTACATTTCATCACCAGAACTACCTGAAAAGGGGGGAAAACTGGGTGAGCAAACGCTCAGTAGGCAATAGCAGGCAAGTTTAAGTCGTTAATCAAATTAAATAACTGGCATACATGCGAAACTAAGACGATAACAAGTTAACATAAGAACTGATGGAAATGAAACTTAATTGAATTGAATCAAGATATATCAATTTCCAAGAAATTGGCCGATAAAGCACGCAAACAAGTCATGTTGAGATAATTCCATGAAGGAATCTAGCAAAAGTATAGGGAAAAAGAGAGGAATGTCATAGACACACGCTAGTCATGCACTCGGTGCAATGCCTCACCATGTCATTACAACTCCACGGGGCACTAGTACTTTTCGAGCGCTCTTCCCAGGACCAGACCGGGCCTTTATGATGCGTTGGCATTGATTTGGTGGATCCAAGATCCCAAGTAATATCTAGACATTCATTGGAATCGGCCAAGAATTCCAAGGTTAAGCTATGCAACTTAATCTCTAAGATTAAGTAAGTTCTCAGTAATGGATTGGAAATCCATAAGCCCATCTTGGCTCGGCTTACCAGAAAATACAAGAAACACGAAAAACAAGCTTCAGGCTGAGTTGCGGTCGAAACTGGGCCGCAACAAGATGAAAATGGTCTAACATGGACCGCTACAGGTGATCTCGGGCCAAAGGAACAAGACCCAAAAATCAGGAATAAAACGGTCCTAGATGGGCCGTTAACAATTGAAAAAGGTCCATAGTGGGCCGCCACGCACGAGAAGGTCCCTGGGCCACAGCGAAGGTAAACGGTCACTCATTGGGCCGCCCCATCCCAAAACAGTCCATGGATGGCCGCTAGGAGGATGAAAACGGTCCAATGACCACCGTGACAACCTGGACCCAGTAAGATTGAATCAGTCAACCCAAACGGCTTCCTAGCCCGCCCAAGACATGATGGAACTGAACCAAGGTCCAGCCCACCTCTCCGGTCGAGCCAGAGGCGATTTGGTCAAGTAGACATTGCTAGGTTGATGGAAATAAGGAAGACGACCAGCAGAACCTGGCTCATGGCCAGCAGGAAAATGGTCATGACTGGACCGCTTAAGTCACTACACGGTCTAGCCCAGGGCCGCCTTTAAGCCAAGATAGACCTGAATTCTGGGCTATAAAACGGATGATTCGATAGAGAAATTGGTGCAGGTCTTGGAGGTACAACCCGCCCGGCGTCCTAGTGAAAATTACAGGCTCGTGGGGTCTTACGGAGGTCTCATAACGGAGTTCCTAGTCCGACGGAAGGAATATCCGGTAGAGAGTCCCAGTCATTATAAGAAAAAAGGTAATGAAGCATCGGAAAATAGCAGATGATCGGTCAGCCAGTACCACCGGAGTGGAGTGACTGTCAAACAAATCCTAGAATATTTTTCACATTTGTAACATTTTGATGCAAGTTTAAATTTTTGCACCAAAATTATGTAAAAGCACGTAGTATGATGGAATGAAAGAAATTAAACATTTCACATAGTTAAACAAGTTCATAAATTATAAGTTCATATATTGCCAATTTTTTTGTGTGTGTGAGTTTCCATCCTAACATGCCATCTTAGCCAAGATAATCAACTTAATCAAAACATACAACCAATGAATCACGTCTCTAAACGGTCTAGGGAGGACCGCTAATAGAAGCTAGCGGTCTATCGAAGGACCGCTTAGGGCGACGATCTACAAGGCTGGTAAATAGGGGCAAATGGTCGGTCGAGCAACCGCTGGGTGACTCAAACGGTCAATCGTTCGACCGCTTGGGACCCTGGTGGTTATTGTTACGACCGCTAACCGATCGAGACATCGATCTCTGGCGACTCCGATAGGGTTCACTTGTAATACGAAATTCAGAGGATATAGCGCATGGAAATTGGGCAAAAGCATATCAATAGAAAGAGGATGAAAAGATGCATAACATAGATAGATTAATTTGAATCATTTAAGCCTGCTAACCTAACATTTAATCGACCTAAACGAAGGTAACAAACTTACCCTGATCCTAACAAGCTTCGACTAAAGCAAAAAATACTCGCATGATACTAAACGAAATTTAGGGCTTTTGGTATCAAAAGAAAGAGGGTTCAGAGTCGCTTCCAGTAGTATAAATTACTTAAGGTTTGGTCTGCTAGAACCTACCTTAATCAATGAAGAAGATGAATGTCGCTAGCCGGACGCGCGAAGAACACCCTCCACGAACACGCCAGAATACGCCCTTGATCGCTCTCTTCGTCGGCCGCCGCAGTAAATGTCAATTCTAGGTCAGGTTAGGGTCGGTTTTATAAGGCCAATTGATTTCTAGAAGGATCGATTGAGGGGATAGAGTCCACACCCTCCGGTCGCGCGAGATTCACGTTTGACCAAGTCGTGCGCCGCCGTTCGCCACCAAATTCGAATTTTAGGGTTCGGTTTAGCGCGAGGATGAGAGGGCTAATGGGCTATCAGTCAAAATGGATCTAATGGGCTTGATTTGGGCTCAAATGATCACGATTTGATATCTAATTTGGTGATTAAAGGTCTAGATACTCTAAGGTCCATTTTTAGCCTTAAAACTTTAATTCAGCTTGGTTAAAGATTAAATTAGGGTTTACCCCAAAAGACAATTAGTCTAAAAGTTTCGTCCTCTACTTGATTATAATTTTTCCAGATTTTTATGAATTAGTTGAATTTTAGCCAAAAGGGATTTCAATTAAATAAGGCAAAAAAAATATCAAATAATTAGAAATCTGGTTTAAACAATTTCTCGGGGTGCTACACCCTCCCCCACTTTAAGGAATTTGGTCCTCCAAATTCACTACACTTATTGAAATGGGAAAGGTACAATAACTAACCTTGGAATAAATTAGAGTATTGTTTTCAGATAGCATCTTCAGACTCCCAAGTAGCTTCTTCGGTCCCTCGTCGGCTCCATTGAACTTTGACCATAAGTATAGAACGATACTTGAGTTGTTGCTCTTTTTGATCCAAAATCTTTATGGGCTTCTCATCATAAGTCAAATCTTCCTTAAATTCCAGATCCACATGTTGAATGATGTGAGTGGAGTCATAAACATATTTCCGTAACATTGATACGTGAAAAACATTGTGTATACTAGATAATTGAGGTGGTAAAGCTAATCTGTAAGCAACTTCTCCAATTCTCTCTAAAATTTCAAATGGGCCAATGTATCTCGGACTTAGCTTGCCACGAATGCCAAACCTTCGAATTCCTCTCATCGGCGAAACTTTCAAGAATGCATGCTCACCTACTTGAAACTCCAAGGCTCTTCTTCTGCTATCAGCATAACTTGTCTGTCTCGATTGTGCCACTTGTAGACGATCTCAGATAATATGGATGTTCTTGGATGATTCTGAAATGAGATCCGGTCCCAACCATTATTTCTCTCCTATCTCTTCCCAACACAATGGTGATTGTCAACTTCTCCCATAAAGTGCCTCGAACGGGGCCATCTGGAAACTGGATTGGTAACTGTTATTGTAGGCAAACTTAATCAAAGCCAACCGCCTCCAAAATCAATCATGCAAGCCCTTAACATATCCTCAACGATATGGTTAGTTCGTTCAGTCAGTCTGTCTGTCTGAGGATGAAAGGCAGTACTGAAATTCAGACGGGTTCCCAAGGACTCTTGTAGTCCTTTCTCAAAATGCGAAGTGAACCAGGGGTCTCTATCTGACACAATGCTCACCGGTACTCCGTGCAGTCTTACAACTTCCTTCATATACAGGGCAGCCAAAACATCAACTGTCCACTTTGACTTAATGGATAAGAAATGAGTGGACTTAGTCAATCTATCAATAATGACCCAAATTACATTAAATCCACCACGAGTCTTGGGTAGACCCATGATAAAATCCATACCGACACTTTCCCACTTCCATTGTGGTATATCGAGCGGCTTTAACTTCCCAGCGGGTCTGAAGTGTTCAGTCTTTACTTGATGACATACCAAGCATCAACTCACAAATTCTACCACTTTCTTTTTCATACTTGGCCACCAAAAGGTCATTTTCATATCCCGGTACATCTTAGTACCTCTAGGATGAATAGTATAGCTGGACCTATGGGCTTCTTCTAACATCTTGCCTTTTACTTCGGCCACATCAGGAACACACGTTCTCCCTCGAAATAATAACCTGCCATCCTCGGCTAACATAAAATCTGGTCTATTCTTCTGACTTTCCTTAATCTCTACCAACATCGGATCATTCCCCTGCAATGTCTTGGTTTCCATCAACAATTCTGGACGAAGTTGAAACTGAGCGACCATGACCCAATCCTTGCTAATATTGAGATCTAAACTAGCCAACTATTCCAACAGTCTCCATTCTTGCAACATGAGACTCGACAATCTTGCTATCGGCTTATGGCTTAAAGCGTCAGCCACCACATTACCCTTTCCAGGATGGTACTCGATGGAGAAATTGAAATCCTTCAAATACTCAAGCCACCTTCTCTGCCTCATATTAAGTTCCTTTTGAGAAAACAAGTATTTAAGGCTCTTATGGTAAGAGAATACAATAAAAGTCTCTTCATATACATAATGCTCTCAAATTTTCAGGGCAAACACTACTGCAGCAAGTTCCAAGTCATGGACGGGATAATTCTCTTCATGCTTCCTCAATTGCCTCGAGGAATAAGCTATAACCCTGTCATTCTGCATAAGCACACAACCCAAGCCAATGCCCGAAGTGTCCGTGTAGACCTCGAATCTTCCTTCTCCAGAAGGAAAAGCCAAAACAGGGGCAGAGGTCAAACAGTCCTTTAGAGTTTGGAAACTCCGCTCACAATCTTCCAACCACTCAAACCGATTCTCCTTGCGGGTCAATCTAGTCAAGGGTACCACAATCTTGGAGAAATCTTTAATGAATCTCTGATAGTGACCTGCTAGGCCTATAAAACTTCTTACTTCAGTGACATTCATAGGCCTATCCCAGTCTCTTACTGCCTCCACCTTCGCGGGGTCAACAAAAATTCCTTCCTTAGTGATAATGTGTCCTAGAAAAGACACTTCTTGTAAGACCCCGAATTATTTAATTGAGCCCAATATATTTATTAAGCTTTTATTAATTAAGAATTGAATTTTTATTGAATTAATAATTGAATTTTATATTTATTAATATTTAATTCGTTAGAAATAGAATAAGTGAAAATCCGACTACCTTATAAAAATCCATAAAAATAGTAAACAGGTTAAGGTCGTTGTAGATAGCAATTTTGTCTTCTTGGACCAACCTATTAAAAATCCGTGGTTAGATCTAATTAGGGTTTAAGCCCTTAAGTGCACACTTTTTGACCCTTACCTAACCTTGGATTAAAACACGAAATTGAGGCTTAATACTCGACCAAATTAGCTCAAACCGGAGGCAAATGAACGGTCTTGATCTGAGGATCAAAAGCCCTCTACCTATTTCTCAAAACCCTAACCCTAGAAGGCGCAGCAGGCCGAGTTTGATTGAGTCAAACTTTTCGACGCCGTTTCTAACACGTCACTTGCCCCGTCGAATTCTCCCAGCTCAGAACTCTCCAAAAGATGTGTGAGCTATAGATAGAAAGCTCTTTGAGTCTAGTTTCTTTTGGTGGCTGTGGTGTCGGCAGAAGAGTCAGATCTAGGCAGATATCTGGCGATTACTGAAGGTGTGTCGGCAGGTCATCGTCTACCTTCTTCCTTCCTTGTTTCTTCAATTGAGGTAGGAATTCTTAACCAAAATTTGATCATGAATACATCATTTTATTCCTCTCGATGAGATCTATCCAGTGGGAGTGAAAGCCCCAGTTTTTATCAGGTATCTAGAGAGATATCGAGGCTTTTGTGAAGGGTTAGCAAGTTCGCTCTTCATTTCTAGCACCTTATTTCAACCTTCGATTCAGGTAGGTTTAACAGGCCAAACTCTAATTAACTTATATGATGTAATCATCATCTTTTTAGCTGTCATTAGGAGTAGAAAGCCCTAAAATTCATGAAGCATGTTTAGAGAATTTCTGCTCGTAGTAACAGCATGTTTAGACCTAGTTTTTGATGTGTTCATCCGAGTTGATTTCTGATTTCGAAGTATTAATCCTGATCCACATGAACCATATCATATATGGTTGGATTCAGCATTAAGTTAGCTTTCTTTTGATATAAGAAGCCCCAAATTCCATTGCATATAGTGAGAGAAATCTACGATTTAGTAGAGGCATGTCAAGAACTAGGGTTTCTTGTGTTCATCATAGAATAAGTTGTGTTTTAATTGATTTTTGTTGAAGTTCGTATTTTAAATCTGTTGTATTATGACCCTAGTATGTATATTAAGAACCCTAGACCATGTGGTTAGGATCCCAACCCATTTAGACCCAAAATGGGTGAGTTCATGCGTTTTTCGGAAGCCCCGGCCGGTTCTGGGCTTGCAGGGGTCGACCCCAGGGGTCGACCCATCACCTGGCAGCCCAGGCCAGCCCGAGGGTCGATCCCAGGGGTCGACCCATTCGGCCCAGCGCGAGGGTCGACCCATGCTGCTAGATTTTGTGGGGGTCGACCCCAAGGGTCGACCCATCCAGCACCCAGCAAAGGGTCGACCCATGGGGTCGACCCATACGGCAAAATACCCATCCAGCACCCAGCAAAGGGTCAACCTATGGGGTCGACCCATACGGCAAAATTGTAGGGATCGACCCCTGGGGTCGACCCATTCTGCAGGAATTGTGAGGGGCGACCCCAGGGGTCGACCCATCTCACTGGCAGACCCCATTTTTACAGGGGTCGATCCCAAGGGTCGACCCATACACCAATAACCCAATTTTTGTCATTTTTTGACCCGAGGATCGATCCGGATCATTGGGGGATCGACCCTTTCACTTAGACCTATTGAGAGTATATTCTTGAAGAACCAGTAACCTATTCATGAAACCTTATGATTTAATTTATCTTGGTACCGACATGCAAACGTAGTGTAAAAACATGCCATTTATCATCTTCATTGCAATGTTTACAACGGTTAAATAGAAACCCACATAATTAGTGGTTAATTATGTAACTAAATTTCTATTAATTGCTTGTTATTCATTCATACGCGTCTTACGCGATCTTGTTCACTAGCTCATCACTTTGAATCATTCTTCTTGGCATCTTAACTTAATGTATAACTTAATCCTTATTAATTTGGCTTGGAATTAGGATTAATATGATCATTAGCTTGCTATTTAGTTGCTGTACTACAGTAGAACATCGTGTTTAACTTTCTGACTTTTAACAAGTCGTTAGTGTGAATCATGGAAAAAGATCCACTTTTAAGACAAAAAATATAATAATAAATCATAAGAAGAATAATGAAAAAGGGGAGTAAAAGAGCACGTGGTGCTACTAAGGAGAGTGATCGCCAGAGGGGTTACCTCAATAAGAAGGAAAGACGATCGCGAATACCTGGTGATAATAGGATGCGGGATGGATGTGAGTTCCTTCCTCCACCTTCTATCGGCCGGCCGATGAAGGGGGTTTTCCTCTTTGATTACCCTTAAACAAAGAACAAACAAGTAAAAGAAAAGAGATCAGCCAAACGTGAGTGTAGTATCAATCCCAAGATGAAAGATGGTGATGAAAGAAGAGCATAAAGCGTGCACCTTTTGTTTGTTTTTTTTAAAACCCCTAGAGAATTAGGGAGAGGAAAGATGCAATAAAACTAATGCAAGGAAAAGGCTATACGATGATGAGATGAGCAGACAATAATGAAGAGAAGAAAAGATCCCTGCTGTTCCTGTAAACAGTAAAGGGAAGACACTTTGGATCGGCAGCAGGAGGAAGCAGAAGAGAAATCAATATCAATCATTAGCACCCGTTAACCTCTGTGACAATAATAGCTCTGCTTCTTGTTAGGGTACTAGGCCCGGATACAGAGGGGGGGTGAATGTATCCTGCTCTGTATAATGGCCTAATAAAAACTTGGATGCTAGAGATAGACACAGAATAGAACCAATTTTGATTCAATTCAAATACAACCACTTGAAGCGTGGCTATCCAAGCATCTAGCGGAAGCAAATCAAACAATCTGATGAACCAGTTGAAAATCCTTTTAAACAAAAGAGCAAATACGTAACAGGCCCCCAAATAGCCAACTAGCGGAAGCAGCACAAATGAGAATAAGAAATCTCAAGATAATCTGTGAAGGGTGGTAGGAGATATGGAAGAACACACTACAAGCAAACCACTGCTCAAAGATTTTAAGGTGGTTCGGTCCTCCAGACCTACATCCACCCCTCACTCCCAACCGGAGTGAGGCTTCACTAGCAAAAGCTAGAACCAAGCAGACTCAGTCTGTAAACAGGTGCTGCCACACAGCTTGACCAGGGGAACAGACTCCCCTCTTCCTCCCAACCGGAGGGACACCCAAGTGACTCCCAGCCACTTGGAAACTAGAGGTCGAAGACCTCTCTTCCTCCAGACCAGGAGGGACACCTGGACTTGCAGCCACAAACCCAGGAACCGGAGGACTAGCCTCCCTTCCTCTAACCAGAGGGCAACCCACAAGTGACAACCTGTCACTTGCAACCTGGAGATCAGATCTCCCTTCTCCTGAACCAACAGAAGGAACCCGATCCCCAACAGGGCAATCGGAAGAACAAAGATGATCAGAAAGTAAAGGAAAACAATAAAGGAAAAATAACACAGCAATCAGAAAGCTGTAAAGCGAAATGCACAATGTGGCTCTCAACGGAGCTGACTGGCCTGGATCTGATCCACGGTCCAGTGAAGATAGATCTTCAAGCAGCTTCTTCCTTCTTCTCCACGAGCTCTCTCGCTCACTCTCTTTCTCTCTTTCTTTCTCTTCTGCTCTCCAAATCTCTCACTCACTACTCTCTCTGCACGCGATCACTATCTCTCTCTCTTTTTCATCTTCTGCTCTCCTTTCCTTCATTTTCTCTTTTTCTGGATCGAAGGGCTTTCTGCTCTTCAGGTTTCTGCTTCGATCACTCTTCATCTGAAGACGGAGGCTCCATTTTATATCAGCAGCAGCAGCACACTGGCGTGTGTGGCTTCCACGTTTCCAGCCCTAGAAATTCAGACCACGTGGCAGCTTCCTGGTTCGCGAGCCAGGCACTTCGGATCACGTGCCCTATAATTCAAGGACATTCGTTCAGAAACACTCAAGACTGCTGCGTTGACTCTATCAGCCCATGGCGTTGACGCATCGATGATCCATTGATCAAGTCTTTAGCAGATGGGCGTGCTGCGTCGACGCTGCTAGCCCATAGCGTTGACGCAGTGGTGTTCCAGCAACTAAGTGTTCAGTTGGTTTGCATGCTGCGTAGACGTTATGATCATCCTGCGTTAACCCTTCTGAGCTGTCTCCGAGCTAGATGCCTATCAGGCTCAATGGCTGCGTTGACGCAGTCTAGCAATGGCGTTAACGCATAGATACGTCCCAGTGAGCAAACAACCTAGCCTTCTTCACTGTTGCATCGACGCTGCTTGATGAGTGCGTTGACGCAGTGGAAGATATCGTGAGAGCTTCGTTGCTTGTAAGAGTCTCTGCTTCTTTAACTGCTGCGTCGACGCTGCTTGCTTGTGGCGTTAACGCAATAGAAGACATCGTGAAAGCTTCGTCTACTGATGCGTGGACGCTTTAAGCTTCAGGCGTCGACCCTGTTCCTTTAAGAAGATATGCCAATGTACAGACTAAATGGATCCAGCTGGTGTATAGACTTTGTGCCCAAGCTATCAATGTTCTGATGCGTCTACTCCACTTGAACATTGCGTTGACGCACCAATTAACCCAGGGGCTTCTTTCTTGAGTTTGCACTGTGTCCACGTGTCAGCCTTTCAGCCAGCTTCAGCACACGTGTCACAATCCTACCCTTCCAGCCTCGAATCACGTCCCCTCTATAAGCTTCACGATCAGAACACCTGTCAGACAGAGTATCGGATAAGTCATCAGTTTAAGTGAAGAACTCTGTGTAGACTTGTAAAGACGATCATGTTGTATAGACTAGGTGTGAACAGTGTGAGGGAGTGTATAGACTTAGTTAGAAGGAGCCCGATGTACAGACTTGCCTATGCGAAGCCACTGTACAGACATTGAAAACGTGAAGCTAAAGTGTAGACTTCACGCTGTACAGACTTGAGGCTTAACGTGTGCAAAGACTGAGAATGTATAGGCTTCATGAAGTGCATGCTACAGTGATGTATATACTTTAGACGCAACATGCTATGCAATGTACACACTTGATGTAATGCATGCCGATGTACAGACTTCAATTGAAGTCAACCGAAGAGTGTATATACTTTATGAATGCATATGAGAAGACCAATGTACAACCTTGATCGAATGTCTAGACTTTGCATAAACAGTCGATGTGTAGGCTTGAAGAACTGAAGCCCACGATGTATAGACATGACCTAACAGTCCAGTGTATAGACTTGAATAGCTGAAAGCTATAGTGAGAGAGTGTATACACTTGACCAGATCAAGGACAATTCGAGTGTACAGACCTCATGCCATGAGACGCTGAGAGAGACAGTCCAAAGTGCAGACTTATGAAGACTGATGCATGAACAGTGATGCATAGACTTAGGAGCATGGAGGCCAATGTGTAGACATCAACTATCAAGACGCTAAGGAAGACGGACAATGTAAGACTTCCTGTAACAGTCTGATGTACAGACTCCATGAAGCTAGACCAGCGGCTGTACAGACTTTGAAGGAGGACAAATGTATGGACTTGGTGACGTGAAAGTGATGTACACACTTATAGCGTTGACGCTAATGTCTTGAGAATGCTCACAGCGTTGACGCTGGATGAGACGTAGGCTGTACAGACTTAGCATGTGAAGACCGATGTGCATACTTGCTGAGTTGACGCTGCAGCCCAATGAGTTGACGCTGCAACGTATATTCTTGATGATCAACTGATGATGTATAGACTTCATCAAATGAAGAAACTGAACTGAAGCGTCGACGCATCAGCTCAAGGAGTTGATGCACTACTGTATGGACAGATACAAGAATGACCAAGGGGACGATGCATCGGCACACTGAGTTGACGCACTGCAGTGACAACTGTGCAGACAGAGTGTAGCAATGAATGCTTTATGCATCAGTTAACATGACTGAGCATCAAAATATATTAAACTAAACTGAGCAGCAAGATGACTGAACATTTGATAAACTCATTAAACTAAACTGAGCAGCAAGATGACTGAACATTTGATAAACTCACATCAACAACCAATCATCAAAACCATCATCAAAACCTCAACAACCAATCATCAAAACCATCATCAAAATCACAGGGGCACAACAATCTCCCCCTTTTTGATGATGGCAACACTTTCAATACATTAAGTCATTCTGATGATGTGAGGCATTCTGAAGACTCAAGTTATTCTCCCCCTTTGACTTCATCAAAAAGAAAAGAATGTGAGAAATTAAGGCATGTATAAAAGTTCAGTCAAGTTCTCCCTCTTTGGCAAACAATCTCCCCCTTTGGTATAATCAACATAAACCATGGTAGATGCAGATGCAGCAAGAAATGCAATACTTCCCTTTAAGTATATGAATGTAAGGTCACAAATGATATGAACATGATTCAGTATGACAAGGATTGCTCCCCCTGAATAGATGCCAATTGATATGCAAGTGATGCATGACATGGAAGCTCCCCCTCAATAAGTGGAATCTTATGAGATGGATGAGAAGGAGGCCACAGGGGCAAACAAGGAGAAGTTCAGGTCAATGAACCAAGGACAATAAGCAGAAAAGGTTCAAATAAGCAGATTTACAAATAAGCTCCAAACAGAAATAATTCAGCAAGATTTTCAAGGAGATATCAATCTCATAAATCCAAAACATAATTTTTTTCAAAGTCTTCCATTATAGGGACTTATGAATGAGCCTTTTGAACAGCATGGTTTAAACATGATGTATGCAGAGTTTATCAATAAAATTCTGTATTGATATCTAAAACCATGTTTTAATAAAAATGAACCAAGCTCTCATATTTATCTTGATTAATCTCCCTTTCTCTTACACAATCAAATCTATTGACTTCTTTCAGAATGACATGCACTAGTATTGAAGTCAAGCAATTATGAAGTCATATGATTTTGTCTAGGGTTGTAGCAATTTGATTTTAGCATCAATATTCAGATATTGAGATATGTTCAACAATTTTTCATGCTACAAATTTTACGAGCAGTCTAGTTCAGTTCACACCTTGTACCTAGAGGACATACCTTGATCAGAGGCCAATATCCCTAAGCACTTAGTGTGACTAACTGTCATGCTATATATGAACAGAGATATCATTTACACATCATGACACACTCCAAATCATTTCTTGATGAGTGAGTTGTATTTCTCAGTGTGCATGCCATTGCTCTGCCTGAATTTCAATGAATTCTTAATCAGAGTTAACTAAGGCACCTCATGACACAGTCCTTTGGACATGTGTTTCTCAGTGACCAATGTCATTACTCTGACAGATATTACCCTTTAGACATTTCAGAAAAATTCATTTACTTCAAATCAATAATAGTTTCATGTACTTAATCAGTTGAAGTCATGTATTCAAAAGTGCAGATTTCAGAAGTTTTCACAAGACACAACATGAAACAGATGGTTAAGGTTTATTAAATATGCTTCAGATATTTTAAAGAGATTTTAAAGCCAAACTCATTGAGTACATTAAACTTAAACCACATAAGTTATTTCAGTCATTCATAAAAAATATATATAATAGAAGATTTCTAGTTCAAAAATTTTCAGATTTATGACCGAGATAGCCCATTGAAAACTTCATGAAGGACTGATAGAATTTTGAAGCCAAACGATACCAATTGATAGGAGAAATACCAATTGTTAAGAGAGATTGTGAAGCTCAAAGTTTTCAGAATATGATCAAGTTTTGTCAACAAAATTAATAAGAAAGGATATGCAATGAATTCTGACAAATGTATGCATTTGACAACCTATATGCAATGCAATGACTCCCCCTCACAATATGCATTCAAACTCTCTTTTTGGCATTTTCAATATAGGGAGATGCAATGCACTATATGTATGCAGGGACATGCAGAGTCTTAACATTGAATGCTATGCAAGGAAGTGCAACTAACTCCCCCTGAAAACATGCAATGCTTGCACTGAAAACTGAACATATGATTCCAAATGATATTGTGACTTGTGCACAATCAGACTGTCCTATCAGCAAAGTGACCCATGGTACTAGGCGGAGCACTTGGTCTAAAAGACCACCTCACACATAGTAAGAACCTCCAGACAGACTTCCCTGCCTTTTGGTACCTTACCATTTATATACCATTGAGGTCATGCATGATAATTCAACATGCAGTCCTATATGCAATACAGAATTTCAGTGAGCTATTGCAACACATAAATTTCAAGCCACATTTATAAGCAGTTCAGATTTTTTCAGAAGATTCGAAATGCAATTTGTTTTCAGAGTTTATGCATAACACAATTATCAAGCAATTGCAATTAGCCTATGTATGCATCAGATACAGACAACCCCTTTAAGCTCAAGTTTGCACAGAACACTCAGCAAGTGCATGATCAGAAAATAATGCAACTGACAGATGATGAATGAATATGCAAGAACAAATTTAGCATGCATGCACTAGATGAATTTCAAACTATGAAATGTAGAGAGTTTACCTGAACAGTGTGAGAATGGGGTTATTCATTCTTGAGTGCCTTGGATCATTACCCCCCCCCCTTTTTTTTCAGTCCCAAGGCACACCTGCAAAACACTCACTTTGATCTTGCAGGAACCCAAGCAGCCTTGGGTCCTGTTTTATCCCTAACAAGTGTTCTAAACAGTTTCTTAGCAGTATTATCATCATGATCCACCAGGTAACAGTTATCCATGAAATGACCAAATTTTCCACAATCTCTACATGATGTAGCAAACCTTGAATTCTTTTTGTGGACATTATTATCATCATGGAATCTATGTGAGTTTGCATGAAAATTTTTGTTACTTGCATGAGGTTTTGATTTAGCATTGCCTGCCCACAAGCATTCAGAAGCTCGGTGGCCAGGTTTTCCACATTCAAAACATACAAGAATCTTTTCTTTAAAACTAGGTTTATTTCTACCAAGAGAATTTCTATTTGCAGGGAATTTATCAAATTTGGAATTAAAATGTTTTTCCTGAGCATACCAGCAGTCCTTGACTGCATGCCCATACTTGCTACATTCAAAACACCTTAGGTGCTTACCTCTTGAACCATTATATCCCCATGAGGTCCTAAACCAACACTCAACAGCTTTATGACCACGTTTGTTACAGTTATAACAAATGATGTGTTGGTTTGAAGCATACATGTTTCTTTTGGGGTGATGATGAACAGAAGACCTAGCATGCATTTTATCATCTTGTTTCATGATGAAACAGGCATCCATGAAATGACCATGCTTACCACAGTAATGACAAGATGTATCAGACTTCCTAGTAGCATGATTTCTACCAAATGAATTTCTCGAATGCAATGTTTCACTTGCATGCCCATCTTCAATCAATAATCTACAATCATCCATTACATGGCCCACCTTGCCACAATAATGGCATGAAACACTCTTATCAGATGCATACGGATAATTAATTGAGCTATGAGCAGTATGCGTTGAGTCATCAGATGCAGTATAGGTAGCAGATTTAAAGACACAAGTAGGGACATGTTTGTCCTTGTTTTTCTTACCATTTTTGCTCATTTGTTTACCCTTGTTCACAACTTTTATTTGTTCTTCATTTTTTTGGGCCTTGAATTGGAAAACAGATGATGTAGATGTTTTAGGAGGCCCAGAGCAGCTTGCAATGTCAGAGCTGCGAACAAAAGTAGTGTACAACTTTTTCTTAACAGATTTTTCAATTTGGGATTTGCATCCTTGTTCTCCACTTGATTTAGTGGCGTTATCACACAGAGGAACATTCATTTTCTCTTTTCCCTTGATAGATTTAGACATGGAACGAACAAGTTTACTTATTTCAGATTGGAGAGAACAAATTTTGAGTTCTGAATTAGTCATGTCTTCCTCACACATGATAATTTGTCTCTGCATGACATCATACAAATTTTTAACTATTTCTAGTTCCTGTTTCAGTTTCAATTCATTCTCACATTGAATTTTCTTATCAGCAGATTTTTCTTTTTCAAATGACAACCATTTTTCAGAAAAGATAGTATTAAGAACCATTAGTCTTTTATTTTGATCTTTTAGATGAAAATTTTCTTCAATCAACTTGTTTTCAAATTCTTCTTCCAATTTCAATTCAGATTTTAAATTTTCATTTTCAGTCTTTAGACTTGTGATTTCAGCATTTTTCTCTTTTCTTAATTTTCTCTTTTCTGACTTAATTCTTTCATATTTTTCCAGTAGATGCTTATGCATGGCAACTAACTCATCATGGCTAATATCCTCGGTCTCAGAGATTACCTGGGATGAGGAATCATCTGATTGATCACTCCTTCTTGCCATGAGACATTCTTCTTCATGTTCCACGTGTGTTGTAGTCACTCTATCAAACATTTCCTTTGCAGTGCTACAATCTGAGAAGGAGAAAGAATCATCAGAGCCGATTGCAGCCTTCATTAAATTTAGAGCTCTCACATTATCGTCATTTTTCAACTTATGTACATGAGTCCACATGGACTTATCCTTAGGAAGTTCATGTGGACTGTGAGAGATAACCTTCCACAATTGTGGATTAATAGAGTTAACATGCTTGTGCATACGATATAGCCAGAATTTGATATTTGAACTACTGAATAGTGGAGGATGAGCCATGAGAGCACGACAGATTACTGCAACAAGAATATTGATGCACAAAAAAAAAACAAATTAGCACCGAAAACCAGAGATCGAATCTGCAGGTTGTTGGACCTTATATGCAGACACCGCTCTGATACCAACTGTTAGGGTGCTAGGCCCGGATACAGAGGGGGGGTGAATGTATCCTGCTATGTATAATGGCCTAATAAAAACTTGGATGCTAGAGATAGACACAGAATAGAACCAATTTTGATTCAATTCAAATACAACCACTTGAAGCGTGGCTATCCAAGCCTCTAGTGGAAGCAAACCAAGCAATCTGATGAACCAGTTGAAAATCCTTTTAAACAAAAGCGCAAATATGTAACTGGCCCCCAAATAGCCAACTAGCGGAAGCAGCACAAATGAGAATAAGAAATCTCAAGACAATCTGTGAAGGGTGGTAGGAGATATGGAAGAACACACTACAAGCAAACCACTGCTCAAAGATTTTAAGGTGGTTCGGTCCTCCAGACCTACATTCACCTCTCACTCCCAACCGGAGTGAGGCTTCACTAGCAAAAGCTAGAACCAAGCAGACTCAGTCTGCAAACAGGTGCAGCCACACAGCTTGACCAGGGGAACAGACTCCCCTCTTCCTCCCAACCGGAGGGAAACCCAAGTGACTCCCAGCCACTTGGAAACTAGAGGTCGAAGACCTCTCTTCCTCCAGACCAGGAGGGACACCTGGACTTGCAGCCACAAACCCAGGAACCGGAGGACTAGCCTCCCTTCCTCTAACCAGAGGGCAACCCACAAGTGACAACCTGTCACTTGCAACCTGGAGATCAGATCTCCCTTCTCCTGAACCAACAGGAGGAACCCGATCCCCAACAGGGCAATCGGAAGAACAAAGATGATCAGAAAGCAAAGGAAAACAATAAAGGAAAAATAACACAGCAATCAGAAAGCTATAAAGCGAAATGCAAAATGTGGCTCTCAACGGAGCTAACTGGCCTGGATCTGATCCACGGTCCAGTGAAGATAGATCTTCAAGCAGCTTCTTCCTTCTTCTCCACGAGCTCTCTCGCTCACTCTCTTTCTCTCTTTCTTTCTCTTCTGCTCTCCAAATCTCTCACTCACTGCTCTCTCTGCACGCGATCACTATCTCTCTCTCTTTTTCATCTTCTGCTCTCCTTTCCTTCGTTTTCTCTTTTTCTGGATCGAAGGGCTTTCTACTCTTCAGGTTTCTGCTTCGATCACTCTTCATCTGAAGACGGAGGCTCCATTTTATATCAGCAGCAGCAGCACACTGGCGTGTGTGGCTTCCACGTTTCTAGCCCTAGAAATTCGGACCACGTGGCAGCTTCCTGGTTCACGAGCCAGGCACTTCGGATCACGTGCCCTATAATTCAAGGACATTCGTTCAGAAACACTCAAGACTGCTGCGTTGACTCTATCAGCCCATGGCGTTGACGCATCGATGATCCATTGATCAAGTCTTTAGCAGATGGGCGTGCTGCGTCGACGCTGCTAGCCCATAGCGTTGACGCAGTGGTGTTCCAGCAACTAAGTGTTCAGTTGGTTTGCATGCTGCGTAGACGTTATGATCATCCTGCGTTAACCCTTCTGAGCTGTCTCCGAGCTAGATGCCTATCAGGCTCAATGGCTGCATTGACGTAGTCTAGCAATGGCGTTAACGCATAGATACGTCCCAGTGAGCAAACAACCTAGCCTTCTTCACTGTTGCGTCGACGCTGCTTGATGAGTGCGTTGACGCAGTGGAAGATATCGTGAGAGCTTCGTTGCTTGTAAGAGTCTCTGCTTCTTTAACTGCTGCGTCGACGCTGCTTGCTTGTGGCGTTAACGCAATAGAAGACATCGTGAAAGCTTCGTCTACTGATGCGTGGACGCTTTAAGCTTCAGGCGTCGACCATGTTCCTTTAAGAAGATATGCCAATGTACAGACTAAATGGATCCAGCTGGTGTATAGACTTTGTGCCCAAGCTATCAATGTTCTGATGCGTCTACTCCACTTGAACGTTGCGTTGACGCACCAATTAACCCAGGGGCTTCTTTCTTGAGTTTGCATTGTGTCCACGTGTCAGCCTTTCAGCCAGCTTCAGCACACATGTCACAATCCTGCCCTTCCAGCCTCTAATCACGTCCCCTCTATAAGCTTCACGATCAGAACACCTGTCAGACAGAGTATCGGATAAGTCATCAGTTTAAGTGAAGAACTCTGTGTAGACTTGTAAAGACGATCATGTTGTATAGACTAGGTGTGAACAGTGTGAGGGAGTGTATAGACTTAGTTAGAAGGAGCCCGATGTACAGACTTGCCTATGCGAAGCCACTGTACAGACATTGAAAACGTGAAGCTAAAGTGTAGACTTCACGCTGTACAGACTTGAGGCTTAACGTGTGCAAAGACTGAGAATGTATAGGCTTCATGAAGTGCATGCTACAGTGATGTATAGACTTTAGACGCAACATGCTATGCAATGTACACACTTGATGTAATGCATGCCAATGTATAGACTTCAATTGAAGTCAACCGAAGAGTGTATATACTTTATGAATGCATATGCCAAGACCAATGTACAACCTTGATCGAATGTCTAGACTTTGCATGAACAATCGATGTGTAGGCTTGAAGAACTGAAGCCCACGATGTATAGACATGACCTAACAGTCCAGTGTATAGACTTGAATAGCTGAAAGCTACAGTGAGAGAGTGTATACACTTGACCAGATCAAGGACAATTCGAGTGTACAGACCTCATGCCATGAGACGCTGAGAGAGACAGTCCAAAGTGCAGACTTTTGAAGACTAATGCATGAACAGTGATGCATAGACTTAGGAGCATGGAGGCCAATGTGTAGACATCAACTATCAAGACGCTAAGGAAAACGGACAATGTAAGACTTCCTGTAACAATCTGATGTACAGACTCCATGAAGCTAGACCAGCGGCTGTACAGACTTTGAAGGAGGACAAATGTATGGACTTGGTGACGTGAAAGTGATGTACACACTTATAGCGTTGACGCTAATGTCTTGAGAATGCTCACAGCGTTGATGCTGGATGAGACGTAGGCTGTACAGACTTAGCATGTGAAGACCGATGTGCATACTTGCTGAGTTGACGCTGCAGCCCAATGAGTTGACGCTGCAACGTATATTCTTGATGATCAACTGATGATGTATAGACTTCATCAAATGAAGAAACTGAACTGAAGCGTCGACGCATCAGCTCAAGGAGTTGACGCACTACTGTATGGACAGATACAAGAATGACCAAGGGGTCGACGCATCGGCACACTGAGTTGACGCACTGCAGTGACAACTGTGCAAACAGAGTGTAGCAATGAATGTTTTATGCATCAGTTAACATGACTGAGCATCAAAATATATTAAACTAAACTGAGCAGCAAGATGACTGAACATTTGATAAACTTATTAAACTAAACTGAGCAGCAAGATGACTGAACATTTGATAAACTCACATCAACAACCATCATCAAAACCATCATCAAAACCTCAACAACCAATCATCAAAACCATCATCAAAACCACAGGGGCACAACACTTCTAACCTCTCCTTACCTCGCGTGAGATCAACCAGGGGACTCTTTTATAGGGTCTCGATCACAGATAGACACGGATTTGGGAAGATAAGAATAAGCAGTGGTTGTTAACGGCAAGGACTCTAGTTCCTAGATCGAGCAAGGTGATCAAGAAAGGCTGGGAACTCTTCAGGAAAGGCGAGTTTAAGAAGGGCACGAAAGGGTGAGACACGACCTACCAAAGGGCGTCAATTCAGAATTGACGACCTGCTCCAGGGCGTTAATTCAAAAAATGACCGGGATCAAGGCGTCACTTCCTGGATTCAATTTTGGCAACAAAACCTTCTTTATTTGAAAAATTGTAAAGAGACGCCTGAAGCAAAGGCGTTAAACAAAAACACGCCCTATGGAAGGACGTTAATCATTGATTTCAATCGGAGTGGGACTCGTAAAATACCAAGAATTGACGCCCTTCCCTGTGGTCGTCCTTTCTTAAGAACACGCCCCAGATTAGGTCGCTATTTAAAACACGCCCCTCTTCAAGTCGTGAATTCCAAGAATGCAAGAATAAATCACAAAAAACACACAAAAATAGAAAAACTTTATATTATAGAAATATTGAAGTTCACTTTGGGGCGTTAACATAGTGACATGAGATTTAATCAACAAAGCGTCAATTTTGGCGTGTCTACAGCTGCCCCGCCTTGGCGTCTGCTTTGCAAGGGAGTGAGACGAAATGGAGGTGAAACGAACTGAAGTGGAGCGAACTGATAAGTAGATGCCAAGGTGTGATGTGACATGCCTCAGACACTAAGCATGAGAAATCTTTCCAAGATTCAAAGTGAAACAAACTCCAGATGATTCTAAGAAAACATCGATTTGCTGGATAAAGGAGACTAAACTAAGAAAATAAAATGTGCACGTGGGCACGACAAGGAGACACCATTGGAGAGCGGTTACCAACCAATGTGGACGTGCTACAACCAAGGTGGATTTGCAGAAAAAAATAAAGGGAATTGAGATGAAGATCCAACAAAGGAACAGTTTTAAGGAAATAGCCTGAGCGGCTTCAGAGAGAATAAAGTACTCAATTTGGAATGGAATTTCTCATGTCAACTCAATCGAGAGCGAGTGACCTTCATTATTGCCATAATATGAAGATTTTCATCATGAAGCTCAAAGTCCTACATGATGCATGCTGGGCTAAAAGAAAAAGATAAAATAAACTAAAAATAGAAAATAATCAAGGATAATATTGCTAAGCCATCTAGATTTGGTCAAGAATCCAGATCTCTGAGCTGACACTAAGCCGAAGCCCATTTGTCCGCGCATCAACCCAGAAAGTGGAACCATCGTCTCAAACCTTTAATGACTCAACGGCCTATCCGTGTGATCAAGACTCTCCTGGAATTATCACTGTCTTTTATGAAGGGGAACTCAAATTCTAGATTCATCAGAACCACATGGCCCTTGATATGCTATAATAGCGTAGATACCATATAGTAACAATGCATACAGGAAAGAAATACAAGAAATAGAATGATGATACTCCGACACATGACCCACGCTCCTCGAACCAGCAATCTTCTGCACTTGAAAACTCATTAGTTATCTCAAAGCAAAGCAAAATATGATCATAAGTGCTTAATCACAAATAACTCCAATTAAAAGATAGCACTTAAGTTCATCAAAGCATAAAGAATCAAACTTTCAAGCCAATAAAATAACGACTGCGGTGCATGGCGTCAAATTCATAAGAGACGACTGACATCAAGGCGTCTAAAGATAAAACACGCCCTTCATCAAGGCGTTGATTGAGGTGAAAGTTCAAGAAGAAGACGACCCTCCTAGAGACGCGAAATAAAACACGACCTCGGTCACGTCGTCAATTCAACAATTGACGCCCCAAGAGAGGACGTTAATTAACAACGCGCTTCCGTCTCCGATTCGAAAGCTAAGCCCAATCCTAATGGTAATCAACCTGCAACTCCGAACGGGCATTAAACTCTCCAAACTTCTATAAAAAGGAAGAAACTTCCTTATAATCAAAGCACATTCATCGAATTCCTGCTTCTTCTGCTTCCTCTGTCTGTTCACAGGTGCTGCGACCGCTCAAGTTCATCCTGGAGACTGAAGATGGAGAGGGCTATTAAAAGATCCAAGAGTTCCACTCTCAGACTAACCGAAATCAACGGGCATATCAGCAGTCGAATTGCCATGAACCAGGTAAAGTGGAATTTTTTCTTTCTGTTCTTCCTTCATTAGTCCTCATGTATTCTGTTGCTAGTTCTTACTGCATTGCTTCATTCTGTATTCTCATCCGTTTCTCTATCTTTTCCTTTCTTTTTCCTACAGGATTATCCAAATGTTCCAGGAGCCAGGAGATTCACAAAAGTCAAGTGGTTGCCTCTTCTACTTTCCAAGTTCTCTTCAGACATGAGGGTCTTCTTAGCAAGATGGCACCTCTTAAGCCTAGTCACTCATGCCAAACATTATGACTAGATTCACCTTGATTGGGCTGCCATAGGAGCTCTAATTGAAATATGGCACCCTTCCACTCACACATTCCTATTCTCAACTTTTGAAGCCACAATCCTGTTAGAAGAACTAGAGATGCTCTTGGGCCTAAAGAAGATGAAGCAGGGAGAAGAGGAAAAGATGGCCAACATGCCAAGACCAATCTCCTCACATGAGCTACTGACAAGTTTAATTCCCAGCCCAAACTTTGTGAACCAAATCAAAGCTTCCAAGGGAATCAATCTCTTAAAGCTTGCTTCTTGGGTGTACAAGAGATCCGATCAAGCTAAAGGAGATGAAGAGATAGAGCGGGTGGCAAAAGCTTTCGTGGTGTGCTTGGCAGGAGCGATCCTATTTCCATCCACGGAATACTTCTTGGAGGAAACCCAATTAAGCGCAATAGTGAGACTATGGGAAGGAGAGAGAACAGGAGCGGCAATTCTAGCCTATCTCTATAGCGGGCTTACCTCGGCGGCAATGGGAAGACCCATCTATGGATGCATGCTAGCACTCTCAAGTTGGGTAGATCTCCACTTCAAATTCGATCCATGTGAGGAGACCCAACAACCTTCTAGAATCTTCTCAAAAAGCCCACTCTCTTACATGACCGGTTCATTAGGAATAAGCAATAGGGTGATGAACCGATACCTCAAATCAAAAAGAGAGTGGAATGGAGAGGACATCTCAAGGTAATGCCAAAGAACCTTTTTACTTGCGCCCCGGGAATACTCAAGACTCAAGAACTCCGTGCACGATTCTCCCCCGGCACGGACCTTCGACTCATAGGCGCTTCAGAATTCGTTCTGTATAACTCACATCGGTGCCTTCCTCAACTTGGGCTTCCACGACAAATGCTTGAAGATCCATCTCATCTCCCTCCGATCAAGACACGGGACCTCGGCAGCAATGAAGATGGAGAAGAGTGCACAACTATCCAAGCTCTGTGGAAAATCAACAAGGCTCACCATCCTGTGGAGAACTTAGAAGAAGATAGAGATCAGTGGAAGTCTTATGTAATAGCTTTAAGAAGCTTGAGGCCCAAAATGGCTCATTGAAGCAGTGTAATCTTTTTCTTCTAATAAATCAATGATAATATTCTGATTGAGCCAATTAACACAGTGATTCTGATCAAATCTTCCAATAACCTACGATTCTGTTGCAAATAACGACTCAGCCAATGTCGTTAATTCCATAAATGATGCCTCAGCATACGTCGTCTTCAATGATTGATCTCTCATAATTGACGCCTTCACATATGGGCGTTAACTGAATAACGTCTTAAGAAAAGGCGTTAATTCGATTTATATTCCAAAAAGAATTCGTTGAAATTCCAAAAGTAACACCTTCAGAAAAGCCACGTTTCATATAAATAACGCCTCAAGCATAGTCGTTACTCAGAAATAGTAATCATCACTCTCAATCACATCAATCAATCCCCATTGAATGCGTCTGACGACGGTTATCATTCCCCATGCAAACAAAAATAACGTCTTAAGCAATGTCGTCAATTATCAAGAAACGCCCATGGTTTTAGTCGCTAATTCCATAAGAAATGTCCTTCCTCAGGTCGTTAATTCTTTTTGACCGTTCGACTTAACTTTCCCTCCTTTCTTCTTCTTCCTTCGTCCTCTTTCCCTCTTTCTCTCTTCTCTCCTACTGCAAACCCTAACCGAAGAAACCCTCCCCCATCTCTCTCAATCTCTTTCATTCTATCTCTCATTCCCTCTCTACACCCTAGCCCTAACCATGGCCGGTGGACTTAAACGACAGAGGGTGGCCGCACCGGAGGTGGTGGACTTGGGCGAGGAAGATCACGCCGTGGAGGCTCCGCCGGCGGTGGCTGAGGAGGATCCGGTGGCGATGGCCGGCGACGAGGGAGAACACGGCGACGAGGCCGTGGGAAATGAAGAAGACGAAGGTGAAGGAAGAGGAAATGAGGGAGAAGAAGAAGGCGATGAAGGTGGTGAGGACGAAGAAGGAGAAGACGAAGAGGAAGGAGATGAAGAAGGAGAAACAACGACGGTGGCCGTGCCTCGCCGTGGCCAACTCCGGCGGCCACGGCAGCCACGGCCCAAACTCCGGGGAGAGTTGACTGGGCCCAGGCGACAAAAGGTAAGCCCCTAAACCCAAATCCCCATTTTTTTTGAAATTTATTTTATTTTTACCTCAATTTCCATAGCCCTCGGGCTAGAAAACCTGCAACTCAGAAAGAAGACGCCCCCAGGGGTGTCGTGGATTTAAAAAGAAGACGCCAAACCTAGAGTCGTGAATTCATTTTATTTCCTGAAAAATAATTAACATCATGAAAACACGCCCTAGAGCATGTAGTCCATTTAAATTATCATTTTTTCATACCAATCATGCTGTTAATTCCATGCATTTGTTCAATTATATATTTTTTCCATGATTTATATCGCATGCTATTTTTATTTTATTTTCAAAACCCTAGAAAACAACGCCCCCATCAGGGCGTCAATTCAACAGATAACGACCATAGGGATGGTCGTCCATTCAAACAATTCTAGAATAAATTATTAAAACCCAAAACCCATTTAAGAAAAACGTCCTATTCAGAGGCGTTACTTAAAAAAATGACGACCCTTGGATGGGCGTCAATTGAAAAATTTTAGGAATTTAGAAATTAACCTCAAAACCACGCCCCCCACCGGGGCGTCTCTTAGATAAACAATGACCTAGGGTAGGTCGTTAATTCAAAGCTCACTTAGAAACCACGCCCTCCTCAAGGGCGCTAATTAAACAAACCACGACCTGGGGATGGTCGTTAATTAAATCAAACATCAAAATCTCAAACCAAGGCAATTAAGTGGATTTCAACCAGAATAATTGAACAATTAAACCAAAATTTCTTTCTTTATGCGTGCAGGGGTTGATGAGGACACGGATCTCCTGGGTTATGGTCCGAGCAGCATATTATGGCCTCCCCGAGTTCCAGAGAGCCAGAGTAGATGCTATGGGGTTTGGGGCCTTCCTTAGCATAGAGCCAGTCAGACCCGACCTACCACTTATCCAGGTTTTGAGGGAGAGATGGGATAGGACTAGCCGGGCATTCCTGATGCCTTGGGGGCATATGGTTCCTACCCTAGAGGATGTAGCTAGGATCACGGGACTTAGGGTAGACGGGGAGGCATTGAGCGGGATCACCTTACCAGACTATACCGAGCTGGCCCAAAGGCTGCTAGGGCTAGAGATGGTCTACGAGACACCTAGCGAGTGTAGGACTATCTTCCGCACCGACCTGACTACAGTGATGGGCTTAGGGGATGCTAGGCATAGGTCAGGGGAGTCCTTAGAGCAGTTCTCACAGAGATTGATTGATGGGGCTAGAGCAGTCTATTGCCAGGACCCAGTCGACAGGGAGAGAGCAGATCGGGACTTGAGGAGGTTTCTACTGCTACAGCTCGGGAGGCTATTGCTCGGCACGAAGGGCGACGTCATCAACTGCCGATTCCTAGGGATCCTCGAGGATTTAGAGGGAGTCGGCAGATACACCTGGGGAGCGGCACTGCTGGCGCACTTACTAGCCGACCTGTCCACGGGGACAGGATGAGAGACGACCGTCAGTGGCTTCTCACCTTTTCTTCAGGTATGCACTTATTTTTATTTCTCTCTCTTTTTTTCTTCTTTTTTTATGCATGTGAATGCCTCACTAATGCAATGCATGGATGCAGGTTTGGAGCCACCTATACATGCCCATGGGGCGTGCCGACCCACGGCCAGGAGGTGAGGGTGCTTTCCCTCTAGCACGGCGCTGGCTGCCAGTCGATTTCGGTGCCCCACTCGGCTACGAGTTGTGGGTGCTACGGAGAGAGTTCCGAGACTTCCCTCCCTCGCTGGTATGAATGTTATGCTTTTTTTATGTTTATTTGAATTTATTATGATTATGATGAGATGACATGCATGTTCATGGATGCAGGTGCGATGGAGGCCTTACGAGGGGATGACCGACGAGGGCCAGCCATGGGTCGTAGCAAGGCGACCTCGCTTTGAGCATGAGCTTTGGGTTCACTGCTTGAGCGAGATCGAGCCGTTACGGCTTAGACTGGTGATGAGGACCCTAGGCCTGCACCAGGAGTGGATAGAGGTCGGTGAGCCGCGAGGGATCAGGAAGAAAACGCGCGGTCGCACGAAGGCGATCGACTGGAGAGTGCGCTTCGAGGACCAGTACGCCGACTGGCGGTGAGGCGGGACCCGAGTCACCTCCCAGGCGACTGACAGCTCCGAGTACCTCCGGCGTTACTGGGAGGTTTACGCCGGCCGACCCCAGATGAGGGTCCTAGGGGTATGTATGAATGCAATTGCTTCTAAATTAAATGCAAATGCTTATGTATTCCTATTATGCGACTAATGTGAAATGGATGCAGGATGCACGGGACATAGCGGCTATGGATGCACAGGCCCATCTACACAACCTGGAGGACCAGCTAGCTGCCACACGGGTTGACCTCGAGACCCTGGTGAGTGTTTAAATTATTTCTATATGCAAATAAATTTTTATTGAATTATTGATGATTAGCCACTGACAATTTCAATGAATGCAGCGTGCCCAGCAGGGAGCCGTAGGGAGAGATGCGGGGAAGCCTCCAGCTCGAGGGGACCCAGTGCAGAGGTGACCGCACTAGCAGAGCAGCTAGCGGGAGCAGTCACACAGACCGAGGCTGTAGAGCGCGACCTCGCCTCACGGGTAAAATCCAAAACTCAAACCTCATTCATTTATTGATTATATATTGCATTGTGTACTGATGAAATTCATTTTTCAGATGGAGGAGCTTCGAGCCGCTCTCACTTGTGTCTGCGAGGGACAGCAGGCGATGGCTGCCCAGGTGAGTGATTTACTTTCCGTCATGCATTGCTTATTTCATAAATTAGTGCACAATGGAACTGATGATTTGTTTACCTGTTTGCAGACCAGACAGTTACAGGCGGCACGTACCCAGGCTGCCCTGGCCGGGACAGAGTTGGCGATCCGCGAGCAGCGGATTATAGAGCTGGAGCGGTCCCTGAGGCGACGGGAGGAGCTGCCTCAGGACGTGGCGGAGTTACGGGTTGCCCTTGAGCTGGAGCGACGAGAGCGCACTCGAGAGCGAGAGGATCACCTGGCGGACCGTGACCGGCACCACGAGTAGCAGCAGACGGACCGTGCCCAGTACCAGGAGCAGGTGGCGGCGCACGAGAGTGAGCTGGCGGACCTGAGGACGCAGCTGGCCCTTTCTCAGGAGCGGCTATGAGTGTCTGAGGAGCGTCTCCAGCGAGGGCGTGAGCGAGCGTGTGCTGCGGGGTACTCCTTCACTAGCTCCACCTTTGTGGCGGGTTCTTCTCTTTGAGAGAGGAGCGAGGTAGGGGGCCAGGTTCGACTTCCATCTTCTTCACGGGGGCCCATGCCCCCTCCACCAGCGCCTCCTCGGGACGGCGAGGACGAGGTAGAGAGTAGGAGAGAGGAGGGTGGTGGTGAGAGCTGAGAGACTTACTTGTACTCTCCCACCGTCACACCTGTACTCAGATATTCATGATGTATATATATATGAGATTGACATTTTTTTTGTTACCTAAGCACTTGTGTAGTTGTGTACTTGTGGTTGTGTATTTTACTTCTTTTCCACCTACTTTGTGTTCGCTTTACTTTGCCCTGTACTTGTAGCTATGATTCACACTTGAATTAACAGGTTAATTCATCTGTTCGACTTGGCCCCTTGCTCAATAAGCAAGGGGTGCCTTTACTTTTGACCTGGATAGCGGGTCAAGGGGCCAAGCCTTTAATCAAATAAGGTAAATGAAATAACCAAAAAAAGGAGATGCATCACGCAAGCACACGTATGCAAACAATAATCAAAATGCCCTATGCAATAATGCAAGCACGCACATGAAGAATAAACCCCATTTCCTCTTTTGTTTACTTTTCCTTTTATATTTATTATTTTTTTCTTTTATTTTTCAAAAGACGCGCCTTAGATTAGGTCGTTATTGAAACAAAAGACGCCCTAGGTGACAGCGTGAATTTGAAAACGTTTTTGAATTTTGTTGAAAAGACGGCCCACACAAGGGCGTTATTTTATAAAAGGTTGACCTTCTCCACAAGCGTTAATTCCAGAAAAGGTGCCTCATTCAAAGGCGTTAATTTTCCTATTTTCAGTATTAGGTTGACGAAACTACTAGGGCACTGGGTTCTACATGGTCATCATTGAGGATTCATTGACCTTTCTTGATTAATCAAAAAGGGAGTCGACGTGCCAGTGGTTAAACTTATACGCAAGATTTCGCCCGGTGCAATCTCCTAGGTCAGTCTCGACCATTCTGCTGGTTTATGACTTACCACCAAGAAAGAGATGGAAGAAAATATAAGAAAGCCCATAAGGGATTCTGAAAAGTTTAAGGTAAAACTACCTCCCCTACCCTATGCCTGTTGGGGTTCGGTCTTTGGCATAGGGAAATTTTATTACCTTTTGCCTCTTTTATATTGCATGCATACGCCCAAGGTTTTCCTTGCGGGGACTTTGCCCTCTTGACATGCTTTTCTTTTCATGATTTGACTTTCACTTCGAGACTGATTTGTATTGATGAAAAAAACCTAATTGTACTTGACATTTGTGGCATTTTGTTCCCTTTTGGGCCCTGACTTCCACCTACTAGGGCGGTGGATAGGCTTGGCGGGTCTACCCCGAGACCTTCCTTCCTCCCTTATGGGCCGAAGAGGAAAAGAATGGGTATTGTCTTCACCTTTAGTCAGGTTTTGACTTTCCATCGGATTTTGCACCGCTTGAGTTCAAGGGTAAGCGTGTAGTGTGTGTGGGTGTCGACCCCATTTTGAGTTAACAAGACTGATGAATGAATACTGAATTTTAACCTTTCCGACCTTGCGTCCTTGCAATCATGGCAACCATCTTGAAAATTTTTGTTCTTTTTGGAGAATTTCTATTTTTTTTGGATTTTGGAAATTTTCTATTTTTTTTGGATAGATTTTGAAAATTTCTATTTTGTTGGTTGGATTTTCAAAATTTCTATTTTTTGTTGGATTTTGAATTAGGGATAGTATTTCTTAAGGTACAGACCATTCCAAGGATGAGTCAGCTCTTGTCCTTCAGCATTAATCAGTTTATAAGCATTGCCAGGATAAACATCTTTTATAACAAATGGTCCTTCCTAGTTTGGTTGGAGTTTTGAGCGGGGCCCACCAGGTTTTACAAAGATTCTCTTGATTACCATCTCACCGACTTTGAATTTTCTCTCAATTACTTTCTTTTGATAAAAACGTGAAAGCCTGTTTTGATAAACGCGCGCATGCTCAGCGGCGACCAGACGCTTCTCATCCAGGAGTTCCAACTGGGCAAGGAGTGAATCACGACGCTCATCAATAGAGAGTTCCTTGTCCAATTGTACTCGCAGAGATGGAATGAGAACCTCATAAGGGACTACCGCCTCCATTCCATAAGTAAGGGCAAAAGGGGTTTGCCCAATAGGGGTACGAATGGAAGTGCGATAGGCCCAGAGAGCTTCAACTAGCTTGTCTGGCCAATCCAAAAATTTATTAGCCTCACACGTCTTTTTAACAATTTTAATCAAGGTTTTATTAGTGGCCTCTGCCTGGCCATTGCCCTGCGGATAATAGGGAGAAGAATGATGCAATGCAATGTTATACCTGTTGCAGAGATCCTTGAGCTCTTGGGAGATGAATTGAGGTCCATTGTCGGTGACGATGGTACTTGGGATGCCGAACCTTGAGATGATGTTCTTCATTATGAACTTGCAGACAGTTGATGCTTTGATTTCCACGAATGCTTCCGCTTCCGCCCACTTGGTGAAGTATTCCATTGCCGTCAGGATGAACGACTTTTGCTTGGTTAGGAGGTTCAAATCACCAAGATGTCCAATGATATCAAAAGACCACATGGAGAAAGGCCATCGGGAGGACATAGGATGGAGTGAAGAAGCAGGAGAATGAATCTTGTCGGCGTGCAGTTGGCACTTAACACACCTTCGAACATAAATGGAGCAATCCTCTTCTAGAGTTGGCAAATAGAAACCTAGCCTAAGGATCTTCTTAGCTAGCATCTGGCTGTTCACATGACCACCACACACTCTAGAATGCGCCTCTTCCACAACCTTCCAAGATTCATCGTCGTCGAGGCATCTTAATAAAACACCCGTGAGCCCTCTCCTATAGAGCACACCTCCAACCAAAACATAACGTTGAGCCACTCTTCTAATTGCTTTCTTCTCTTCTGCTGTGGCCTCCTCGGGATAAGACTGATCATTGCAATACCTGGCAATCTCATAATACCAAGGTTTCTCTTCGTCAACCAACTCCTCTTCCCAATCCAATAGCATGACCTCTTTGCCTTTAAGAGATTCACTCCGCCTGACCTTCTCGAGCACCTTGTCCCTAATATCGAGGAATGCACGATCCTTAATAGCTGGAGTGTCACGCTGATGAATGAGAGGAACATGAAAATCACGCTCAGGAGGGAAGACTAGAGCAGAGGCCAAAGAAGCAAGAGCGTCGGCTAGGATGTTCTGGCTTCGAGGGACATGAACAAAGATTAACTTGGTAAAGAGCTTGGCATAAGCTGAAGCAAGCTCCTGGTAGGGCTTGAGCTTAGGATTGATAGTGCGGCACTTGACAAGCACCTGGAGCAGAATGAGCTGACTATCACCAACAATTCGTAATTGGGTAACACCATATCTATGAGCGGTTTGAAGGCCGGCCAAAAGAGCCTCATACTCAGCTATGTTGTTTGTGACAAGGAAAGTGAGCTGAGCAGCAAATGGGATGGTGATCCCTTCTGGTGTTAAAAGAACCATGCCGATCTCTCTTCCTTGGAAAATTTAGAGCTCCATCAAAATGTAATGTCCACATAGGATCATGGGGTTGATTGATGGACATCAGTTCCTCATCTGGAAACTCTGAATTGACAGGATCAAATCGGGGTAGAGGGTGGTGAGCAAGATGTTCGGCGATGGCATAACCTTTGATTGCTTTCTGTTGAATGTAAGCGATGTCGAACTGTGAAAGGAAGCTTTGCCAGCGTGTTAATCGATCAGTGAGGACAGATTTTTCAAGAAGGAATTTAATCGGATTCATGCGGGCAATGAGGTGAACCTCGTGAGCTAAGAAATAGTGTTTTAATTTCTGAACTACCCAGACCAAAGCAGCGCAAGTCTTCTCCATAGCTGAGTACCTCTGCTAACAAGGGTTGAGAAGTTTAGACAAGTAGTATGCTGCCCTCTCCTTCCCTTCTTCATCCACTTGAGCTAGGACGGCACCCACAGAGTCATCCAGGACAGAAACATAGAGGATAAGTGGTTTGCCTGGAATTGGCGGCCTTAGGACAGGAGGATTGGCCAAATAATCCTTCAATCCATCAAAGGCTGCCTGACACTTGTCATCCCAATTAAACTTGACCCCCGGTTTAGTAAGCTCGTAAAACGGCCTGCATCTTTGTGAGTGCTGGGAGACGAAGCGGCGAATAAATTGTAACCTCCAAATTAATCCTCGAACTTCCTTCAAATTCTTGGGAGGAGGCATATCTCTGATGGCCCTTGCCTTGTTGGGATCAACTTCAATTCCCCTTTTACTAACAATGAATCCAAGCAACTTCCCTGATGAAACACCAAATACACACTTTTTGGGGTTCATTTTCAACTGATACTCTCGTGATCTTTGCAAGACTTTAGCTAAGACCCCAGGATGCTCAATCCTTGTTCTTGATTTTACCACCAGGTCATCAACATACACCTCAATATAAATATGAATCATATCATGAAAAATTGCCATCATAGCCCTCTGATAGGTGGCTCCAGCATTCTTGAGTCCAAAAGGCATGACCACATAGCAGTAAGTACCCCATGGTGTAGTGAATGATGTCTTCTCTTGGTCTTCTTCAGCCAGACGAATCTGATTGTAACCCGAAAAGCCATCCATAAAAGAGAGAGTCTCAAATCCTGCCGTATTATCAATCAGAACATCAATATGAGGGAGGGGGAAGTCATCTTTAGGACACGCACGGTTGAGGTCCCGAAAGTCTATACAAATCCGAACCTTTCCATCTTTCTTCATGACCGGGACGATGTTAGCCACCCAGTTCGGATAGAGGAAACTCTAACAACTCTTCTTTCATCTTTAAAGCCATGTTAGGGTGGAAACGCCTCAACCGTTGTTTGACCGGGACAGACCCCGGCTTAAGTGTAAGTCGATGTTCAACGAGCGCAGGGTCTAACCCAGGCATATCCTCATAACTCCACGCAAACGTGTCCTTGTATTCTTGAAGTACCAAAATAAGCACCTCCTCTTCGGAGGGCGGCAAATTCTTGCTGATGAGGACAATCCTAGGGGCTTATTCTGTACCCAAATTTATTTCTTTGGTAGGCTCTTCTACTGAGGCTGATGGTTCATCAAATCTTCTCATACCACTGGCAAAGGCATCTGCCTCATCCTCATATTCTTCATAACTTTCATCCTCCTCTTCAATAAGGTCTTCATCATTCATAATCTTGTAGACACCAAAACCCTCATAAGAAGCACAAGTATCCTCACATTCCAACTCTGGTAGGATGATCGGATTTTCTACAAATTTAGGAAGAGCTAAACAAGCCTGGCATCTTCTGGCTAACTCCAACAGAAACCTACGGGGAATCTGCTTACCCTTGGATTTATTATGAAAATCTACCCCATGAATTTTATTAGAAGAAGAGGAACAACTAGCTTGATTGAAGGAAGGAGGTGAAAAAGTGGATACAGGAGGTGATACAGAAGGAGACCCCTCACCAGAGGGGGAGAAAAGATTTATCAATGAATCATGGAAGAGTGGCCCCTAGGTCGGGACACACTCGGAAAAGAGATAAGAAGTCTCCTCAACGGAGATGGAGGACTGAAGAGTTGGTATTTTGGCATTTTTTTTTTGTTTTTATCTTTATCTTCATTTTTATTTTCCTTTTCTAGAAGAAAGCAATGTGATGGGAGAATAGCAGGAGGAGTGGAGATTGAAAGCTTGGAGAAAGATTGAATCAGAGATGACCCGCGCGGGGGTGTGATGGAGAGTTTGGAGAATTGCTCGAGGAGCAAGGGAGGAATCGGCAGAGAAATCTGCAGTGAATCTGGAGAAAAGATGATCATAATTGGCGGCGGTCTCGGCACGCGAGAGAACAATTAAGAATGTAGAGAAACAAGAAGAGACCGATGCATAGAAGTGAGGGAAAAGAGGCCGGCCCACAGCCTGTCTATTGTAAATCCTTCTTCATATGGAACATCTGGCTCTCCAGTGTCAGTGTAGTCACTCAGCAACTGCCTCTTATCTGTAATCACAGCCGGCTTTTCAATCTATTCATGTATTAGTGGCGGCCATTTCGGATCAGTTGGCATAAAGAGACGGCTCAAGGCAATAGTAATATCATACATATCGAACCATCAGTACCGATCACACTCTGGATCATCCATCTTCCTTCTTTTATCAGGCCTTAGAGACTCCAGGGCTTTATAAGTGGCCAATGGTGCAATATGGCGAGCAAACTATCTCGCATGAACATCTTGACAGTCTAGAATGGAGGTGATTATTGTAGTCTACTCATGATTCTGAACGCCACCTGTGACAAAATGTGTCTTCAATGTCCAAGTAAGCAGCTGGCGATCTGTCTTCAAGGGGGGTGGCATAACTGCTCATGGTTCATCTTCATTTTTGCCCGGCCCTTTGTAGCCCAGGCCGCCTCGTGTAATCAATTTCTGAGGCTTAATAGGCCTAGTCCTGCCTTGACAACTGGCACCCAGACCTTTGCCGTTTTGATACCCCATTTTCATTAGAATTTTCCAGCCAGGGGTGTTTATCATGCTTTTATTCTTCTTCCCCTTGGAAGGCAAGGGTGTCATAGCAATCGTCGTGACTGTCTCGGGCGACATTGGCCGTGGGTGAGGGAGGTCTAGTATTGATAGCAACGGCTTCTTGGCAGGCCAAATAGAAGGAACCGATGAAGCCAGGTGTATATCTTCCTCTGGCAAAATTGGCATACTGGTAACTTTGATAATGCGGCCCTTGTGTGGAAACTTGAGGCACTGATGATTTGTGGAGGGCACTGCGTCGAGCTGTTGAATGTAGGGGCGGCCTAGAATGCCATTGAATGTTGGATCCATGTCCAAGATATGAAAGTCTGCTGTGATTGTAGCCGGACCCAAACTGAATTTTAATGTGATCATGCCTAGAGGAGGCTTCTAGGTATTGTCGTATGCTGTGACTATTATGGTAGATGGCTGAATCAGGTTTTCAGGAATGCCGCACATCTTCAAAGTGCTCGGCGGCAATACATTGATAGATGCCCCAGTGTCCACCAGACATTGTTTCACCGCTACCTTATTAATATCAACCGTGATGCACAGAGCATATTTCCTTGCTGAGAGTGGTGCCAGTTCATGCTCATGAAAAGTAATCGCCGGCTGAGTGCTAGAGGGCGTTAATACTGTGGTTATCTGCTCAACCGGAATGTCTTCATTGACCATGACCTTCTGCAAATATTCCTTTAGGGCCATCTGATGAGTGGTTGACCTTTTGATTAGTTCCAAAATTGAAATCCTTGCTGAAGTCTGGTCCAAATGCTTTAACAAATCATACTGAGTGCCGGGCACGGACTCTTGCTCCTATTCTTGTTCGTTAGGCCCCTGCACGGGCTCTTGCTCTCTTTAGGGAAAGATGCGCTAGAACATCCGTTCACTGCGGAGCGGTGCCATGTTTTGCCGTGCCTCTGTCGGGGCAAGTAAAGGAGGAGGGTTGGAATAAGAAGAGGGTGTATTGGCGTTAAGAAGTGGTGGAGGGGTGTTTAAAGAAGGAACTCCCGTAGGGGGTGTTGGTGGAGAGGAATCCAATGAGGAAGCCCTCGCAGGAGGCGTAGGAGTAGGAAGGGGTGCCTGAGTTTGAGAAGAGTTAGTGGGCAGAATGAAGAGAGATCTGGGTATAAAAGATGGGGAGCTGATGGTGGGGGGATCCTTGCCGGTGAAGGAGTAGTGGTGGTGGATGTACGGCGTTGGTGGTGGGCGGATAAGGAGTGGTCTAGACGGCGAAGGTGAAGGGTTGGTGGTGGATGGCGGAGTTTGCTGCGTGGTAGGCTGCGGAGGCGGTAAGCGGGTAAGGAGAGATCGGGTTGGCAAAGATGGAGAATTGGTGGGAGCAGGTGGATTAAGGGAGTATAAGAGCTCGGCTCAATTGGGGAGTAGAAGAAGAAGGAAGCGTGCGCAAGAGGCGCGGAGGTTGATTTGGATTATGATTAAATGCCCCGACAGAGGCGTTTTCTTCATGCCATCCCTGTCCTCTCTCCACCTCACGGAGAGATGTGACAGGGTTCACGTGCTGATTTGGCGGGTGCTCCGGCAGTGGGTTGTGGACAATCCCCATATCTTGCTGAGGTGCTGGAGCTTGCTGTTGTGCTGTGGAGCTGGTTGCTGCGGCTGCTGAGCCTGCTGTTGCCGAGGAGGCCTTCTTTCTTTCATAGTGGCGATAAACTGTCTCATCTCATCCCAATTAATGCCACCCTGGTCATTTAAATCATAAATGTAGTCCTTGAAGTGGAAGCAACGATCGATATTATGACCAGGAGAGCGGTGGAAGACACAGTAGCGGGACGTGTCAACATTAGCGGGCCACACTGCCCTTTCCTTTGGTAGCATGAGCAAGTTGGCGGCCATTAAGGCATTGAAAATATCTGGGAGACTTTCTGGCAGTGGAGGATAATGGGCCCTTTTGGGGCCAAGTGGTCTCCTTTGCTGTTGTTGTTGCGGTCCATAGTTAGTGGGTGGCGGTACTTGGTGGTATTGTTGCGGAGCTGGAGGGTCAGCGCGGGGCGCTTGGTTTTGTGGTGGAGCAAAGGAAGGTTGAGGAGTAAATTGGTGTTGTGGGGGGGGATTGAAGAGGGTGCCTTGTGATGGAGGTGGCGGAGGTCGTGGGTTAGATTGGCGAAAAGGTGTGGGGTTGCCGACCGCGCCAACTTACTCATTGATGACGGTGCCCTCAGTCGTGGGCCCGCTGCTGTTGACATTCGTATTCTTTTTAACCAACCTTGGTTTTGGCTCAAACATGCCCATGATGGGCGAATCTTTCATTTGGGTTTGAATATAACGAGCTCTTTCATAGAGCTCCTCCATGGTTGTCAATCTGTTCATGGCTAATATGTGCCGGAATTGAGGGGTTGCATTGGATATAATCATCTTAACATGTTCCGGTTCTGATAAGGTATCTTTCAACTTCTCGGCCATTGACCGCCATCTATCAGCAAATATGATGAAGTCCTCCTCGGGCTTCATTTTCTCTGCAACCAAGTCTGTAATAGATAAAGATGGTCCGACCCGGTCCCTATACTTCTGCAAGAATTTCTTCTGAACCACATCTAAATCACTAGCATCTGTCGGATCCAGGGAATAGAACCACTCGAGGGCTGGCCCCTCTAAAGATCTTCTAAACAAATAAGCCAATGAGGCTTTGTTGTCTTGCCAAAAGGAGGTCTCGTACATGAAATCCTTCAAATGAATAAAAGGATTGCCAGTTCCATTATATCGTCGAAAATTCGGCATCTCAGAAGGCGGCAGATGGAAAACTGGAAGTGTAGGGAGAGAGATCTCTGGGGCATTCTTGGTAGCAGTAACCTTGTTGAGTTTTTCTTCCATGCTAGCCAATTTCTGAAGGAGCAAAGCATTAGTGTCTGGCTCGACCGGGGCCGAATTTTGAATGAAAGTATTTGGCATAGGCGTCCTTAGAATTTGGGGAGGTTGAAAGAATTGAGGCCTAGCCGCTGAGTAGCTTGCCTGTTGGGCCGGCATGGCCGCACTAGGCGTTGGTGGACAAGAGGGGGGTTTGTGCAAGACCGCTTTGTCATTGGTGAGGTGATGGCCACTCTCGGCCGGAGGGGGATTGGAAGATGAAGAGGGAACATACTTCCCTTTCAAAGCGGCCTGAACTGCCTGCCGCTGGGAGTCATCTAATTGAGATAGAGCATTAATCAAATCGGTAACATTGAAAGATGGGGAGGGGTTCCCCGAAGTGTTGAAGGGTAAAGCCTGAGAAGAGGGCACAACCTCTTAAGTAGTGGTATCAACCACATGAACTTGAGAATAATGAGAATGAGGGGGAGGGTAATTCCCCTCATGATAGATAGAATCTTGGGGAACCTCATATGATTGCCCAAAAACGTTCTCCTCCACATCATCATAGGAATATCCATAGCTTGCCATGTTGATAATCTTACCTGAACGGAGTTGCATGCTTAAAAAGAGAGAAAGGTTTATGAAGGAATTATCACACAATCAATCACCCAATCGAAACAAGCTTAAGCAAATCAACCCAACCTAGTTTATGCAATCAAGTTGAGATGAACGCAAGATTTTAGTGTTATGTTTGAGATTAGAGTGAGTTAAATTGCAGAATAATTTACTCCTCTTTGCAAAGTGAAACCTAGTTTGGATCCAAGTGTAGTCTCCGGGTTAACTAGGTTCTCTCTCTTCATACCAACGATAGGTTCTCTAAACTCCGGGTACTTCAAGGGTACAACCGACCCAGCGTCCGTGAGGGAATCCACGGGTGCGGGGACTTACGGAGGTCTTGGAAAAGGGATTTCCGGTCCAATGAGACTGAATGCTCAATGGAGGGTTGTCCCGATTCCAAGAAAGGTGTGTGGAATCCTAGTGTAGAGAGAGGAGGTCTCTCAACCAAATGCCACAAAATGCAGTATAAGATAAGCCAATCACAGCAATATAATCAAATAATCAGTGTAAGTATGAATCCAGCATGAATAGACAGAAACAACAAAGCTCTGGAAACACACAGGAAAGAGGCGACGTAGCGGCAGTCGCTACCAACAAAAGAGACGATAGCGTGGCTGTCGTGAATCACTGGGAGAGGCTCTCAGACAATGCAAAAACGCGCCTTGATGTGGGGCACTAAACGTGATAAAGACGCCTCTGAAAGAGGAAGTCAAATATAAGTGGTGCGCACAATCGAAGAAAAACGCGCCTTAGTGCAAGGCGCTGCCAAATAAAAAGACGCCCGAGGGAAGGGCGCAAATTCACAGAAGCAGCAGATATGATGAAAGACGCCTTCGTGGAAGACGTTAAATAGAAAACAGACGCCCTGAATGAAGGCGTTAAATAAAAAGGTGCCTTTGTGAAAGGCGTTAATTCAAAACAGCAATATATTAATCACAAGCTGGCTGATCCCGAGGAGTGTGCAGTGTGCACAGTGGAGGGTGCCCGTGGGGCACAAAGGAGGGGTACCGTGGGTACCAAAGGGAAAGGGCAAGCGTGGGTGCCAAAGGGGAAAGGGCACACGTGGGTGCCAATAGGAAAGGGCACACGTGGGTGCCAAAAGGAGATGGTAATCAAAAGAAAAACAATGGAGGTCCCACCGTGATCGCCAATTTGTGAATCATGGAAAATAATCCACTTTTAAGATAAAAAATATATAAAAAATCATAAGAAGAATAATGAAAAAGGGGAGTAAAAAAGCACGTGGTGCTACTAAGGAGAGTGATCGCCAGAGGGGTTACCTCAATAAGAAGGAAAGACGATCGCGAATACCTGGTGATAATAGGATGCGGGATGGATGTGAGTTCCTTCCTCCACCTTATATCGGCCGGCCGATGAAGGGGGTTTTCCTCTTTGATTACCCTTAAACAAAGAACAAACAAGTAAAAGAAAAGAGATCAGCCAAACGTGAGTGTAGTATCAATCCCAAGATGAAAGATGGTGATGAAAGAAGAGCATAAAGCGTGCACCTTTTGTTTGTTTTTTTTTTAAACCCCTAGAGAATTAGGGAGAGGAAAGATGCAATAAAACTAATGCAAGGAAAAGGCTATACGATGATGAGATGAGCAGACAATAATGAAGAGAAGAAAAGATCCCTGCTGTTCCTGTAAACAGTAAAGGGAAGACACTTTGGATCGGCAGCAGGAGGAAGCAGAAGAGAAATCAATCTCAATCACCAGCACCCGTTAACCTCTGTGACAACAATAGCTCTGCTTCTAACCTCTCCTTACCTCACGCGAGATCAACCAGGGGACTCTTTTATAGGGTCTCGATCACAGATAGACACAGATTTGGGAAAGTAAGAATAAGCAGTGGTTGTTAACGGCAAGGACTCTAGTTCCTAGATCGAGCAAGGTAATCAAGAAAGGCAGGGAACTCTTCAGGAAAGGCGAGTTTAAGAAGGACACGAAAGGGTGAGACACGACCTACCAAAGGGCGTCAATTCAGAATTGACGACCTGCTCTAGGGCGTTAATTCAAAAAATGACCGGGATCAAGGCATCACTTCCTGGATTCAATTTTGGCAACAAAACCTTCTTTATTTGAAAAATTGTAAAGAGATGCCTGAAGCAAAGGCGTTAAACAAAAACACGCCCTATGGAAGGACGTTAATCATTGATTTCAATCGGAGTGGGACTCGTAAAATACCAGGAATTGACGCCCTTCCCTGTGGTCGTCCTTTCTTAAGAACACGTCCCAGATTAGGTCGCTATTTAAAACACGCCCCTCTTCAAGTCGTGAATTCCAAGAATGCAAGAATAAATCACAAAAAACACACAAAAATAGAAAAACTTTATATTATAGAAATATTGAAGTTCACTTTGGGGCGTTAACATAGTGACATGAGATTTAATCAACAAAGCGTCAATTTTGGCGTGTCTACAGCTGCCCCGCCTTGGCGTCTGCTTTGCAAGGGAGTGAGACGAAATGGAGGTGAAACGAACTGAAGTGGAGCGAACTGATAAGTAGATGCCAAGGTGTGATGTGACATGCCTCAGACACTAAGCATTAGAAATCTTTCCAAGATTCAAAGTGAAACAAACTCCAGGTGATTCTAAGAAAACATCGATTTGCTGGATAAAGGAGACTAAACTAAGAAAATAAAATGTGCACGTGGGCACGACAAGGAGACACTATTGGAGAGCGGTTACCAGCCAATGTGGACGTGCTACAACCAAGGTGGATTTGCAGAAAAAAATAAAGGGAATTGAGATGAAGATCCAGCAAAGGAACAGTTTCAAGGAAATAGCCTGAGCGGCTTCAGAGAGAATAAAGTACTCAATTTGGAATGGAATTTCTCATGTCAACTCAATCGAGAGCGAGTGACCTTCATTATTGCCATAATATGAAGATTTTCAGCATGAAGCTCAAAGTCCTACATGATGCATGCTGGGCTAAAAGAAAAAGATAAAATAAACTAAAAATAGAAAATAATCAAGGATAATATTGCTAAGCCATCTAGATTTGGTCAAGAATCCAGATCTCTGAGCTGACACTAAGCCGAAGCCCATTTGTCCGCGCATCAACCCAGAAAGTGGAACCATCGTCCCAAACCTTTAATGACTCAACGGCCTATCCGCGTGATCAAGACTCTCCTGGAATTATCACTGTTTTTTATGAAGGGGAACTCAAATTCCAGATTAATCAGAACCACATGGTCCTTGATATGCTATAATAGCGTAGATACCATATAGTAACAATGCATACAGGAAAGAAATACAAGAAATAGAATGATGATACTCCAACACATGACCCACGCTCCTCGAACCTGCAATCTTCTGCACTTGAAAACTCATTAGTTATCTCAAAGCAAAGCAAAATATGATCATAAGTGCTTAATCACAAATAACTCCAATTAAAAGATAGCACTTAAGTTCATCAAAGCATAAAGAATCAAACTTTCAAGCCAATAAAATAACGACTGCGGTGCATGGCGTCAAATTCATAAGAGACAACTGACATCAAGGCGTCTAAAGATAAAACACGCCCTTCATCAAGGCGTTGATTGAGGTGAAAGTTCAAGAAGAAGACGACCCTCCTAGAGACGCGAAATAAAACACGACCTCGATCACGTCGTCAATTCAACAATTGACACCCCAAGAGAGGACGTTAATTAACAACGTGCTTCCGTCTCCGATTCGAAAGCTAAGCCCAATCCTAATGGTAATCAACCTGCAACTCCGAACGGGCATTAAACTCTCCAAACTTCTATAAAAAAGAAGAAACTTCCTTATAATCAAAGCACATTCATCGAATTCCTGCTTCTTCTGCTTCCTCCGTCTGTTCACAGGTACTGCGACCACTCAAGTTCTTCCTGCAGACTGAAGATGGAGAGAGCTATTAAAAGATCCAAGAGTTCCACTCTCAGACTAACCGAAATCAACGGGCATATCAGCAGTCGAATTGCCATGAACTAGGTAAAGTGGAATTTTTTCTTTCTGTTCTTCCTTCATTAGTCCTCATGTATTCTGTTGCTACTTCTTACTGCATTGCTTCGTTCTGTATTCTCATCTGTTTCTCTGTCTTTTCCTTTCTTTTTCCTACAGGATTATCCAAATGTTCCAGGAGCCAGGAGATTCACAAAAGTCAAGTGGTTGCCTCTTCTACTTTCCAAGTTCTCTTCAGACATGAGGGTCTTCTTAGCAAGATGGCACCTCTTAAGCCTAGTCACTCATGCCAAACATTATGACCAGATTCACCTTGATTGGTCTGCCATAGGAGCTCTAATTGAAATATGGCACCCTTCCACTCATACCTTCCTATTCTCAACTTTTGAAGCCACAATCCTGTTAGAAGAACTAGAGATGCTCTTGGGCCTAAAGAAGATGAAGCAAGGAGAAGAGGAAAAGATGGCCAACATGCCAAGACCAATCTCCTCACATGAGCTACTGACAAGTTTAATTCCCAGCCCAAACTTAGTGAACCAAATCAAAGCTTCCAAGGGAATCAATCTCCTAAAGCTTGCTTCTTGGGTGTACAAGAGATCCGATCAAGCTAAAGAAGATGAAGAGATAGAGCGGGTGGCAAAAGCTTTCGTGGTGTGCTTGGCAGGAGCGATCCTATTTCCATCGACGGAAGACTTCTTGGAGGAAACCCAATTAAGCACAATAGTGAGCCTATGGGAAGGAGAGAGAACGGGAGCGGCAATTCTAGCCTATCTCTATAGCGGGCTTACCTCGGCGGCAATGGGAAGACCCATCTATGGATGCATGCTAGCACTCTCAAGTTGGGTAGATCTCCACTTCAAATTCGATCCATGTGAGGAGACCCAACAACCTTCTAGAATCTTCTCAAAAAGCCCACTCTTTACATGACCGGTTCATTAGGAATAAGCAATAGGGTGATGAACCGGATACCTCAAATGAAAAAGAGAGTGGAATGGAGAGGACATCTCAAGGTAATGCCAAAGAACCTTTTTACTTGCGCCCCGGGAATACTCAAGACTCAAGAACTCCGCGCACGATTCTCCCCCGGCACGGACCTTCGACTCATAGGCGCTTCAGAATTCGTTTTGTATAACTCACATCGGTGCCTTCCTCAACTTGGGCTTCCACGACAAATGCTTGAAGATCCATCTCATCTCCCTCCGATCAAGACACGGGACCTCGGAAGCAATGAAGATGGAGAAGAGTGCACAACTATCCAAGCTCTGTGGAAAATCAACAAGGCTCACCATCCTGTGGAGAACTTAGAAGAAGACAGAGATCAGTGGAAGTCTTATGTAATAGCATTAAGAAGCTTGAGGCCCAAAATGGCTCATTGAAGCAGTGTAATCTTTTTCTTCCAATAAATCAATGATAATATTTTGATTGAGCCAATTAACACAGTGATTCTGATCAAATCTTCCAATAACCTGCGGTTCTGTTGCAAATAACGACTCAGCCAATGTCGTTAATTCCATAAATGACGCCTCAGCATACGTCGTCTTCAATGATTGATCTCTCATAATTGACGCCTTCACATATGGGCGTTAACTGAATAACGTCTTAAGAAAAGGCGTTAATTCGATTTATATTCCAAAAAGTATTCGTTGAAATTCCAAAAGTAACGCCTTCAGAAAAGCCACGTTTCATATGAATAATGCCTCAAGCATAGTCGTTACTCAGAAATAGTAATCATCACTCTCAATCACATCAATCAATCCCCATTGAATGCGTCTGACGACGGTTATCATTCCCCATGCAAATAAAAATAACGCCTTAAGCAATGTCGTCAATTATAAAGAAACGCCCATGGTTTCAGTCGCTAATTCCATAAGAAATGTCCTTCCTCAGGTCATTAATTCTTTTTGACCGTTCGACTTAACTTTCCCTCCTTTCTTCTTCTTCTTTCGTCCTCTTTCCCTCTTTCTCTCTTGTCTCCTACTGCAAACCCTAACCGAAGAAACCCTCCCCCATCTCTCTCAATCTCTTTCATTCCATCTCTCATTCCCTCTCTACACCCTAGCCCCAACCATGGCCGGTGGACTTAAACGGCAGAGGGTGGCCGCACCGGAGGTGGTGGACTTGGGCGAGGAAGATCACGCCGTGGAGGCTCCGCCGGCGGCGGCTGACGAGGATCCGGTGGCGATGGCCGGTGACGAGGGAGAACACGGCGACGAGGCCGTGGGAAATGAAGAAGACGAAGGTGAAGGAAGAGGAAATGAGGGAGAAGAAGAAGGCGATGAAGGTGGTGAGGACGAAGAAGGAGAAGACGAAGAGGAAGGAGATGAAGAAGGAGAAACAACGACGGTGGCCGTGCCTCACCGTGGCCAACTCCGGCGGCCACGGCAGCCACGGCCCGAACTCCAGGGACAGTTGACTGGGCCCAGACGACAAAAGGTAAGCCCCTAAACCCAAATCCCCATTTTTTTTTAAATTTATTTTATTTTTACCTCAATTTCCATAGCCCTCGGGCTAGAAAACCTGCAACTCAGAAAGAAGATGCCCCCAGGGGTGTCGTGGATTTAAAAAGAAGACGCCCAACCTAGAGTCGTGAATTCATTTTATTTCTTGAAAAATAATTAACATCAAGAAAACACGCCCTAGAGCATGTCGTCCACTTAAATTATCATTTTTCATACCAATCATGCTGTTAATTCCATGCATTTGTTCAATTATATATTTTTTCCATGATTTATATCGCATGCTGTTTTTATTTTATTTTCAAAACCCTGGAAAACAACGCCCCCCATCGAGGCGTCAATTCAACAGATAACGACCATAGGGATGGTCGTCCATTCAAACAATTCCAGAATAAATTATTAAAACCCAAAACCCATTTAAGAAAAACGTCCTATTCAGAGGCGTTACTTAAACAAATGGCGACCCTGGGATGGGCGTCAATTGAAAAATTTTAGGAATTTAGAAATTAACCTCAAAACCACACCCCCCACCGGGGCTTCTCTTAGATAAACAACGACCTAGGGTAGGTCGTTAATTCAAAGCTCACTTAGAAACCACGCCCTCCTCAAGGGCGCTAATTAAACAAAACACGACCTGGGGATGGTCGTTAATTAAATCAAACATCAAAATCTCAAACCAAGGCAATTAAGTGGATTTCAACCAGAATAATTGAACAATTAAACCAAAATTTCTTTCTTTATGCGTGCAGGGGTTGATGAGGACACGGATCTCCTGGGTTATGGTCCGAGCAGCATATCCAGAGAGCCAGAGTAGATGCTATGGGGTTTGGGGCCTTCCTTAGCATAGAGCCAGTCAGACCCGACCTACCACTTATCCAGGTTCTGAGGGAGAGATGGGATAGGACTAGCCGGGCATTCCTGATGCCTTGGGGGCATATGGTTCCTACCCTAGAGGATGCAGCTAGGATCATAGGACTTAGGGTAGACGGGGAGGCAGTGAGCGGGATCACCTTACCAGACTATACCGAGCTGGCCCAGAGGCTGCTAGGGCTAGAGATGGTCTACGAGACACCCAGCGAGTGTAGGACTATCTTCCGCACCGCCTTGACTACAGTGATGGGCTTAGGGGATGCTAGGCATAGGTCAGGGGAGTCCTTAGAGCAGTTCTCATAGAGATTGATTGATGGGGCTAGAGCAGTCTATTGCCAGGACCCAGACGACAGGGAGAGAGCAGATCGGGACTTGAGGAGGTTTCTACTGCTACTGCTCGGGAGGCTATAGCTCGGCACGAAGGGTGACGTCATCAACTGCCGATTCCTAGGGATCCTTGAGGATTTACAGGGAGTCGGTAGATACGCCTGGGGAGCGGCACTGCTGGCGCACTTACTAGCCAACCTGTCCACGGGGACAGGACGAGAGACGACCGTCAGTGGCTTCTCACCTTTTCTTCAGGTATGCACTTATTTTTATTTCTCTCTCTTTTTTTCTTCTTTTTTTATGCATGTGAATGCCTCACTAATGCAATGCATGGATGCAGGTTTGGAGCCACCTATACATGCCCATGGGGCGTGCCGACCCACAGCCAAGAGGTGAGGGTGCTTTCCCTCTAGCACGGCACTGGCTGCCAGTCGTTTTCGGTGCCCCACTCGGCTACGAGTTGTGGGTGCTACGGAGAGAGTTCCGAGACTTCCCTCCCTCGCTGGTATGAATGTTATGCTTTTTTATGTTTATTTGAATTTATTATGATTATGATGGAATGACATGCATGTTCATGGATGCAGGTGCGATGGAGGCCTTACGAGGGGATGACCGACGAGGGCCAGCCATGGGTCGTAACAGGGCGACCTCGCTTTGAGCATGAGCTTTGGGTTCACTGCTTGAGCGAGATCGAGCCGTTATGGCTTAGACTGGTGATGAGGACCCTGGGCCTGCACCAGGAGTGGATAGAGGTCGGCGAGCCGCGAGGGATCGGGAAGAAGACGCGCGGTCGCACGAAGGTGATCGGTTGGAGAGTGCGCTTCGAGGACCAGTACGCCGACTGGCGGCGAGGCGGGACCCGAGTCACCTCCCAGGCGACTGACAACTCCGAGTACCTCCGGCGTTACTGGGAGGTTTACGCCGGCCGACCCCAGATGAGGGTCCTAGGGGTATGTATGAATGCAATTGCTTCCAAATTAAATGCAAATGCTTATGTATTCCGATTATGTGACTAATGTGAAATGGATGCAGGATGCACGGGACATAGCGGCTATGGATGCACATGCCCATCTACACAGCCTGGAGGACCAGCTAGCTGCCACACGGGCTGACCTCGAGACCCTGGTGAGTGTTTAAATTATTTCTATATGCAAATGAATTTTTATTGAATTATTGATGATTAGCCACTGACAATTTCAATGAATGCAGCGTGCCCAGCAGGGAGCCGTAGGGAGAGATACGGGGAAGCCTCCAGCTCGAGGGGACCCAGTGCAGAGGTGACCGCACTAGCAGAGCAGCTAGCGGGAGCAGTCACACGGGCCAAGGCTGCAGAGCGTGACCTCGCCTCACGGGTAAAATCCAAAACTCAAACCTCATTCAATTATTGATTATATATTACATTGTGTACTGATGAAATTCATTTTTCAGACGGAGGAGCTTCGAGCCGCTCTCACTTGTGTCTGCGAGGGACAACAGGCGATGGCTGCCCAGGTGAGTGATTTACTTTCCATCATGCATTGCTTATTTCATGAATTATTGCACAATGGAACTGATGATTTGTTTACCTGTTTGCAGACCAGACAGTTACAGGCGGCACGTACCCAGGCTGCCCTGGCCGGGACAGAGTTGGCGATCCGTGAGCAGCGGATTACAGAGCTGGAGTGGTCCCTGAGGCGACGGGAGGAGCTGCCTCAGGACGTGGCGGAGTTGCGGGTTGCCCTTGAGCTGGAGCGACGAGAGCGCGCTCGAGAGCGAGAGGAGCACCTGGCGGACCGTGACCGACACCACGAGCAGCAGCAGACGGACCGTGCCCGGTACCAGGAGCAGGTGGCGGCGCGCGAGAGTGAGCTGGCGGACCTGAGGACGCAGCTGGCCCTTTCTCAGGAGCGGCTATGAGTGTCTGAGGAGCATCTCCAGCGAGGGCGTGAGCGAGCGCGTGCTGCGGGGTACTCCTTCACTAGCTCCACCTTTGTGGCGGGTTCTTCTCTTCAAGAGAGGAGCGAGGTAGGGGGCCAGGTTTGACTTCCATCTTCTTCACGGGGGCCCATGCCGCCTCCACCAGCGCCTCCTCGGGACGGCGAGGATGAGGTAGAGAGTAGGAGAGAGGAGGGTGGAGGCGAGAGCTGAGAGACTTACTTGTACTCCCCCACCTCACACCTGTACTAAGATATTCATGATGTATATATATATGAGATTGACATTTTTTTTTGTTACCTGAGCACTTGTGTAGTTGTGTACTTGTGGTTGTGTATTTTGCTTCTTTTCCACCTTACTTTGTGTTCGCTTTACTTTGCCCTGTACTTGTAGCTGTGATTCACACTTGAATAAACATGTTAATTCATCTGTTCGGCTTGGCCCTTTGCTCAATAAGCAAGGGGTGCCTTTACTTTTGACCTGGATAGCGGGTCAAGGGGCCAAGCCTTTAATCAAATAAGGTAAATGAAATAACCAAAAAAAGGAGATGCAACACGCAAGCACACGTATGCAAACAATAATCAAAATGCCCTATGCAATAATGCAAGCACGCACATGAAGAATAAACCCCATTTCCTCTTTTGTTTTCTTTTCCTTTTATATTTATTAATTTTTTTCTTTTATTTTTCAAAAGACGCGCCTTAGATTAGGTCGTTATTCAAACAAAAGATGCCCTAGGTGACGGCGTGAATTTGAAAACATTTTTGAATTTTGTTGAAAAGACGGCCCACACAAGGGCGTTATTTTATAAAAGGATGACCTTCTCCACAGGCGTTAATTTCAGAAAAGGCGCCTCATTCAAAGGCGTTAATTTTCCTGTTTTCAGTATTAGGTTGACGAAACTACTAGGGCACTGGGTCCTACACGGTCATCATTGAGGATTCATTGACCTTTCTTGATTAATCAAAAAGGGAGTCGACGTGCCAGTGGTTAAACTTATACGCAAGATTTCGCCCGGTGCAATCTCCTAGGTTAGTCTTGACCATTCTGCTGGTTTATGACTTACCACCAAGAAAGAGATGGAAGAAAATATAAGGAAGCCCATAAGGGATTCTGAAAAGCTTAAGGTAAAACTACCTCCCCTACCCTATGCCTGTTGGGGTTCGGTCTTTGGCATAGGGAAATTTTATTGCCTTTTTGCCTCTTTTATATTGCATGCATACGCCCAAAGTTTTCCTTGCGGGGACTTTGCCCTCTTGACATGCTTTTCTTTTCATGATTTGACTTTCACTTCGAGACTGATCTGCATTGATGAAAAAAACCTAATTGTACTTGGCATTTGTGGCATTTTGTTCCCTTTTGGGCCCTGACTTCCACCTACTAGGGCGGCGGATAGGCTTGGCGGGTCTACCCCGGGACCTTCCTTCCTCCCTTATGGGCCGAAGAGGAAAAGAATGGGTATTGTCTTCACCTTTAGTCAGGTTTTGACTTTCCATCGGATTTTGCACCGCTTGAGTTCAAGGGTAAGCGTGTAGTGTGTGTGGGTGTCGACCCCATTTTGAGTTAACAAGACTTATGAATGAATACTGAATTTTAACCTTTCAGACCTTGCGTCCTTGCAATCATGGCAACCATCTTGAAAATTTTTGTTCTTTTTGGGGAATGTCTGGACGGGTGGGACTTTGGACCCATTAAAATCAATGTCATCGCGTCATAGGGGCCCGGTCTGGTCCTGGGGAGAGCGCCCGAAAAATTATTGAGCCCATGGGATGTTAATGACATGGTGGGGCATTGCACCGAATACTTGACTTGCTTGTTGCGTCTATGACAAAAATCTCTTGTTACTTGTTACTTGATCGTGTTTGAATGGATGTTAAATTACTTGCTTGATTGGCCAATTCTTTACTACTGTCTCTTGTTATATCTCATGTTGTAAATTCTTGTACTTGTTATCTTGTTAATTCTTGATATCACATATTTCTTGACCTTGTAAGATCTTGTTATTACTGTTGTTTCTTTATATCGTTATTGTCTTTATTTCTTTTTAGCATGACATATCAAAAATGTAATTAACTTGTTAATCATGTAAACTTGCCTGTTATTTCCTACTGAGCGTCAGCTCATAGTTGTGTTTCCCCCCCTTTCCAGGCTTTTCAGGTGACGCACTTACCGACGGGGAAGGGCAGGAGTGATGTCTTGAGTGTATCAGTTCTAGTGTGTTAGCAGTGTTATCTTACTCTTAGTGGTGCTTTGGAGAGTATTTAAGTTTCGGTTATGTTTTTGAGGTTTAGTGGTTGTTATCCCAGTTGTAATAAGTTGATTTGAGATTATTGTATCAGTTGTGGTTTGTTTAATGATCAGTTAGTTATTCCCTTTTCATAGCACTTGTGTATATTTAGATTAATTCTCTCTCTTGCCAGCTTGTTTCTGACTGTACGTCCCGATATTCCGCGTCGGGGCGTGACAGTTTAGTTGGTATCAGAGCCCTAGGTTTCACATTCCTAGGTTCCCTAAGATTAGGTTTTCTTGCATTGCATCCCAATAACCAGTATATCAAAAGGTGTTGTCTGAACGTTAGGCTACGCCTATCGGGAACGTCGCACACTTGCGCGAGTGGTCTTCGGACCGATTACCTCCGCCAGGTACCAATTTTTGGTCGTGTCTAGGTGCATTAGATCCCTAACCTTGTAAAAGTCTAGAACCCGACCTGGTGAGATTGGGTAGAAACTTGGGTTAAGTTCGTTCCTTAATCATGTTATTATCTATCTTATTGAACCTAAGTAATCTATTTCTCGTGTAGATGGCTGTTGATCGTGCTGAATGGAGGAACCTGCAGCGCACGGTTCAAAGTCTTACTCAGGCCCTTCAACAGGTAGCTCAGGTAGGAGCAGCACAGCATGGCACCGGTGATCTATACCGGAACTTCCGAGGGATGAATCCGCCAAGGTTTGCGGGCTCGACCGACCCCGACCAAGCCGAGTACTTGCTAGATGAGATGGGGAGGATCTTTGAAGTTATGCAATGCACCAACCAGGAGCGTGTCCTGTTGTCCACATTTCAACTGGAACATGATGCACGTACTTGGTGGGATTCTATCAAGGCGACTCTCGGTGACCGACAGGTTACGTGGGAAGCGTTCGAGGAATTCTTTAACAGCAAGTATTTTTCTGACCGAGTGCAAGAGAAGAAAGCGGCAGAGTTCGCGGCCTTGAAACAGCGAGGTTTATCCGTGGCAGAGTATGAGACTCAATTTGCATGGCTTTCTCGTTATGCTACTCATCTCATTTCTACCGAGAAAATGAAGGTGAAGCGCTTTCTTAATGGATTGAAGCTTCATTATATTAATCAATTGGCACCGATGGAGATTTTCACTTATTCTGAGATGGTGAGAAAAGCTCAAGTTCTGGAGGATACTTTAGAAATGACGGAGAGAATCCATGGAAATGGCACCAGGAAGGAACAACCTACGGGTTCCGGGAGTGTCAAACCCGGGTATACCAAGAAGAGGCCTGTTAGTGGACCTGGTTCGTGGAGCTGGTCCGGATCATGGAAAGGCAAGATGCCGAAGCGTGAAGACAAGAAGCCTGGCCCTATCGTTCCATACATGGGCGTTTGCAAGTTTTGTAATAATCCTGGCCACAGGGTGGAGGATTGCTGGCGCAAGCTAGGCGCATCCCTACGATGTGGAAGCAAGGAGCACCGTATCTCTGATTGCCCTCGTATGTCTGAGCAAGCTACCCCAGCAAAACCGCAAGTCTTCAAGAAACCACAAGGCAAACTCCAAGCTCTGCATGCTGATGAAGCAGGAACAGCCGAGGATGGTGGACTCGTCGAAGGTACTCTCATTATACTCGACAAGCCAGCATTTGTTCTTTTTGATACTGGTGCCACGCATTCATTTATTTCTCAGAGATTTGCTAAGTCATTAGCTGTAGAACCTATTTTGATGAATTCTCCGTTAGAGATATCAACCCCTATTGGTACTAGATCGGCGATCCAGCATTTCTATCCTTCTAGTAAGGTTATGATGGGTGAGCAGAACTTTCCAGCTGATTTAGTTTGCATGGATATGAAGGATTATGATGTAATCCTAGGAGCAGATTGGTTGGCTAGATATGAGGTTAACGTTCACTGCACTTCTAGCTCCGTGTCTTTTACTAGACACCCTGGACTTTCTTTTGTGGGAGTTAAGCACCATAACTCCATACTACTTATCTCGGCTCTTCGAGCTGATAAGCTGATGAGGCGAGGATGTGAGGCTTTTCTAGCCTTCGTTGTATAACTCCTGAGCAGCAGATGGAGATTAAGGACATTTCTGTTGTCCGAGATTTTCCTGATGTCTTTCTAGAAGAACTACCAGAACTTCTGCCTGAGCGGGAAGTTATCTTTTCTATTGATCTTATTCCTGGCACATCTCCTATTTCCAAGGCTCCTTATCGTATGTCTCCTGCGGAATTGAGGGAATTGAAGCAGCAGCTGATGGAATTGCTTGAGAAGGGCTTTATTCGTCCTAGCACTTCTCCGTGGGGAGCCCCTGTGTTATTTGTCAGGAAGAAAGATGGTTCGATGAGGTTGTGCATTGATTATCGACAATTGAACCAGCAGACTGTCAAGAATAAATATCCATTGCCGAGGATTGACGAGTTATTTGACCAGATAGTGGGAGCTCAGTATTTCTCTAAGATTGATCTTCGATCTGGATATCACCAGTTGCGGATTAAGGAAGAGGATATCTATAAAACGGCTTTCCGTAGCAGGTATGGTCATTTTGAATTTGTCGTTATGCCTTTTGGTCTAACGAATGCACCGGCAGCTTTCATGCAGTTGATGAACAATGTATTTCGGCCCTATCTTGATCAATGGGTCGTGGTCTTTATTGATGACATCTTGATCTATTCCAAGAGTGAAGTGGAGCATGCTGAACATCTGAGGATGGCATTGCAGTTATTGAGAGATCAGCAACTTTATGCCAAGTTCAGTAAGTGTGAATTCTGGCTGCAAGAGGTGTCCTTTCTCGGACATATTATCACCAAGGATGGTATTTCTGTTGATCCTTTGAAGGTTGAGGCAGTGAAGAATTGGGAGCAGCCTACTAGTGTAACGGAAGTTAGAAGTTTCTTAGGCCTGGCAGGCTATTACCGTAAATTTATCCAGGATTTCTCTAAGATTGCGGTACCTATGACAAGGTTAACCCGTAAGGAGAACACGTTTGATTGGTCAGACGATTGCCAGCGAAGCTTTCAGACTCTGAAGGAGTGTTTGACTACTGCACCTGTATTGGCTTTACCTTCTGGTGAAGGAGGTTTTGTTGTTTATACTGATGCTTCAGGTATCGGCTTAGGCTATGTACTCATGCAGCATGGGAAGGTGATTGCCTATTCTTCTAGGCAGTTGAGGAAGCACGAGGAGAATTATCCTATTCATGATTTGGAACTTGCAGCAGTCGTCTTTGCTTTGAAGATTTGGAGGCATTACCTGTATGGAGAAACCTTCACAGTGTTTTCAGATCATAAGAGTTTGAAGTATTTATTCTCTCAGAAGGAACTCAATATGCGGCAGCGCAGATGGTTGGAGTATTTGAAAGACTTTGACTTCTCGATTGAGTATCATCCTGGCAAGGGTAATGTTGTGGCAGATGCATTAAGCCGGAAGCCGGTAGCTAGATTGTCAAGTCTTATGTTACAAGAATGGAGGTTATTGGAACAATTGTCCAACCTGGATCTTAATATTGACAATGATCGGGTTATGATTGCTCAGATACAACTTAAGCCCGAATTGTTGATGGAAATCAAGTCCTTGCATGATAATGATCCCGAGTTGGTAGAGATCAAGGGAAGCTTGAGCAGCAGACCTGACTTCATGTTGGCTGACGATGGAAGATTATTATTCAAGGGCAGAACTTGTGTACCTGATGAAGCCGCAATAAAGAACAAGATTCTTGAGGAAGCTCATAGATCCAGATATACTATTCATCCTGGCGGCACTAAGATGTACAGAGATTTGAAAAGATCCTTTTGGTGGCCGAATATGAAAAGAGAAGTTGCAGATTTTGTGAGTAGATGCTTACTATGTCAACAAGTTAAGGCCGAACATTTCAGACCGGCAGGGAAATTGAAACCACTCGACATACCCCAATGGAAGTGGGAAAGCATTAGCATGGATTTCATTATGGGTCTACCTAAGACTCGTGGTGGATTTGATGCGATATGGGTGATTGTTGACCGATTGACAAAGTCAGCTCATTTCTTACCAATTAAGTCCAAGTGGATGATTGATGTATTGGCTGCTTTGTATTTGAAGGAAGTGGTGAGACTCCATGGCATTCCAGTCAGTATTGTGTCTGATAGAGACCCCAGATTTACTTCACATTTCTCGAAGGGACTGCAAGAGTCTCTTGGTACTCGTCTGAATTTTAGTACTGCTTTTCATCCGCAGACCGATGGACAGACTGAAAGAACCAACCAGATAGTGGAAGATATGCTTAGAGCATGCATGATTGATTTTGGAGGCAGTTGGAGTGATCACTTGGCATTGATTGAATTCGCCTACAACAACAGTTACCAATCCAGCATACAGATGGCTCCTTTTGAAGCATTGTATGGTAGGAGTTGTCGTTCTCCGTTATGTTGGGATGAGGTAGGTGAGAAACAGTGGCTTGGACCGGATCTTGTCTCAGAATCATCACAGAACATACGTATTATCCGAGACCGGTTACAAGTAGCCCAGTCAAGACAGAAGAGTTATGCCGACAACAGAAGAAGAGCATTGGAATTTCAGGTTGGCGAGCATGTGTTCTTAAAGGTCTCTCCGACGAGAGGGATCCGAAGATTTGGCATTCATGGCAAGCTGAGTCCGAGATACATTGGTCCATTCGAGATTCTAGATAGAGTGGGAGAGGTGGCATACAGACTGGCTTTACCACCGCAATTGTCGGGCGTACACAATGTCTTCCATGTGTCTATGCTACGGAAATATGTGTACGACCCCACTCATATCATTCAGCAGGTGGATTTTGAACTGAAGGAAGATTTGACGGAAAGACCTGTCAAGATTCTGGACCGGAAGCAACAGCAACTCCGGAATCGTTCGATACCGATGGTCGGGATTCAGAGGAGTCGGCGTGGGACCGAAGAAGCTACATGGGAGTCTGAAGAGACTATGCGGAAGCGGTATCCCGATTTATTCTAGGTGAGCGATCTTTTTCCCGACTCTCAGTTTTAGTGCAGTGAATTTGGGGGACCAAATTCCTTTAAGTAGGGGAGGGTGTAAGACCACGAATTATTTAATTGAGCCTAATATATTTATTAACCTTTTATTAATTAAGAATTGAATTTTTATTGAATTAATAATTGAATTTCAGATTTATTAATATTTAATTCGTTAGAAATAGAATAAGCGAAAATCTGACTAACTTATAAAAATCCATAAAAATAGTAAACAGGTTAAGGTCGATGTAGATAGCAATTTTGTCTTCTTGGACCAACCTATTAAAAATCCGTGGTTAGATCTAATTAGGGTTTAAGCCCTTAAGTGCACACTTTTTGACCCTTACCTAACCTTGGATTAAAACACGAAATTGAGGCTTAATACTCGACCAAATTAGCTCAAACCGGAGGCAAATGAACGGTCTTGATCTGAGGATCAAAAGCCCTCTACCTATTTCTCGAAACCCTAACCCTAGAAGGCGCAGCAGGCCGAGTTTGATTGAGTCAAACTTTTCGGCGCCGTTTCTAACACGTCACTTGCCCCATCAAATTCTCCCAGCTCAGAACTCTCCATAAGATGTGTGAGCTATAGATAGAAAGCTCTTCGAGTCTAGTTTCTTTTGGTGGCTATGGTGTCGGCAGAAGAGTCAGATCTGGGGAGATATCCGGCGATTACTGAAGGTGTGACGGCAGGCCGTCGTCTACCTTCTTCCTTCCTTATTTCTTCAATTGAGGTAGGAATTCTCAACCAAAATTTGATCATGAATACATCATTTTATTCCTCTCGATGATATCTATCCAGTGGGAGTGAAAGCCCCAATTTTTATCAGGTATCTAGAGAGATATCAAGGCTTTTGTGAAGGGTTAGCAAGTTCGTTCTTCATTTCTAGCATCTTATTTCAACCTTCGATTCAGGTAGGTTTAATAGGCCAAACTCTAATTAACTTATATGATGTAATCAGCATCTTTTTAGCTTTCATTAGGAGTAGAAAGCCCTAAAATTCATGAAGCATGTTTAGAGAATTTCTACTCGTAGTAACAGCATGTTTAGACCTAGTTTTTGATGTGTTCATCCGAGTTGATTTCTGATTTCGAAGTATTAATCCTGATCCACATGAACCATATCATATATGGTTGGATTCAGCATTAAGTTAGCTTTCTTTTGATATAAGAAGCCCCAAATTCCATTGCATATAGTGAGAGAAATCTACGATTTAGTAGAGGCATGTCAAGAACTAGGGTTTCTTGTGTTCATCATAGAATAAGTTGTGTTTTAATTGATTTTTGTTGAAATTCGTATTTTAAATCTGTTGTATTATGACCCTAGTATGTATATGAAAAACCCTAGACCATGTGGTTAGGATCCCAACCCATTTAGACCCAAAATGGGTGAGTTCATGCGTTTTTCGGAAGCCCCGGCCGGTTCTGGGCTTGCAGGGGTCGACCCATCACCTGGCAGCCTAGGCAAGCCCGAGGGTCAACCCCAGGGGTCGACCCATTCGGCCCAGCGCGAGGGTCGACCCAAAGGGTCGACCCATGCTGCTGGATTTTGTGGGGGTCGACCCCAGGGGTCGACCCCAGGGGTCGACCCATCCAGCACCCAGCAAAGGGTCGACCCATGGGGTCGACCCATACGGCAAAATTGTAGGGGTCGACCCCTGGGGTCGACCCATTCTGCAGGAATTGTGAAGGGCGACCCCAGGGGTCGACCCATCTCACTGGCAGTCCCCATTTCTACAGGGGTCGACCCCAGGGGTCCACCCATACACCAGTAACCCAGTTTTTGTCATTTTTCGACCCGAGGATCGATCCGGATCATTGGGGGATCGACCCTTTCACTTAGACCTATTGAGAGTATATTCTTGAAGAACCAATAACCTATTCATGAAACCTTATGATTTAATTTATCTTGGTACCGACATGCAAACGTAGTGTAAAAACATGCCATTTATCATCTTCATTGCAATGTTTACAACAGTTAAATAGAAACCCACATAATTAGTGGTTAATTATGTAACTAAATTTCTGTTAATTGCTTGTTATTCGTTCATACGCGTCTTACGCGATCTTGTTCACTAGCTCATCACTTTGAATCATTCTTCTTGGCATCTTAACTTAATGTATAACTTAATCCTTGTTAATTTGGCTTGGAATTAGGATTAGTATGATCATTAGCTTGATGTTTAGTTGCTGTACTATAGTAGAACAGCGTGTTTAACTTTCTGACTTTTAACAAGTCGTTAGCCGGTTAGCGTGCTAGTATTGGTTTTACCAGATTGCACTGTTCATACCTTAGAGCGGCCCACTGTCTGCCGTTCTTTCTTGACCTCGCGGGCTGAGCTTCAGTCCAATTCCTGTATGTACGGCCATGTGTTAACCGTATATACCCTTGAGCGGCTCTCTTATGACCGCACATCTCTTGGAGATGAGTTTGACCGTGTTTTGTACTCAAGAATCCAAGGACAAGATTAGTCCATTAAATTTGAACTTATGACAGTAATTCCTCTGATTATATTGGCCATTAAAAATTGACTGAATGTCTGGACGGGTGGGACTTTGGACCCATTAAAATCAATGCCATCGCGTCATAGGGGCCCGGTCTGGTCCTGGGGAGAGCGCCCGAAAAATTATTGAGCCCATGGGATGTTAATGACATGGTGGGGCATTGCGCCGAATACTTGACTTGCTTGTTGCGTCTATGACAAAAATCTCTTGTTACTTGTTACTTGATCGTGTTTGAATGGATGTTAAATTACTTGCTTGATTGGCCAATTCTTTACTACTGTCTCTTGTTATATCTCATGTTGTAAATTCTTGTACTTGTTATCTTGTTAATTCTTGATATCATATATTTCTTGACCTTGTAAGATCTTGTTATTACTGTTGTTTCTTTATATCGTTATCATCTTTATTTCTTTTTAGCATGACATATCAAAAATGTAATTAACTTGTTAATCATGTAAACTTGCCTGTTATTTCCTACTGAGCGTCAGCTCATAGTTGTGTTTCCCCCCCTTTCCAGGCTTTTCAGGTGACGCACTTACCGATGGGGAAGGGCAGGAGTGATGTCTTGAGTGTATCAGTTCTAGTGTGTTAGCAGTGTTATCTTACTCTTAGTGGTGCTTTGGAGAGTATTTAAGTTTCGGTTATGTTTTTGAGGTTTAGTGGTTGTTATCCCAGTTGTAATAAGTTGATTTGAGATTATTGTATCAGTTGTGGTTTGTTTAATGATCAGTTAGTTATTCCCTTTTCATAGCACTTGTGTATATTTAGATTAATTCTCTCTCTTGCCAGCTTGTTTCTGACTGTACGTCCCGATATTCCGCGTCGGGGCGTGACACTTCTTACATCCAGAAGTCACATTTACTAAACTTGGCGTACAGCTGGTGATCCTTTAACAATTGCAATGCCACCCTCAAGTGCTCAACATGCTCCACTTCACTCTTACAGTATATCAAGATATCATCTATAAACACCACGACCCACTGATCTAGGTAGGGCCAGAACACAATATTCATCAACTGCATGAAAGCTGTAGGAGCATTCGTTAGTCCAAAAGGCATTACGACAAATTCAAAATGCATGTTCCTGCTACGGAAGGTAGTTTTAAAGATATCATCGTCCTTGATCCACAGCTGATGGTATCCCGATCGAAGATCAATTTTAGAGAAATATGATGCTCCTGCTATCTGATTGAACAGTTCATCTATCCTCGGCAATGGATACTTGTTCTTGACAGTAAGCTGGTTCAATTGCCGATTGTCAATGCACAGTCTCAATGAACAATCCTGCTTTCGTATGAACGACACGGGGGCTCCCCACGGGGATGTACTAGGGCGAATAAACCTCTTCTCGAGCAACTCATTAATTGCCTCTTTAATTCTCTCAACTCTACAAGAGACATACGGTACGGAGCCTTAGAAACAGGGGACGCGCCAGGAATTAGATCAATAGAAAAGACTACCTCTCTCATAGGCAGAAGTCCTGGCAAATCCTCAAGAAAGACATCTGGAAAATCTTGGACAATAGGGATATCCTTAATCTCAGACTCCTTATTATTAGTTAAAGAAACCAAGGCTAGAAAAGTCTGACATCCTTTTTTCATTAACTTCTCAGCTCGAAGGGCCGAAATGAGCGGCACATACGTAGAGTGCCTAACCCCAACAAAAGAAAGCTCGGGGTGTCCAGAAAAAGACACGGAGCTAGTACTACAATGAACACTGGCCTCATTTCTAGCCAACCAATCCACTCCTAGGATTACATCATACTCTTTCATTGCCATACAAACCAAATCAGCTGGCATATTCTGTTCATTAATCAGGATCTTACTAGAAGGGTAGTAATATTTGATTGCTGAACCCGAACCAATTGGAGTTAAAATTTCCAATAGAGAATTCATCAATACCAGTTTCATAGATAAAGACTTAGCAAAATTCTGAGAAATAAAAGAATGTGTTGCTCCAGTATCGAATAGAACAAAAGCTGGCTTATCAGAGATAATAAGCGTACCTTCAACAAGTCCACCCTCCTCGGCGGTTTCAGTCTTAGTCTCCTATAGGGCTTGACGCTTACCATGCTGCTTCTGGCCTCCTTGCGGCTTGCTCGGAGTAGCTTGGTCTGACAAGAGGGGACACTCAGGAATACGATGGTCCCGGCTTCCACAACGTAAACAGGCACCTAGCTTGCGCCAACACTCCTCTATATTGTGACCTGGTCGGTCACAAAACTTGCAAATAGTCTTAGACTAGGCAGTCGAACCTGCATTGGGCCTTTTCTATCCATTGTGGGGTTTAAAATTCCCAGAGCTAGTGGTCTGCTCTTTCTTAGGGTTCTTTCCTCGGATCCTCTCAGTCATCTCTAATGTGTCTTCCAAAACTTGAGCTTTTCTCACCATCTCTGCATAGGTCTGAATTTCCAAAGGTGCCAACTGGTTAATATAATGGAGCTTCAACCCGTTCATAAAACGCTTGGCCTTCATCTTCTCGGTGGATATCAAGTACGTTGCATATCGGGATAGTCTGGCAAACTGAGCTTCATATTCAGCAACTGATAGGTTCCTCTGTTTCAGAGCAGCAAACTATGCCGCCTTCTTCTCTTGCACCCGGTCCGAGAAGTACTTGCTATTAAAGTGTTCCCTGAATTCATCCCTTGTTGCTCGCCTATTTTCGAGCGTAGCTTCTATAGCCTCCCACCAAGTGCGTGCATCACGTTCCAGCTGAAAAGTTGCCAAGAGAACTCGATTCTGGTCACCGCACTGCATTACTCTAAAAACTCGCTCCATCTCCTTCAGCCAATTCTTTGCTTTGTCGGGATCCGCCGATCCACCAAAACGCGGGGGATTCGAGCCTTGAAAATTTCGGTGGAGATCACCGGATCCATGGTGTGCTGCTCCACCTTGTGCCACATGCTGGAGGGCCTGAGTCAAGCCTTGCACGGTTCATTGCATATCTCTCCACTGCGCACATTCTTCCACCATCAAAATATACTCCTACATACGTGCAATTAAAGTTATTTAAAAACAGTTTAGCAAGAATCTTTTAGAGTTTACTAGTTAACTCAACCGCAAGTCTCTACCCAATCTTGTCGGGTTAGAACCTTAGACTTTAACAAGGTTATGGGTTCTACAATATCACAAATAACCTAGGAACTTAAAAACCTAGGCTCTAATACCATAAAACTATTGGAGAGGGGAAATCTCGTCGCCCGTACGGAGAGGCCAAAAGAGGTCCAACCAGACCGAACGAGGCCTAACTCCTTGAAGTGGTAGCCCCCGGGCCCACTTAGTATAAAGCCCAAAAACACACTCGGTACAAGCGCTTCCTAGGCAGCCTTTGGGTTGGGAAGTTCGAGCATCAGTTCGATCGAGAAAGCTCCCCCGGAGCCCCCTATTCCCTGTCCCGACCATGCAATCATCGCTCGGGAGACCACTCTTGGGCTAGTGCCTATCGCTCGGGCTCACTGATGGAAGCTTATTGATTATGGCCATTGCAAGTCCCTTAATGGCAGGAAGCTCAAGAGGATAGGGGAGACCAAGAGTCCGTGTGCTATAAAGGAGCCTGCATGAAGGACGTAACTCCCCCTAAGACCGCTCCGCTTACAGGGATCAGTCGCACAACGGGCCACTATTTAAACTGGAAATACCCTACTACAAGAGGTAAGCCAGGCAAGAGCCAAAAACCCTAAGCAGGAACCACTTCACCTTTTGGTGGAGTGGGATCTCGCGCTCCCACCTTCCTCCTAGCTCTTCCTTTCGCATCTGAGCTCTACTACTTTGCTGACTTAAGCATCGAAGGGTATTCCCCAGGGATCTATCCACGGACACCTCTGACTCGTTTCCCTTCTTGTAGTTCATACTTCAAGTGTATGTGGTCATCCTCTTCCACGCTCAGGAGTAGTGCGAGATAGCCCCTCTTCATCTGGCGCCGTCTGTGGGAAACGAACAAAGAGCCATCATGGTGCGAAGAAATTCTGGTAGGAGGGCTTCCGGCGACCTGGGGAAAGCCCTGGTGATGGAAGAAGGTGCACCTTCTCTCCCCACAGAGAATTCCCCGTCAGGCAACCACGCCAAAGAAATACCTTCATCGGTGGCGGGGGAAGAGCTTCCTGGCGGGAGCACCGACGCCATCCGAACCCTCAATGCAAAACTGGATGTCCTCGTGGATCTCATGAGGGCCCAGGCAGCCAGGGAGGAGAAGTCGCAGCTCCCCCGGAAGAGCCCCCCATGTGGAGATGCCTCTCAGTAAACCGCTGGAGGCCGTTTTACCCTCCGGGGGCGACGGCTCATTCGCAACCTATCAAGAGGACCATCACATGCCCCTCCCCCGGAGTAGGAAGCCTCCTCAACCCCGAGAAGGGAGAAGACCAGAGCACGCCGATAGTTTCTGGAAGTCGAGGGCCCCGAGGATCATTGGGACAGCATGCAAGAGCCCCCCCCGCCCAGCCCCTCGGGCCAGCGACAACCGAAGCTGTCTCTCCGGCTGCGAGACTTTGAGATGCGTTTCACGGAGCAAGAGCGTGCCCTCCGCGCCTTGCAGAAGACCTCTCCCATGGAGGATGAGGAGCGATCCCCGTTCTCCGATTATATTTTGAAGGCAGAGATATCCCCTATGATTTCACTCTCGACCTTCAAGTCGTACGACGGCCAGGGAGACCCGACCGACCACTACGACAACTTCAATGCCCTAATGGCCTTGCACGGGGCGTCCGACGTAATCAAGTGCCGAGCATTCGTGACCACTCTAGTTCACGGTGCTCAGGCTTGGTTCAGGGCCCTCGCCTCCAGTAGCATCCATAACTTCGAGCAATTCGGGCGAGTGTTCAAGGAAAGCTTCGCCGGCAGCTGTCCACCCCGGTCAGTGGCGGGATTATTGACCCTCAAGCAGGAACAGGGGGAGAAGTTGCGGGCTTATATCAATCGATTCAAATTGAAATCTTTGCGCATCCCCTGCCTGGATGTGGCCTCTGCCATCACCGTATTGACTGGGGGTACCCGTGACAAGAACCTGCGACGCATAGTGCTTCATCCTCCCACCTCTCTTGCCGAGCTAGTGACCCTGGCCTTGCGCCATGCAGAGTGCGAGGAAGCCCTCAGCGCCTGCCGAGGCACGACAGGCTCGGGTCAGGAGGGGGACAAGAAGCGACCGTCCAAGCAACGGACGGGCCAAGGAAAAAGGTGGAACCAGGACAAAGACCAAAAAGAGCCGTCCCGGAAGTACGAGCGGTATACCCCTCTTACCACTCCCGTCTACGAAATTTATGAAGACATCAAAGGCTCGGGCCTCCTCAGCCAACCCGAGCCTATGAAAGCCAAGCACCACAATCGCTGCAAGCATTGCCTGTTCCACAGCGACCACGGGCATCACACCAGTGATTGCCATCAACTTCAAGATGAGATCGAGTGCCTCGTCCGCCAGGGACACCTATCCCGATATGTGTCCAGGCTAAGGGAAGATCGAGGCGCCCCTGAAAAGATCGACAATGCTCCCCGCGGAGTCAACATCAATGTCATCGCGGGTGGTGCGGCATCAGCCGGAGATAGCAGCCGAGGAAGAAAGCGTCACATCGAGCGGGCGAGCCGAGCCTCCATTGAGCACCCTATGTCCCCGCAGGTGAGCAAATTGCAGGCCCTGGTATTCTCCGACCAGGACCTGGAAGGGTTAACCACCCCGCACGATGACGCTCTCATTGTATCGGTTACAATAAACCATTGTAACGTAGCTAGGATCTTAGTTGACAATGGTAGTGCCCCTGATATATTATCCTATGAATGTTTTCTCAAGATGGGAGAGAATCCATCTAAACTTTGCCCGATCCGAACCCCCCTATGTGGGTTCAACGGCCAGGCAACTTATCTTGAGGGAGCCCTGAGCCTTCCAGTTATTATTGGCACCCCGCCCAAAACCGTTACGGTTATGGTAGACTTCATCGTGATTAAAGGGATGACGGCATATAATGCCATCTTCGGTCGAGGCATTCTCAGCTGAATGAAAGTGGTTCCCTCTACCTTTCACCAAAAAATGAAGTTCCCCACCAAACATGGCGTAGGGGAAGTCCAAGGTAACCATGCATTGGCTAGACGGTGCTATATAATCTCGGTCGAAGCCACTTGGCCGGAAGGGAAAAAAGGAGTAAAGGGAGGCGAAGAGGGACCCGCAACATCTGAGCCTGGTGGTGAGTTGCTAACAATCTTCCTTAACGGTGACCCGACTCTAGGAGTAAAAATCGAGCCGATCTACGACTTGAGGAACATAAAAAATATAAGGATTTCCTTGCCCGGTATATCCGAGTCTTTGCATGGTCTGATGAGCACCTTCCCGGGATCCCGGGAGATGTGGTGATGCACAAGCTCAACCTTGACCCAATGGTGAAGCCAGTCCAACAACACAGGAGAAAGCATGCCCTAGAGAAGCAAGTGGTAATAAAAGAGCAAGTCATCAAGGGGCAGAAGACTGGCCTTTTTTCCCCGGTCATGTACCCTATGTGGCTCGCCAACGCCGTCCTTGTATCAAAGGCTTCTAGGAAATGGCGAATGTGCATGGACTTCACCGACCTCAACCAGGCTACCCCGAAGGATTGCTACCCGTTGCAAAGCCTCGATCAACTGGTCGACTCAACCTCTGGCAACGAGCTACTCAGCTTCCTGGATGCCTACTCCGGCTACCATCAGATGAGGATGGACCGGGAGGACATCGAGAAGACCGCCTTCATCACCGACTTCGGCGTACACTACTACACCCGGATGTCGTTCGGGCTAAAGAATGCCAGAGTGACATATCAGAGACTGATCAACCACATCTTCGAAGGACAGCTCGATCGAAACATCGAGGCCTATATTGATGACATGCTCGTCAAAATGCCAAAGGCCGAAGACCACCTCCCTGACTAAGCCGAGACCTTCAACACCCTCCTAAAGTGCAGCATGAAGCTCAACCCTGCCAAATGCACCTTCGGAGTCAGATCCGGGAAGTTCCTAGGCTTCCTGGTAACTCAGCGTGGGATTGAGGCCAACCTTGACAAGGTCCAGGTCATCCTGGACATGCGGCCGCCCACCTGCATCAAGGACGTCCAACGCCTTATGGGGTGCATTGCTGCGGTCAACCATTTCCTATCCCGGGCGACCGAACGATGCTTACCCTTCTTCAAATTGTTGAGGGGACCCAAAATGGCATCTGCTACATTCGCCTGGGATGAGGAATGTCAGAAGGTGTTCGCCGAACTCAAGGAATTCTTGGCCTCGCTCTCGGTACTGTCCAAGACGGTCCAAGGCGAAGCTCTATACCTCTATCTCTCGGTGACCCCTTCTACAGTGAGCTTGGTCCTAGTTAGGAATGACGTAGGGATCGAGAGACTAGTTTACTATGCTAGCAAGGTGCTTAATGAAGCTGAGAGAAGGTACCCCGTAACCGAGAAACTCGTGCTAGCGTTGGTTACCTCGGCCAAGCACCTCCGACCCTACTTTCAAGGGCACTCCATCGTCGTATTAACTGGTGAACCCCTGAAGAAGATTCTCTTTCACCCTGAAGCCTCGGGATGTCTTGTCAAATGGGCCATCATGCTCGGGGCCTACGATATCTCGTATTGCCCCCGCTCGGCCATCAAAGGACAGGCTCTCGCAGACTTCATCATCGAAAGCACGGTCGCGATTGAAGAAGTACCTCCACCAGTGCCCGGGCCCACTTGGGATCTGTTCGTCGATGGGTCCTCCAACTCGGTCGGATGCGGTGCCAGTGTCCTCCTCAAGTCCCCCGAAGGATCGGAGCTGCGGTACGCCCTGAACTTTAACTTCCAGGCATCCAACAACGCTTCCGAGTACGGAGCCCTTATCTCAGGGGCCAGGATGGCTCGACGACTGGGGGCTGAGCGGGTCAGAATCCACACTGACTCCCAATTGGTCGCTAGCTAGGTCAACAGTGATTACGAAGCTCGGGAAGGATAAATCGTCAAGTACCTCCAGGCGGTCAAGAGGATGGCCCAACTCTTCGAGAGCTTTGAGGTAGTCTGGATAGCTTGGGAGGAAAACTCTCGAGCGGACGCCCTCTCTCGACTGGCCTCCTCGCTCGACCCCACAGGTACACGATCGATCTTTCTCAAAGATCTCGGGCGGCCGAGCATCGAGTCCGAGCTTATGACCATTGACCCGGCACCCCCGAGCGACTGGCGGACCCCCTACATATTCTGGCTCCGGGATTCTCAAGAGCTCCCCGACCCTCTGGAGGCTCGGAAGCTCAAGTACCAAGCTCGGCATTTTGTCATGCTGGACGATGCCTTGTACCGCAGATCTTTCTCAGGTCCCCTCCTCAAGTGCATCAGCACTGACGAAGCCAGCCGAGCGGTTAGGGAAGTACATGAAGGCACCTACGGCGCGCACCAAGGAGGAAGACCACTCGCCAGGATCCGGCTTCGGCAGGGTTACTTGGTGCGGACACCAGAGCGAGCGAGAAGCACGAACCGGTGAGCCGTCGGTACCGTACGCGGAGCACCACTCTGGCTACCTCAGCTTCCATCTGGCTCGGAGACAGCCTGGAGACTCCCCCTTGAGTCTTGGTATTTATAGTTTTCATTGGACTTGTTTGTGTGTAGTGTGTATTTTATTCAGTTTGTAATTCAAATTGTAACAGGGGTTTATTTGTAATTTGGGACCACTTGGGTCCCGCGGGCCCCCTACCCCTTCTCCCATTGATCCACCTCACCTCTAGGGCCCATGTGGGGTTAGTCAACCTTCCATTGTGGGCTTCTAGAAGAGTTAGACCAAGGGGGGGACAAGAGGTTAACAAAGTCCAAAGTGGAACCACCCAAAGTCAAGGGGGCGCCCCTCTTTTAATGTATTTTATTTGGTTTGTATTTTAATTTTAATTTGGTCCAAACCACACGGGGGAATAAAATGTGGACTCCCTCTTTTACCCCTTCCCAACCCTAGATCTAGGGTTAGTTGATGTCTTTTTTTATTTCATATATATTGCTTGTATTTTCATTTTGAAGGGAATTAATGTAAAGAAAATCTTGAATTTCCTCCAAAGGAGCAAGGGCCGCCCCTCTCTCTCTCTCTCCTCTCTTCTTCTTGCAGCTGGGAAGGCTGTGTTCTGAGGTGGGAAGCCTCATCTATCTGGTGTGGAGTTCGTCGTTGCCACCGCCGCCGCCATCGAGCCGCCCTTGCACCGCCATCGCCTCCGGCGGTATTCTGCCAATCGGGTGACAACAGGCTATTCTCAGATTTTTAGCTCTCAGCCATGAGTTCATATGGAGCCCAAACTTTCGGGTGAGTTACCGGGGTCATCACCACTTCCCGAAAAATTTGGTTGGGCTTCAAGCTTCCATTTTGCAATTTTTCATTTTCGTTCTTCCTTTCCACCCAGATCTGTCAGCTTTCAGTCCAGCTTCATAGTAGCTCTGAGTTTTCCCTCTTCGGACCTTTTCTTGATTTTTTCTTGAGCCCCCAATTTTACTGGAGGTTATTTCCAACACCCCCTCCATCCACGAATTTTCGTCGAATTTCTAAAGGCCTTCACCTATTTCCTAAAAATCACTTCATATCTCCACTCAGTTCTGTCTGCCTCTATCCAGATCCGACCATCCACCAGTATAAAATATCTTTCCCCATCTAAACCTCCACCAAATTGGTCATAAGAATTATTGCCGTTTTCCTCTATCTCCCCTCTACAACTTTTATGAACAGCTAGAGGTCTGAATCTGAGGTTTACTTCACGGTCAATGCCAACTCTCAGGAAACTTCCTTTCTATCCGGCTAGATCTGAAACAGAGATCAGTCCGGTTCATAAATCTGCGAACAAATGTACAGTCCCCATGAATTTTCTGGAGTCACAGAGGGTCGAAGGATTTTGAGAGAGCTTTCCAACGATAGCTCTTGTGCATCGATCTGATGTCGGGAGTGATCGCAGCAACAGATCTCGCTGGATCGCGCGCGATAAAACAGAAGCAGTAGATCCGTGGGTAGCAACTCCAAGACTTGGAGATCGGAGCCGATCGGCCTCCGACCGGTGTTCTAGCCTGGCCACCATCCAGGGGAGCGTGCCACCAGGTGTCACCATCACAGCGGGACCCACCCCGCCAGGTCCGGAGGACTGAGCAGCACGTGGGCCCCATGTACCCGCAGATCGTGCCGTCCGGACAGCACTAAAAGGTGAGTTTCGGCACCGTCGGAGCGACATCAAGATGCTACATGTCAACCAACTTCCCGAGACTCCCGGGCCCCACATGTGACCTGTTACCTCCCTGCGTGGAGTGGGTGAAAACTTTGTATTGTAGTAAAACTTGTTTAATTGGGAGTACGGATTTGGCCGGGGTTGCCTTCCCCACATCGGGTGCGTGGAGGTACGATCATAACTTCTTGGCATTACATTGCTTAGCTAGTATATGGTCATATGCCGCTATGAGAGCGTAGGGATCTATCCCGTGAGTCCATGTCACCGCTGTGAGCGAGAGAGTGACCCGTCCTGTGGCTCGATCCGAGAACGGAAGTGAGTCGACCACCCTTGACTCTGCCGGTTTCTCAACCGCGCGGATCCGCGTTTCCCCTCGTTTGGGACGACGAGTGAGCTTGCATTTCTGTTAGCGATGTATAGCCCATAGGAACTCTTATTGTCGGGCCAAAGTGTCTCCATTGTTGTATTTTGCTGGTCGTGTCCGCATTTAGAGTCTGAGGTCCGCATCACTTAGAATCGGTTCCTGTGTCCGTCTCGCATCAGTTTGGTATCAGAGCGAGTCGAGTCTAGGGTAGTCATTGCATGAGTCTTGCACAGTCTAAGTCGAGTCTAGGATCATCATTATTTTCAAAACAAAAAAAGTGTTTTAAAATTGCATTTCATCCCGATAATTTGGTATTTTAAAAGGTGTTGTCCGAACGTTAGGCTACGCCTATCGGGAAGGCCGCACACTTGCGCGAGTGATCTTCGGATCGATTAACTCCGCCACGTACCAGATATTGGTTTAGGTCTAGGTGCGTTAGTTGGTGTTTACATTAGTCTGTGTCTCCTAGTTCGTGTGTCTTTGCATGCCCACCCGTCGAGGTACCCAATACTCGCCACCTGCACCTATGGCGGATTCCCGAGCCCGTAGCTATGACGAGCCCTCAACGGCCGAGATGTTTCGAGCCCTCATGGATCATCTTGATATGCATATGGATGGCCTTTGTACGCATCTAGATGGTGTAGGAATGCGTCTAGAAGGGAGGATGAAAGCCCTCGAGGATATGGCCGAAGCTTCGGACCAGTCCATCCAGGGTCTTGTCGGGAGGATTGCCGTCCTCGAGAGGGCCCCAGCGGCGGCGCAACCCGCGCCGACCAATGGTCAACAGGAGCCGGCTTAGCAACCTGCTGCACCAAGAGCTCAGGCGGTAGATGTTGGGAGGCAACAGGTGCATGAGGTGGCTGACTATGCATCTGATAATGAGCAAGGGGGATATGGTCATCGTAACCAACGATGGAATCGTGATGACGATGATGACGACCACGTTCTTCGGAGCGTGCGTGCGGACCCTCCCCTTTTTAGCGAGTCCTTGGACCCGAAAGTCTATTTAGTTTGGGAGGCCGACATGGATCGGTACTTTGAGTGGTTTGAGATGACGGACCACCGGAGAGTTTGATACGCGAAGATGAAGTTGAATGGGCCGGCCCAAACTTATTGGACCAATGTGGAGAGCCTGCTAAATCAGTGACGTCAACCCCCGATCGGTACTTGGGATGACATGAAAATGAAATTGAGGGAGAAGTACCTTCCTGCCTCAGATCGCCAACGTCTCATAGACAAATGGCAAAGTCTCTCCCAAGGGAACTGATCCGTGACTGAGTACACCACCGAGTTTGATGAGTATTATTTGCGGTGTGGAGTTACGGAAGAGAGCACCATGACCATATCACGCTTTCGGAGAGGTCTGCGGCCAAACTATCAATATGAACTTTTTCGCCACAATGTGACCACTTTAGAACAGGCGTATCAGGTTGCTCTCGAATTGGAGCAATTCGAGGCTGAGTTCGAGTCTACCCATCGGTTGGGCTCCTTCCCCCTTCGTAGTGTCGAGCCCCGTGGCACTTCTGGCATGTACCCGAGGGCCCCCACAGCCCGACCTCAAAAGCCCACTCACCCCAAGCCGCTCGCTCCTAGGCCTCACCCTCCACCTCCAAGGGACCTTCCTCGTCCCCAACAACTTACGGCACCCGTCGCCCGTCCACCGGCACCCGCACCTCCTACTCATCCCTTGTTGCCTTCACCTCCTATCTGTCGGGAGTATAAAGGGAAAGGACCTTTGATTGGAGAGCCTAGTGGATCACGGCAGCAGTGGTATCGCTCCAATGGGTTTGGCCATTTCGCCAATCAGTGTCCCACTCGCCCATCTCTTGTCATTGGGGACACACAGGCCGAGGACGCCACCCCTACGGATCTCGTGTTAGTCAGCTATGAAGCAGATCCGGAGCTAGCTGATGAGTATTATGAGGCCGAAGGTGATGGCCAAGATGCCCAGCATCCGGACGATACCCACTTAGGGGTCGTCAGGTGTATTCTCACCCAGCCACAGGCCAGTGATGACTAGCGTCGGACCACTATCTTTCATACATTCTGTAGGCTGGGCAAGCAAGTTTGTAAGGTGATCATCGATAGTGGGAGTTGCATCAATGTAATCTCCACGGGCACTGTCTCCAGTCTTGGTCTTACACCCGTGGATCTTCTTTGCCCCTATCGAGTATCATGGGTGGATTCCACCTCCATTCCGATCAGGCTGCGGTGTCTGGTCCCACTGCAATTCCATGCCTACCGTGATGAGATCTGGTGTGATGTCCTCCCCATGGAGGTGGGTAGCATTATTCTTGGTAGGCCTTGGTTATTTGATCGGGATGCCACACTTCATGGCTGGTCGAACACCTGTACCTTCGACCATGCTGGCCAACAGATTCTCCTCCATCCCTCTCAACCCAAGAAGCCTTTAGTTAGGGGTCCTACTGGTCCTAGTACTCCGGAGCCTTCCATTCCCGGGCCCAGTACCCCACCCCCAGCTCGGGCTATGACCGTTACATCTGGCCCAGGCGAGCCCTCGACTAGGAGATTGATGATGATTAGCTCCCGAAAAATGGAGCGGGAGGCTAGTAAGGGCTGCCATGTGTTTGCTATTACGGTCCGAGAGGTGGATCCGAAGCCCGAGGGTGAACTCCCACCCGATGTAATTCCTATTCTGCAGGAGTTCGCTGATATTTTTCCTGAGGAGCTTCCCGAGGGACTCCCACCCATGCGGGATATTCAGCATGCTATCGACCTGATTCCGGCTCCTCATTGCCCAATCTTCCTCATTATCGCAGGAGTCCCACGGAACATGTCGAGCTAAAATGGCAGGTCGATGAGTTGATGCAGAGAGGGTCTATTCTGGATAGCATGAGTCCGTGTGCTGTTCCCGCATTACTCGTCCCAAAGAAGGATGGCATGTGAGAATGTGCATTGATAGTCGTGCCATCAACAAAATCACCGTGAAGTACATGTTCCCTATTCCCCGCCTAGATGATATGCTAGACATGATGGCCGGTGCCACTATCTTCTCGAAGATCGATCTTAAGAGTGGTTTCCACCAGGTGAGGATTAGGCCAGGTGATGAGTGGAAGACCGCATTTAAGACCCAGGATGGTCTATATGAGTGGTTGGTTATGCCCTTTGGGTTGACCAATGCCCCTAGCACTTTCATGCGACTCATGACTCAGGTCCTTCGACCTTTCATTGGAGTCTTTGTGGTTGTGTATTTTGATGATATCCTTATATATAGTCGCACTAAAGGGGACCACCTAGACTATCTAAGGCAGGTATGTCTGCTTTTGAGGTGAGAGCAGTTGTTTGCAAACCCACAGAAGTGTGCCTTCATGACACCTCAGCTTACCTTCTTGGGTTTTATTGTGTCTAGTACTGGGCTCTCCGCCGATCCGGAGAAGGTCCGGGTGATTGTTGATTGGCCGGAGCCCCGTACGGTCCATGATATTTGCAGCTTCCATGGCCTTGCGAACTTCTATTGTCGTTTCATCCGCAGATTTAGCTCCGTCACTGCCCCGATCACGGACTGTATTCGGAAGGGCACATTTGTATGGACGAAGTCCGCAGCTGCTACCTTCAAGGACATCAAGGAGCGCATGACCCAGACACCGATCCTTCGATTACCAGATTTCTCGAAGGTGTTTGAGGTCTCTTGTGATGCGTCGGGTGTTGGGATAGGAGGAGTGTTAAGCCAGGAGGCCCACCCAGTCGCATATTTCAGTGAAAAGTTGAATGACGCGAAACTGCGATACTCCACTTATGATAAGGAATTCTACGCAGTTGTTCATGCTCTTAGGCATTTGAGGCACTATCTATTACATCAGGAGTTTGTCTTATACTCCGATCATGAGGCTTTGAGATACCTCCATTCCCAAAAGAAGCTTAATGTGCGTCACAGCCGATGGGTTGAGTATCTCCAGTAGTACACATTTGTGCTTAAACATAAGGCTGGAGTGGAGAACAAGGTGGCCGATGTCTTGAGTCGGCGTGCTTGTCTGCTGACCACCATGAGTGCCGAGGTCATAGGGTTAGAGAAGATGAGAAAGGCCTATGTTGACTGTTCTGACTTCGGTCAGATTTATACCACTCTCCAGGCCGGACCCTCGAGAGATCATGATGACTATGTGCTCCAGGAGGGTTACCTCTTTCGAGGAGGCAGGCTTTGTGTTCCCCGAACTTCGGTTCGAGACTTCTTAGTCTGAAAATTACATGCGGGAGGTCTAGCCGGCCACTTTGGTCAGAACAAGACTATCGAGGCTGTTGAGCATAGATTTTATTGGCCGAGCTTGAAGAGAGATGTTGCTCATATTGTGGCCCAGTGCCGTACATGTGCTACGGCCAAGATGAAGAAGCAAAGCTCGGGTCTTTATACGTCTCTCCCCGTACCTCTAGGAAGCATGATTTGGTCTATGTGGTGGTTGACCGATTCTCGAAGATGGCCCTTTTCATTCCTTGCTTGAAGACTTCGGATGCTTCGAGGGTAGCCCGCCTATTCCTTACTCATGTGGTGTGCAAGTTCGGGTTGCCTCATACCATAGTGTCTGACCGCGACATTAGATTCACCAGTTATTTTTGGAAGACATTGTGGCATATGTTGGGTAATCACCTCAAGTTTTTCACTGCATATCATCCCCAGACAGATGGTCAGACTGAGGTGGTCAATAGGAGTCTGGGTGACCTTTTGAGGTGACTTGTCAAGGATCGTGTAGGGGATTGGGATCTCTTACTACCACTGGCAGAATTTGCATATAACGATTCGGTTAACAGGTCTACCGGCATGAGTCCATTCGAGATTGTCACAGGTCGTAGGCCTAGGAAGCTATTGGATCTTGTTCCCATGCCCATTCATGCATGAGCGTCTGAGTCTGTCGAGTCTTTTGCTAGGCATGTTAGGAGTTTACATGACGACATCCGTCGTTACATTGAGGCCAGCAATGCACGGTATAAGGAGTTAGCTGATGCCCATCGACACCACCGAGAGTTCTAAGAGGGTGAATATGTCATGATCAGGGTAAGACCTGAACGGTTTCCCTCTAGAACCGTAAAGAAATTACAAGCTCGCAGAGCCGGTCCATTTAGAGTGTTGAAACGTGTTAGATCTAATGCGTATGTTGTGGACCTGCCCGAGGAATATGGTATAAGCTCAACTTTCAATGTGTCGGATCTAGTTGCATATAGGGACCCAGCGGTGATCCCTAGTGAGCCTTTTAAGCCATCTCCTCCCATTGAGAGTGATCCCTCACCTGAGTGTCCACCACCAGCCACATTTCCACAGCAGCGAGAGCATATCGATCATATACTGGATGAGCAGGTGACAGTTACCAAGAGTGGATCTTACCCGCGCTACCTATTGCATTGGAGAGGGCGACCCACCACCGAGGATACTTGGATTACCCATGGAGAGTTGCAGCGAATAGATCCGGACCTATTGGAGCACTACCAGAGCGATGCTGACCCTTCCTCGACAGGATCGAGTTTCTCCCACCCGGGGAGAATTGGTGCGGACACCAGAGCGAGCGAGAAGCACGAACCGACGAGTCGTCGGTACCGTACGTGGAGCACCACTCGGGCTACCTCGGCTTCCATCTGGCTCGGAGACAGCCTGGAGACTCCCCCTTGAGTCTCGATATTTATAGTATTCATTGGACTTGTTTGTGTGTAGTGTGTATTTTATTCAGTTTGTAATTCAGATTATAACAGGGGTTTATTTGTAATTTGGGACCACCTGGGTCCCGCGGGCCCCCTACCCCTTCTCCCATTGATCCACCTCACCTCTAGGGCCCATGTGGGGTCAGTCAACCTTCCATTGTGGGATTCTAGAAGAGTTGGACCAAGGGGGGGACAAGAGGTTAACAAAGTCCAAAGTGGAACCACCCAAAGTCAAGGGGGCACCCCTCTTTTAATGTATTTTATTTGGTCCAAACCACATGCGGGGAATAAAATGTGGACTCCCTCTTTTACCCCTCCCCAACCCTAGATCTAGGGTTAGTTGATGTCTTTTTGTATTTCATATATATTGCTTGTATTTTCATTTTAAAGGGAATTAATGCAAAGAAAATCTTGAATTTCCTCCAAAAGAGCAAGGGCCACCCCTCTCTCTCTCTCCTCCCTTCTTCTTGCATCTGGGAAGGCTGTGTTCTGAGGTGAGAAGCCTCATCTATCTGGTGTGGAGTTCGTCGTTGCCGCCGCCGCCGCCATCGAGCCGCCGTTGCACCGCCATCGCCTCCGTCAGTATTCTGCCAATCGGGTGACAACAGGCCATTCTCATATTTTTAGCTCTCAGCCACGAGTTCATCTGGAGCCCAAACACTCAGGGTGAGTTCCATGGGTCTTCACCATATCCCAAAAATTTTGGTTGGGCTTCAAGCTTCCATTTCGCAATTTTCCATTTTCGTTCTTCCATTCCACCAAGATCTGCCAGCTTTCAGTCCAGATTCACAGTAGCTCTGAGTTTCCGCTCTTCGGACCTCTTCTTGATTTTTGCATGAGCCCCCAATTTTACTGAAGGTTTTTTTAAACACCCCCTCCATCCACGAATTTTCGTGGAATTTATAAAGGCCTTCACCTATTTTCTAAAAATCACTTTCAGATCTCCACTCAGTTTTGTCTGCCTCTATCCAGATCCGACCATCCACCAGTATAAAATATATTTCCCAATCCAAACCTCCACCAAATCAGTCATAATGATTATTTCTGTTTTCCTCTCTCTCCCCTCTACAACTTTCATGAAGAGCTCGAGGTCTGAATCTGAGGTCTACTTCACAGTCAATGCCAACTCTCAGGAAACTTCCTTTTTGTCTGGCCAGATCTGAAACAGAGATCAGTCTGGTTCATAAATCTGCCAACAAAAGTACAATCCCCACGAATTTTCGGGAGTCATATAGAGTCGAAGGATTTCGAGAGAGCTTTCCAACGATAGCTATTGTGCATCGATCCGACGTCGGGAGTGATCGCAGTAACAGATCTCGCTGGATCGCGCGCGACAAAACAGAAGCAGCAGATCCGTGGGCAGCAACTCCAAGACTTGGAGATCGGAGCCGATCGGCCTCCGATCGGTGTTCCAGCCCGGCCGCCGTCCAGGGGAGCACACCACCAGGTGTCACCATCATAGCGGGACCCACCCCGCCAGGTCCGGAGGACTGAGCAGCACGTGGGCCCCACGTACCCGCAGATCGCACCGTCCAAACAGCACTAAAACCTGAGTTTCGGCACCGTCGGAGCGACATCAAGATGCTGCCCGTCAACCCACTTCCCGAGACTCCCGGGCCCCACATGTGACCTGTTACCTCCCTGCGTGGAGTGGGTCAAAACTTTGTACTGCAGTAAAACTTGTTTAACCGGGAGTACGGATTTGGCCGGGGTTGTCTTCCCCACGCCAGGTGCGCGGAGGTATGATCGTAACTTCTTGACATTACTTTGCTTAGCTAGTATATGGTCATACGCCACTGTGAGAGTGTAGGGATCTAACCCGTGAGTCCATGTCACCGCTGTGAGAGAGAGAGAGTGACCCGTCCCGTGGCTCGATCCGAGCACGGAAGTGAGTCGACCACCCTTGACTCTGCCGGTTTCTCAACCGTGAGGATCCACGTTTCCCCTCGCTTGGGACGACGAGTGAGCTTGCGTTTCTGTTAGCGACGTATAGCCCATAGGAACTCTTAGTGTCGGGCCAAAGTGTCTCCATTATTGTATGTTGCTGGTCGTGTCCACATTTAGAGTCCGAGGTCCGCATAAGTTAGAATCGGTTCCCGTGTCCGTCCCACATCATTACTGGTGGCCCACTCTCCAACGCGACTGCACGACCTACGTACAGAAGTGCGATCGATGTCAGTGCTTCGACCACCTGATCCATCAACCCACCGCGGAGCTCATAACCCTTGTTGAGTCGTACCCTTTCGTTCGGTGGGGGATCGACATCCTGCGGCCATTCCCCACAGCCCAAGCTCTGAAGAAGTTCGTCATCGTCGCCATCGACTATTTCACCAAGTGGATCGAGGCCGAAGCCACCATCAGGATCACCGAGTCAGTCGTATGGAGTTTTGTTTGGAAGTCGATCATCTATCGCTACGGTGTCCCCCGAGTGATCGTGAGCGATAACGGTCGGCAGTTTGATTCTCATTACTTCAGACACAGATGTGCCAACCTAAACATTCGCAACCACTTCACTTCGGTAGCCCACCCTCAGGCTAACGGACTGGTCAAAAATGCCAATAAGACTATCTTAAAAGGCATCAAAACCAGGCTTGGCAAGGCCAAGGGTAGTTGGCTCGAGGAATTATCGAGCGTACTATGGTCGCACCGACTACTCCAAGGACGGCTACCGGTGAAACACCTTTTCAGCTGGTGTATGGCACGGAAGCCGTAATTCCGTTGGAGGTTGGCAATCCCTCTCTCCGAGTCCTCCACTTAAAACGCGAGGTAAATGAGCAGAAACTGCGAGAAAACCTCGACCTAGCGGATAAGATCCGAGAGATTGAAAAGATCTGAGCAATGGAATACCAACGGCGCATCACTCGATACTACAACTCCAGAGTCCGAGACAGACACTTCCAACCGGGAGACTTCGTCCTGAGAAAACCCGAAGCATCTCGACCACTAGAGGCGGCAGGGAAGCTGGCCCCTACCTGGGAAAGCCCCTACCGAGTGGTCGAGACGCTCGGGAAAGGAGCATACCGATTGTCTACCATGGAAGGAACACCTGTCCCTCAGACATGGAATGCGACAAATCTTCGCAAGTTCTTCTTTTGATCATTTGGCAAGCATGAACATGTAAGCAAAGTAGAATAAACGCAATTCTTCTCTTCTTATTAAAATTTGATGTACATCAAGTAGGCCGTAGCCAATACAGTATACATGTACAAAAATTACACCCTTTGGCACTATTACGCGAGCAGAACGCTCGGCCAACCTGGTAAGCGCTCCTACATCAAGCCATTGACTCTGCCTCGTGCGGAAACTGGCTCGGACAAAGGATTGACAGCCTCGTTGGTTTGAGGAAAGCTCGGAGGAGAGAGGGAAGAAAGGGAAGGAATAAAAGTGAAGGCCTCCTCTCTGCCAACTCTTTGGAAGGCAGAGAGAGCAGGCATCCTCCGAAGAGTGAAGAAGGAAGGAGAGAAAGAAAACAGTAGAGATGGACGAGGAGGCAGGGGAAGGCCAAGAAAGGAGGGAGCTTAATGAGCTCCCCCCTCCCCTTGGATGGCGTCGGTGAGTCAGGAACAGGAGGGCACCATGCTCCGACATGATGAACCCTCCCCCAAACTGACCCCTGACTGACGAACCCTCTTCCAGACTGAAATAGCAGGAGCTTCCCTCCTGCCGCCATCTGCATCATCATCTTCTGAAGCGCTTTCCATGCTCCGCCAAGACCGACAGCACAACGCCTCGCAGAAGGGAAAGAAGGAGAAACCGCCAGGAATGGCCTTAAGCGCTGAAAGGAAAAGGAGACGCCCCTCGGACCTTTTATAGGCCGAAGGGGGAGCTGATCGCCTTAAATGACTCTCCCCTTACAAAACACACTAAAAGGGCTTTCTCTAAGATGGTTACCTCGTTTCCCAAACATCCCGCCAGCGGGACGCGCGAAGCGACAAGTCATTAAGGGCGGTATGGAAAAATGGAAAGGTGCCAGCGCCATGTCAGTTATTTGATAGATCGGCATGCGCGATATCTGCAGAGAAAATCGGCGCCTTCTCCAACGACTACGAATCCGGTAGTCAAATCACACCAAAAGCGGTAAGAAACAGTCAATTCAGCATTTAATACTGCCGCTATTATATTTTCTAAAAAAGCCTTACCCGGCTACATAAGGGAAAAAGAAAAGAAAGAGAAAACTATTACATCAGGCCTCAGGCCCATCTTCAGGCTCGGCAAGCAAGGCTTCCTCAGCACCAGATGATCTGCCCCCAGTAATCTTGGCAATGGCCGACCCAGGCACTGACCCCACTTGTGTGGGAACTATCTCAGTAGTGCACCGTCCCGAGGCTGCTGGAGTTGTCGATCGCTCGGACGAGGACGAAGACTCCCGACCCTCCTCTTCACTCAATGTATAATGTGAAGAGTCAGTCGAACCCCAGTCCAAGTCGTAGCGTTGCCCGGAAGGAAAACTAGCCTAGACGCTTGGGCCTCTGGTTCTATGACGACCTGATCAAAGCCTTGGGAGTAGCCCTTCCGAGGGCCCCGGTGATAGCCCGACTCATAATAAGGGAAGGCAGCCTGGAGAAGAGTCGCGTGATAGGCCTCTGAGAACTTATGTCGCTTGAGTGCCTCCACCCCAGCCAACTCTGCCTACCTCTCGAGCTCGGCTTTCCTCTGCTCTGACTCGGATAGCCTTCTCTCGGCCTCGGTCAAGTGCATCCTCGGCCCCCCTGACTCGGCCCTCGAGCGTCTCCCGCTCGGCCTTCCACTGCTCACCACGCTCGACCTGAATCATACGCTCCGCCTCTAGGAGCTCATTCTTCCGGTCGACCATACGAAGGGCCTGGGCCAGCTACTCCGCCAACGACCGAGCCTCCGCTTGGCTCGACTGCACCTGAGCCCGAAGCGGGGCCACCTCCCGACGAAGGTCACCAAGATCAAGGGTCAAATGCTCAACCTTCCGATCGAGCGCACCACGGGCCCACGAGTGACCCTCTCGCTCCGACTCCGCCTGAGCATACGCGCCTACTGCCTCAGCCCCGAGCTGGGCCAAGATCAGGCTACCTTCCATAAGTTGCTCGAAAAGCATGGAGGGGGGACCCCTCTGGAGCTTCTCTCGCACAACCCCCGAAGCAACTCGGCAACAAAGGGATGGCGGGGCAGCCGAAAGCCGCACTTCCAAGCCAGGAGGAAAGAACAGAAGAGGCCGAAACGAGTGGCCCGGCTAAACTCATGAGGCTCAGGCGCCAGGAACTGGAATCGCCATGGAAGCCCATACCGATTCTCCAGCCGTTTCACGTCCGCCTCACCCAGCTCACTGCGAAGAGGCTCCGATGGCACCAAAAAACTCCTCGAGGACTGTTCTCCCTCTCGGCTCTCGGCCCCTGGATTTTGGTCCGCCATAGAACAGATAGAAGAATTGGGAGAAAAAGGGGAAAGCTCCGAATCAGAGGACTCTGAAGCTGACGAATCACCGCCTCAGGATGCTCCCCTAGCTCTGATGGCCGCAACGATTCTTCGCTCCTCCGAACTACTCTCGCAGCACAAGAGACCCCCTGTCACGCCCCGAACCGATAGCAACAAAACGTGTCGTTTGCTCGGAACGTGGCAGTTAAACAGTCGTGAATAATCAAGAGCAATCGCATAAGTCCAAATAATTTGGAACAATAATAAAAGTTTATTTCTAATATAAGTCTCTTACAATCTCAATTTAAAAACTTGAAGAAGACTCAACTACATCACAATGAAAGAAAAGGAGATGACGCTCTAACAGACTCAGACAAGATAACTAAATAAGAGACACCATGCTAGACTCAAGAAAGATAAAAGACACAGGTTCACTAGTTTTCGAAGCTCGCTTGCACACCTGTCCCTCCCATGTGAGTCTCGGTCTTGCTAGCCACCTGATTACCTGAGAAATGTTGGAATAAAACTGGGTGAGCGAGCGCTCAGTAGGAATTATATCTCAAGAATAAGCGATTGGTTTAAGTAATTACATCTTTCACATGTAAATGCAGTAAGGCTATGCATGTAGAATTAACCAAGCAAGTGAAACAAAACTAGCAAGAATTTGATAATTTCATGTAAAAACTTTCAAGCAAGAGAGATCCAAGAAAGATTTATAGAATATTGGCTATTTTACGCAAGTACTTGCCCATTCTGGGCCACGCTAGTCGAGTCACACAAGTCAAGTCACGCACACAAGTAATATCACGAAAGAGAGAGAGTGTGTGTGGAATGCCAAAGATCAAACTAGTCATGCACTTCGGTGCAATGCCAGACACCGTGATCAATATAACTCCCATGGGCACAAGTACTTTCGGGCGCTCCTCCCAAGACCAGATCGAGCCCTAAATGCACAGCATTAAAGACAGATCTAGACATCCACGATAGTTCATAGCCAATAAGGAGTTTCAAGAACAAGCTTTAATAGGATGATAAGATAAGATTTTATGAAATTCAAGGACAAGGCCCTTGAGTAAGGATAGACTTGTAATAAAATCCATGTGAAAGCATAGAAATCATGACATGTCGAAAAACTGGGTGGAATTGGCACCTAGATAGGTTGCCATGAATAACTTGAATAGATGACTCACAAGATAGTCACCAATTCAATGGACACGAAAGCAAGCTGAAGAATTGGCACCTAACCATAGGATACCCAATTCAATATATCGCCGAGTGGAATGATCACTCATTCCACTGGCTAAGAGAATTCTCTCATGGGCCAAGAGTAGCAAGATGAAAGGGTCGGGTTACCACGTTTCTCTAGAGTGACGTGGCATTAAAATGGGTACAAGGTGTTTAAGGTACAACCAGCTCAGTCGGCCTTGAGGGAATCCAAGGCTACGAGGAGACTTACGAAGGTCCTGATGACTAACTTGCTAGTCCGAAGGAACGGAATGTCCAACGGAAAGCTCGTATGTCGCCGAGAGTTGAAGTGTATAACGTGAACCAATCATGAAACATGGACTCCATCTACGGACGTGAGATGAGAGTGCCAGAAGACCTGCGGTATGGGTCAAAATCCGGAGAAAACGGTGAAAACATGAATGCGTTAATTATAGAATTCATGTCCATCTAATTCTATAATTAACTATAATTAAATAAACTTATATTATTTGACGCCCGTGGGTTACATCTAATTCTATAATTCTATAATTAACTATAATTAATTCATGTCTGAATCACACGTTCTATATATCGAAATGACGGGCTCGAAAAACTCTACCTAACTAGACGTTCAAAATAATTTTTCGTTGAGAGATGGGGGATCTTGAGATAGGGGGTACAAAAAATGATGCAACCACTCTCACTACCTCGGTCACCTCCCCAACAATACACTTATAAAATTTCATAGCCAAAAGACGCTCCGACGATTAGAAACAAGTCGTCAAATGAAAAAAAAATCTATAACTAACATGTTACAGTAACCTTTAGAATTCACCGAGTAACGTGATTATATATTTTAATTTATTTAAGTTTATAGTAAATACACCATATTGGGCATGGAAATTTAGAAATAATCATAAGGATTTTAGTCCCGTATATTTTGTTATTTTAGATACATGATTGCATGGATAAAAAATATTTAAACATGTTGTAATTAATTGAAATAAACATGCAAACCGTAGACTATAGAATGCAAACATGTAATGCAACTTAATTATTATTATCTTGGGCTTCAATTCTTGAGAAAACCTACCTTTAGGAAGATCGGAACGATGATGAAGACTATGTATGTTGTTACGGTATTCTGTTTTAAACAGAGCAATCGTAGGAGGAAGAAGATCATGGAGGCTTCCCCTTCTCACGTCTGCCAACAGGATGAAGCTGAAGATGCTTGCCCCTTCACGTTGCAGTCAGCAGGAAGAAGAACGCAGCAGGAGGAAGAAGCCTTCTTCAACTTCTTCACGTCGCAGCAGCAGGAAGAGGGACTCCTTCGTGGCTTGGACGGCAGCAGGAGGAAGAAAAAGAAGCTGCCGTATGAGGATGGTTGAAGAAATCCTACGCACAATAAGGCCCTTCGAGCAGCAGTAGGAAGCACTTCATGTTTGAGGTGGGGGTGGTTTTTATAATGGCGAGGGGTTTCAAAAGCTATGATCAGGAAGGTTTAATGACCTTCCATGCATCGCCAATTCCTTGCTATTTAATCAGCCGCTTGCCTTGGTTTGTGTAAAAACCCTAAAGCTAACACCATGCACGTCCGAACATGCATATAGGCATTTGGGTTGGCCTTTGTGGAAAAGGCCCACGTATGTGGGTTATCATTATGTATATAGGTTGGGTCTCAAGTGGCTTCGAGTTGCTGTTGGGTAAAAAGCCCACGTATGTGGGTTTTCTCCTATGGGTTTTATATACTTATGTATATATATATATATATATATATATATATATATGTGTGTGTGTGTGTGTGGGTTTGTCTTCTCTGTGCTTCTTATACGTAAGGCCCAATATCCCACTAGTTTTCTTTATAGTGGCAATGGCCTTGGCATTTATAATATATTATGTATTTATATATTTTAATTAATGATTTCCTTTTTCTATCTATATATATGGGCCTTGGGCTGTTAGGTTATATATATATATATTTTTAATTAGTAAATGAGTATCTCCATATGTGTGGGTGAGAGCCATTGAATATCATGCATTTATTTCATTTTAGGTTTCTATAAAATGTATTAATGGAAGAGGAAAATATATCTATATATCTACATTTGGGTGAAGATCCAGTTCGTGGGTTGAGATTTAAGAGCCCTTATTTGTGTTAATATACCTATAATCTATTTTTCTCAAAGCTCATTATGTCTCATACGCATATCCTAAAGGCCTTTTACGTTAAGCCCATTAGTCTTTAGGCTAAACTTATGTACATCATGTCCATAAATAAACACACACACACATATATATATATATGGGTTTTTAAGTTTATTAATTTAGGTTGCACCCATTATCTCTATAAATTTTACTAAGATTATATGGTAGGTGGATCATGATATATATATTAGGGTCTTAATCAATTGAGAGTTTGCTTAAGGTAGTACTTCATATAGGGATTTCATTTCTTATAATTTTCGTCACTTTATTTACCTTATTAATTATTGTCTTGGGTATCAAAAGTAGGTTCGATCCTAGGAAAATGTTCACTTTTATTCAAAAGGGAAATTAACTAGTCATTTGTTTATCCTAATAATAAAATACCCAAATTCTTATTTATTCAACATTTTCATCTATTTATAGGAGAAAATTTAATTATCATCAAGTGTAAGCCATCTTTTTCTTTAAATATCATAAATATTGGGTTCCTATTTAGCCTTCAAAATTACCGGGTGTTACACCCTCCCCCACTTAAAAGAATTTGGTCCCCAAATTCACATCACCTTCTTCTCTAGATGGGGGATTAGCTATAATTCCTTATGATACCATATAATTGAAAGAATAAATCTAAACATATCGAAAGAATCAATTTAGGATCGAGGATAAGGGATACCTTACCTAGCTTTTCCTTTGGCAGACCCGTCTTCCACTAAGGCTTGGGATCCCTCTTGGAGTCTCGAGTTCTGAATAGGACACTGGGCTATCCTATGTTCGAGGCTCCCACATCGGAGACACGCTCCCGTCCTCCGATAACAGACCTTCGATTGGTGATTAAACTTCCCGTAGAACTTACATCTTTCTTGCGATGGGTCAATAGGGGCTACCACACCTTTCCCCCTCTTACATTCCTTGTACCTTTGGGAATGGTAGTCCTCATTGGGCCTCTTCTTAGCCGGGACAGGCATTTTAGAATTAACGGCTTGGTTCCTTTCTTCAACTCTCTCTTTTTCTTCTACCACTTTTTCTAACTCTTGGACCCTTTTAACGAGGTCCGCATAAGCTTGAACGTCCACTAAGACCATCTCGGGGATAAAGTTTGGCTTAGATGCCTCCATTCTATTTATGTTCCTGCAAGAATAATTGGGGAGACATAAGAATTAATAATAATGAAACTTAAGTATTTTATCCTTCTTTTGTAATTTAACCCCAAGCTCTACCCAATTCTGTCAGAATTCCTAGAGGATGACCGACAAGAATACTCAACCTATCTCTTGGACTTAATGCCCTAAGGAGTTGAAAGTCGAAGCTCTGATATGATGAGCAAGGATACTCGACCTATCATTGGGACCTAATAACTGGAGGATAAGAAAGCCGAAGCTCTGATACCACCTCATGTCACGCCCCGAACCGATAGCAGCGGAACGTGTCGTTTGCTCGGAACGTGGCAGTTAAATAGTCGTGAATAATCAAGAGCAATCGCATAAGTCCAAATAATTTGGAACAACAATAAAAGTTTATTTATAATATAAGTCTCTTATAATCTCAATTTAAAAACTTGAAGAAGACTCAACTACATCACAATGAAAGAAAAGGAGATGACGCTCTAACAGACTTAGACAAGATAACTAAATAAGAGACACCATGCTAGACTCAAGAAAGATAAAAGACACAGGTTCACTAGTTTTCGAAGCTCGCTTGCACACTTGTCCCTCCCATGTGAGTCTCGGTCTTGCTAGCCACCTGATTACCTGAGAAATGTTGGAATAAAACTGGGTGAGCGAGCGCTCAGTAGGAATTATATCTCAAGAATAAGCGATTGGCTTAAGTAATTACATCTTTCACATGTAAATGCAGTAAGGCTATGCATGTAGAATTAACTGAGCAAGTGAAACAAAACTAGCAAGAATTTGACAATTTCATGTAAAAACTTTCAATCAAGAGATATCCAAGAGAGATTTATAGAATATTGGCTATTTCACGCAAGTACTTGCCCATTCTGGGCCATGCTAGTCAAGTCACGCAAGTCAAGTCACACACGCAAGTAATATCACGAAAGAGAGAGAGTGTGTGTGGAATGCCAAAGATCAAACTAGTCATGCACTTCGGTGCAATGCCAGACACCGTGATCAATATAACTCCCATGGACACAAGTACTTTCGGGTGCTCCTCCCAGGACCAGATCGGGCCCTAAATGCACAGCATTAAAGATAGATCTAGACATCCACGATAGTTCATAGCCAATAAGGAGTTTCAAGAACAAGCTCTAATAGGATGATAAGATAAGATTTTATGGAATTCAAGGACAATGCCCTTGAGTAAGGACAAACTTGTAATAAAATCCACGTGAAAGCATAGAAACCATGACATGTCGAAAAACTAGGTGGAATTGGCACCTAGATAGGTTGCCATGAATCACTTGAATAGATGACTCACAAGATAGTCACCAATTCAATGGACACGAAAGCAAGCTGAAGAATTGGCACCTAACCATAGGATACCCAATTCAATATATCGCCTAGTGGAATGATCACTCATTCCACTGGTTAAGAGAATTCTCTCATGGGCCAAGAGTAGCACCATGAAAGGGTCAGGTTACCACGTTTCTCCAGAGTGACGTGGCATTAAAATGGGTACAAGGTGTTTAAGGTACAACCAGCTCAGTCGGCCTTGAGGGAATCTAAGGCTACGAGGAGACTTACGGAGGTCCCGCTGACTAACTTGACAGTCCGAAGGAACAGAATGTCCAACGGAAAGCTCGTATGTCACCGAGAATTGAAGTGTATAACGTGAACCAATCATGAAACAAGGACTCCATCTACGACGTGAGATAAGAGTGCCAGAAGACCCGCGGTATGGGTCAAAATCGGGAGAAAACGGTGAAAACATGAATGCGTTAATTATAGAATTCATGTCCATCAAATTCTATAATTAACTATAATTAAATAAACTTATATTATTTGACACCCGTGGGTGGCATCATTTATTAATTAGCGTCCACATAGAGAGACGTTAATTTTATGATTTTTAACTTAATTTATTTAACAAGAATTCACGTCAATATCTAGTTAATTGAATAATTTCAAAAATATACATTCAAAGAGACATTAATTTATATAAAATAATTTAAAAAATTAGAATATATTATAATTAGGAGAAAAATTCAAGGATTCCAAAAATATATTTTTTATAATTTTATGTTGCATAGTTTAGTAGATATGGATTTTCCAAGATATAATTACAAGTTATATGTATATATATATATATATATATATATATATTATATATACATATAATAAACAATTTGACGCCTTTGGACGATGGCGTCAAAAGAATTTGACGACATTTAACATGTCGTCATTTCAATAAAGTGTCAATCTTCAAAGCTCCGGTTCTCGAGGTATACATGTCGGAATCACGCGTTCTATATATCGAAATGACGGGCTCGAAAAACTCTTCCTAACTGGACGTTCTAAATAATTTTTTGTTGAGAGATGGAGGATCTTGAGATAGGGGGCACGAAAAATGGTGCAACCACTCTCACTACCTTGGTCACCTCCCCAACAATACACTCATAAAATTTCATAGCCAAAAGACACTCCGGCGATTAGAAACAAGTTGTCAAATGAAAAAAAATCTATAACTAACATGTTACAGTAACCTTTAGAATTCACCGAGTAACGTGATTATATACTTTAATTTATTTAATTTCATAGTAAATACACCATATTGGGCATGAAAATTTAGGAATAATCATAAGGATTTTAGTCACGTATATTTTGTGATTTTAGATACATGATTGCATGGATAAAAAGTATTTAAACATGTTGTAATTAATTGAAATAAACATGCAAACCGTAGACTATAGAATGCAAACATGTAATGCAACTTAATTATTATTATCTTGGGCTTCAATTCTTGAGAAAACCTACCTTTAGGAAGATCGGAACGATGATGAAGACTCTGTATGCTGTTACGGTATTCTGTTTTAAACAGAGCAATCGTAGGAGGAAGAAGATCATGGAGGCTTCCCCTTCTTACGTCTGCCAACAGGATGAAGGTGAAGATGCTCGCCCATTCACGTTGCAGTCAGCAGGAAGAAGAACGCAGCAGGAGGAAGAAGCCTTCTTCAACTTCTTCACGTCGCAGCAGCAGGAAGAGGGACTCCTTCGTGGCTTGGACGGCAGTAGGAGGAAGAAAAAGAAGCTGCCGTATGAGGATGGTTGAAGAAATCCTACGCACAATAAGGCCCTTCGAGCAACAGTAGGAAGCACTTCATGTTTGAGGTGGGGGTGGTTTTTATAATGGCGAGGGGTTTCAAAAGCTATGATAAGGAAGGTTTAATGGCCTTCCATGCATCGCCAATTCCTTGCTATTTAATCAGTCGGTTGCCTTGGTTTGTGTAAAAACCCTAAAGCTAACACCATGCACGTCCGAACATGCATATAGGCATTTGGGTTGGCCTTTGTGGAAAAGGCCCACGTATGTGGGTTATCATTATGTATATAGGTTGGGTCTCAAGTGTCTTCGAGCTGCTGTTGGGTAAAAAGCCCACGTATGTGGGTTTTCTCCTATGGGTTTTATATACTTATGTATATATATATATATGTGTGTGGGTTTGTCTTCTCTGTGCTTCATATACGTAAGGCCCAATATCCCACTAGTTTTCTTTATAGTGGCAATGGCCTTGGCATTTATAATATATTATGTATTTATATATTTTAATTAATGATTTCCTCTTTCTATCTATATATATGGGCCTTGGGCTGTTAGGTTATATATATATATATATATATATATATATATATATATATATTTAATTAGTAAATGAGTATCTCCATATGTGTGGGTGAGAGCCATTGAATATCATGCATTTATTTCATTTTAGGTTTCTATAAAATGTATTAATGGAAGAGGAAAATATATCTATATATCTACATTTGGGTGAAGATCCAGTTCGTGGGTTGAGATTTAAGAGCCCTTATTTGTGTTAATATACCTATAATCTATTTTTCTCAAAGCTCATTATGTCTCATACGCATATCCTAAAGGCCTTTAACGTTAAGCCCATTAGTCTTTAGGCTAAACTTATGTATATCAGGTCCATAAATAAACACACACATATATATATATATATGGGTTTTTAAGTTTATTAATTTAGGTTGGACCCATTATCTCTATAAATTTTACTAAGCTTATATGGTAGATGGATCATGATATATATACTAGGGTCTTAATCAATTGAGAGTTTGCTTAAGGTAGTACTTCATATAGGGATTTCATTTCTTATAATTTTTGTCACTTTATTTACCTTATTAATTATTGTCTTGGGTATCAAAAGTAGGTTCGATCCTAGGAAAATGTTCACTTTTATTCAAAAGGGAAATTAACTAGTCATTTGTTTATCCTAATAATAAAATACCCAAATTCTTATTTATTCAACATTTTCATCTATTTATAGGAGAAAAATTAATTATCATCAAGTGTAAGCCATTTTTTTCTTTAAATATCATAAATATTCGGTTCCTATTTAGCCTTCAAAATTACCGGGTGTTACACCCCCTCAAATATAAATGTGAAAGAGAGGCAAAACCTTAAACCCCGGAGATAAAGGGACGCAAAAATGCCCAATGCTTAAACCAGAGGCGGCGCCGCGATCCGATCTCCCGAGGAGGGGCCTTCTCTTATTCATCATGACGGGAACATTTTCAAGGCAAGCCGCATCATGTGGCCCCTACCAGATAGAAATCTCTACCCAACTAGAGCCACAAAAAGTCCAGCCCAAATGCTACTCATCCGAGCCTGATTTTGGCTCGGGAGTAGGGGGGACAAGTGGAGAGAAGAAATCTCGTCGCCCGTACGGAGAGACCAAAAGAAGTCCAACCAGACCGAACGAGGCCCAACTCCTTGAAGTGGTAGCCCCCGGGCACACTTAGTATAAAGCCTCAAAACTCACTCGGTACAAGCGCTTCCTAGGCGGCCTTCGGGTTGGGAAGTCTGAGCATCAGTTCGATTAGTAAAGCTCCCCCGGAGCCCCCTATTCCTGTGGACGTCGAAAAATGTCGATGAGGATCATACGGCATGCACATCTCGACACTCGAGATCAAGCCGAAGATGGAAGTACGGAATAAACCTCATGCCTTGCCCGACCAGGACGAGAACTCGCTTGGTGGTCCGCTACCCGTTAAGGAAGACCCCCAGGCGGAAGATACATCCACAACTCTACAGCCGGCCGTGCCGAGAGCTGAATCAAAGAAGAGTCGAGAACTCCGACTCAGCCTCGGTATGCACCGAAAGTCGAGACAAGTCTGGGACCGAGCCCCAGAGGCTACGAATGGAACGTTGTGAAGGTAATGCATTACAATTACAACATTCTGGGAACGCCAACATTCGTGTGAATGGCTGCGACTCCGAGAAGAAACCCCAATCGGTGTGACATTCACCTTAAAATGGCGCGGCCCCTTGCGTTGCATTAAAACGGCACCCCCCCCCCTTTGATGCTCTAATACGGCATGCCCATGTTGATGTCTTAATCCGGCGCGCCACTTTCGAAGAACCCTTCATGCCCAATTGCTTGGCCAAACTGGCGCGCTCCATTTGTAAGGCTATTCTGGCGCGCTCAAAGAACCCCCATTTTGGCAACTTAATCCAGCGCACTACAGGACCCATCGTGCCCCCATTTTCAAAAGCTTTGCCTTCAAATGCTAAAACGGCTTGCCAATTACGCTTGGGTTTAAACCGGCGCGGTCACTGTTCCACCGCGCCGTTTTAACCTCATGCCATCCCATCAAAACTCTGATGCTCTGTTTGGTTTAAATGCGGTGTGCAGAGAGCATTCAATGTTTTGAAGCCCTGCCTTCACCCCCGTTCGACAGCAAAGCGGCAGTGATGGTAGCAGCAGTAGATCCTCCTGGCAAATCCATGAACATCCCATCCTCGGACGAACGACAAGGTACGGCACCAATTACCAGATGCCAGCATAGAAGCCAACCCTGTTCGTCTCGCAGACGAACGCAGTGGCGGGAGTTTTCTTCTGTTTGAGAAGGAGAAGGCACCCAATATATACGCTTTGCCTGGAGACTCCTCCCCAGGGGGCTGGCCATCAAAAAGGAGAAGAGAAGGCTCTCGGCTGGCCATTTTGGGAGGAAAAGGCGCTCAGCTGTGTGCAGTGAAGGGAAGAAGAAAAAGAGAGAAGGAGCTCTATCCACCGATGCCGGTAAGGTGAAGAGAAAGAAAGAGAGAGTGTGTGAGAGATGGAAGGTGAGTCTGGAGGGGGAGGAGCTTGTGCTCCGTTCCATCTTCCCACCGGTATATCTTTTCTTTTTTTTCCTTCGATGTACATCCTTCGGGATGAACCTCCTTATACTTAAACCTTTCCCCCTTCGGTGGATGAATAAACAGCGAATCGTTGAAAGAATACATGTTTTTGTTAGCCTTCAGTCTCCTTTCTTCTTTTCTCTCCGTTTACTACTCACCCATGGTGCTTTGAAGCCTGCTCTTCCATAGCATGGTCTTCGAAGGAACCATCAGAAGGGTGGACATTCATGGCCACCTATGGCACATATTTGTCTCGTTCCACGAAATCATCACCCGTGAGTTGTGAGAGCTCTTGGAGGCTAGTCCTCGAGCTTTTCTACACTCACATCTGGGTTATCGGACCGCCATAAGGTCTGGATTTGAGGTTCACCCCGGAGTTATCCGTTTGGTGTCCCTCTATTTTCTCTGGCAAACCTTAGTCCGGGGGAGATGCTGCCCAAATTTTGCCAGACGAAGAACACTTAAGAACAAGCGAACAAACTAAGTTCTCTGAAGATAAGAATAGCTCATGTCTGAAGCCACCTCTGAAGCAAACTGAACCTCTGAGTTCCTGCATAATAAACCCTGCAAGTAAAACATTCGAATCTACATACTCAGTCACCTCAACAAATGATAAGAAGCACTCTCTTGATTTAAAGCATCAATTGAACAAACAATCCATCCATTGGATCAATCTACAGGTTGAAGAAACAAGAACAGAAGCAAAAAGAATCAAACAGAATGAAATAAAACCCACAGAAGCTATCTTGGCGTGCTCCTAATCCGGCGTCGGTTAATCCGGCGCGGTACCCCCCCCGCATCGGTTTAGCTTCACACTCAAAACCCCCTTCATTTTCTTGGCATCTATCCGGCGCTCCCCCTTGCATAGCCCCCTTAAATCGGCGCACCTTACTATTCATTACCCTATTCCGACGCGCCCTTGGCCCCTCTTCCTTCTTGCCATGTAACCGGCGCGTCCCCCCTTAACATCTTTAACTGGCGCGCCCTATTGCACCCATTAAACCGACGCGCCCCTTTGCATCCCGTTTACCGGCGCACCCCTTGGCATCCCCTTATCCGGCGCGCCCCTTGGCATCCCCTTAACCGGCGCTCCCATTTGCTTTGTTAAACCGACGTGCCTTGTTAAAAAAGAGGGCGATTAACTAAATAGAAAAAAGACTTGAAGCTAATGAATAAAACTAATCAAAAGTTTCCCCCTTTCATAATCAAATTTTTGTTCCGAGGGCTCCGCCACCGGAGACCCCCGCAAGGGGCGCTACCCCCTTGACCCCCGCGACCTGACCGGGCAGGTCGAACCCCGCGACCTGACCGCGCAGGTCGATCCACGTGCGAGGGCGCACGATGGCAAGTTCGGGCTCCACACCGAACAGTTCGCTCCCTCGGACTGTGTATGAAGAGAAAAGCAATGATGCCCTATGGTATCAGATGTGGACCTCGAAATCCCCAACATGGCCATAGTCTGAAACCATCTCGGGCCAATAGTCCATCAACTTGACCACTTCTATCGAGATCCAATCCTGCAATCCCATTAAACTTGCCGTACTCGCGGCATACATTCGTACGGTTTATCGTCGTCTTCGATGCTTCAAATGTGGACTCTCGTCCGAACAATGAATGGTCTGTTAGTGACCGTTATATATAACGGGATCTAATCCCGCACTTGCATTAAACTTTCCGTACTCACGGCAGACATTTACGCGGATTCACTCCCGTCACCATCTTGTTTTCTATACGGACCTTTGTCCGAATGTAAAATGGTCTGTGTATGACCAACAAAATCGGAATGGAACGAAACGGCTCTCGTCTTCCCCGAACCCTACGTGTGGGAATATCAATAAGACCTTCGTGAGTCGCGTTCGGACCTTGGGTTCGCCCCAACCATGGTCATCGCCTGACCCACATCCTAGGCCTATAGCCAGCTATCTCTGTACACATCTTTGTTTTGGAATCTAGTCCCGGAACACTTTCCCGCTGCCCTTCGGCACCGAAAATATTAACGATGCCCACGCAAGCCTCGTTTGGACCGCGGAGGTGCCCCCGGAATGGTCCTGACTCGATCTCGCACCGGGCCAATAAACTCGCTGATTTCCGATCACTCTAACCGGGATTCAACCGAATGTCTCCTATCCCTTTGAACAATAAACTTGCCATACCTTCGGCATACATATGCTCCAGTTTTCCCCGTGACAATCATGATTCTCTGAAGCCGGACACTCATCCGAATATCAAAATGGTCCCTTGAGTGACCAACATATTTCGAATGCTCGCTTCCCTAGACATCGAGCTTCCCGACTGATTCGAGACCGCTATCGGCTTGTTTCTCTCGATATAGTGTCCTGGCCATGAGGCCCTGATTCCCGGTGATTAATCAAGGGTGTTCCCCTCTCTGAGGGGATGTAAATAACGCCGTGGCCTTTACGGCACAGCAGGTTTTGGTCCCGACACGAACTACACAATCGTCTGATCAGTCGGATCGAGTGCACAATAAATCGTCACTTTGTGACTGGCATGCCCACGCACTTAATAAGCGAATAAACCCACCAAATAAACTGACTTAAAGAACAAACCAGCGAGCGTGTTGAAAAGTGCGTCCATAATTCCCTGTCTCGACCATGCACTCATCGCTCGGGAGACCACTCTTGGGTTAGTGCCTATCGCTCGGGCTCACTAATGGAAGCTTATTGATTACGGCCATTGCGAGTCCCTTAATGGCAGAAGCTCAAGAGGATAGGGGAGACCAAGAGTCCGCGTTCTATAAAGGAGCCCGCATGAAGGATGTAACCCCCACTGAGACCCCTCCGCTTACAGGGATCAGTTGCACAACGGGCCACTATTTAAACTGGAAATGCCCTACTAAAAGAGGTAAGCCAAGAAAGAGCCAAAAACCCAGAGCAGGAACCACTTCACCTTTTGGTGGAGAGGGATCTCGCGCTACCACCTTCCTCCTAGCTCTTCCCTTCGCATCTGAGCTCTACTACTTTGCTGACTTAAGCATCGGAGGGTCTTCCCCGGGGATCTATCCCTGGGCACCTCTGACTCGTTTCGCTTCTTGCAGTTCACACTTCAAGTGTACGTGGTCATCCTCTTCCCCGCTCAGGAGCAGTGCGAGATAGGCCCTCTTCAACTGTCACGCCCTGACGCAGAATATCAGAACGTAGAAGTTATATACATTCATGATAAATAGAGCAATAACGATATTTAAAAGACAAAAATGCAATAGAAAAGGGATTAATCCAAAGAAACCAACTTCTTTAAAAAATAGAAAAATATCAATGTTTCCACACCAACACTTCCTTAAGTCATGACTCAATAAAGAGAAAATTACAACTCGATTCGACTGGTTGAACTGACAACATAACTATGCGACCACGTAAACTAACACTACTCAGGTCCACGCCTGCCAGGGTTCACTCCGGTCTTTACTCTTGCCCATCCCCGTCCGTTTGTGTTTCATCACCAGAACTACCTGAAAAGGGGGAAAAACTGGGTGAGTGAACGCTCAGTAGGCAATAGCAGGCATGTTTAAGTAGTTAATCAAATTAAATAACTGTCATGCATGCAAAACTAAGACGATAACAAGTTAACATAAGAACTGATGGAAACGAAACTTAATTGAATTAAATCGAGATATATGAATTTCCAGGAAATTGGCCGATCAAGCACGCAAACAAGTCATGTTGAGATAATTCCATGAAGGAATCTAGCAAAAGTATAGAGAAAAAGAGATGAATGTCATAGACACACGCTAGTCATACACTCGGTGCAATGCCTCACCATGTCATTACAACTCCCCGGGGTACTAGTACTTTTCGGGCGCTCTTCCCAGGACCAGACCGGGCCCTAATGATGCGTTGGCATTGATTTGGTGGATCCAATATCCCAAGTAATATCTAGACATTCATTGGAATCGGCCAAGAATTCCAAGGTTAAGCTATGCAACTTAATCTTTAACATTAAGTAAGTTCTACGTAATGGAATGGAAATCGATAAGCCCATCTTGGCTCGGCTTACCAGAACATACAAGAAAGACGTAAAACACGCTTCAGGCTGAGTTGCGATCGAAACTGGGCCGCAACAAGATGAAAACGGTCTAACATGGACCGCTACAGGTGATATCGGGCCAAGGGAACAAGACCCAAAATTAGGAATAAAACGGTCCTAGATGGGCCGTTAACAATTGAAAACGGTCCACAGGGGGCCGCCACGCACGAGAAGGTCCCTGGGCCACAGCGAAGGTAAACAGTCACTCATTGGGCCACCCCATCCCAAAACGGTCCATGGACGGCCGCTAGGAGGATGAAAATGGTCCAATGACCACCGTGACAACCTGGACCCAGTAAGATTGAATCAGTCGACCCAAACGGCTTCTTAGCCCGCCCAAGACATGATGGAACTGAACCAAGGTCCAGCCCACCTCTCCGGTCGAGCCAGAGGCGATTTGGTCAAGTAGACATTGCTAGGTTGATGGAAATAAGGAAGATGACCAACAGAACCTGGATCATGGCCAGCAGGAAAACGGTCATGACTGGACGGCTTAAGTCACTACACGGTCTAGCCCAGGGCAACCTTTAAGCCAAGATAGACCCGAATTCTGGGCTGTAAAACAGATGATTCGATCGAGAGGTTGGTGCAGGTCTTGGAGGTACAACCCGTTCGGCATCCTAGTGGGAATCTCAGGCTCGCGGGGTCTTATGGAGGTCTCATAATGGAAGTCCTAGTCCGACGGAAGGAATATCTGGCGGAGAGTCCCAGCCATTACAAAAAAAAAGATAATGAAGCATCGGAAAATAGTAGATGATCGGTCACCCAGTACCACCGGAGTGTGACTGTCAAACAAATCCTAGAATTTTTTCACATTTGTAACATTTTGATACAAGTTTAAAATTTTGCACCAAAATTATGTAAACGCACGTAGTATGATGGAATGAAAGAAATTAACCATTTCACATAATTAAACAAGTTCATATATTACAATTTCATATATTGCCAATTTTTTTGTGTGTGAGAGTTTCTATCCTAACATGCCATCTTAGCCAATATAATCAACTTAATCAAAACATACAACCAATGAATCATGACTCTAAACGGTATAGGGAGGACCACTAACAGAAGCTAGCGGTCTATCGAAGAACCGCCTAGGGCGACGATCTACAGGGCTGGTAAATAGGGGCAAACGGTCTGTCGAGCAACCGCTGGGTGTCTCAAACGGTCAATCATTCGACCGCTTGGGACCCTGGCGGTTACTATTACGACCGCTAACCGGTCGAGACACCCGTCTCTAGCGACTCCGATAGGGTTCACCTGTAATACGAAATTCAGAGGATATAGCACATGGAAATTGGGTAAAAGCATATCAATAGAAAGAGGACGAAAAGATGCATAACATAGATTGATTAATATGAATCGTTTAAGCTTAATAACCTAACATTTAATCGACCTAAACGAAGGTAACAAACTTACCCTAATCCTGACAAGCTCGACTAAAGCAAATAATATTCGCATGATACTGAACTAAATTTAGGGCTTTTGGTATCAGAAGAAAGAGGGTTCGGAGTCACTTCCAGTGGTATAAATTACTTAAGGTTTCGTCTACTAGAACCTACCTTAATCAATGAAGAAGAGGAAGGTCACTCGCTGGACGCGCGAAGAACACCCTCCACGAACACACCGGAATACGCCCTCGATCGCTCTCTTCGTCGGCCGCCGCAACAAACGTCAATTCTAGGTCGGGTTAGGGTCGGTTTTATAAGGCCAATTGATTTCTAGAAGTATCGATTGAGTAGATAGAGTCCACACCCTCCGGTCGTGCGAGATTCACGTTTGACCAAGTCGTGCATTGCCGTTCGCCACCAAATTCGAATTTTAGGGTCAGGTTTAGCTTGAGGAATGAGAGGGCTAATGGGCTATCAGCCAAAACTGATCTAATGGGCTTGATTTGGGCTCAAATGATCACGATTTGATCTCTAATTTGGCGATTAAAGGTCTAGATACTCTAAGGTCCGTTTTTAGCCTTAAAACCTTAATTCGGCTTGGTTAAAGATTAAATTAGGGTTTACCCAGAAGATAATTAGTCTAAAAGTTTCATCCTCTACTTGATTATAATTTTTCCAGATTTTTATGAATTAGTTGAATTTTAGCCAAAATGGATTTCAATTAAATAAGGCAAAAAAATTATCGAATAATTAGAAATCTGGTTTAAATAATTTCTCGGGGTGCTACACCCTGACCTGAGGTCTATCTTGGAGAAATATTTTGCTCCCGAAATCTGATCAAAGAGTTCATCGATTCGCGGCAACAGATAGTTATTCTTAATTGTGAGTTGATTCAGTCGCCGGTAGTCGATACATAGCCTGAGAGATCCATCCTTCTTCTTGACAAATAGTACTGCCCAAGGGGATGTGCTAGGTTGAATAAAGCCCTTGTCTAATAATTCTTGAAGTTGTTTCTTCAATTCCTTGAGTTCTGTGGGGGGCATCCTGTAGGGAGCTATTGAAACAGGTGATGTTCCGGGAATGAGTTCAATGATACAGTTTACTTCCCTTTCGGGTGGTAAACCGGGCAAATCTGATGGAAATACATCGGGAAACTCATTCACGATTGGAATGTCTTCTAAGATAATCTCCTTGGACTTGGTGATGATTACGAAAGCTAGAAAAGCTTCACATCCTTACGAAATAAGTTTGCAAGCGTGAAGGGATGAAATAATGGCAGGATGCTTCCTATATTTAATACCATGGAAGGAAAACCTTGGAAGGCCTGGTTTCCGAAAAGAGATAATCCGGTTGCGACAATTTATATAGGCATCATGGTCTACAAACCAATATACATCCAAAATAGCATCATAGCCCTCCATGTCAAGGCATATGAGATTTGCAGGAAGATTGTGACCTTCTACCATTACCTCACTATCAGGATAGTAGGTTGTAAGTTTGGTTCCGGGACCCAAAGGTGTAGTAATAGCAAGGTCCGAGGGTAAAGGAACTGATGCAATGGGTAAGGTTTTCGCAAAAGCAGAAGACATAAAGGAATGAGAAGCACCAGTATCAAATAGTATGAATGCAAGATGGGAATAGATTTGAATAGTACCTTCCATTAGCCCATCATTCTTGGGTGCTTCTTCTTCTTCCAAAATAGCATTGAGACGATCTTGATGCTTACGTCTACCACCGGAAGATTGTTCTTTCATAAGGGGGAAATCCGGCATGCGGTGCTCCCGACTGCCACATCTTAAACAAGCGCCAAGGCGCTTCCAGCACTCTTCGGTTGAATGATCGAACTTCTCGCAAAAGGTGCAAGCCGTGGCGACTTGTTTGTCTTCTTCCTTGAATTTCTTATTATTGTGGTAGCCACTACCACTGCCATTCGGGATCTCTTCTTGCTATCACGAGATTTGTAGGGTTCCGTGATACTAAACTTCTTCTTATCATGTCGATCAGACCTTCAGCTCGGCTCCTCTCCCTTTCATTTCAATTTTTTGACCTTTTCTAAGGTCCTTTCACATAGATGCGCCCGCTGGACCATTTTCGCATATGTACGGATGTTCTGAGTCCCAAGCTATTGATTATAGCCGGGCCTCAAACCGTCCATACACCGGTTAGCCTTTAACAAGTCAGTATTAATCAAATGGGGAGCATAAGGAGCCAGTCTAGAAAGTTGAAGTTCATACTCCGCTACAGTCATCATGCCTTGACGTAACGAAGTAAACTCCATAGCTTTCCTCTCCTTAACATGTTCGGAGAAGTACTTGGCTCGAAAAAGTGTAAAAAAACCTTCCCAAGTATGTGGTGCATCTGCAGGCAATGCCAGAATTAACTTTCACCATGTACGAGCATCTTTATTTAATTGGAACGTGGCTAGACGGACCTTCTCTTGATCAGCACATTGCATAACTTCATATGCGATTCATTTCATTGATCCAATTCTCGGCTTCATCTGGATTAGAGGAACCCGAAAATCATGGAGGATTTAAGCTCCAAAAATTGTGGTGTAAGTCTCCTGCTCTTGCCCTTGCGCCGGCTTGAGCCATATTTTGTAATGCTTGGGTGAGTCCAACGACAGTTTGTTGCATACCACCCCAGTCAACACGATGAGCCATTATGAGAGTAGGGTACCTGAGGAGAGTAATAAATTTGTTAATTCTAATGGAATGAGTGGGGTTAATCTTAGAGCCTCACTTTGGTATCGGTTTATCCCAAGGTTAGCTCTAAGTTAACTCCGAGATAAGCCTTTTGTGCTTTGATAAAGAGTTAGTGTTAATCGGTTTAGGTTAAGGACTAACCCAGGGTTATTCCTAGGTTTTGAAACCCACAACCAGAGGTGGGTTAAGGTGGGTTAACCTCCTATCCTCAATAAATGCTCAATTAAATGTCTCTCTCTCTCTCATAATTATTGCTATTTCTCTCTCTCATTATTACTGGGTTAGCCTACTATTTATCAAATCATACTAGATTAAAAGTAGGTTAGCCCACATCCTTACTCCCAGATTAACTACCCTCCTACCAACTTAAAAATGGGTTAACTCTGGGCTACTTTAATCGGGTTGACTTAGCCCACCTTTAGCCTAACTCCATACCAAAGTGAGGCAGAAAGAATTCTAATTACTATTTCATCCCAGGTTCTACCCAATTCCTCTCATAGGTTTGGAGTTTCTTTTCCTCGTTTCATAGGTGTGGGTCCTTAAACCTTGGACTTAGCCTATGATATGACTTTTTCACTAGGACTTCTAGTCCTAGCGCTCTGATACCACTCTCACTGTCACGCCCTGAGATTATGCAATGGAAACAATCGGGAACGTGAACAGTCGACCTGTACACCTCGAGCAAGCAATATAATCAGAGCGCAAGACAATCACACAAAAAGTAATTGCATAATCTAATTCACTAGAATCCTTCAACTTTATTACTTCATAAAATAATTCTCAAAGTACATAAGATCTTTTCGCTAGACTCAAGAAAATAAAAATCACATCATGACTCGACTAGACATTGATAACTAAGGCTTCTCTCGAGTCGTTATCCTTCAATCACTCTCGGATCCATCACTTGAGTAATCATAATCTGACCCACTAGAATTTCCTGAAAAAGATTGGAAAGTAGGGTAATGAGCACACTTGCCCAGTAGGTATCTTCGTATCAATATGAAGGTAAATTTAAATGATTAGCATTTTAGCTCTAGAGAATAAGATAAATCATGCAGATACGATGAAAACATGCAAATAAAGCCAAAGTAACAAGATATAATCATGACAAGATATGAGAATATGATTTGATCAAGCATATATCAAGAATGTAAATTTTGGATTTTTCATGAACAAGAATGTACTTTTCATAACCATGAAGGCTATGCACTAGAAAATAATATAGGAAGCAAGAAAGTATTATTCGCTTAATAGCAAGTACTTCGTGAATTTACATAGATCCCGTGGATATTTCACTTATTTATAGAGAAAGTACTCCCAGCGTAATGCGACGCCAGTAGCATCATACCCCATGGTTTATTGTATGTTCCCGACAATCAGCCAAGGGGACTAGCATAGAGCCCTTGAACACAATCAGTGCTCGAACTGCATCTTCAAATATAAATCAAACTACTTCCATGTTTATAACAAAAATGTGGCCAATAATGTACAAGTTCAATAATAGTTTTATGATAAAGTAACCAAAGTAAGAATGCTTCAATTAAGAACAAGAGATTTCAAGAATGACTTAAATGGACATCATGCTACGGAAGAAATTTGGCAGCATAACGGTACATTCATTATGTTCCATACCTTTAATATTAACTTATTAACATAAGTTTAGAGTCCAGATAATTTATGAACTCAAGAAAACCAACCTCGAAGGTCAAACCTTGGGTTAGACATAATCCGGATCCAAGCTGTCTAGTGCAGGACCGTTTCATACAGAAAGCGGTCATATGCTGGACCGTTTAGAATTTCAAGCGGTCTAGTCTTGGACCATTTCATAAGATGGGTCGTCAAACACGAGAAAATCCTTCTGAAGCTTTGCGGTCTAATGGAGGGCTGTTTAGGATCCGTTAGCGGTCAAGTGCAGGGCCGCTAGCAGACTCTGGCGGTCAATTAGAAGGCCGCTAAGTTCCAGATTGCATAAAACACTGGTAAAAATGCTTTCTAGATAATAGATTTTAATGGTATAACCAGCTCGGTGTCCTAGTGGAAATCTCAGGCTCGCGGAGGCTTATGGAGGCCTTGAAACAAGATTTCCTAGTCCGTTGGAAGGAATATCCAAAGGAGAGGTCATCATGTCCAAGATTGTGTACTTAACGTACAAAAAAGTGTAACTAATGACAACATACTGGGATATGTGCCATGTACTTAAGAAAATGACTCTTAGAAGAGAGAGAGAATCATGTAAAAAAGTAATCACTTATATCATGAATCCTTTATCATTTGAAACATGTATTTATTACAAGATATATGATTTTGGTCACAAATTAACATAAGTTCAAAAATAAGTCTAAGGGCATAAAGAACATGAAATCTACTATGATGAATAATAGAATCAACTAAGTATATAAAACCAGTAATCAAACTAGGAATAAAACTTAGTTAACTAGGCTTACCATATATTAATTAAGGCTAATCTACAATATGTGTCAGATTTACAATATTACAAAAAATCAGAAAACAAAACGGTCTAGTATAGGACCGTTTCACTGTGGCTAGCGGTCTATCGGGCTACCGCTAGAGTTTCAAGCAGTCTATAGGAAGACCGTTTCCTCCTGTATAATCCGAGTTCAAATGATACTAAAATAAAATGCTAAATCAAGGCATATCATGCATGAAAATTAACATATATAGACTTCCATAATCATGATAAAATGAATATAAGCCACCAATATGCATAAGTTCATATGATCAACAAGAAAATTTCTCCTTTTACTTCATTAAGGCTAGTTCATGCATGAGAATTTTACTATATGCATAGTTCTAATGAAAACATGAAATTCTCAAGATATAATGCATGAAATCAAATGAAACTAGAGGGATTTTATTCTTGACATAAGGTTTAAGCCATCCATGAGATAACCTACCTTGGTTTTGGGCTTTAATCTTCGAATTAAAGGCTGGAAGTTAACCCTAGTTCTACACATTTTGAACTAAATCAGCAACTTCACGCCCTTGTATCTCCTGATTCTCTTGACCTAGAGACGTGAAATTTTGAGGGTAAGAAGAAGGTACTAACAGGAATAAATTGTTTTAAAGAACCTCTATCCAGTTACCTTGTTTAGGACTTCTATTTTCCTGATCTTCTTGGGTCGGTTGCACTATTTCCTAAGTTTATTTTACTGAACCAGCGTCTTTGCAGGCTTCTATCTCCCAGTAGGCTTGATCTCCTAGAACAAAATTTTGAAGAGAGTTAGTTCTAACTAAAATAAACAACTTCCTAGAAGAAATCTACCTCTAATTCGTCCTCCTTACCTTAGTTCCACGCGAGCCAAAAGTAAGGGTCACACACGTCAAATATGGGTTCTATTTATAGGTTTACCTAGGGTTTTCATAGATTAGAACTAACTTAGAGTCCCAATTAGACTTTCAATTCGATCTTCTAGCCTTCTAGACTTATCTAATTAGTAGATAGAATTTTCTTAGGTGATTTGGATGCCAAAAACCCAATCTTTTCACGTTTTCTCATACTCACAGAACAGACAGAGCTTAGCGGTCTAGCTCTAGACCATTTACTGTCCCTTTGCGGTCTCGCGATAGACCATTTTCACTATTTGGCATCTAATTTGAAATTAGTTCAAACTCCTTTGATATTATCCATGCTATTATCCTATTTACTTGTCTCCTAAAGAGTAATTATCCCTTTAATTCTGAGATTACACTATTTGTAGGCTTCTAGAATATGGGCTAAGGTCCAAAATACTCTTTTGGGGCCAATTGGGTTTATTATATGGGCCTAATTCTCTTAGATTAGTGTAGGGCCTAATTAGTTTTAATTAACCATAATTCATTTAATAGCCCACTAAATGCTTTAATAATTAATATAATTATATTTTTAAATCCCAAAATTCTCTCGGATGTTACATCATCAAAATCACAGGGACACAACAGTATAGGGGTTAAGGAACCATCCCCCTACCTCCACTGAAGATTCCGTGCACCGTAGACGTCGTTCCATTGTGAAACGTCGTGCGAACCACCGCCGGCACCCCGAGCTCACGAATGACAAAAACTGCGCCACCGTCCCTCGATCCTCGACCTGTCCTCACCGCTCGTCGTCCCACGTACTTTGCCACCTCGCCCTCCTCCGCCTCGGTCGGCCGCCGGAGAAGAGAGGGAGAGAAGAGAGAGCGTGAGAAGAGAGAGAGAGAGAGTGAGAGTTGTGAGAGAGAGGGGGGAGGGTTGAAATAGAAAACCCACGCCGGTTTTTCAAAATCTGAAAAATATAAAAATGGGGAAAAATACTCCCCACGGTCCTCGAAAAATACACAACACGCTTGCAACGTCTAGAGCCTGACAACACATCGGTTCACCCTACACAGGGTTGCAAAGGCTCGTCTAACACAAACCCACGTAAAGCCCAAAACACGTTTCGGGACTTACAATGACGCTCCGAACTCACGGATCCTGATCCGAAAAAATGAAAAAATTGCCAGGGTGTTACAGTTCTCCCCTCCTTACAAAAATTTCATCCTCAAAATTTGAGACAACCACTAAGGCACAGGAAAAGAACAACACACCCAGCTGGCAACGCTTCTAGAGCTCCATCAAAACCTCGATACTCGTAGGACATAGATCCTGAGGGACACAGCCAGACCTTGATCATGAACAAACGCCTCGCTTTGCTTACAACACACATCGATCATCAGAGCAGGCATAACACAAAAGGGAACAAGTCTGGCATCGCCTCAACCACCACAAAATTCCAACCGTGGCATCGCTGCCACGATCTCGCTCACCGAGGAAACACAATCCTCGTTATGAGAAATAGCCACCGATCAAATCACATGCTCGACGGACCAATCACGCATCAGCTCCGCTACCAACTGACTGATCTCACGCCCTTCACAAGGGACAACCATCACTAAGCTTCACCAGCTCACACAGTCATCACAACTAACTGTGACAATTTCGTCGACTTTGTGCCATGAACCATCTCACACCTGGCAAGCCGAATGCCCAATAACCGCACTGGACCAGCTCTGTCATAAATCAAACTTTGACAAACCCCAGATCCCATCCGGGAAAAGGTACATCATGGAAACGGTCACCAAAGGCCACACTTGCACATGGCTCTCACCATTTTCGACTCGCTATAACCAGCATCTTCTGTCTATGAAAGACCATACACCGGTCACCAGACACTCGTCAACGGGAAGCCATCACTCGCTCAACTTATTCCTTCCATCCTGGTCCATCACCAGAACCAGTAACCACATTGCAAAACTGGACAAGCCATCCGCTGACTCTCGCACAGACCATTACCTCCTCACTAGCCGATCCTCACTCAGATACCGTATCTGATCCGATCCTCAACCAACTCTCTACCTCCTCAGGGGAGCACGGTGAAACCAAATGACAAGATTCTGGAATCCTCAGTCCTTACCTCACTCGACTCAAGCTTACAGGGAAATCCTCCAATGCTGGTCACAAGACCAAGGTTCACCATCCAACGTCAACGTCCTCAAGGGACCTTCACACGCAGGCATCGTCCATTGCACTATCTCATCAAATCCTATCTCATCTCAATTACTCCTAATGGACGCCTAGCAATTCCTCGACTCCGCTCTCACCACAGAGCCCCAGGACAACACCTGAACGATCCTCGACACACGTCTTCAGAATAGATAAGTGTCACCTGCCACCATAGCATTCTGGTCGACAACGCCACGACCAATGCACACGAGTCCCCAAACCTTGCAGATTCTTATCACCGCTGAGTCCTCTTCCACATCATTCCAAAACTCTCGGACTCAACTAGGCCTCTTGATAATACAGACCTTGCCATGGTCGACCACTCGACTAGCCTTACCAGCCGCTCATAGCTACCAACTAGGACCCATAATCTCTCAAAGATCACTCCTAGGGAACCATGATCTCATCCGAGGACACAGCTTCCAACATGCGTCAAGCACCGAGCTTACCGACTCAGATCGCGTCTTGGACCTCTGCTAGGCTGCCATCTCATAACCTCCATCCAAGCCCAACACTCAACGATGGGCACAGCTTCCAATGCAAGTCAGGCACCAAGCCACCGACTATGACCATCACATCCTTGTCCTCCGCTTGGCGATTCTTCAGCAACCCCATCCGGGTTCAGAACCAGACCCCTGACATGGCTTCCAACAAAGGAACATGGTACTCATGCGGCAACCTTACCAACATATTTCCCCGATTCTCTATCCTGCCAGTTCCACAAACCATAATGCCTCCAACAATGGCACGGTAACCAACATGGCTCGCATAGCCAGAGACAATCTCACACCGAGGAAGCAATCCTCCGATGCTCCACACAAATCCTCGAGAATCCACCCGTAGCAACCAACGCTACGATCTTGGGCCTACGGGGGTATAAGCCCACCGTAGGCTTCTGCTGCGCACTCTGATCTACGTGTACAAAAACCATAGCAATGACTCAGGATCCGCCATCCCGACAATCCTTAGCTCGGCTAGCTAACTCTGGAGAACAGGATGAGGAAAGACTTGTGGACGCACTAAAATTTGAAAAGAATCTGGTCATTTATTGATCGAGTTAATTCGTTTATTTAGTGTGAGGGCGTGCTAGTCACAAAGTGACGATTTATTCGGGCTTCATGGAAGCCCATGGTGTGCTCGATCTGACTCAGTCAGAGGATTGTGTAATTCGTGTCGGGACCAAAACCCGCCGTGCCATAAAGGTCACGGCGTCATTTACATCCCCTCGGAGACGGGAACACCCTTGATTAATCACCAGGAATAAGGGCCTTATGGCCAGGAAATTATATCGAGAGAAATAAGATGATAGCGATCTTGAATCAGTCGGAAAGCCCTATGTCTAGGAAGCAAGAATTCGGAACATGTTGGTGACTCAGGGGAACATTTGATATTCGGACGAGTGTCTGGCTTGAGGGTAGCGTGATCGTCACGGGGAAAATCGGAGCATATGTATGCCAGGGTACGGCAAATTTACTGTTCAGAGGAATGGGAAACATTCAGTTAAATCCCGATTAGAGTGGTTGGAAATCAGCGAGTTTATTGGCCCGGTACAAGATCAAGCCAGGACCATTCTGGGGAAGCTTCCCGCGGTCAAAGCGAGGCTTGTGTGGGCATCGTTAATATTTTCGGTGCCAAAGGGCAGCGGGAAAGTGTCCCGGAATTAGATCCCAAAATAAAGACGTGTACAGAGATAACTGGCTATAGGCCTAGGATGTGTGTCAGGCAATGACCATGGTTGGGATGAACCCGATGTCTAAGCGTGACTCACGAAGGTCATGTCGATATTCCCATGTATAGGGTTCGGGGATGACGAGAGCCTTCTCGTTCCATTCAGATTTTGTCGGTCATTCATGGACCACTTTATGTTAGGACAAAGGTCCATATTGAAGGTACGACGTAAACGAAAATGAACCCGTACAAATGTATGTCCAGAGATGGCAATCTTGATGAGAAGATGGGATTAAATTCGGTGGCAAGAGGGGGGACTTCGGTGAGGTATTGGCCTGGAGTGAGGTCGAGCAATAGCCATGACGGGGGAACAACTCCTTGAGGCCAGAGCTCGGCCTACGAGGGCGTCATTAATATTTCTAAACCCGAGGTCCGAGGGAGACGAAAGCTGTATCGTCCTGTTCATTGTTATTATTACCATTATTCATTATCACCATTTATTTATTGTTATTATCATTTTTGTTGACCCCCCCATTTTTTTACCCGTGGGCTATGAACTCCTTCCCCATTTATTTCTATTTATATTTTTCTTTCGTTGTTATTTTTATATTATTATTATTTATATATATATTTTATCATCATTTTTTTATTATATAAATTTCCTTTTTATCCTCATTATTATGTCATTTTCTTTTGTGGTATTTTAGATGGGGTTTTAGGGGGTGTACTGCTGGAGAAGTGTGTTGGGTAGGGAGTTAGGTGGTGTACCGCTGGAGGAGGGCAGGAGTGCACTGGGTGAAGGTTGAAGAGTGTACCGGGTGGAGGTGTAATCGGGTGCATCGGGCAAAGGCTGGGCTCAGCAGGGCTTGGGCTTAAGGTCGATGCAAGTTTGGATTAGGGCCGGTGCATGTTTGAGTTCAAGGTTGGGCAGGGTCCGTGCATCTTTTGGCAAGGTCGGTGCAGCTTTAGGCTGGTTGGGGGGGCAAAGGAAGGTCGGTGCAATGGCTGGTTGGCTAAGGGGACGAGGTCGGTGCAAGTTCTATGCTAGCACGAGGTCAGTGCAGGTTCAGAACAAGGTCTGTGCATGCTCAGTCTGTAAAGCGGTAGCGTCGGTGCAATATTTACCTAGGCTAGCACGAGGTCAGTGCAAGGCGAGGTCAGTGCAGCCGCGGGCCAAGCAAGGGCAAGGTCGGTGTAGCCTTCAACCATGCAGGGGCAAGGTCGGTGCAGACGAGGCTAGGGTCGGTGTAGGTCTGCCAGAGAAGGGGAAAGTTGGTGCAGGTCGACCCTGGGGTCGGTGTAGGTGGGCTAAGGCAGGGTCGGTCTAGGCTTGCCCTGGGGTCAGTGCAGGTGGGGTAAGGCAAGGTCGGTGCAATATTGGGTGAAGTCGGTGCATGTTTGGTTGGGCCAGGAGAGGTCAGTGCATGTTTTGGGTTCAGGGTCTGTACACACTTGGGTTTGTGGTCTGTGCACATGGGGCAGGGTCTGTTCACATTGGAGAAGGTTTGAGCAAGGTTCGGGCAGGGTTGGTGCAAGAGGAGCCAAGGTCAGAGCATATGGGCAGGGTCTATGCACGCTCAAGCTCAAGGTCGATACACATGGAATAAAGCCTATGCACGTTGGAGTTTTAAGGTCAATGCATATGAGATGAGGTCCGTGCACATGCTGGGTAAAGTCTGAGCAAGATGGGAGATGCATGAGAGGCAATGTTGTTGGATGGTGCACCGCTGAGAGAAGGTGAGAGTGCACCGGAAAGGGGGTTAGGGCTGTGCAGGGTGAAGGCACAAAGAGTGTGTCGGAGAGAGAAGAAGGGGCACGAGTGTGCCGGGCAAGGGCATGGGGAGTGTGCCAGATGAGGTGAAGGCAGAGTGTACCGGATGAGGATGAGTTGAGGGTGTATCGGTCAGGGACAGCCAGGGTATGTTGGGATAGAGTGGGCTGAGGTTGCACCGAAGAAAGTTGATATAGATATGGTAGGGTCTGAGAGGGGGTGGTTTGCTCATGAGATTTAGATTGAGAGCCTTAGATGATCAAGCTCTCAATTTTCTGCTGTATGGTTAAGTCCATGGTCATGCTCAACAGTTTGCCCCGATCATGTAGAGTCCAGTTCTTTGAGTCTTGCATGGTTCCCTTGACTTGGTTAGAGTGTTTATTATTGTTTATTTTATTTGTTTGTTGTTTCCTTTTGTCTTTTAATATGTTGCTATTTCTGACAAAAATTCGGCAGCATCTCCCCTTGACCCGGATGCTAAGGGAGTGAAAGAGGAACACGCCCACAAGGAGTGTCATGACCCAACAATTCGAGGTGCGTGCCAAGGGTAGCAACACCTTTAAGAAAACTTCGAAAAGCCCGGAGAAATCAGCGAATGGGAAAATACCGAACTAAAGAACAGTCTAAGGGTGCACCGGGTAGAGGGACAAGCTGGGTGCGCCAGGTTAGAAGGGAGGTGAAGTGTGCCGGGCAAGGCACGTTGGGGTGTGCCGTTGGAGGCAAGGTTGGGGTGTGTCGCTGGAGGCACGGCTGAGGTGTGCCGCTGGAGGTAGGCCAAAGGGGTGTATCGCTGGAGGCACGGCTGGGGTGTGCTGTTGGAGGCACAGCTGGGGTGTGCCGGGCAAGGCACAGGCAAGTTAGCCGGGCTAAGCCCGTTGTGGGTGTGCCGGGCTAGGCATAGGGAGTGGGTCGGATCAGGGCAGGCATGGGTGTGCAGGATGGGAGAGATCAAGAGCGTGCTGGCTCAAGGTGTAAAAATTACACCGGGTTGGAGTGGACTGGGGTATGCCAATAGAGGAAGGGGAGGGGCAGATGCACCGAATTGGCCTCGGCCAAGGGGTGTACTGGCAGGATGGAGTAGCTCTGGAGTGTTGATGCCCCGGGGGGATGGGAGTGACAGGCTTAAACTACTCGGTAGGGAGGGCACACGGCTCCTAAAGGGGACTCTTCACCGATACACTACCCATTGAATGGGGTAGGCTGGCATCTAGATAGAAGACAGATAACACAGAAAGCCATGAAAACTAGAGGGGAGAAACAGACAAACCACAAAATGGAAACGTAGAGTGGAGATTAAGTAGCACAACAAAAGAAGAGATAGTATTTCATTCATGGAGAATGGGACGATCCTTAGACCATGACCACAGGAGGGCCCATACAATGCTATACAACCAGAGATGGGGAAAAGGAAAGAAGACAAAAGAGGAGAGAAGAAGGAGAAGAGGAACTCTTGCTAGATCGTGAGCCCTTCCCCTCTCACTTTCCTATACCGCTTACGCTCTCTCTTTCCCTCACTCTCACTCACTTTTCTTCTCTTCTTCTCTTCTGTCTTCTTCTTCTTTTTATTTTCTTCGTTCTGCCTCTGGGGAGAGCCAGCCTCTCTTCTCTTCTGTGTGGTGTGTCTTCCCCCCTTTTCTTCTCTTTTTTGTGAGTGGCTTTATATATGGCCACTGCCGCTGGTGCCACGCCGACGAGGGAAGCAAGTCGCGAGTTGACCCGCATCTTATCCCTCTATAGCGTCCCTTGCGTGCCTAAATAGGGTGTCGACAGTTGGGCATTCCCCAACTGGTTTGACGTGGATCCACTGCGTTCCAAGGGCCACAAGCAGTGACCATTGGATTCATTGCCATTGGCACCGGTCTAAATGCTGCAGCGCGTCACCGGGTGAGGCAAAGAGCGTTGCACCGGGTGGATAGCTTTATGGCCTTGCCGGGCGATGGGCGGAGCGTGCCGCTGGAGAACGTGGCAGGTGTGCCGCTGGAAGGGCCACATCAGGGGTGTGCCGCTGGGAGGCACCAGGGGTGTGCCACTGGGGGGCACCAAGGGTGTGCCGTTGGAGGGCTCACTAGATAGTGCGCCGTTGGAGGCACCAAGGTAGTGTGCCGCTGGAGGGGACACAAAGGGTGTGCCGCTGGGATGGCATTGGGAGTGGACCGTTGGAAGGGCACCAGGGGTGTGCCGTTGGAAGGGGGCTAAAGTGTGCCACTGGGGGAGAGGCACAAGTATGACGTTGGATGGGAGGCACAAGTGTGCCGTTGAAAGGGCGTCACCGTGTGCCATTGAAGGGGAGCCTCACAAGGGTGTGCCATTGAATGGCATAAGTTGATGTGCCGTTGGAGGGCTGCCACTAGTGTGCCACTGGAGGGCACTCGAAGCTATTTCCTTTTATTCTTTTCTTATTTTCACCTTCTCTTCTATTTTCTTCTCTTCTTTATTCCCCAGCACGTAAACATGTGGTGAGAATTTTTTAGTGTCCACAAGACCTAATTACCTCGAACCCAATCACAGATTCTCTCTCCTAATCTGGCAATCCTCTGCAACTCCGCAGGCTCCGATCCAACACATTGGGAACCACAACACCATCTACGTGTCTTTGCAATTATCGCCCAACTGGCACACATCCTTTTTAGAATAATGCCAACGCCCTTACGCATCAAGGGGAAAAGGGCAATGCTTCTCACAGGCAACCTCATTGCCGCAACACGGGACGCGTCTCGCACGGACTTCGTGGCACACAGGAGAGGCCAACAAATTCGAACACATAATGCAAGACGACGAACTTGGCGGAACGCGATCTCTCCAAACAAGGAGAAACCAACATACTTCCTTCAAATCGAGAGATCTCCACGCTCGACCTGACCTCGAACCTTGCACACGCTAGGAACAACACCTTCCAGCACCCGGAGAATACCATTGCCTCTCGTCAGTTCAGCTCCTCCGAGAACACTCGCCAAGTGTTCCGTCGGACCACGATCACAACATCTCTCGATGCACCATCGCTGCAATTCCATGAACTGCAACTCGCCACGCCATGAGCACTGATTCTACTGATCGCCAGCCACACACTGCCATAGTAATTGAGCTAGCCGTTGCCACACGCTCTTCACCTAAGCCTGCTTCGGATCTTGAACCCATTAACACGCCAAAACACATACCGAGGAGCGAAGAAACCACGAACGATGCCAGGCTCGAAGCTGCTACATCTGTAACCACCGAACATTATTCCCTCGAATCTGTCCGTGCTAACACCGATCCAGCCTCGATACTCGGATCCTCAAAATATCCATCTTCTGAACTGCCACCGCGCGGACCACCACGCAAAGAGCCATGACACGAACCACGATCTCGACACCTACCAATGCTCATCCTCCTTCCCAAATCTACCGCGGAACCTTCACATCTCGCCTGCAATCTCGCACAGCGCATCCAAGGCAATGCATAATGGCCCCAAATTCCACAATCTGGGCCAAAACCAAGTCACTGCCACACAATCTTGGACCCAATCCAAGACTAAGACAGTCCATTCACGCGTAGAAATGTAGGACTTAGAGCTCCCTAGGACATATTTACCCAATCCTACCTCGAAATCCACAAAATATTCAGGACCGGCACATCATTTCTGACGCGATAGAGCACAACAAGAACGTCAGGCTCGATAATCAGTAGCTCATTTGGAAGATCCTCTGCTCATCCAAGCACGTTTCTCGACCAGAGCACCTGCTCTGCCAACTCAAACCACAATCTTGGCACCTCAGGGGCTGGATAAACCTCACATTGGGGTGGGCAAAATGACAAAAACACCTCAGGAGCACACTGATGGCCACTTAACCACGAACAATCCCCACCAGCCACCTGACATTGCTGCAAATTCCTCGAACGTAGCACCACAGCAACACACCTGTCGGCAACCTCTGCCCAACGCAGCACCACCGGGGCCACCACCCATCAGGAAGAAATCTCCCTATCTCATTCCCCAGGCCCCACGCCGACACTCAAACGAAAACAGTAACCGCCTTCACAGCACCAACACAGCGCACACAAGCTTTCAAACAAGAAACAAAGCGAAAAATAAACACAAAATCCTATGCCAACTGTCGACTATACTGGACCTTATGGACTCTGATCACTGCAATTATCTCAAATTCCCATGTACACTCCACAAACTCACTTGCTCTGATACCATCTGTAATGACCCAAGATCTAGATATCGAAAAGGACCCGATACCATTCGAATCTTGGTCCGCCACCCGCGAGTCGGAGGGCTCGGAAGGGCTGAAGGATGTGTGTGAGTAGAGTACACAGAAATAAGAAATAAAGTAGAAAAACAAGAATAATAACAATTAAATAAACTAACTACAGAGTCCAGTCCAAAAAGTACAGTCTACAGAAATAAAACGTACCCAATGCCAAGTGAACACTCGGCTTGGCGAGCTGGCAACTACGAACCTCCACGTTGCACCTCTGAACCTCGACGAGGGACCGCCACACTTGAAAAGCAGGGGGTGAGCCTCATCTCACTGGCTTAGTAGGGGTCTTGTAGAACCCCAATCGTAAACAACGGTGGTAATGGAAAGCAGTAACAATAGTAGGAACGGCAAATACGGTGACTGGTAAAACCTCAGCTCTACAGCTACTCCTATTGTACCGGGAAACACACCATGGTCTCACAGTCGGGGGACCACCGGACTAATGAGAAAACCCTGGCTATGTTGCCAGGAGAAACACCACGACAACGCTATCGCGGAGGCCTATCCTCGCTGACTAAGGCCTGGCCTAAGACCACGCGGTCTGGGAACATGGTCACGACCTCACTGTCGTGAACCCGGAGCCATCTAGGGAAAACCCTTGGTAACACAGCCGAAAACCCTAGACCTCGGTGTGAGAAGGGCACCCAGAAACCACCAAAAAATACCAAAAAACACCAAAAAACCCGTCTCATGTGACAGGAGTACTGCCCACAAGAAGTAAGGTCGGATGCGTCCACTAACGTCTTAGTCCGTGCCTCAGGTGTCTCCCTCGCCCCAGGTGGAAACCTGAGACACCGTACTAGTAAACACAAAACAAGGGTCTAGTCAGGGTCTTGCTTGTCAGTATGCGTCCGAAGTCCCCGGCCATGTGTGCACACACTGACTGACTACACACGTCAGGTCCTCTAGCTAGTTTTCCTCCCGGCCCGGACTCGAGCAGCTACAAGGGAGGCACTATGGTAACTAGCCTAGAAACCATGTCTCTCTCGAGAGTCGCTCTCCACCTACTCCCTAGTGGGTATGCACACGCGTGCAAAGGCAAGCTATGACTAGTGGGGGCTCACTGAGTAGCAAACGACTCACGGAAGAACCCTATAGAATACGGATAGCCTACGCACGAGCCCGTCATAAATTAGCTCAGAACATAGGTGGCATGATGCCACCGGACTCTAGGCAGTCTACTAAACCTATTAAACCCAACGGCCCTTGAGTCACAAGACTCGGGTCAAGGTCATTGCACAGGACAGCCCTAGGCCGTCAATCTGGCCTACCCCTAGGTCAGAAGCCTCGGTAAAATAATCCTCACGGCAGCCCACGACCCCCGAGCTTGATCCCTTCCAAAGGGAAGCTAAGAAACCCTCCAGCCCCAGGCTGGGTAATTAGACTCGCAATCCACAGGCCATACGCATGGTCCACACGGAAACCGCTTTCCGGAGAAGCTCACGATGTGCGGGAATAGCCCTCCGCACTCATGCCGATATACGGTGACTTGATCAAGCATAACATGGAAGCCCATAACACAAAGGGTCACCCGGACCCCTAAAAACCCACGGGCATGCTAATCGAGGTAAAACGGTCCCTCCGGACACCCAAAAAGATGGTCACGGTACCCACGGGGTGTCCGGGACAACCACGGGGCCATAGGTTGGTCATTGGGTCTCAACCGGACCGACCAGAGCCAAAATGGGCGAGACTGGTGTACTTCAATCGACCTGCCCAGTTGGGTCGGTCGACCAACGCACCCTGCACCAGTCGATCGACCAGACCGACCCGATCGATCGATCGGCGCAGCGAGCGACGTTGACGCAGCGCACGCTGCATCGACCCCTCCGACTGCGGTCGGCGGGCGCAGCGGGCTGCGTCGACATAGCGCACGCTGTGTCAACCCCGCCAGTAGGGGTCGGTCGACCGGCCAGTAGCGGTGGATCAACCAAAATCTGCAGAGCGCCCCCATTCGCGGCAGGCCGTTCGGTCGGCAGACCTCAACCGGTCGGTCGATCGAATACGGCGACCACCCCGTCTAAACCCACTCTCGGGGCTCGGTTTCCATGCCCACTCGATCCCAATCGAGGGGGAAAACAACGAGGATCATTCCCCGGGTACCCAAAACCCAAAAATGCAGGGAAGAAAGTGGGAAAATGGTGTTTGATCCGATGAAATTGTCACACGCCCTAAAAACATGATTTTGAACCCTCGGCGAGAAATAAACCCTCTCAGCTCGTCACGGCCTACCAAAATCGCGGGAAAGGAAGTAGAGGGGTTAAGGAACCATCCCCCTACCTCCACCGAAGATTTTGCACACTGTGGATGCCGTTCTGTTGTAAAATGCCCCGCGAACCACCACCGGCGCCCCGAGCTCACGAACGTCAAACACCGCGCCACCGTCCCTCGATCCTCGACACGTCCTCGCCGCTCCTCGTCCCACGAACCTTCCCGCCTCGCCCTCCTCCACCTCCGTCGGCCACTGGATAAGAGAGGGAGAGAAGAGAGAGCGTGAGAAGAGAGAGGGAGAGTTGTGAGGAGAGAGAGGGGGTGATGGTTTAAATAGAAAACTCACGTGGATTTCTGAAATCTGAAAAATACAAAAATGGGGGAAAATACTCCCCATTATCCTCGGAAACGCACAACACGCTTGCAATGTCCCAGAGCCCGACAACACATCGGTTCACCCTGCACAAGGTTCCGAAGGCTTGTCAGACACAAACCCGTGTAAATCCCAAAACACATTCCGAGACTCACAATGATGCTCCGAACTCACGGATCCTGATCCAGAAAAATGAAAAAAAAATCATCGTGTTACAAATGTAAAGAGGGCTAAATCCGAACATGAAAGAAGTGCTGAAGAAGGAACTAGTAAAGTGGTTGGATGCAGACATTATTTTTCCAATTTCAGATAGCAAGTGGGTGAGCCCCACGCAGGTGGTGCCAAAGAAGTTGGGGCTGACTGTGATCAAAAATGAGCAAGGAGAGGAAGTGCCAACTAGGTTGACTACGGGGTGGAGGATGGTAGGGAAGATGCCTTTGTCCATGCCACCGAGGCTTTGATCGCCGCCCCGCCTTGGAGTAGACACCACCGTGAGATGGATATTCTAGAGGTGGAGAAGAGAAGGCTAGTTGGTATGGATCCTCCCCAATTTCCTCGCCTTGATTCTCTCCTCTATTATCTCCAAATTAAATCCTTTCTTTATCTCCTCCTCTCACAAAAGTAGATGGCGGCTACCTTTGACCTGGTCAAGAAGAGATGGGGGCACCCTAGGGCTTCCCTCCTTTGGTCTTGAGACCACTTTGCCCTTGGCTTGTCTTGCAATTTCCTCTAGTATCCTACACACACACAATTTTGATTTAGTGCATAAAAATTATCACACTATGCGTATAAATTAAGAATGATCATAATTATGCAATGAAAAATTAATGCTCATGACCCTCAACTCCCTTTAATTTAATGATAAGACCAAAGTAATTAATTTGCATAAAAGGCCCAATTTATGTATGAAGTTGAGGTTAACTATAAAATATGCATAATTATCTAATTATATGCACTTGAAATAATGTGTGTGACATGAATTATCATCGAAGAATGGACACTCATCACACAGCCCAACTTACTCATTACTAGTCCCTTAACAATGCAAACATTTAAAAATTAAGGACTAACAAAGAGTTTAAAAGCTTCATACCCTCATTTCCAGATCCTCCTTCACAGAATCAACCAAAGGTCAAAACTTTGGAAATATTAATGTGCACTAGCCTTAGATTGGAAATTGATGAACATGACTTAGAATTCACCCCAAAGTTCAGTAGCACTTGTGCTCATGAAAAACTAAATCCACAGCTAGACAATTGCATCCCTCATATTGCTATTCCAGATAGGTGTCTTTCAACTTTGCATATTCTAGCTCAGAGCATTAAGTACAGTAGCTTTTCTCTGCCTTCTTTTTTCATTTTTTCAATACACACATGAAGCTGCACATCCCTTCACTGTTTGATGCGAATCTCAACTCTTGCCTTAGGAGAAGCAGGTCCGGTTACTAGGATCTTGGGCATTTTTCATGGTATTTTTTTATGTGCTTTTGCACTTATTAAACAAACAACACAACAGATAGCTTTCTAAAAATATCTCACTGCTAAGGCAAGCAGAGTCTCAGACACCATACCTAAATAGCAGAAGGTTTGTCCTGCTTGCTTCATTAGTGTGCAGGTGATATATATATATTTTCAAGGTGCTTGTGGACTTTAAGAGATTCTAATGTCAAATTTCCTTGGCTAGATCAAATAATAAACCATTGTCCTTCTCCCTAGCTTTTTCCATTCTGGATTCTCTTTCAATAAAAACATGAATCATGAAAACTCAGTTGGGGATTTTTGACATTTTTTCCAACAAAATGATAAAAGTATGAAAAATAATAGGTTGTATAAAATGTAACAAGAATTGTCACCCCCCCAACTTAAATGGCATTATCTTCAATAGCATAAACAATATGGAACAATGGAACAACGTAGAATTAAATTTTTACTTAGAAGGAAAGGTACAACCTGGTGTATGGGGGCGTGGCTTCCTCCTACTTTGATGGTGACGCCTTCACCATGGCTACACTTGAAAACAACAGACTAGAAAGTAAATCATTAATCATTAGGTTGCCTCTCAACAAGCGCTAAGTTTATCATCTTCAGCCAGACACAATAAAGCTCCATAACCAACAAGTTGCGTTAAGAATAATCCACCACGTGATCTTATCTTCTTTTAAGTTCCAACATTTGTGCCATGCAAAGATGATCGTATGTGGAATAGAAATAGGTTGGTTGTTAGCATGATTGATTTTGTCATTCAATGCATATGTCAACAACTTTTCTTCCGTAGAGGTCATGTAAAAATCAACATTTATTATTTTTGGTTTGGCCAATATTGTCACGCCCCGATGCAGAATATCAAAACACGACGAGTCGTATCATTCATGTCGATCAGAGCATACATATAAGGGGGTCCAACCAAAATGGAGATAATGAGAAAAGATACTATTATTTCATCAAAGAGAGTTTTACAACACACTAAGCCTCAAGGGGCATAATTATAACTTCCAAATACACTTGATTCTAGCAAGAGCAACAATTAAACCTAGGGAATCTAAGTTAAGCTTTGTCACTCTTTTCACTTTTGCCCCTCCCCGTTTGTTTGGGGTTCTTCATCAGAACTACCTAAAAATATTAACCGAAAACGCAGGGTGAGCACAAGGCTCAGTAGGACTTATATCTCTCAGGCAGCTTTAAGTAATTAACATTTTTAGATAAGGTAAATGTGTATGACGAGAATCAGGACTAAAACATGAAGCATAAGCATGAGAGAGTAAAGAATGTTTGTATATAGGATCACAAGTTAACAAGAGTAAGATTTTCAAGAACGATTATGTAGTATGTATAATCATGGAATTGGCCATTTCACGCAAGCATGTACGAGTCAAGTATTTCATGTAATTCGAGCAAGTCAAGTATTTCACGAAGGAGTGGAATGTCATAAACGAATGTAGCATGCAAGTACTCGGTGCAATGCCACACAAGGTCAATAATAGCTCTCATGGGCCCAAGTACTTTCGGGCACTACCCCCAGTACCAGATCAGGCCCCATTAATGCCAGGCATTGTAGTTATGGATCATTGATCCCAAGTATTTTTTTAGACATCCACATAATGCAAGTCCAAAGAATTTCAAGAGAAGCTTAAGAAGCGTAGTATAGCGCACAACTAGACATTTAGTTATGGAGGACTCTAGAGGTGGCCCCCACAGGCTCAAGAGGTGGCTCCCATTATGTAGCACTTTTTGCCATTCTGGCCTCAAGAGGTGGCTCCTATAATGTAACACTTTATCCCACATGGCACTTAGCTCCTACGCTCCCAAATGGTAGTTTATGGCTAAAGTACAAATTTTCATTTCCATTTCCAAGGATAAATAGTATGAAGAGTAAATGTAGTTTATAAGAGTAGTTGAAGGATGATTGAAGGCATCACGTTTAACGACATTAAGATAACGAGGAAAAGAGTTGTCGATCAAGGCACGATCAACTCTTTCAAAAATTCATGTAAGGTATTTTTAGATCGAGTTCTCCTCAGTCGGTGTTTAGCGAGAACACAAAGAATTCATGGCAAGGTAAAAGGTGGGACAATCGGAGGCTCCCCTTGTATTTGCAAGGACCTAATTAAATAGCCACTTATCCACTTAAAACATTTTTCCGTAGACCTCTTTCCTTAGAGACCGGTCTTTCTTGATAACCTTGCTGGCTACACGACTTTGTCGGAAACCCGAAACACTTAATTCATTTTAAGATGAATTCAGGGAATGAAAGAGTTCAAGGAATAGACCAAAGCCTAGGGAACAATCCCAATGAAAGTACGAAAAGCGAGAAACTGGGTGAATTGGCGTCCACTCAGGTCACCGCTAATTCTAAAATTCACATCCAACAGAAGGGCGCCAATTCTAGGATTAAATTTAGATAAAATCTACATTTTAAATTAGCGTCCGTTCAAAAAGGCACTATTTCTTTAATTTGCGTCACTGTAAAAGGACGCTAATTTCATAGATTATTTTTATCTTTTATTTTATTTTTGTTAAAAGGAAATTATATTTAAATTGGCGTCTGTGTGCAAGGGCACTAAATGTTAAATTCGCGTCTGTTTAAGAGGACGCTAATTCTATATTTTCCTAATTATTTAGTTTATTAATTAATTGCATGAATTGGCGTCCATACAGAAGGGCGCTATTTTATTAATTCGTGTCCGCCAATATAGACGCTAATTCTTCTCATTACAAATTGGCACACATCCGGCAGATATGTTTATAAACACATGCAACTGTTCATTTCTTTTTAAGGAATGTGAACAGTAGCACTTTGATTTCTATCAAGAATTTCATGGATCAAGAGATACGATAATAAAGAGAAAAATACAAGGATCCTAAAAATATGCTCATATAAATTTTAGCATACTTGGTTCCATAGATATTGAAATTTTAAACATAGGTGAATTTATTTAGTCATTAAAGAATTCGCGTCAACTGAGTGGGTGTCAATTAATTGGAGTCTGGGTGCCAAAGGCTATTTCAAGAATTGGCGCCCATCTAAAAAGTCGCCAATTAAGTGGCGTCCACTGCTCTGGTCACCAATTCTTTGTGAAATAGAAAGATTCAAGTTCAACGTAAAAGACAACATGATTGCCTGCATGCTTCCACTATCAAGTGTTTTGCCTAGATACAGAGAATGCCTACTTGATTAAATGGAAAAGGAAGAAGAAAAATGAACACCCATTGCCCCGTTTCTCCTTCGAATCCTTCCCAGCGTGGTAAGGCAAAGTGGGTGATTATACTTTAATAAGATTCCTCTTTCCCACAAATTAAACTTCTCACCACCTAATTCTATGCTCATGGCCCATTTGTCAACTATTCCACTAACCTACTTTTAATAAGGTTGGAAAATGTCACTCTCCCAACTTTAATAGAGTATGGGCAAGCCAAGATTCTCGGTGGGTTGTTTTGAAATCCATAGAAAGAAAGTGGGCTGCTAATTTTACCATATTTTAGTCCATTCAGCCCAATAATGTTTGTCCAGTAGCCCCAATTGCTATTCATAATCAATTTAGCCCATTAACTTCAATTTTAGTCCATTAAGGTTTGTTTCATAGCCCAATTATTGATTTCTAAGGAATTTGATTAGATCTCTTGAAAATTAAGCTATTAATTTTTCATTTATTTCATAAAAAATTCTATTATATAATTTCATCATTCCATTGATACTTTATATAGTTATCTATTAAATATTTATTTTTGAGTTACTACATCCTTTCCTACTTAAAAGAATTTGGTCCTCCAAATTCACATCACGTAATTTATAATTTAAATTTTAAATAGAGGGTTCAAATTTCTAACCTAAGATATGGATATCTGTTCATGATCGAATCCTCTAATTCCCAATTAGCTTCTTCGAATCCTCGTTTGCTCCATTGGACTTTCACCATTGGTATAGCCCTATTCCTGAGTTAGTGTAACTTTCGATCCAATATCTTGATCGGCCTTTCCTCATAAGATAAATCCTTCTATAGCTTCAAGTCATCGAATTGAATCACATGCGAAGGATTATGCACATATTTCCTCAGCATGGATACGTGAAATACATCATGAACACCAACTAATTGTGGAGGCAAAGCCAGCTTATATGCCACTTCCCCGATTCTTTCCAAAATCTCGAAGGGGCCAATAAATCTTGGACTCAATTTTCCTTTGACATCAAACCTTTTGATTCCTTGTGTGGGTGAGACCTTCAAAAAGATATGCTCCCCCACTTGGAATTCAAGGTCTCTTCTCCTGTTGTCGGTATAACTCTTTTGCCGTGATTGAGTAATTATCAACCTTTCCCTGATCAACTGGCTATTTTGAGTGGTATCTTGAATAATATCTGGACCCAATAATCCTTTCTCTCCAACTTCATTCTAGGATAGAGGTGATCTACAACTCCTGCCATACAGTGCCTCAAAAGGTGTCATTTGAATGCTAGACTGATAGCTATTGTTATATGAAAATTCAATCAAAGGTAGGTGCTCATGCCAACTTCCACCAAAATCAATCATACATGCACTCAACATATCTTCAATGATTTGATTTGTCCTCTCAGTTTGTCCATCTGTCTGAAGGTGAAATGATATGCTAAAGTTCAGTCGGGTACCCAAAGACAATTGTAAACCTTTCCAGAAATGAGAGGTAAATCTCGGATCTCTATCCGAAATAATAGAAGTTGGAATACCGTGCAGCCTGACAACCTCCTTAACATATAAGACAGCTAGAACATCCACGGTCCATTTGCTCTTGATGGGCAAGAAGTGAGCGGACATAGTTAGACGGTCTACAATCACCCATATAGCATCAAATCCACTTCAGGTCTTTGGCAATCCAACAATAAAATCCATGCCAATACTATCCTATTTCCACTCCGGCATTTCGAGAGGTTTCAACTTACCATCCAGTTTGAGATGTTCGACTTTAACTTGTTGGCATACCAAATATAGGCTCACGAACTCGGCTACCTCTCCTTTCATGTTAGGCCACCAAAAGGTTCGTTTAAGATCTTGGTACATTTTTGTAACACCAGAATGAATAATGTATCTCAATCGATGTGCCTTCTCCATGATTTTATCCTTGATGGTGGGACAATTAGGCACACAAGTCCTTCCTCGAAAAAGTAGCCTTCCATCATTAGCCAAAAGGAAATCCGATCATTGATCTAATTTCTCTTTAATTTTAACAATCAACGGATCATCACCTTGCAGCTCTTTAATTTCTAAGAGGAACTTGGATTGGAGACTAATATTTACAATTAAGGTTTTCTCTCCCTTCTCCTCCACATTGAGATCTAAGTTTGCCATTTGCTCTAACAAGTGCCATTATTTAATCATCAGGCTTGATAATAATGCCATCGGCTTCCTTCTAAGAGCATCTGCTACGGCATTATCTTTTCCTGGACGGTACTGTATACAGATATCGAAATCCTTTAAATACTCTAGCCACCTTCTTTGCCTCATATTGAGTTCTTTTTAGAAGAATAAGTACTTGATGCTCTTGTGATCAGAATACACAATAAATGCTTCACAGTAGAGATAATGCTTCCAGATCTTGAAGGCGAAGACTATAGCAGCCAGCTCTAAGTCATGCACGAGATAATTCACCTCATGCTTTTTCAATTGTCTTGAGGAATAGGCGATTACCTTGCCATGTTGCATCAATACATAACCTAGGCCAATTCTGGAGGCATCAGTATAGACTCCAAATACTCCTCCTTTAGTAGGCAAGACAAGTATGGGGGCAGTAGTCAGATGATCTTTCAGAGTCTGAAAGCTCTTCTCACATTCTTCGGTCTATACATAAGGAGTCTCTTTTCTTGTCAATCTTGTCAAAGCAACCGCGATCTTAGAGAAATCTTTAATAAATTTTCTATAATATCTTGTCAATCCTAAGAAGCTTCGAATTTCGGTCACGCTAGTGGGTCTCTCCCAGTTCTTTACAGCCTCGACCTTCGAAGGATCGACTGTAATACCCATCTAGGAAATTATGTGACATAGAAAAGAAATTTCTTCTAACCAGAAATCACACTTGCTAAGCTTAGCATATAATCTGTGATCTCTTAATAATTGCAGGGCTTTCTTGAGATGTTCTTCATGCTCCATTTTGGACTTTGAGTATATCAAAATATCGTCAATAAAGACCACCACAAATTGGTCAAGGTATGGCCTAAATACATGGTTCATCAACTGCATAAATGCAGCAGGTGCATTGGTTAGACCGAAAGGCATGACAGTGAACTCATAGTGTCCATACCTACTCCTGAATGCTGTTTTGTGAATATCCTCTTCCTTGATCTTCAATTGATGATAACCAGATCTGAGGTCAATTTTTAAAAAATATCGAGCGCCAGAAATCTGGTCAAACAATTCATCAATTCTCGGTAATGGATACGTGTTCTTGATTGTAAGCTGGTTCAATTGTCGATAGTTAATACACAATCTCATTGATCCATCCTTCTTCTTGACAAATAGAACATGAGCTCCCCAATGTGAAGTGCTTGGTCGCATAAATCCTTTATCCAATAACTCCATTAGCTGTTCTTTCAACTCCTTCATTTCGATAGGGGACATCTGATAAGTGCTATATTTCACATCATAAGTTGCATCACATTCGTCATCTTTGAGCATTAAAATAAATAAAGTTATGCATTAGTATGAATTAATTTCATTCTCACACATTATTTGAGTGTTCATGTATTTTATCATCTTTTTGAGCTAAAATGACCATGTGAGAATTATTCATGAATTTACACAATTATTTGGAAATCATTTTTTGGATGAAATATGTTGATATTTTGAATTTTTTGAATTTTCAGGAAATTGCGACCGAGATCCAATCGCCTTTTAATGAACGCCCTTCTGAGAGGGCGCATATTCAAGATACTGCGACACAAGGCCAGGCGCCAATTCAATTATGAAGAAAATCAGGAAAAATAGGAAAAGGAAACTGCGCTCGTTCATGAAGTCACTATTTCTTGGATAGATGGAAAAAGAAAAATATCAAAAATAAGAAAATAAATAAATTCCGCCCGCATGAAGAGTCACCCATAAAGGAATTAACGCCCAAGAGAAGGTCGCTATTTTAGTCTGAAGCAGAAGCAGAACCGGGAAGGTCTCTTTGAAGCTATCTTACTATTATTTGAGCTTATCTTCCATGTTTTCATCAAGGAGGACTCTATCTCGGGAGAGAGACCCAATTTGGACAACTAATTCATGCTGCAAAATCAGATTTTGATGGGATTCAAAGACCCACAATCATGCACACTATATAAAGCACCCGAAGGCCACCATGGATGGGAGTTCACGAATTAGCCCTTTTTAGCCTTTCTTCTAGCCTCTTTTTCATGCACTTCTAGTTCTCGTTTTAATTTACTTTTTTCTTCAAAGTTATTCATTTTTAAGTCTTCTACAAATTCTTCTTCTTCATCTTCTTCTAATTCTTTCTCTTTTTACGCTATTCTTAGTTTTTCAAAGCTCTATCTTCCATTTTTACTGTTCATCCGATTTTACTGCACTTCGTTATTTTCAATTTTTCTTTGTCTTCCACTCCTCTTTTCATCCTTCTTTCTTCATCAAAGTTTATCATTTTTCAAATGTCTAAATCTTCTTCTTCTACTTCATCCTCCAATTCTCCTTAGTTTTCAACTTATTCTCAATTTTTCAAAGGCACGGTTCTGCATTATTTTTACTATTCATCTTCTATTTTTCACAGATCTTCTGTCCTTATTTTCGCCTCCTTCTGATCCTCATCTCCCTCTGCGTTCTTCACAAAACTTATAGGTGTTTAAAATTTCTTCAACTTCTTCTTCTACATCTTCTCCTAAATCTTGCATATAGTATAACCTGATAGGAGTTTTATTTTGCATTGTTACATGAAAAGATGAAAAGATGAATCCCTAGTTGAGTTTTATTAATTCATGCTTAAATTGAAAGTGATTCTGGAATAGGAAATACTAGAGAGAAGGATGATAGAAGATTTATTTCGATCTAGCTATGGAAAATTGATATTCTTTTTAAAGTTCATGTGCACTTTAGAAAATAAAATCACTTTACACACTAATGAAACAAGCAGGACAAGCATTCTGCTATTTTGGGTACGTTATCTGATGCTCTTCACTTCTCAAGAAAGAGATCTTTTTATAAGTTTTCTACCAAGTTATCTGTTAAATAAGTGTATTTGGCACTATGAAAAAAAATTGATGAAAAATAAACACCATGAAAAATGCCCCTAACCTTAGTAACCGGGTCTATTTCACCTAAGACGTGTTGAGGTTCGCGTCAAACAGAAAAGGGAACCTTGATCTGTGTAACTGTGCCTGCTTCTCCTAAGGTAAGAGTCGAGGTTCATGTGAAACAGTGAAAGGTAGTGCATCATCATGTGTGTAGAAAATTAAAAAGATCCCAAAGGGATAAAGTAATAAGGCAGACAAAAAGCTAATATACTTAATGCTCTGATCTAAGAGGTGTAGGGTTGAAAGGCGCTTGCTTGGAATTGTAAATGGGGGACGCAATTGTCTAAGCTGTGGATTTGGTAGTTACACATGCACAAGTGCTATTGAGCTTTGATTTGAATTCTTGATCATGTACTTTAATTTTCTACATAAGGCTAGTGTGCATTAATGATTTCGGATTCCTAATCTTTGGTTGACTCTATGAAAGGAGAGTTGGATATAAGAGTATGGATTTTGTAAACTCTCGTTAGTCCTAATTTTAATTTATTGTGCATTGCTAAGGGACTAGCAATGAGTAAGTTGGGGGGTGTGATAAGTGCTATATTTCACATCATAAGTTATATCACATTCGTCATCTTTGAGCATTAAAATAAATAAAGTTGTGCATTAATATGAATTAATTTCATTCTCACACATTATTTGAGAGTTCGTGTATTTTATCATCTTTTTGAGCTAAAATGACCATGTGAGAATTATTCATAAATTTGCACAATTATTTGAAAATCATTTTTTGGATTAAATATGTTGATATTTTGAATTTTTCAAATTTTTAAGAAATTACGACCGAGATCAAGTCACCATTTAATGAGCGCCTTTCTGAGAGGGCACATATTCAAGATACTAAGACACAAGGCCATGCACCAATTCAATTATGTAGAAAATCAAGAAAAATAGGAAAAGGAAACTATGCCCGTTCATGAAGTCGCTATTTCTTGGATTTATGGAAAAAAGAAAATATCAAAAATAAGAAAATAAAGAAATTATGCCCGTGCGAAGAGTCACCCATAAAGGAATTAACGTCCAAGAGAAGGTCGCTATTTTAGTCTAAAGCAGAAGCAGAATCGGGAAGGTCTCTTTGAAGCTATCTTACTATTATTTGAGCTTATCTTCCATGTTTTGATCAAGGAGGACTCTATCTCGGGGAAGAGACCTAATTTGGGCAACTAATTCATGCTGTAAAATCGGATTTTAATGGGATTCAAAGACCCACAATCGTGTACACTATATAAAGCACCCAAAGGCCACCATAGAAGGGAGGTCGCGAATTAGCCCTTTTTAGCCTTTCTTCTAGCCTCTTTTTTATGCACTTATAGTTCTCGTTTTAATTTACTTTCCTCTTCAAAGTTGTTCATTTTTAAGTCTTCTGCAAATTCTTCTTCTTTATCTTCTTCTAATTCTTTCTAGTTTTTAAGCTATTATTAGTTTTTCAAAGCTTTATATTCCATTTTTACTGTTCATCCAATTTTACTACACTTCGTTATTTTCAATTTTTCTTCCTCTTCCACTCCTCTTTTCATCCTTCTTTCTTCATAAAAGGTTATCATTTTTCAAATGTCTAAATCTTCTTCTTCTACTTCATCCTCCAATTCTCCTTAGTTTTCAACTTATTCTCAATTTTTCAAAGGCACGGTTCTACATTATTTTTACTATTCATCTTCTATTTTTCACAAATCGTCTCTCCTTGTTTTTGCCTCCTTCTGATCCTCATCTCCCTCTGCGTTCTCACAAAGGTTATAGGTATTTAAAATTTCTTCAACTTCTTCTTCTACCTCTTCTCCTAAATCTTGCTCGTTTTAAAGTTATTAAGTTTTTTTCAAAGTTCAATTTTTCTAGATTTCACTGTTCATCCGTGCCGATAGATCCTGATTTTTCATATTGTTCACCTTCTTCCTCTCGTTTTCTGTCTCTGAGTTCTTCGTCAATCCTCTTCCTCTCTTCGTCCTCTACAACTTTCTCTTCTTCCACTTTTCTAAATCTCTTTAATTTTTAAGTTATATTCTTTCTAATCACCCTCTATTTTCCATAAATTTTTACTACATTTTTAAGTCTTTTTCTCTTCCTGTTCCATCTACTTCTCCCATTTCTCTTCTTCTTCTATCTATCTCCATCTCCCATATTTCTCACACATCTTAAGGCAGATGTTCTTCCTTTGGTCCTCTCGGCGGCGTCTACTTCCACGGTGGGGTGAAATTCCAAGGTTCGGCACGGCATGGAGACGGCGGCATCTCTTCATCCTATTGTCCCCAATTTCTTCTTACACTTTTTTATTTTCAGTCAAGTTGTAATTTTAATTTTCACATACATTATACTTGTCACCTTTTATAGCAATAAATTTTAGATTTTGTGCAATTGTGTTCTTCTAAATTTTCTCCCTCTCTTTCCAAATTTCTCTTCTTTTACTCTCTCATATTCTTTGCTTAGTTTCTATGAAATTTTCCTTTTCTTTAGTTTAAATCTCACTCAAATTTTAGATCTTTTAAAATTTAAGAATTTTTCTCCATACTATTTTGAAAATATTTCTTCTCCGTAGGATCGACTCGTATTCACCACTTTGCTTGAATTTCAATATTTTTAAGTGACTGAGTTCGATAATTTTTAAACTGTGGCACGACTTTTTCAACGACGGGTTTGTGACTATCAATTTTTGGCACCATTGCCGGGGAAGAAATAATTTTTAATGGTTACAAATTCTTGTGTTTGATTTGTATATAGTTTTATCATTTTTCTATTTTTATTTTATTGGAAAAAATAAAAAAAATCAAGAAATTCTCAGAAATTCGGACCTACAAATTTTCAAGAAATAATCTATCACAGAAAGCGTCACTGAAGCCTAAAACTGTAGCAGAAAGCAGAAATTCAGAAATTCTAGAAAATTCAAGTGTCGCTAAAGATCACTAAACGTAGGAAAATGTCATGTTTTTGATAAATTCTGAAAAAAATTAAAAAATCTAAAAAATTCTTGAAAAATCTAAAAAAAATCAGAAAATCAGAAAACACTAAAAACATGTTTTTAGGCTTTATTTTGTAGTAGTTTTACATAATATTTGCTATTTTTTAGTTGATAGTTTTATTTTCTTCATATCTCTCTTTGAAAAAAAATAATAACTCTCTGAAAAAAATCAAAAATTAGAAAATAGGAAAAAAATCTCATCATGTCATCACGATTTCATCTTAGTTGCATCTCTTTCATGCATGTTGCATTTTAGTTGATTTATTATTTACTTGCATTATCATTGAAAAAAAATATTTCTCTTCTCTTCTATTTTCCCTTCTCAAGGGCAAGTTAGGATTCCTTACACCCTTCTTGAAATTGGAAAGACACTCCAGTGAGTATTCCGTCTCTTTGGATTAAAAATTCCTTTTCCAAAACCTCCATAAGTCCCCGCACCCGTAGATTCCCTCACGGACGTCGGGCAGGTTGTACCAAGAAGCACCTTGAAGGAAGATTGCCCTTAGAAGGGTTCACATAAAAAAAGAGAGTTTTAGAATTTATTACTATTTTAAAAAAATGGTGCCTAAGGCTAGAGGTTTTGTGGCAAATGCCTAAGTGAGATTGTGGTTAATTAATTAGGACTCTACGAAAGTAGGGGGAGCCTCCCACAACTCCATCTCTTACCTGGCCGGTTGACCAATTTAGTAGTGAGTACCAATTCTTCTTTTCAAAAGAAAAAAAGGAGAAAAGACAGACATCATCATTTTGCATTCATATAGTGTTTGATTCATTGCATTATTTTCCAAACTCATTTGCATAAAAAAACCCATCATTTTTACATTCAGAACTCATATAGTTGTTATTACATTTGCATCATTTTGAAAAAAAAGTGAATTTCAAAAAAAATGGGTGAAAAATTCCAATCTTTGAGTGGGCTCACAAATTCAATGAGGTGGACTTGTTGGCCCATGTTCTTGATCCATTCTTTAGGCTATGAATTCAAACTCCTTCATTCCACCTTATTATCATGATCATAATGACATGTGGGCCAGACCATCCCATTATGTTGCCAATGGGCTAACTCAACCTTCCTCATTCACCCAAAATGGCCCGACCCATTATGAAAGCCAATACTCTTGGTCGGCTCACAATGAAAGTCCATCACTCATAGGGGCCCAACTCCATTCTTTTAACCAAGATCATATCCAATCCACTCATTTCTTTCATGGGTCCTATAATTCATCTCGCACCCATGAACAAGCCCAAATTGCTCAAAGACCATTCTTATGGGGGAGGACAATATAATAATTCTTGGGATTATTATCAAGGCTCGGCCCAAAATCCTCCGGATCAATTCTTTCAAAATTGGACTCCATCTTTGAATAGCTTTCATGATCACGCCCACTGTGGAGGACAACCCACATCCTCTTCCCTATCTCACTATCAATCTAATCATTATTCAACTTCTTATCCTTTGAACTATGCTTCTCAACCTACAAATCTATCTCCTCCTTCCCCAACTCTCAAAAAGGAGGAGAGCTTTGATCAATTTTATCAATTTATCATGACTCAAAATCAATCAATGCAAGCCCGACTAGATCGGCTTGCTCAGAACATCAAGGGTATGGAATTGGATCAATTGCCTAGCTACTCCAATGACAATTCTGATTACCAACTTCCACAATTTGACAATACTAAAAGTTTTTATGATCAACCCATGGCTCCCCATGAGCACAATACTCAAATCACCCTCGATTTAGATCATGCGAGAAATATGGAGGAGCCTTATGAGAAAGTTTTTGAGGGAGTTAGCTATAGTCAAGATAATGATCGAAAAGATGAGTTCAAGGAGCATGAGCTTAATTGCCATTATGAAAAGGGTTCTAAAGAAGTTGACGATATCAAGTTGGTGGGTGATGAAGAAGAAAGTAATGTGCTAGTCTATGATCAAATCCCATTCGCTTCCCTTCTTAAATTTGAGGAGACCTTGTTCAAAGGGAATGATGAAGAGGAGGTGCTAGTGGAGAAGGAATTGAGTGAGGCTATCAATGATCGCTCTTGGGTAAAGAAGGAGGCGGGTACCTTTCATAACTTTTATCTCGATTGGGCATCTTCTGATCAAGGGGGGGGGGTATTGATCTTCTACCTCTTGATGACCTCGGTGAATCTAACTTCACGGTGGACATTCTTCAATTAGCCGAGTTATCTGATCCTATTGAGTCTCACGAGTATTGTGTTGAGGAGCATGCTTCTTTCACTCTTGACATTGTTCATCTCCTTGACACTGATCATTTGATAAGAGCTCCTCACCCTTCGATTTATTCTCACCTCACAAATATTCATGTAATTCCTAAAATTGAGGTGGTAGAAAATTTTTTGAAAGATAATAAGGTCTGCATTCATGTTTTCAACACTTATAAAGACCTTAAATTTGATGAGGAATATTTTATAATTGATGATATGATAATTCTTCCATTCTCTGACCGGGGCGGTCCATTTGGCCTATTAAACTCATCATGGTATGCTATAAAGGTCAAACCAAAAATAATGAATGTTAATTTTTACATGACGCCCACGGAAGAAGAATTGTTAGCATACGCATTGCACGAAAAAATCAATCATGCTAACAACCAACTTATCTTTCGGTCACATGCATTTTTTCATGATCTTATCTCTGCATGACACAATCGATGGAACTTGAAAGAAGATGAGATCACATGGTGGCTCATTCGCAATTCAACTCGTTGGTTATGAAGCTTGCATCTTCTATGCATGTGTCTGGCTGAAGATGAAAAACTTAGCGCTTCTAGGAGGCAACCCAATGTTTTTGTTGTTTGATGTTTTTGTTTAAGTTTGATTCAGTAGTCAGGTCAAGGCCAGGGAACACAAAGTCGTCGCCATTCATACACATTAATGGAGTTACGCCCTGCCTGCCAGGTTGTATCATTCTATCTCAGCAATCTATTGTTACATTGTTCTATTGTTTTCCATTTTATATGCCATTGATGACAATGTCATTCAAGTTGGGGGGGGAGAGAAAAATTCTAGCATATAGTATAACCTGATAGGAGTTTTGTCTTGCATTGTTATATGAAAAGATGAAAAGATGAATCCCCAGTTGAGTTTTATTAATTCATGCTTAAATTGAAAGTGATTCTGGAATATGAAAGAATAGAGAGAAGGATGATGGAAGATTTATTTCGATCAAGCTATGAAAACTGATATTCTTTTTAAAGTTCATGTGAACTTTAGAAAATAAAATCACTTTACACACAAATGAAACAAGCAGGACAAGTCTTTAGCTATTTTAGGTACATTGTCTGATGCTATGCACTTCTCAAGAAAGAGATCTTTTTATAACCTTTCTGCCAAGTTATCTGTTAAATAAGTGCAATTGGCACTATGAAAAAAAAATGATGAAAAATCAACACCATGAAAAAAGCCCCAAACCTTAGTAACTGGGCCTACTTCACCTAAGACGTGTTGAGGTTCACGTCAAACAGAAAAGGGAACCTTGATCTGTGTAACTGGGCCTGCTTCTCCTAAGACAAGAGTCGTTGTTCATGTGAAACAGTGAAAGGTAGTGCAACATCATGTGTGTAGAAAATTAAAAAGATCCCAAAGGGATAAAGTAATAAGACAGACAAAAGTCTAATATACTTAATGCTCTTTTTTTTTCTCTAAAACACCTTGCCTAGTGTTGGATGGGAGAGTGCACCCTTTACCAGAAGTAAAGAGAAAGCCACTCCACCATTCAGAGACTAGGAGGTAAATTTTATTAAAGGTCAAATGAAATTCAATTACATCAAACGAATACTGGGCATACCCAGTTTATCTAAACGAGCTGCTCCCTTTATAGAGGACGGAAGCTGGTGCGGACACCAGAGCGATCGAGAAGTACGAATCGACGAGCCATCGGTACTGTATGCGGAGCACCACTCGAGCTACATCGGCTTCCATCTGGCTCGGAGACAGTCTGGAGACTCCCCCTTGAGTCTTAGTATTTATCATATTTACTGGGATTTTATTTATGTGTAATGTGTGTTTATTTGGCTTTATTCGGATTGTAAAATGGGTTTATTTATAATTTGGGACCACCTGGGTCCCGCTGGCCCCCCATCCCTTCTCCCATTGATCCACCTCAGCTCTTGGGCTCGTGTGGGGTGAGTCAACCCTCCAAGGTGGGCTTCTAGAAGGGTTGGACCAAGGGGGGACAAAGGGTAACAAAATTCAAAATTTGGAACACATAAGTTAACGGGGTGCCCCATGTATAATATAGTTTATTAGGATTGAAATCTTATTTTATTTGTTCCAAACCACATGAGAGAAATAAATTGTAAACTCTCTCTTTTACTCCCCACCAATCCTAGATCTAGGGATAGAACTAGTCTTTTTTTATTTTCTATAAGAGACTTGTATTTTCATTTTGAGTGGAATTAATGCATATATTTTATGAGAAATTTCTTGGAGCCCCCAGCCTTGTGCGACCTCCCCCGCCTCTCTCCCCCTTCTGCATCTAAGATGGATGTATTCTGAGGTGAGACGCCTCCGGTATCCGTTCTTGAAGCTCGCCGCCGCCATCGCCATCGCACCGCCACCGTCGTCGTCGGAGTTCTATCCACCCAGGATAGACCCTTCTTCCACGAATTCTACCTCCCACCCTCGAAATCTTTTGGAGTCCAAATCTTTAGGGTGAGTTCCAGAGGTCATCCTTACGTCATAGAAAATTTGGTTTGGCTTCTAGTTTTCATTTTCCATTTTTCCATTTTCGTTCATCCCCTCCTTCCAGATCTGTCAGCTTTCAGTCCAGATTCAAAATAGCTCTGAATTTCCCCTCTTCGGACATCTTCTTGATTTTTTCTTGAGCCCTTAATTTTACTGGAGGTTCGGTCCAACACCCCCTCCATCCAAGAATTTTTTTGGAATTTCTAAAAGCCTTCACCTATTTTCTAAAAATCACTTTCAGATCTCCACGTAGTTCTGTCTGCCTCTGTCCAGATCTGACCACTCACCAGTAAAAAATATCTTTCCCCAACCAAATCTCAAAAAAACCTTACATAAAAAATATTCCCGTTTTCCTCTCTCTCCCCTCTACAACTTTCATGAAGAACTCATCTTCTGATTCAGAAGTCTACCTGGCGGTCAATGGTAGTTCTCAGGAAACTTCCCTGCTGGCCTGAGATTTCGGGCCCTATCCAACAGCAACTTGAAAAATCGACTAAGGCCAGATCCGTGAAGTTCGAATTTTTCTCTCTTGCCCTAGATCAAAGTACTTTCAAAGAGCTTTCCAACGATATCTCTTGTTCGTCGATCCGACGTCGGGAGTGATTGCAGCAAGCATCCTCGCCGGGTCGCGCGCTATAAAATAGCAGCATCAGATCCGAGGAGAACACCTCCAACGAGTGGAGGTCGGAGCCGCCTGGCCTCCGACTGACGCTCCCGCCCGGCCGCCGTCCAGGGAGGCGCGTCTCCAGGGGCCACCATCACAGCGGGACCCACCCCGCCAGACTAGGAGGATAGAGTGGTCCGTGGGTCCCACGAACCCGTAGATCGCGCCGTCCGGACAGCACCAAAACACGGATTCGGCACCGACGGAGCGACATCAAGATGCTGCCCGTCAACCCAATTCCCGTGACTCCTGGGCCCCACGTGTGACCTTTTATCTCCCAACGTGGAGTGGGTCAAAATTTTTGTATCACAGTAAAAATTTGTTAACCGGGAGTTCAGAATTGGCCGGGGTTGTCTTCCCCACGCCGGGAGCGTGGAGGTAACGGTCTTAACTCCTTGGCATTACATTTGCTTAGCTAGTATACGATCGTAGGCCGCTGCTTGAGTGCGATAGGAACCTAGCCCGTGAGTCCATGTCACCGCTGTGAGCGAGAGAGTGACCCGTCCCGTGGCTCGATCCGAGCACGGAATTGAGTCGACTACCCTTAACTCTGCCGGTTCCTCAACCGTGCACAATCCACGTTTTCCTCGTTTGGGACGACGAGTGAGCTTGCATTTCTGTTAGCGATGTATAGCCCATAGGAGCTCGTAGTGTCGGGCACAGTGTCTCTTATATTAGCATGTTGTTGGTCGCGTCTCCATCTAGAGTCCGAGGTCCGCATCACGTAGAGTCGGTCCCTCTATCCGTCCCGCATCAGTTTGGTATCTCGGTTCGAGCCACGGGACGGGTCACTCTCTCGCTCACAGCGGTGACATGGACTCACAGGCTAGGTTCCTATCGTACTCAGCAGCGGCACACGACTGATCGAGCGGTAAAGCGCGTCGTTAATACGCCCGCTTGTCAAGATTATATTTTACCAAAATCAACCACTTAAAAAGATTTAAATTCGAGTAAAGTGGTGAAGACGGGTCGATCCACAGGGAACAAAATTTTTTAAATGGTATGGATGGAATTTCTTTTGCTTGAAAAAGTATAATTTGAAATGAATTTAAGCTAATTACACTAATTACACATGATTAAGAAACACACGGAATGTTGACTCTGAATAACAGCAAGTTTGGAGATAACATATCTTTAAAACTAGAAGGATTTAGAAAAAGTGGAAAACAGAAAAGTTGTAGAGGGGAACGAGAGGAAGAAGATTGATGAAGGACTTAAAATCAGAAAATGAGAGGAAGAAGATGAAAAGCTTTAAAAACAGGGGTCGGATGAATAGTAACTGACAGAAAATCAGAAGTATAGAAAATTCATTCTATCTTTCAAACCATTAAGAATTTGAAGAAGGGGTAGAAGAAGAAGTTGAAGAAGACTTAAAAACACACAACTTTCATGAAGAACACAGGAATAAATTATGACCAGAAGAGGGTGAAAACTTAGAAAGAAGTTCAGTGAAAATTAATGATACACATAGAAGATCACAAAACTAATCCATATAACATAGACCTCTAGAAACTAATTTCTAACTTTCAAAATAATGAGATTTAGAGGAAGTGATAAAAAGAATAAATCTAGATCTAAGGGAGAGGAAGAATGTTTGTGAAGAAAGCAGAGGGAAAAGAGATTAAAAAGGGCTTCAAAATGGAAGAATGGGGAAGACTATAACCGCGGATGAACAGTAATAACCCAGGACAGCACTTAGAAAATCACTCCATAACTTGAGAACGAAGAAGAATCAGAAGAAAGTGTAAACAGAGAAAATGTGGAGAACAGAGAGACGGACAACGTTGATGAAGACACCAACTTCAAATGGAGTACGCAATAATATGTAAAAGAGCAAATACAGTCTAAAATCTTAAGAACATCAAGAACATATCACTATATCAAAGGAAAACTCTCAAAGATTACAATACAACTCTCCCAAACCATCCAATACAAAGCATCTCACGTAGCTTTCTCTAAGACTAACAACCACCCCCTCCCATATGACAATAGGAGCCCTTTTTATAGGACAAAACTTAACCCCGTTCTTATGTGAACACCCCTTCTTTCTTTTACAGATTTTGTTGAAAACTTGAAACCGTGTGACACCATTTTCTTCTCCTTTTACGTGCTTTTCACGTCGGAGGCCTTCTTGCACCCAAAATCTTGGCCATCCTCCGTGTTTGCCGCTGCCGACCTGCCGCTTTGTTAGACCCAAGCCCGCATTAGCCGCTCACAACGCATGCCGACCTTGTCACCCAACCGCCTTAGCTGGCCACCGCCGAAGCCCGTTTTCCCACTCCGTCGACCGTCCCGGATTGCGGCTTCAGCGCCCGCCTGCTGCTGCGTTGTCTTGGCTGCCCATTCGATCATCATCCATGGCCTTTTGAAGCCGTTCGTCGTATATGCGACCGTGCCATCATGCGTGAGGAGCCGCCATGCAACTTGCGTGGAGAAGCTTCTGCCGAAGTCTCGTGCATGCATGACACGTGAAACCCTTCAGCTGCATATATGTGATATATATATAATGTATATATATACATCATGTTACGTGAATCGTGAAGAGCATGATACGTGAATAAAACATGCAACAAGCCAAGCATTTAATGAATTGCCCTTCCTTACGTGATGCCTTAGGTGCATCTATATATTATATATATATATAACACATATATAACATACATATATAATACATAAGATATCTATATGGATATATATTCATGTATATATAATATATGTATTATATATACATATATATGGTGAAAATTATTTGTTTCTCTTTTATTATTATTTTTTATCGTGATAAATGCATATTTAATCTTATTAAAGCCCATAAAAATTGTAAATCACATGAATTATGATGGGAAAATATATATTTATCAGCTAAGCATTCACGCACAAGGCTAAGCAACAAAGGCATTTTGTAATCAACAAAATCACATACACAACACTTGTGTGTGTGTGGATCGTTGTTGGATCCGCGGTCGTGCTTGTGGGTGGATTGCTGCACTTGTATATTTGATGGTTGGATACTCTTTTGATTGATTTGTATATTTGTATATTAATTTCTTTCTTTTTCTTTTACAGGAAACTGACAAAAAAAATCAGAAAATTCAAAAGTGTGCTCCAGGTAAGTAGATACATCTTCTCTCTTGTGATTCGGTTTATTTTCTTTACTTTATGAGCTTTTATATTTAGAAAATCTCAAAAAAAATTGGCTAGGTAGTTTCATTAAAAAAAAAAAATTCTTCACTTGAACCAAATAAAAATCTCATTCCAAGATTAGAACCCATACACATCATGTTTTAGGGTCATTCATCATTTAAGTTGCATTAATTTCATGCTATATTGTGTTTAGACAATAACTGTTCATGCATTTGCATCTTAAACCCCTTGCTTGAACATTGTTTGTTGCATTTCATCTTAAATCACTCTAAGGGCATTACCCCTAAATAAGATAAGGTGGGGGATTTCATCACCCTTTCCTTAGCCCACAAACCACAATGTCCTTCATTTTTGTATCACCTAGGCCCTAAATAAAATTCAGTAAACATTGGCCCTAGGATCACACTTTGATTTTTGTATAATTTGAGTTTAACCTCTTATGAAAACCGGTGCCTAAGGCAAGACGGTCAAAGGCAAACGTCATAAGCGGGAAAGTGGTTTGGCATAATTAGGTCCCTACGAAAGTAGGGGGAACCTCCCACTTCCCCACCCCTTACCTGGCTGGTGGACATATTGAGGCTAAACTTAAATTGCACTTTAATCACTTTGTGAAACCACATTTGTAGATTTAGGCCACATTTAGGTCATTAGGCTTGTGTGAAAACTTGTTTATGCTTGCATACAAAAAAATATAAACAAAAAAATAAGAAAAATAAAAATAAATAAAGAGTCATTCTCTTCTCTTCTCTTCTCTCTTCTCTTCTCTTTCTTCATCCTGGTTGTGTTAAAATCAAAACAAATAAACAAAATTCAATAAACAAAATTATCATAAAAAGATTATTCTCTCTCTTTTTTCTTTTTTTCTTTTTTTTTTGTCCTAGTTTATGCAAGGTAGGCGATCCCTTCACCCACCTTTGCTAGGACCGATAGACGAGATTGAGAGGTTAGTGCATTCTACCATTCACCATAAACCTAACCTCATGGCAGACCAAGATCAAAATCAAATCCAACAAGTCGCTCCCAAGCAAATGAAGGACTATTACTTGCCAAATCAGTATCAACCTTCATTTTTTGCTCAAACACCTCAAAATCAAGCAGCTCACTATGAAATTAAATCCTCCACCATCCAAATGTTGCCATCCTTTTATGGCAATACAAATGAGGATCCCTACAGACATCTGGATGAGTTCCTCCAGATTTGCTCTACTGTAAAAATTTCTAACTTCTCCGATGATGCTCTCAGGCTGACTCTATTCCCCTTCTCTCTCAAAGACAAGGCCAAATATTGGTTGGGAGCCTTGGGTAGGTCAATTGACACTTGGGCTGAACTGTAAAAAGAATTTTTGAAGAAATTATACCCCATAGGACGAATCAATACAATGAGGAGAGCAATTACTGGATTTACACAAAACTCTGGGGAACAAATCCACGAGGCATGGGATAGGTTAAAGGATTTGTTAAGAAAATGCCCTCATCATGGTTTGTCCAGATGGCAAATTGTTCAGGCATTCTATGAGGGATTGACGGATAGTTACCGTCAAATGGTGGATGCATCTTGTGGAGGAGCTTTCATGAGTAAAAGCGAAGATGAGGCATATGACTTGTTTGAAATGCTGAGTGAAAACTCGATCAGTCATGCCTCACTATCATATTATGAGAGAATGATTGGGCCGGCTAAAAAGGGCGGGCTTTATGAAGTGAAGAGCCACGGTGAGCATGAGAATAGGATGGATATTAGTGCCTTAACTCAGAAACTAAACAAAATGGAATTATTGGCACAAAAGATAGAAAATGTTGATCTTGTTACCCAAAAACTCGATCAATTTCTATCAAGGCAAGAGACTTCTTCTTTAGGTCCTCCACCTCATCCATTCTCAACTCCCACTCACGAAGAAATCTGTGCACTTTGTTCTAGCTCCGATCATGGGGTAACTGATTGCCCTACTGTAGCCCAACTGCCCCCATTCATTCAGGAACAAATCTTCGCTGCACAGGGTGTCTCCAAGCCTCCCTATGATCCGTACTCCAACACCTACAATCCATGCTGGAGAAATCACCCGAATTTTTCCTGGAAATCCCAACAAGGCTCATCTTCCAACCAATCAAATCCCTCCTTTCCAAAACAACCATTTCAACCTCACCCACAACAACACCAATCTTCATTTCAACAAGCTCCATCTAAGCATCCTTTCTCTCAATCCCAGGCACCATTCCACCCATATTCACAACCTCATTTTCAGCATTCTCAGGCCCCGTATCAGCAATCTCAATTTTCTCAGGGCCAGTTCCATCACTATCCATCCAACCGATCCAATCAAGTTTCCTTCCAACCTCCTCCTCATTTTCCACAGTCAAATTTTGATGAAAAGTTTGACCGACTCCAACAACTCATTTATTCTCAACAGTAATCGATTGCTAAGTTGGAAGGTCAAATCGGTCAAATAGCAGCAAGTAATGTGAGGAGAGAGGTAGGTCAGCTTCCTAGCCAGCCTATGGCTAACCCAAGGAACCAACCTCCGGGCTTCCCCCAAAGAGTTCCTATTCTTCCTCACCCAAACCAACCTCAGCCGCCCCCTCCTACAGGTCCCCAATTTGAGAATGCTAAGGCAATCTCTTCTCTTAGGAGCGGGAAGGTTTTAGATGATCCTTACAAGGCCAGGGGAATTGACAATAGTTCGGGCCAAGAAACCAAAGAGGAGTGTGATGAGGAAGAGGAGCCCGTAATTGGTAAAGAACTGAAGAAGTCGGATGGTGGAGAGAAGAAGCCGGATGGTGGAGAGAAGAAGCTGGATAAAGGAAAGGCAAAGGTTGAAGGAGGACCCCAAGAATATGTGCCAAAAATCCCTTTTCCCGATGCTCTGAAGTCGAAGTTTCACAAGAAATTACCGGTGCAACAGGAAGAATTAGTGGAATTATTTAAACAGGTGAATATAAATATTCCACTCTTGGATGCAATCAAGCATGTGCCGGCTTATGCGAAGTTTTTAAAAGAGCTTTGTACTCCGAAGAGGGAGTCGAAGGCGGTAACTCAAAAGATCCGCTTGTCCGAGGATGTGAGTGCTGTTCTGACAAATCATTTACCAAAGAAATTGAAGGACCCCGGAGCCCCATTAATCTCATGTGCTATAGGTGGAGTTACTTTTGATAGAGCATTGCTAGACTTAGGTGCTAGCGTAAATCTTTTACCCACCTTTATCTATGAGAAATTTGATCTGGGAGAGTTAAAACCCACTTCAATCATCCTTCAATTGGCGGATCGGTCGGTAAAAACTCCAAGGGGTCTGTTGGAGGATGTTATTGTCAAGGTGCATGAATGTTATTTTCCAGTGGATTTTCTCATTTTGGATATGGCCTCGACCCAGGACTTAAAGCACACACCCATCATTTTGGGTCGTCCATTTTTAGTTACGGCTAAGGCCAATATAAATTGTGCCACGGGAATGATGGATATATCGTTTGGAGGCGAGAAGGTTGCGTTGAATGTTTTTAAGGCTTCTCAATATCCGGACCATGAAGAAGAATGTAATATCATTGATATCTTTGAGGAGGTGATAGATGAAAGTCCGGATGACATCGAGGACACCCTAGAGGAGGGAAGCATGCTTCAGGATTCGTCCCTCTCTTTCTCACCCTGGTCTAGGGTAGAATCACTCCCTCCATTACAATCCAAACCTACCCTTCCATCTCTGGATCAGCCGCCTACTCTTGAGCTGAAACCTCTGTCAGATTCTCTCAAATATGCTTATCTGGGTCCTGACCACACTCTGCCCGTGATTATTACTTCTCATCTTACTTCTGCTCAGGAATCTCAACTCTTAGATGTCCTTAAGGAGCATAGGGGGGCAATGGGATGGTCGGTGACCGATCTCAAAGGCATCAGTCCGGATGTGTGTATGCACCACATTTACATGGAGGACACTACCAAGCCGAGCAGGGAGATGCAACGTCGGCTAAACCCAAACATGAAAGAGGTGGTTAAGCAGGAAGTGGTGAAGTGGTTGGATGCCGGGATTATATATCCCATCTCTGATAGCAAATGGGTCAGCCCCACACAAGTCGTTCCCAAGAAATCTGGGCTGACCGTGATTCACAATGAGAAGGGAGAAGAAGTGCCAATGAGAATACAAACGGGATGGAGAGTCTGTATTGATTACAGAAAATTAAATTCCATGACAAAGAAGGATCATTTCCCTCTCCCGTTTATAGATCAAATTTTGGAAAAATTGGCTGGGCAAAAATACTTTTGTTTTTTGGATGGCTACTCCGGTTATAACCAAGTTGCTGTTTACCCAGGGGATCAAGAGAAGACAACGTTCACGTGTCCTTATGGCACGTTTGCTTTCAGGAGAATGCCATTCGGGCTTTGCAATGCCCCCGCCACCTTTCAGCGGTGCATGATGGCCATATTTTCCGAAATGGTGGGAGATTTCTTGGAGATCTTCATGGATGACTTCTCTGTTTTTGGAGATTCATTTGAAAGTTGCTTGGAGAATTTGAAGAAGGTGCTAGCGCAATGAATAAAATCTAATCTGGTGCTTAGCTGGGAGAAAAGCCATTTCATGGTCCAAGAAGGGATTGTGTTAGGCCATGTCATTTCTGAGAGGGGGATAGAAGTCGACAGGGCTAAGATTGACCTAATTTCCAATCTTCCTCCCCCTTCATCTGTCAAGCAAATCCGATCTTTCCTTGGCCATGCGGGTTTTTATAGGAGGTTCATTCATAATTTCTCTTCCATCACTCGCCCGCTCACAAAGTTGCTAGCCAAGGACACTCCCTTCCATCTAAATGAGTCGTGTCTTGAGGCTTTCCATTCTTTGAAGGCAGCTCTGACCCAAGCCCCGATTCTACAATCTCCAGATTGGTCATTGCCATTTGAAATCATGTGTGATGCCTCGGATTACGCCATAGGAGCTGTCCTAGGCCAAAGAATTGAGAAGAAGTCGGTGGTGATTTATTATGCAAGTCGCACTCTTGCGGAAGCTCAACTGAATTACACCACCACCGAGAAGGAACTCCTGGCAGTTGTTTTTGCCCTAGAAAAATTTCGATCATATCTTTTGGGGTCTAAGGTTATTGTGTACTCTGATCATGCTACTCTGAAATATCTACTCATAAAGAAGGATGCTAAACCCCGTCTGATTCGATGGATTTTGTTACTGCAAGAATTTGATTTGGAGATCAAAGATAAGAAGGGGTTAGAAAATGTGGTAGCTGATCACTTATCCCGAATAGTGATACCCGAGAGTGCTCCCATGTCTGATTCTTTTCCGGATGAACATTTGTTATCCCTTTCTCACACCTCAACCCCTTGGTATGCTCACATTGTCAATTTCTTGGTAGTAGACAACTCCCGGTTGGGTGGACTAAGCAGGAGAAGGATCGATTCTTTTCTCAGGTCAAACACTATTTTTGGGAGGACCCGGAACTATTTCACATGGGTCCGGATCAGATTATACGAAGATGTGTCCCCGAGGAAGAGCATCAATCTATCTTGAATTTCTGTCACAATCTAGCTTGTGGGGGACACTTCTCGGGAAGGAAAACTGCGGCAAAAGTTTTATAGAGTGGATTCTATTGGCCCACCTTATTCAAGGATGCCTATGAATTCTCTAAAAAATGTTTACGATGTCAAGCTGTGGGCAATATGTCAAAGAAAGATATGATGTCGCTAAATCCCATTCTGGTGGTTGAAATTTTTGATGTTTGGGGAATTGATTTCATGGGACCGTTTCCATCATCTTTTGGAAATGAATACATTTTGGTGGCGGTTGATTATGTGTCCAAATGGATTGAAGCTATAGCCACTCGGACCAATGATCACAAGGTGGTCATGAAATTTGTTTGCAAGAACATTTTCTCTAGGTTTGGTTGTCCGAGGGCTATCATTAGTGATGGGGGATCGCATTTCACTCACTCCCAATTTCGAGCTTTGCTCAAGAAATATGGGATCACCCACAAAATCGCTACCCCCTATCATCCCCAAACCAGTGGCCAGGTGGAGGTTTCCAATAGGGAGATTAAGAACATCTTGCATAAGACCGTTAGGCCAGATAGGAAAGACTAGTCTGAGAGACTAGATGATGCACTTTGGGCCTATCGAACTGCATTCAAAACTCCCATTGGTATGTCACCCTACCGTCTCATCTTTGGTAAAGCTTGCCACTTGCCCGTAGAACTTGAGCATCGGGCATATTGGGCCACTAAGCAAGTAAATTTTGATCTTACACAGGCTGGAGCCCAAAGAGCCCTACAACTCAATGAACTGGAGGAACTGCGTAATGAGGCCTACGAAAATTCCAAGATTTACAAAGTCAAAACCAAAGCTTTCCATGATAAGCATATCCATAGGAAAACTTTTCATGCTAATCAAAAAGTTTGGCTTTTTAATTCTCGGCTACGTTTGTTCCCCGGTAAATTGAAATCCAGATGGGATGGCCCGTTCACTGTTGTTAAGGTATTTGACCATGGAGCCATCCACATTCTTAATCCACAAACTGGTCATAGTTTTACTGTTAACGGTCAAAGGTTAAAACCCTACTTGGATAATGAACTGTTATCACCGAAAGAATCCATCACATTACGTGATCAGGTATGAATTTCATTCGAACTTTCATGCGTCTGGCTGAAGACGGTAAACTTCGCGCTTCTGGGAGGCAACCCAAGGTTTTTGTGATTTGATATTTTGTATGTTTGTGTTTCAGTTTCCTGGCCTCCAAGCACTGGCGCCTTCGTCACCCCTCTCACAAGGTTGTGTCCTTCCATCCCAATCAAATTTCATGCTTACTTGTCCTCTACTTTTTCTATTGCATATGCCATTGGGGACAATGCCATTTAAGTTGGGGGGGGATTTTTCATGAATTTTTCATGAAATAAAAACAATGAGTTCTTGTTACCCTGCATTATTACATAATATTCCCCATATTGAGTTTCATGCTTCATGCTAAATTGAAAATGATTCTAGAATAGAAATAATTATGGAGAAGGAAGATGGAAATTTTATTTACTCTAGCCATGGAAACATGATCTATGAAATTTATTTAAAATTCATGTGCACTTTAAAACAATAAAATTCACGTTGCACGCTAATGAACTAGATAGGACAAGCCTTCTGCTATTTTGGGTCTGTTACCTGATATTCTGCACTTCTAACAAAGAGATCTTTGATTAAGCTTTCTGCCCAGTTATCAATCAAAATTAGTGCAAAGGCACAATTGAAAAAAAAAATTGACAAAAGTATGAGAAAAACACCATGAAAAATGCTCCGAATCTGAGTAACCGGGCCTACTTCACCTAAGACGTGTTGAGGTTCGCGTCAAAAAGATACGGGAACTTGGATCTGTGGAACCGGGCCTACTTCACCTAAAACGTGTTGAGGTTCGCGTAAAACAGTGAAGGGTAGTGCAGCATCATGTGTGTAGAAAAAAAACATATAAAGATCCCTAAGGGACAAAATAATAAGGCAGACAAAAGCTGAAGTGCTTAATGATCTAAGTAAAGACGTGTAGGGTTGAAAGGTACTGGGTCGGAATAGTAAATGAGGGATGCAATTATCTACACTGTGAATTTAGCATTTCACATGCACAAGTGCTACTGAATTTTGATTCGATTTCTTAATCATGTGTCTAAATCTCCAAATTTAAGGCTAGTATGTGTTCATAATTCCAGATTCTTACTCTTTAGTTATTTCTGTGAAGGAAAAGTTGGATATGAAAGTATGAACTTTTTAAAACCTCTTGTTAGTCCTAAATTGTCACTTGTTTGCATTGCTAAGGGACTAGCAATGAGTAAGTTGGGGGGTGTGATAAATATGTATTTTCCCATCATAATTCATGTGATTTACAATTTTTATGGGCTTTAATAAGATTAAATATGTATTTATCACGATAAATAATAATAATAAAAGAGAAACAAATAATTTTCACCATATATATGTATATATAATACATATATTATATATACATGAATATATATCCATATAGACATCTTATGTATTATATATGTATGTTATATATGTGTTATATATATATATAATATATAGATGCACCTAAGGCATCACGTAAGGAAGGGCAATTCATTCAAATGCTGGGCCTGTTGCATGTTTTATTCACGTATCATGCTCTTCACGATTCACGTAACATGATGTATATATATACATTATATATATATATCACATATATGCAGCTGAAGGGTTTCACGTGTCATGCATGCATGAGACTTCGGCAGAAAGCGCGCCAAAAATTGTTCGAGCGGTAAAGCGCGTCGTTAATACACCCGCTTGTCAAGATTATATTTTACCAAAATCAACCACTTAAAAAGATTTAAATTCGAGTAAAGTGATGAAGACGGGTCGATCCACAGAGAACAAAGTTTTTTAAATGGTATGGATGGAATTTCTTTTGCTTGAAAAAGTATAATTTGAAATGAATTTAAGCTAATTACACTAATTACACATGATTAAGAAACACACGGAATGTTGACTCTGAATAATAGCAAGTTTGGAGATAACATATCTTTAAAACTAGAAGGATTTAGAAAAAGTGGAAAATAGAAAAGTTGTAGAGGGGAACGAGAGGAAGAAGATTGATGAAGGACTTAAAATCAGAAAATGAGAGGAAGAAGATGAAAAGCTTTAAAAACAGGGGTCGGATGAATAGTAACTGACAGAAAATCAGAAGTATAGAAAATTCATTCTATCTTTCAAACCATTATGAATTTGAAGAAGAGGTAGAAGAAGAAGTTAAAGAAGACTTAAAAACACACAACTTTCATGAAGAACACAGGAATAAATTACGACCAGAAGAGGGTGAAAACTTAGAAAGAAGTTCAGTGAAAATTAATGATACACATAGAAGATCACAAAACTAATCCATATAACATAGACCTCTAGAAACTAATTTCTAACTTTCAAAATAATGAGATTTAGAGAAGTGATAAAAAGAATAAATCTAGATCTAAGGGAGAGGAAGAACGTTTGTGAAGAAAGTAGAGGGAAAAGAGATTAAAAAGGGTTTCAAAATGGAAGAATGGGGAAGACTATAACCGCGGATGAACAGTAATAACCCAGGACAGCACTTAGAAAATCACTCCATAACTTAGAACGAAGAAGAATCAGAAGAAAGTGTAAACAGAGAAAATGTGGAGAACAGAGAGACGGACAACGTTGATGAAGACACCAACTTCAAATGGAGTACGCAATAATATGTAAAAGAGCAAATACAGTCTAAAATCTTAAGAACATCAAGAACATATCACTATATCAAAGGAAAACTCTCAAAGATTACAATACAACTCTCCCAAACCACCCAATACAAAGCATCTCACGTAGCTTTCTCTAAGACTAACAACCACCACCTCCCATATGACAATAGGAGCCCTTTTTATAGGACAAAACTTAACCCCGTTCTTATGTGAACACCCCTTCTTTCTTTTACAGATTTTGTTGAAAACTTGAAACCGTGTGACACCATTTTTTTGGCGCCATTGCCGGGGAACAAATTTTGATCGAGCGGTAAAGCGCGTCGTTAATACGCCCGCTTGTCAAGATTATATTTTACCAAAATCAACCACTTAAAAAGATTTAAATTCGAGTAAAGTGGTGAAGACGGGTCGATCCACAGGGAACAAAGTTTTTTAAATGGTATGGATGGAATTTCTTTTGCTTGAAAAAGTATAATTTCAAATGAATTTAAGCTAATTACACTAATTACACATGATTAAGAAACACACGGAATGTTGACTCTGAATAACAGCAAGTTTGGAGATAACATATCTTTAAAACTAGAAGGATTTAGAAAAAGTGGAAAACAGAAAAGTTGTAGAGGGGAACGAGAGGAAGAAGATTGATGAAGGACTTAAAATCAGAAAATGAGAGGAAGAAGATGAAAAGCTTTAAAAACAGGGGTCGGATGAATAGTAACTGACAGAAAATCAGAAGTATAGAAAATTCATTCTATCTTTCAAACCATTAAGAATTTGAAGAAGAGGTAGAAGAAGAAGTTGAAGAAGACTTAAAAACACACAACTTTCATTAAGAACACAGAAATAAATTACGACCAGAAGAGGGTGAAAACTTAGAAAGAAGTTCAGTGAAAATTAATGATACACATAGAAGATCACAAAACTAATCCATATAACATAGACCTCTAGAAACTAATTTCTAACTTTCAAACTAATGAGATTTAGAGGAAGTGATAAAAAGAATAAATCTAGATCTAAGGGAGAGGAAGAACGTTTGTGAAGAAAGCAGAGGGAAAAGAGATTAAAAAGGGCTTCAAAATGGAAGAATGGGGAAGACTATAACCGCGGATGAACAGTAATAATCCAGGACAGCACTTAGAAAATCACTCCATAACTTGAGAACGAAGAAGAATCAGAAGAAAGTGTAAACAGAGAAAATGTGGAGAACAGAGAGACGGACAACGTTGATGAAGACACCAACTTCAAATGGAGTACGCAATAATATGTAAAAGAGCAAATACAGTCTAAAATCTTAAAAACATCAAGAACATATCACTATATTAAAGGAAAACTCTCAAAGATTACAATACAACTCTCCCAAACCACCCAATACAAAGCATCTCACGTAGTTTTCTCTAAGACTAACAACCACCCCCTCCCATATGACAATAGGAGCCCTTTTTATAGGACAAAACTTAACCCCGTTCTTATGTGAACACCCCTTCTTTCTTTTACAGATTTTGTTGAAAACTTGAAACCGTGTGACACCATTTTCTTCTCCTTTTACGTGCTTTTCACGTCGGAGGCCTTCTTGCACCCAAAATCTTGGCCATCCTCCGTGTTTGCCGCTGCCGACCTGCCGCTTTGTTAGACCCAAGCCCGCATTAGCCGCTCACAACGCCTGCCGACCTTGTCACCCAACCGCCTTAGCTGGCCACCGCCGAAGCCCATTTTCCCACTCCGTCGACCGTCCCGGATTGCGGCTTCAGCGCCCGCCTGCTGCTGCGTTGTCTTGGCTGCCCATTCGATCATCATCCATGGCCTTTTGAAGCCGTTCGTCGTATATGCGACCGTGCCATCATGCGTGAGGAGCCGCCATGCAACTTGCGTGGAGAAGCTTCTGCCGAAGTCTCGTGCATGCATGACACGTGAAACCCTTCAGCTGCATATATGTGATATATATATAATGTATATATATACATCATGTTACGTGAATCGTGAAGAGCATGATACGTGAATAAAACATGGAACAGGCCAAGCATTTGAATGAATTGCCCTTCCTTACGTGATGCCTTAGGTGCATCTATATATTATATATATATATAACACATATATAACATACATATATAATACATAAGATATCTATATGGATATATATTCATGTATATATAATATATGTATTATATATACATATATATGGTGAAAATTATTTGTTTCTCTTTTATTATTATTTTTTATCGTGATAAATGCATATTTAATCTTATTAAAGCCCATAAAAATTGTAAATCACATGAATTATGATGGAAAAATACATATTTATCAACGACCATATACTAGCTAAACAAGTAATTGCCAAGAAGTCGAGATCGTTACCTCCATGCTCCCTGCGTGGGGAAGACAACCCCGGCCAATCCTGTACTCCCGGTTAAACAAATACACTGCGGTACAAAGATTTGACCCACTCCACGCAGGGGGGTAATAGGTCACATATAGGGCCCGAGAGTAGCGGGAATTGGGTTGAACTAACTAATGCACACTAAGGACCCTAGACTTAAACCAAGATCTGGTACGTTGGCGGAGTTACAGGATCCGAAGATCCTCTCGCGCAAGTGTGCGGTCTTCCCGATAGGCGTAGCCTAACGTTCGGACAACACCTTTCAATATACCGAATAAAGGTATGCGATGCAACCTTGCATAGTCGTGTCTAGTGCCTTGTCCAAGTGTCAGAATGTTTGTCTTGTAGTTCCCCATTTCCAATGGAATCTCGATCGCCTAGGTGATATGACCGTTAGCACACCCATGGACTTGGCAACCACCCTCTCCACTTCCGTAGGCCTGAAGCCTTGGATTTTTATGGCTCCAATGACCCGGGTGACTACCTAAAGTGGGAGGCCGCCATGGACACATACTTTGATTTTTATACTATGTCCGAAGCTGGGCAATTCTATTTTGCCAAGGAGAGGCTCCTCCACGAGGCGGCCGAAAAATGGAGAGACATCGAAGACTTGAGAGAGGTTAGGAGGCAATGGCCCATCGAATCATGGTGGGACATGAAGAGAGAGCTTAGGAGGGTCTACCTTCCCCATCCGGTCCCTTCCAACCCATCCCACCCATTCACTTCCAACCCCGTGGGTCACACCTCCAGTCGACCCCACCAACTCACTTCCAACCAAGTGGGTCATAATCGGAGGCAAGGAGCCCCACTCTTAGATGAGCCCCGACCCAAGCCTAGGTCAGTTGATTACGGGCGAGTCCACCGCGATACCCCTACTCCAACCCATACCATTGCCGAACTCGTGCAAATGATTTCGAAACAGGTGGATAGGAGGTGCGCTTATTTTGAGTCGCTGGTCTCCCCTTGCCCACCTCCGAGGCAGGAGGTAGCCATACTCGAGCCTAGGGAGGCCATAGCCCGTAGCCCCAACCCGGCCCCACCTACGAGGTCCCAAGGACCACTTCCCCTCCAGGAGGACATGCCTTCCTCGCCCATGAGAGCTCCTTTGCCGCCACCCTCACATCTTTATTCGGAGCCCTCTCATTTGGACCCACATCATCCCGAGCCACCCTTGTTTCTAACGGGAACGCTTTTCATAGCCGAGCCACTTCCTAGCTGGCTCAAGGATGGCTTGGTCCCTACCCCACCTTGCTATCCTCCTATGGACCCCACCTTACCTATAGTGCCCGTCAACTCCTACCACACGACATTTCGGTCTAGTCACCACGTTGATACCTTGGGTGACCTTATTATGGGTCTACACCAGCAATGGACGTTGACGCACTTATTGGCCCGAGGCTTCGACCAACCCACTAGTCGTAGCTTCACCCATCCGGCCTTTGGGTCTATTACCTCCGTGTGCACCGTGGGTTGTGTCACCATGGAGATTCTCTTATTCCTCCCTTTGTCGTCCGAGCCTACCTACATTCCTTTTATCCCGAGGGAGGAACCATATCTTCTATATACTATCCCGTCCACCATGATGGATGAAGGTGACCACCCACACTATCAAGAATTTCACAATTGGGACTGTATCACATGGGAGCCCATCTCATGGGGTCACACATTCTTTGACCCATTCGACCCCTTCGCTAGTGGGCCTCGTGACCCACCATTTCCCTTGCACCTTGGTAGGGAAGTCCACTACCACACCCCTCCCACTCGGGCCTAGCAACCATCACATGGCAATAGGTCCGAACTGTCATTTGGGGGTAATGAAGACTTTGGTTCCCCCGGCCCACCTAAACCACCTGAACCTCCCGGACTTCCCACATCTAAACATAATGTCCATGATTGGTGCATCGTAGGATGTCTAGGAGTCCACCATGACGTTAACCTCTGGCTACATCAAATACATGCATGGCACACATTCGGATGTCCTGGACCACCTTGCATATGATTGGGTCAGACTAACCGTAGGGTTGTTTAGGGTCGTGTGTGCATCCGTGTGTTTTTCTATTTGCTAAGCATGTTAGGAGTCTACATGACGACGTCCGTCGTCACATTGAGGCCAGCAATGCACGGTATGAGGAGCTAGCCGACACCACCGTGAGTTCCAAGATGGTGAATATGTCATGATCAGGGTAAGACCTGAACGGTTTCCCTCTGGAACCGTAAAGAAATTGCAAGCTCGCGGAGCCGGTCCATTTAGAGTGTTGAAATGCGTTGGATCCAATGCGTATGTTGTGGACCTGCCCGAGGAATATGATATAAGCTCAACTTTTAATGTGTCGGATCTAGTTGCATATAGGGACCCAACGGTGATCCCTAGTGAGCCTTTCGAGCCATCTCCTCCCATTGAGAGTGATCCCACACATGAGTGTCCACCACTAGCCCCATTTCCACGGCAGCGAGAGCATATAGATCATATACTGGATGAGCAGGTGATTGTTACCAGGAGTGGATCCTACCCGCGCTACCTAGTGCGATGGAGAGGGCGACCCGCCATCGAGGATACTTGGATCACCCGCGGAGAGTTGCAGAGGCTAGATCCGGATCTACTGGAGCGCTACCAGAGCGATGCAGACCCTTACTCGACAGGGTCGAGTTTCTCCCACCCGGGGAGAATTGGTGCGGACACCAGAGCGATTGTGAAGTACGAATCGACGAGCCGTCGGTACCGTACGCGGAGCACCACTCGAGCTACATCGGCTTCCATCTGGCTCGGAGACAGTCTAGAGACTCCCCCTTGAGTCTTAGTATTTATCATATTTACTGGGATTTTATTTGTGTGTAATGTGTGTTTATTTGGCTTTATTTGGATTGTAAAATGGGTTTATTTATAATTTGGGACCTCCTGGGTCCCGCTGGCCCCCCATCCCTTCTCCTATTGATCCACCTAAGCTCTTGGGCCCATGTAGGGTCAGTCAACCCTCCAAGGTGGGCTTCTAGAAGGGTTGGACCAAGGGGGGACAAAGGGTAACAAAATTCAAAATTTGGAACACATAAGTTAAGGGGGTGCCCCATGTATAATATAGTTTATTAGGATTGAAATTTTATTTTATTTGTTCCAAATCACATGGGAGAAATAAATTGTAGACTCCCTCTTTTATCCCCCACCAATCCTAGATCTAGGGATAGAACTAGTCTTTTTGTATTTTATATAAGAGACTTGTATTTTCATTTTGAGTGGAATTAATGCATACATTTTATGAGAAATTCCTTGGAGCCCCCAGCCTTGTGCGACCTCCCCCTACTCTCTCCCCCTTCTGCAGCTGAGATGGCTGTATTCTAAGGTGAGACGCCTCCGGTATCCGTTCTTGAAGCTCGCCGCCGCCATCGCACCGCCACTATCGTCGCTGGAGTTCTATCCACCCTGGATAGACCTTTCTTCCACGAATTCTTATTCCAAACCTCAAAATCTTTTGGAGTCCAAATCTTCAGGGTAACTTCCAGAGGTCATCCCCACATCCCATAAAATTTGGTTTGGCTTCTAGTTTTCATTTTCCATTTTTCCATTTTCGTTAATTTCCTCCTTCCAGATCTGTCAGCTTTCCGTCCAGATTCACAGTAGCTCTGAGTTTCCCATCTTCGGACCTCTTCTTGATTTTTTCTTGAGCCCCCAATTTTACTGGAGGTTCTTTCCAACACCCCCTCCATCCAAAAATTTTCTTGGAATTTCTAAAGGCCTTTACGTATTTTCTAAAAATCACTTTCAGATCTCTACTCAGTTCTATCTGCCTCTGTCCAGATCTGACCACCCACCAGTATAAAATATCTTCCCCCATCCAAATCTCAACAAAACCTTACATAAAAAATATTCTCGTTTTCCTCTCTCTCCCCTCTACAACTTTCATGAAGAACTCATCTTCTGATTCGGAAGTCTACCCCATGGCCAATGGCAGTTCTCAGAAACTTTCCTTCTAGCCTGAGATTTCGGGCCTTGTCCAACAGCAACTTGAAAAATCGACTAAGGCCCGATCCGTTAAGCTCCAATTTTTCTATCTTGCCCTAGATCGAAGTACTTTGAAAGAGCTTTCCAACGATATCTCTTGTGCGTCAATCCGACGTCGGGAATGATCGCAGCAAGCATCCTCGCCGGGTCGCGCGCTGCAAAACAGCAGCATCAGATCAGAGGAGAACACCTCCAACGAGTGGAGGTCGGAGCCGCCCGACCTCCGACCAATGCTCCTGCTCGGCCACCATCCAGGGAGGCACATCTCCAGGGGCCACCATTACAGCGGGACCCACGCCGCCAGACTCGGAGGACAGAGTGGTCCGTGGGTCCCACGAACCCGTAGATCGCGCCGTCCGGACAGCACCAAAACGTGGATTCGGCACTGACGGAGCGACATCAAGATGCTGCCCGTCAACCCAATTCCCGTGACTCCCGGGCCCCACGTGTGACCTTTTACCTCCCTACGTGGAGTGGGTCAAAATTTTTGTATCACAGTAAAAATTTGTTAACCAAGAGTTCAGAATTGGCCGGGGTTGTCTTCCCCACGCCGGGAGCGTGGAGGTAACGGTCTTAACTCATTGGCATTACATTTGCTTAGCTAGTATACGATCGTAGGCCGCTGCTTGAGTGCGATAGGAACATAGCCCGTGAGTCTATGTCACCGCTGTGAGCGAGAGAGTGACCCGTCTCGTTGCTCGATCCGAGCACAGAATTGAATCGACTACCCTTAACTCTGCCGGTTCCTCAACCGTGCACGATCCGCGTTTTCCTCATTTGGGACAATGAGTGAGCTTGCATTTCTTTTAGCGACGTATAGCTCATAGGAGCTCGTAGTGTCGGGCACAGTGTCTGTCCTATTTGCATGTTGCTGGTCGTGTCTCCATCTAGAGTCCGAGGTCCGCATCACGTAGAGTCGGTCCCTCTGTCCGTCCCGCATCAGAAGCTCCTCATAAGAAAAGAAAGAGTTACATTTGGTGGAGCATGCTAACGAAGCAAGAGAATCAGCAACCTTGTTTCCTTCCCTGTAAACATGAGCAATTGTATCATTCTCGGTAAGAAGATCCCAGATCTCTCTAGCGTAGGAAAGAATGGACCATGGGCAATGGATTTCCTTTTTGATAATTCGAACTAAGGAATTGGAATCACATTCAACCTGGACTGACTTAACATCAATGGTATGAAGGTACTTGATGCCATCAATCAAAGCACGAGCCTCAGCAATAATTCTATTAGCACTGCCATAGAAATGAGAGAAGGCAAGAATAGTGTTGCCTTTGCTGTCTCTAATAACACCGCCTCCACCAGAGTCACCATTACTTTTGCACGCACCATCAGTGTTAAGCTTGAGAGAAGGCCAGGGGGGGCAAATCCATTTGATAGCCTTCAGCTGTGGGCAAACAGTCAACCGAATGTTAAGTCCAAATTCCACCAAAAGTACCCTCTTAGTATTGTCAGACTCCTTTAGGTTGGCAGCTGCACATATATTCTTTACTTGAAAGATAATGTGATGGAGCAGCCCGTTCTTAGAGGTGAGTTTACCATCATATTTTGCTGCATTCCTTGCTTTCCATATCTCCCAAAGACCATAACCAATTATAGCAAGGATGAATAAACCATGGGCTAAATTTTGATGCATATTAACAATATTTTGAAAGATGAAAGATCTCACAGAATTGACATTCATGGTCATATTTCAAAGATGAAAGATCTTTTTGAGCTAAAAGGATGAATATACTTAATGCTATGATCTAAGAGGTGCAGGGTTGAAAGGCACTTCCTTGGAATAGCAAATGGGGAATGTAATTGTCTAAGCTGCGGATTTGGTAGTTACACATGCACAAGTGCTATTGAGCTTTGATTTGAATTCTTGATCATGTACTTTAATTTTCTACATGAGGCTAGTGTGTATTAATGATTCCGGATTCATAATCTTTGGTTGAATCTATGAAAGGAGAGTTGGATATAAGAGTATGGATTTTGCAAACTCTCATTAGCCCTAAATTTTAATTTCTTTTGCATTGCTAAGAGACTAGCAATGAGTAAGTTGGGGGGGTGTGATAAGTGCTATATTTCACATCATAAGTTACATCACATTCGTCATCTTTGAGCATTAAAATAAATAAAGTTATGCATTAATATGAATTAATTTCATTCTCACACATTATTTGAGTGTTCGTGTATTTTATCATCTTTTTGAGCTAAAATGATCATATGAGAATTATTCATGAATTTACACAATTATTTGGAAATCATTTTTTGGATGAAATATGTTGATATTTAAATTTTTTTGAATTTTTAGGAAATTGCGACCGAGATCCAGTCGCCATTTAATGAACGCCCTTCTGAGAGGGCGCATATTCAAGATACTGCGGCACAAGGCCAGGCGCCAATTCAATTATGCAGAAAATCAAGAAAAATAGGAAAAGGAAACTGTGCCCATTCATGAAGTCGCTATTTCCAGGATTTATGGAAAAAGGAAAATATCAAAAATAAGAAAATAAAGAAATTATGCCTGCGTGAAGAGTCGCCCATAAAGGAATTAACGCCCAAGAGAAGGTCACTATTTTAGTCTGAAGTAGAAGCAGAACCGAGAAGGTCTCTTTGAAGCTATCTTACTATTATTTGAGCTTATCTTCCATGTTTTGATCAAGGAGGACTCTATCTCGGGGAAGAGACCTAATTTGAGCAACTAATTCATGCTGTAAAATCGGATTTTGATGGGATTCAAAGACCCACAATCGTGCACACTATATAAAGCACCCGATGGCCACCATGGAAGGGAGTTCGCGAATTAGCCCTTTTTAGCCTTTTTTCTAGCCTCTTTCTCATTCACTTCTAGTTCTCATTTTAATTTGATTTATTCTTCAAAGTTGGTTGTTTTTAAGTCTTCAACAAATTCTTCTTCTTCATCTTCTTATAATTCTTTCTCGTTTTTAAGTTATTCTTAATTTTTTAAAGCTCTATGTTCCATTTGTACTGTTCATCCGATTTTACTGCACTTCATTATTTTCAATTTTTCTTCATCTTCCACTCCTCTTTCATCCTTCTTTCTTCATCAAAGTTTATCATTTTTCAAATATCTAAATCTTCTTCTTCTACATCATCCTCCACTTCTCCTTAGTTTTCAACTTATTCTCAATTTTTCAAAGGCATGGTTCTGCATTATTTTTACTATTCATCGTCTATTTCTCACATATCTTCTCTCCTTGTTTTTGCCTCCTTCTGATCATCATCTCCCTCTGAATGCTTCACAAAAGTTATAGGTATTTAAAATTTCTTCAACTTCTTCTTCTGCTTCTTCTCCTAAATCTCGCTCGTTTTAAAGTTATTAATTGTTTTTTAAAGTTCAGTTTTCTAGATTTTACTGTTCATCCGCGCCGATAGATCCTGGTTTTTCAAATGTTTCACCTTCTTCCTCTCGTTTGCTATCTCTGAGTTCTTCTTCAATCTTCTTCCTCTCTTCGTCCTCTACAACTTTCTCTTCTTCCACTTTTTCTAAATCTCTTTATTTTTTAATTTATATTCTTTCTAATCACCCTCTATTTTCAATATATTTTTACTGTATTTATAAGTCTGTTTCTCTTCCTCTTCCATCTACCTCTCCCATATTTTTTCTTCTTCTATCTATCTCCATCTCCCATATTTCTTCACACATCTCAAGGCAGATGTTCTTCCTTTGGTCCTCTTGGCGGCGTCTACTTCCACGGTGGGGTGAAATTTCAAGGCTCGGCACGGCAAGGAGACGGTGGCATATCTTCATCCTATTGGCTCCAATTTCTTCTTACACTTTTTTAATTTCAGTCAAATTGTAATTTTAATTTTCACATATAGTGTACTTGTCACCTTTCATAGCAATAAATTTTAGATTTTGTATAATTGTGTTCTTCTAAGTTTTCTCCCTCGCTTTCCAAATTTCTCTTCTTTTACCCTCTACTATTCTTTACTTAGTTTCTATGCAATTTTCTTTTTCTTTAGTTTAAATCACACTCAAATTTTGGATCTTTTCAAATATAAGAATTTTCCTCCATGCTATTTTGAAAACATTTCTTCTCCGTGGAATCGACTCGTATTCACCACTTTGCTTGAATTTCAATATTTTTAAGTGAGTGAGTTCAATAATTTTTAAATTATGGCACGACTTTTTCAACGACGGGTTTGTGGCTATCAACATACGATAAAGAGCCTTAGATACCGGTGTAGCTCCCAGAATCAATTCAATAGAGAAGACCGCTTCTCTCTCCGGAGGAATACCAGGCAACTCGTCTGGAAATATATCAGAATAATCTTGAACGATAGGAATATCCTCCAGATTGGTTTCCTTATGCTCAGCCATAGTAATAGAAACTAACAAAGCCGTGTAACCCTTCTTCAATAATTTATCGACTTTAAGGGCCGAAATAAGGGATAGGTGTCGAGAATGCCTGACACCAGAAAATGAGAGGTTGGGGTATCCACTAAAGCTCACCGTACCCATCTTGCAGCTAACACTGGCACCGTGTGTAGATAACCAGTCAGCTCCAAAAATAATATCATAACCTTCCATCTCCATGCATACTAAGTCAGCAAGTAGGTTACAACCGTTTACTAGAACTTCGCTAACAGGGTAAAAATATTTAATCTCTGATCCCACTCCAATAGGAGTAGTAATAACAAGTTTGGATTCTAACGAACATGTCTCATTGGTAAAGTATCAGCAAAGCACTTAGATATGAATGAATGCGTAGCTCCAGTGTCAAATAAAACAGAGGCGGGCTTTGAGAAAATAGGAATAGTACCTTCCACAATGCCTCCTTCTTCGGTAGGTTCCTCATTCATAAGTGCTTGAAGTCTTCCTTGCTTCTTGATAATAGCTTGATATTTCTCCGGTGGAGCTTGCTCATTGACAAGTGGACAATTTGGGATTCTATGGTCCTAACTCCCACAGTGAAGACATGAACCAAGTCTTCTCCAGCATTCTTCCGCCTTGTGTCCTAGCTTTTCACAATGTTTGCATAGTTCTCCTGATGGAGTAACAACCGAAACAATTTGTTTGTCGAATGATCTTGGCTTCTTATCCTTATGAAAGTTACGCCCATCCTTATCAAAGTTACGCCCATCAAAATTGGGCCTCTTTCTCCTGAAGGAGGGCTTAAAGTTATCGGAGCCAGTAACTTGCTCCTTCTTGGCCTCTCTTTCTCGAATGTCATCGGACATCTCTGTTGCATCTTCCAGGAGTTGGGCTCTCCTCACCGCATCAGCATATACTTGGACATCCATCGGAGCGAGTTGAGTAACATACTGGAGCTTTACGCCATTTAAGAATCTCCTCGCCTTCGTCTTTTCGGTACCCACTAGGTGTGCTGGGTACCGAGATAATCTCACGAACTGGGCTTCATATTCCACCACCGTCAAACTCCTTTGCTTCAAGGAAGTAAATTCGGCATCCTTCCTTTCTTGCACCCTCTCGGAGAAGTACTTGTTGTTGAAATGCCCCACAAACACTTCCCATAACACCTGGTCGTGTGGTAGAGTTGCTTCAATAGACTCCCACCAAGTACGAGCATCCCTTTCTAGTTGAAAGGTAGCGAGTAGGACCTTCTCCTCATCAGCACATTGCATGACTCAGAAAATCCTCTCGATTTCCATTACCCAATGTTCTGCCTCATCCGGGTTCATGGACCCAGCAAATTTGGGAGGGCTCATACTTTTGAAATTTCGATGTAAGTCTCCCGCTCCTCGGTTAGCTCCTCCTTGAGCCACTTGTTACATCGCTTGGGTCAGTTCTGGACCATCCTTTGCATCTCGCGCCATTGAGCTCTCTCGGCAGCCATTGGCAAGAGTTAAGTTGCAACCACAGCTACAAGATTTAAGTGGTTTGTATATTTCCTTAATTAATTATACTTTAAAACTTAACCTGTGGCTCTACCCACTATAACCGGCAAGTTCAAGACATTATCTAGGGTTATAGGTCATCACTTAGAATCTATATCAAGGAAAACCTAGGGTTTAAGAAAACCTAGGCTCTGATACCACCAAGACTGTCACGCCCCAACGCGAAATATCGAGGCACGACGAGTCGTATCATTCATGTCGATCAGAGCATGTATATAAGGGGGTCCAACCAAAATGGAGATAATGAGAAAAGATACTATTATTTCATCAAAGAGAGTTTTACAACACACTAAGCCTCAAGGGGCATAATTACAACTTCCAAATACACTTGATTCTAGCAAGAGTAACAATAAAACTTAGGGAATCTAAGTTAAGCTTGGTCTCTCTTTTCACATTTGCCCCTCCCCGTTTGTTTGGGGTTCTTCGTTAGAACTACATAAAAATATTAACCGAAAACATAGGGTGAGCACAAGGCTAAGTAGGACTTATATATCTATATCAGGTAGCTTTAAGTAATTAACATTTTTAGATAAGGTAAATTTGTATGACGAGAATCATGACAACAACATGAAACATAAGCATGAGAGAGTAAAGAATGCTTGTATATAGGATTACAAGTTAACGAGAGTAAGATTTTCAAGAACGATTATGTAGCATGTATAATCATGGAATCGGTCATTTCACGCAAGCATGTACGAGTCAAGTACTTCATGTAATTCGAGAAAGTCAAGTATTTCAAGAAGGAGTGGAATGTCATAAACGAAAGTAGCACGCAAGTACTCGGTACAATGCCACACCAGGTCAATAATAGCTCCCATGGGCACAAATACTTTTGGGCGCTCTCCCCAGGACCAGATCGTGCCCCATTAATGCCAGGAATTGTAGTTATGGATCATTGATCCCAAGCATTTATTTAGACATCCACATAATGCATGGCCAAAGAATTTCAAGAAAAGCTTAAGAAGCGTAGTATACCGTACAACTAGACATTTAGTTATAGAGGACTATAGAGGTGGCCCCTACAAGCTTAAGAGGTGGCTCCCACTATGTAGCACTTTGCGCCATTCTGGCCTCAAGAGGTGGCTCCCATAACGTAGTACTTTGCCCTGCATGGCACTTAGCTCTTACACTCCCAAATAGTAGTTTATGGCTAAAGTACAGATTTCTATTTCCATTTCCAAGCATAAATAGTATGAAGAGTAAATGTAGTTTACAAGAGAAGTTGTGGGATGATTGAACGCATCACGTTTAATGACATAAAGACAATGAGGAAAAGTGTTGTCGATCAAGGCACCATCAACTCTTTCAGAAATTCGTGTAAGGTATGTTTAGATAGAGTTCTCCTCAGTCGGTGTTCAGTGAGAACACCAAGAATTCATGGCCAGGTAAGAGGTGGGATAGTGGGAGGCTCCCCTTGCATTTGCAAGGACCTAATTAAATAACCACTTATCCACTTAAAGCGTTTGCCCGTCGACCTCTTTCCTTAGACACCGGTCATTCTTGATAATCTTGCTGGCTACACGACTTTGTCGAAAACCCAAAACACTTAATTCATTTTAAGAAGAATCCAGGGAATGAAAGAGTTCAAGGAATAGGCCAAAGCCTAAGGAACAATCCCAATGAAAGTATGAAATGTGAGAAACTGGGCGAATTGGCATCCACACAGGTCGCCGCTAATTCTAGAATTCGCGTCCAACAGAAGGGCGCCAATTATAAGATTAAATTTAGATTAAATCTATATTTTAAATTAGTGTCCGTTCAAAAAGGTGCTATTTCCTTAATTCACGTCACTATAAAAGGATGCTAATTCCATATATTATATTTATCTTTTATTTTATTTTTGTTAAAAGGAAATTATATTTAAATTGGCGTCCGTGTGCAAGGGCGCTAAATGTTAAATTCACATCCGTTTACGAGGACACTAATTCTATATTTTCCCAATTATTTGGTTTATTAATTAATTACATGAATTGGTGTCCCTGCAGAAGAGTGCTATTTTATTAATTCGCATCTGCTCATACAGATGCTAATTCTTCTTTCCCAATTATTTGGTTTATTAATTAATTACATGAATTGGCGTCCCTGCAGAAAGGCGCTATTTTATTAATTCGTGTCCGCCAATATAGATGCTAATTCTTCTCATTACAAATTGGCACATATCCGACAGATACGTTTACAGACACATGCAACTGCTCATTTCTTTTGAAGGAACGTGAACAGTAGCACTTTGATTTCTATCAAGAATTTCATGGATCAAGAGATACGATAATCAAGAGAAAAATACAAGGATCCTAAAATCATGCTCATATAAATTTTAGCATAGTTGGTTCCATAGATATTGAATTTTCAAACATAGGTGAATTTATTTAATCATCAAAGAATTCACGTCAGGTAAGCGGGCGTCAATTAATTAGCGTCTGGGTGCCAGATGCTATTTCAAGAATTGGCGCCCGTCTAAAAAGTTGCCAATTAAGTGGCGTCTACTGCTCTGGTCGCCAATTCTTTGCAAAACAGAAAGCTTCAAGTTCAATGTAAAAGACAACATGATTGCTTGCATGCTTCTACTATCAAGTGTTTTGCCTAGATATAGAGAATACCAACTTGATTGAATGGAAGAGGAAGAAGAAAAATGAACACCAAGAGCCCCCTTTCTCCTACGAATCCTTCCCAATGTGGTAAGGCAAAGTGGGTGATTAGAGGGCCTATTTATAGGAAAAAATTGGCCAAACAGTAAGATTCCACTTCCCCACAAATTAAACTTCTCACCACCTAATTCCATGTTCATGGCCCATTTGTGAACTATTCCACTAACCTACTTTTAATAAGGTTGGAAAATGTCACTATCCTAACTTTAATAGGGTATGGGCATGCCAAGATTCCCGGTGGGTTGTTTTGAAATCCATAGAAAGAAAGTGGGCTACTCATTTTACCCTATTTTAGTCCATTCAGCCCAATAAGGTTTGTCAAGTAGCCCAATTGCTCTTCATAATCAATTTAGCCCATTAACTTCAATTTCAGTCCATTAAGGTTTGTTTCATAGCCCAATTGTTAATTTCTAAGGAATTTGATTAGGTCTCTTGAAAATTAAGCTATTAATTTTTAATTTATTTCAAGAAAAATTATATTATATAATTTCATCATTTCACTGATACTTTATATATTTATCTATTAAATATTTTCTTTTTTCTTTTTTTTGAGTTACTACAAACATTGCACACCATGTTGGGTTTAATAGGCCAAGCAGACCTCCCCGATCAGAGAATGAAAGAGGAATTATCACTTCATCAATTATAAAATATTCCTCTTCAAACTTAAGGTCTTTATAAGTGTTGAAAACATTAATTTGGACCTTGTTATCAATTAAAATTTCTTCTACAACCTCAATTTTTAGAATTACGTGAATCTTGGTGAGGTGAGAATAGATCGGAGGGTGAGGGACTCCCATCAAATGATTAGTGTCAAGGAGATGAGAAATATCAGGAGTGAAAGAAACATGCTCCTTAACATAATGATGCCCGTGGGGCTCAATAGGATCTGAGAGATCGGCTAATTGTAGAGTGTCCACAATGAAGTTAGATTCACCGAGATCATGAAGAGGTAAAAGATCAATAGCCTCCCCTTGATCAAAAGATGCCCAATCGATATGAAGGTCATGAAGGGTACCCGCCTCCCCTTTACCCGAGAGAAATAATTTATAGTTTTACTCAATTCATTCTCCACTCTCACATCCTCTTCGTCCTTCTCTTAGAACAAGATATTCTCAAATTCAAGAAGGGAAATTGGTGGAGTTTGATCATTAACTAGCACATCACCTCCCTCTTTTTCTCCTCCTAACTTAGGATCGACAACTTCTTAAGAACTCTCCTCATAAGTGCATTTAAGCTCCAGCTCCTCGAGCTCCTCTTTTTGATCATCATCATAACTACAGCTAGCTCTCTTAAAACTTCCTGATAAGACTCCTCCATAATTCCCCCATTATCTAACTCAAAAGTGATCTGAGTATTGTGTTTCTAGGGAATCATAGGTTGATCATAAAAGCTTTCATTATGGTCAAATTTCAGAAGTTGGTAGTCAGGACTTTCATTGGAGTAGTCAGAAGTTGTTCCACTTCAATGCCCTTGATGTTCTCAGCAAGTCGATCTATTCGGGCCTGGATGGATTGATTTTGGGCCATGTTAAATTGATGGAATTGATTAAAGCTCTCCTCCTGATTGAGAGTTTGGCGTAGAGGAGATAGATATGTAGACTAGGAAGTAGAGTTCGAAGGATAAGAAGTTGAATGATGATTAGCTTTATAGTGAGATAGTGGAGAGGATGTGGGTTGTCCTCCATAGTGGGTTTGATCATGAATGTTATTTGAAGATGGAGCCCTATTTTGAAAGAGTTGATCCAAAGGACTTTGGGACAGGCCTTGATAAGAATCTCAAGAAATATTATGTTGTCCTCTCCAATAATAATCATAGGAAGGTATGGAGAGTCTTTGAGCAATTTGGGCTTGTCCTTAGGTGCGAGATGAATCATAGGGCCCATGAAAGAATTGAGTGGATTAGGAATGGTCATGAGTATGGGATTGAAGTTGGGCCCTCATGAATGATGGGCTTTCATTGTAGGCCGACCAAGAGTATGGGTTCTCATAGTGGGTCGGGCCAGGTTGGGTGGAAGGTGAAGCTTGAGTTGGACAATTGTTGTTGCACCCTGGATAAAAATTATAAGGAATAAAGATTTCTTGAAATAGATTAAACATAATAAACCCTCAACCATTGAGCCTTAACCCATATACACGTAAAGGCCTTAAACCTCTAAAGTTATGGGCCTTCGGCCTTAGGCATTACATCAAAGAGGGCTTCACATATATGCTCACGGGCTTGTATGTAATGGGCCTTTACAATTTGGCTAAGTATAGACAAGCAAATATCTTAAACATTAGGGTGTTTTTCAAACTCAAGTTTTTCTTCTCCTCGTATGATCGAAGGTTTGCATAAGTTAGGGTTCCCTTCGAGCACAGGAGAGGATGGCTGTAGATATGGATAGGTGGGGATTGCATGGAAAGTCTAAAGCTTCTAGGATTCTTACGTGGGAACTTTGAATCCCATTAGGTTTAAACCCCCGTAGGATTCCTCAAACTCTATATATATGACCCCCTCCTGGACGTGCAAAGGCTACTACCTCTGGGTTTCTGTTGACGTCTTCATCTTCCTACTGAGGGTACGGGAGGACGTGAAGGGTTTTCCTTCTTCCTCTGTCTATTCTGTTCGAAGGGGGGGTTGCAGTTCTTGCCGGCGTGCGAGAAGGAGCTTTGCTTCCTTCTTCTTCCTGCTGGCCACTCCCTACACACGTGAAGAAGATGCAGTTGCTTCTTCTTGTTGCCGCCGTAAAGAAGCTTCATCTTCTTGCTGAAGCGTTTGCTACCGTATTGTTGCTGCAGTTGCTGGCTGCTTCTTCCTTTCTCTTCCTCCTGCTGCTGTGAACGGAAGGAAGAAAGTCTTCTTCCTCATATTACAGTTCTTACTACTGGTGTTGCATTTGTTCTCATTTCTTCCAAGCCAGAAGAGGTAGGTGTTCTCAAGATACGAAGCCCAACCAGATATTCAAAGTTAGTTTGTGCATATAGCTCATAGTATGTTGATTCCATGATTTTTGTTTTAGTTTTACGAAGCTTTACTAAGTTTCAATAAATAGCGGCCAAGTCAAGGGCGCCTATTGAATGAACGCCCACGCGAGCTGTCGCCAATTCTCTTGAAATAGCGACAGTAGTCAGGGCGTCAATTAATGAATGTCCTTTTCCAAATCTGCTAATTCTTTAGAGTATTTAAAAAATACCACATGTTTAAAAATTAATATTTATATAACCTGATGTTAAAATTATTGCATGAGCATGTTCTTGGAATCTTGATATTTTTCTTTAACTATTCATGTCTTTACTTTCCTGATTATGTAAATTCCAAGTTTGTGAACAATGTTATGTGTCTGAAAGTGTAGCTGCACAATGCGTAGCATCTGACAAAGAATGAGCGACAGTCTCATCGTCAATGTAGATTCTAAGAAATCCACTTAGAAAAAAAAACTAAGAAGAATTGTGGGAAAAAGAAGGGGAAAGGGGAGAAAAGGGGAGCATGCGAGGATGCTATATGGAAAGGTGATTGCCAGAGACGCGAGGGCCTCAAAGATATAACAATAAAGAATACAGAGAGATCGTGATTAAATACCTTAAAGTGCGGGGGATTGAGTGTTCACCTTTCTCTTTCTATCGGCCGGCCGATGAAGAGAGTTCCTCTTGTTGATTACCCTTGCAAAATAAATAAAACACCAACAAAAGATATTGATTAGAAATCAAAGATGTGTAGCATCAAAATCTAAATATAGATATGAACATGGAAAGTATGGATATGAACACACCTTATTGGTGTTTGGTGTCACGCCCCGAGATTTATGCAGCGGAAACAATCGGGGACGTGAATGGCCGGCATGATAAGCCTCAAGCAATCAATATAATCAGAGCGCAAGATAATCACATAAGAGTAATTGCATAATATAATTCACTAAAATCCTTTAATTTTATTCCTTCATAAAATAATCCCAAATTACATAAGAACCTTGATTCTCATTTCTAGACTCAAGAAAATTAAAATTACATCATGACTTGACTAGTCATTGATAACTAATGCTTCTCTCGAGTCTTTATCCTTCAATCACTCTCGGATCCTTCACTTGAGTTATGCGAATCTGACTCACTGGAATTTTCTGAAAAAGATTGGAAAGTAGGGTCATGAGCACACTTGCCCAGTAGGTATCTTCGTATCAACACGTAGGCAATGTTAAAGTAATTAATGTTTTAGCTCTAAAGAAATAAGATAAACCATGTAGATACGATGAAACAATGCGAATAAAGCCAAAATAACAAGATACAATCAAACTTGAAATATGAGAATATGATTTGATCAAGTATATAACAAGAATGAAATTTTGGCCTTTTCAAGAATGTAACAAGAATGTACTTTTCATAACCATGAAGGCTAAGCACTAGAATGTCATGTAACAAGCAAGAATGTACTCTTCACTTAGTAACAAGTACTTCGTGAATTTATGTGGATCACCGTGGATATTTCACTTATTTATAGAGAAAGTACTCCTAGCGTAATGCGACGCTAGTAGCATCATACCCCATGGTTTACAATATATTTCCGACAATCCGCCAAGGGGACTAGCATAGAGCCCTTGAACACAATCAGTGCTCGAACTGCATCTTCAAGTATAAATCAAGCTACTTCCATGTTTATAACAATAATATGGCCAAGAATGTACAATTTTAACTATAGTTCCATGATAAGGTAACCAAAAATAGGAATGCTTCTATTGAGAATAAGAGATTTCAATAAATACATTTAATAACTAGGTTATGCCATGGAAATAAATCGGCAGCATAACAGTACATTCCTTTTACTCTCAAAATTACTTAGGTATCTTTGGAATAATGTGACAGGTTCTAGATAATCAATTGGACTATCTAAGAACATAGGAAAATCAACCATTGAGTCAAACCCCGGGTTAATCAAACTCAGGATGCTAGCGGTCGTTTACCGGACCGTTTCTTCATCCTGGCGGTCTAGTACAAGACCGTTAAATAAGACAGTTCGATATTTTGAAAATAGAACATCTGGAGTCTTAGCGGTCTAATGCATGGCAGTTAAGGATCCATTAGCGGTCACGTGAAGAATCGCTAGCAGAGTCAGATGGTCAACCGAATGGCCGCTAAGGTCCAAAATATAAAATCATCGGTATAAGTGCCTTCAAGATATTTGGATTTTAATGGTACAACCAGCTCGGCGTCCTAGTGGGAATCCCAGGCTCGCGGAGTCTTATGGAGGCCTTGAAACAAGATTTCTTAATCCGTTGGAAGGAATATCCAAAGGAGAGGTCATCATGTCGAAGATTATGTTCTTAATGTGTAAAAGTGTAACTAATGACAACATACCGGAATATGTGCCATGTACTTAAGAAAATGACTCTTAGAAGAGAGAGAGAATCGTGATAAAACAGTGATCAAGTTAAATCATGAATCATTTATCATTTGAAACATGTATTTACTACAAGAATATATGATTTTGGTCATAAATTAACATAAGTTAAAATAATACCAATGTGCATAAAAATATGAAATCTATTATGATGAACCAGAAATTTAACTAACTACAGGAAACCAGTACTTAAAACAGGAATAAAACTTAGTTAACTAGGCTTATTATATAATAACTATGGTTAATTCTGCAATATGGTTCGAGTTACCAATATTACAAAATCAGAAATAGAAAACGGTCTAATACAGGACCGTTTAACTTGGGCTAGTGGTCTATCGTACGACTGCTAGATTTCCCTGGCAGTCGAAAGGAAGATCGTTTCTTCCTGTGTAAATCCGAGTGCAAATGATAAATAAACAAATGCTAAACTAAGACATATCATGCCTGGAAATCAAAACATTTTAGCTTCCATAACCATGATAGAACAATTATAGGCCAACAATATGCATAGGTTCATGTGGTTAACAAGAAAAATTCCTTTTTACTTCATTAGGGCTAGTTCATGCATGAGGAATATACTAGACGCATAGTCTTAAGTAAAACATGAAATTCTCAAAGTACAATGCATGAAATCAAATGAAACTAGAGGGCTTTTACTCCTGACATAAAGTTTGAGCCATTCATGAGATAACCCACCTCAATTAATCCTTCTAGATAGTCAATTTTGGACTGGAAGTTAGCCCTAATTCTGCCCGTTCTTGTACTAGATCAGCAACTTCACGTCCCTCTATCTCCTGATTCCCTTGACCTATGGACATGAAATTTTGAGGGTAAGAAGAGGGTACTAATAGGAACAAATTATTCTAAAGAACCTCTATCTAATTACCTCGTTTAAGGCTCCGAATTCCTAGATCAATCAGGGTCGGACGCACTAATTCTTGAGTTTTTGTTGTAGAATCAGCACCTTTGGAAGACTCTAACTCCTTGCAGACTTGATCTCCTAGAATTAAATTTGGAGGGTAGTTAGTTCTAACTATAATGAACAAATTTCTAGAAGAAACTTACCTCTAATTCTGCCTCCTTACCTGAGTTCCACGCGAGCCAAAGTAGGGGTCGTGCATGTCAAATCTGGAATCTATTTATAAGATTTAGGTAGGGTTTTAAGGATTAGAATGATTTTATTGTCCCAATTAGACTTTCGATCAATCCCTGAGAGTCCTAAGTATCCTTACAAGTCCTCGTTTGTTGGTCTCTAGAGTTTCAATTGCCAAAAAACTAATCTTTTTACACTTTCTTTCACTCACGGAATCTGCAGTGGGTAGCGGTCATTGGGACGACCATTTTATGCCCCTTAGCGGTCTCGCGATAGACCGTTTTCAACCTTATTTGGCGCCGGATTTGTAGCGGTCTTACGATAGACCGTTTTCAACCTTATTTGGCGCCGGATAAAAAAAATAATTCAAACTCTTTTGATATTATCCTCATTATTATCCATTTACTTATCTTCCTAAAGAGTCATTATCCCTTAATTCTGTGATTTCACACATTCCCAACTTCTAGAACATGGGCTAATAGTCCAAAACAATCTCTTGGGCCTATTGGGTTTATTATATGATCCTAATCCTCTTGGATCAAATGTAGGGCTTAAATAATTAAATCTAATTCATTATAATTCAATTAATAGCCTATTAAATGCTTTAATAATTGATAGAATTATATTTTAAATCTAAAAAAAATCTTAGAAAATCCTTGGGCGTTACACCCTCCCCCACTTAAAAAGAATTTTTCTCCAAATTTAATACATGGATTTATGGAGAGTGTACTTACATTAAAATAATTCTGGAAATTATTTGCGCATGACTTCTTCTGTTTCCCATGTTGCTTCATGTGACCATAATTTGGTCCGTTGGATCTTGACAATAGGAATAGTTTTATTCCGTAGTTGACATACTTCTCGTTCAATGATCTTGACTGGCTTTTGCTCGTATGTTAAGTCTTTTTTAATTTCCAAGTTGCCGTGAGTAATGACATGGAATGGATCAGGTACATACTTCTTGAGCATTGAGACGTGAAATACATCATGAACTTCAGATAGTTGAGGGGGTAAAGCTATTCGATATGCCACCTCACCAACCCTTTCAAGAATTTTAAAAGGGCCAATGAATCTTGGAGTAAGCTTACCTTTGATACCAAACCTTCGAATACCCCGACTTGGAGAAACCTTAAGAAATACATGATCTCCTACTTGAAACTCTAAGTCGCGCCTTCGGTTGTCAGCATATGATTTTTGCCTATCTTGTGCCATCTGGAGTCTCTCCTGAATAAGCTTTATCTTCTCGGTAGTATCCCTAATGATGTCGGGACCGAGAAATTACCTTTCTCCTACTTCATTCCAGCAAATAGGTGAACGATAGCTTCTTCCATATAGAGCCTCGAATGGTTCCATTTGTATACTAGCTTGATACCTATTGTTGTATGAAAATTCTACTAGAGGCAAGTGATCATGCCAGATTTTTCCAAAGTCTATAGCACATGCCCTGAGCATATCTTCCATCACTTGATTTGTTCGTTCAGTTTGACCATCGGTTTGTGGATGGAATGTAGTGCTAAAATTTAGTCAGGTCCCTAATGAATGTTGTAGACCTTTCTAGAATTATGATGTAAATCGAGGATCTCGGTCAGATATGATTGTGATTGGGACACCGTGTAATTTAACAATCTCTCTCATGTATAATGCTGCTAGTACATCCATAGACCATCGACTTTTGATTGGTAGAAAATGTGCGGATTTAGTCAATCGGTCTATGAACACCCATATACCATCATGTCCACCTCTTGTCTTAGGTAAACCCATGATGAAATCCATCCCTATACTTTCCCATTTCCACTCGGGAATATTCAAGGGGTGTAATTTACCAGCGGGTTTTAAATGTTCTGCTTTTACTTGTTGACAAGTGAGACACCGGGACACAAAATGTGCTACTTCTCTTTTCATGTTGGGCCATCATAAGTTTCTTTTCAAATCTTGATACATCTTGGTAGCACTAGGGTGAATAGTATATCTTGATTTGTGAGCTTCTTCCATGATCGATTTCTTAGTGTCATCATGATTCGGCACACAAATTCGATCTTTAAATAATAATCTCCCATCGTTTGAGATAGAAAATTCCCATCTCTGATCAATATTACCCTTAATCTCCATCAACGTAGGGTCATTTTCTTGCAATTGGACTAGGTCCTCGATCAATGTAGGTTGAGACCTTATATTAGCAATCATACCTCCTTCTTCTTCTCTGTCAATATCAAGATTTAAATGAGAAAAATCTTCAATAAGACCAGTTATACCTTTTCGGAGGCTTGCTAGAGTTGCCATTGATTTTCTGCTAAGAGCATCAGCTACAACATTTACTTTCCCTGGATGATATTGAATAGTAAAGTCGAAGTTTTTGAGATACTCCAACCATCTGCGTTGTCGCATGTTCAACTCCTTCTGGGTAAAGAGATATTTCAGACTTTTGTGGTCTGAAAATATAGTTAATTTCTCTCCATAAAGGTAATGTCGCCAAATCTTCAATGTGAATATGACCGCAGCTAGTTCCATATCATGTACAGGGGAATTTTCTTCGTAACGCTTTAACTGCCTTGAGGAATGGCAAATCACCTTCCCATTTTGCATAAGGACACACCCTAACCTAATGCCAAACGCATCCGTATAGACTTCAAATCCACCACCTTCAATGGATAATGTTAATATAGGTGCAGTGGTAAGGTGTTCTTTAAGAGTTTGAAAACTCTCTTCGTAATCCTTCGACCATATAAAAGGATTCTTCTTTCTTGTGAGTCTAGTCAAAGGAACGGCGATTTTGAGAAATCTTTGATAAATCTCCTGTAATAACCAGCCAAACCTAGAAAACTTCTGACTTCAGACACGGTCGTCAGCCGGCTCCAATTCTTAACAGCCTCAACTTTAGAAGGATCTACAGCAATACCTTCCATTGAAATAATATGGCCAAGGAAAGAAACCTCCTTTAGCCATAACTCACACTTACTAAGCTTCACATAGAGTTTGTGCTCTCTTAGCATTTGTAAGGCTATTCTCAAGTGCTCTTCATGATCCGCTTTTATTTTGGAGTAAATAAGAATATCATCAATGAAGATGACTATAAACTGGTCGAGATAAGGCCTGAAGACATTATTCATAGTTGCATAAATGCTGCCGGGACATTGGTCAACCCAAACGGCATTACCACGAATTCATAGTGGCCATATCTGCTTCGAAAAGTAGTTTTGTGGATGTCTTCATCCTTGATCTTGAGCTGATGGTAACCTGACCTGAGGTCTATCTTGAAAAAATATTCTGCTCCTAAAATCTGATCAAAGAGCTCATCGATACATGGCAACGGATATTTATTCTAAATTGTGAGTTGATTCAGTCGCCGGTAGTCGATACACAACCTGAGGGATCCATCTTTCTTCTTGACAAATAGAACTGGCGGCCCAAGGGGATGTGCTAGGTCAAATGAAACCCTTATCCAATAACTCCTGAAGTTGTTTCTCCAATTCTTTGAGTTCTATGGGGGACATCCTGTAGGGGGCTATTGAAACAGGTGTTGTTCCGGGAATGAGTTCAATGAAAAAGTTTACTTCCCTTTCAGGCGGTAAACCGGGCAAATCTGATGGAAATACATCGAGAAACTCATTCACGATGGAAATGTCTTCTAAGACAATCTCCTTGGATTTGGTGAGGATTACGGATGCAAGACAAGCTACACATCCTTACGAAATAAGTTTGCAAGTGTGAAGAGATGAAATTATGGTTGGATGCTTCCTATATTTGATACCAAGGAAGGAAAATCTTGGAAGACCATATTTCTGAAAAGAGATAATCCGGTTGTGACAATTTATATAGGCGTCGTAGTCTACAAGCCAATCTACACCTAATATATCATCGTAGCCCTCCATGTCAAGACATACGAGGTTTGCTGGTAGGTTGTGACCTTCTACCACTACTTCACTATCAGGATATTAGGTTGTAAGTTTGGTTCCGGGACCTAAAGGTGTAGTGATTGCAAGGTCCGAAGGTAGAGGAACTGCTGCAATAGGTAAGGTTTTTTGCAAAAGTAGTAGATATAAAGGAATGAGAAGCACCGGTATCAAATAGTACGAATGCAAGATGGGAATAGATTTGGATAATACCTTCCATTAGCCCATCATTCTTGGGTGCTTCTTCATCATTCATGATGGCATTGAGACGAGCCTGTCGTTTACGTCCACCACCGGACGATTGCTATTTCATAAGGCGGCAATCCGGCATACGGTGCTCCCGACTGCCACATCGTAAACAAGCACCAAGGTACTTCCAGCACTCTTCGGCCGAATGACTGAACATCTCGCAAAAGATACACGCCATGGTGACTTGTTTGTCTTCTTCCATGACTTTCTTATTCTTGTGGTAGCCACTATCACTCCCATTCCAGCATCTCTTATTGCTATCACAGGATTTGTATGGTTCCGTGATACTAAACGTCTTCTTATCATGCCGATCAGACCTTCGGCTCGGCTCTTCTCCCTTACCTTTTAATTTTTTGACCTTCTCTAAGGTCCTTTCACATAGATGAACCCGCTGGACCATTTCCGCATAAGTATGGATATTCTGAGTCCCAAGTTGTTGAATAAATCTAGGCCTCAATCCATCCATAAATCGGTTAGCTTTTAAAAAGTCGGTGCTAACCAAGTGAGGAGCATATGGTGCCAGCCTAGAAAATTGGAGTTCATACTCTGCTACGGTCATCATGCCTTGGCGTAACGAAGCGAATTCCATAGCCTTCATTTCCTTAACATGTTTGGAGAAGTACCTAGCTCGGAAAAGTGTAAGGAAACCCTCCCAAGTATGAGGTACATCAGCGGGCGGTGCCGGAACTGACTTCCACCATGTACGCGCATCTTTGTTTAATTGGAATGTTGCCAAACAGACCTTTTCATGATCAGCACATTGCATAACTTCAAAGATGCGTTTCATCTCATCGATCCAATTCTCAGCTTCGTCTGGATTAGAAGAACCCAAAAATCGAGAAGGATTTAAGCTCTGAAAGTTATGATGTAAGTCTCCCGCTCTTGCCCCTACGCCGGCTTGAGCCATAGTTTGTAGCGCTTGAGTAAGACCCGCAATGGTCTCTTGCATACTGTTCTAGTCTACGCGATGAGCCATTATGAGAGTGAGGTACCTGAGAAGAGTAATGCAATTTGTTAATTCTATTGGAATGAGTGAGGTTAAGCCTTAGAAATAATTTCAATTACTATCTCAACCCCGGTTCTACCCAATTCTTCTCATAGGTTGGGAATTTCTTTCCTAATTTCATAGGTATGAGTCCTTAAACCTTGGACTTAACCTATGACATGACTTTTCCGTAGAACTTCTAGTCCTATGCTCTGATACCACCTTAACTGTCATGCCCCGAGATTCATGCAGCGGAAACAATCGGGAACGTGAACAGCCGGCATGGTAAGCCTCAAGCAAGCAATATAATCAGAGCGCAAGACAATCACATAAGAGTAATTGCACAATATAATTCACTAAAATCCTTTAATTTTATTCCTTCATAAAATAATCCCAAATTACATAAGAACCTTGATTCTCATTTCTAGACTCAAGAAAATTAAAATTACATCATGACTCGATTAGACATTGATAACTAAGGCTTCTCTCGAGTCTTTATCCTTTAATCACTCTCGGATCCTTCACTTGAGTAATCCGAATCCGACCTGCTGGAATTTCCTGAAAAAGATTGGAAAGTAGGGTCATGAGCACACTTGCCCAGTAGGTATCTTCGTATCAACATATAGGCAATGTTAAAGTAATTAATGTTTTAGCTCTAATAGAAATAAGATAAACCATGTAGATACGATGAAACAATGCGAATAAAGCCAAAATAACAAGATACAATCAAACTTGAAATATGAGAATATGATTTGATCAAGTATATAATAAGAATGAAATTTTGGCCTTTTCAAGAATCTAACAAGAATGTACTTTTCATAACCATGAAGGCTAAGCACTAGAATGTCATGTAACAAGCAAGAATGTACTCTTCACTTAGTAACAAGTACTTCATGAATTTATGTGGATCACCGTGGATATTTTACTTATTTATAGAGAAAGTACTCCCAGCGCAATGCGACACCAGTAGCATCATACTCCATGGTTTACAGTATGTTTCCGACAATCCGCCGAGGGGACTAGCATAGAGCCTTTGAACACAATCAGTGCTCGAACTGCATCTTCAAGTATAAATCAAGCTACTTCCACGTTTATAACAATAATATGGCCAAGAATGTACAATTTCAACTATAGTTCCATGATAAGATAACCAAACATAGGAATGCTTCTATTGAGAATAAGAGATTTCAATAAATACATTTAATAACTAGGTTATGTCATGGAAATAAATCGGCAGCATAACGGTACATTCCTTTTACTCTCAAAATTACTTAGGTATCTTCGGAATATTGGAAAATAAACCCTTGAGTCAAACCCCAGGTTAATCAAACTCAGGATGCTAGCGGTCGTTTATCGGACCGTTTCTTGATCCTGGCGGTCGAGTACAAGACCGTTAAATAAGACAGTTCGATATTTTGAAAATAGAACATCTGGAGTCTTAGCGGTCTAATGCATGACCGTTAAGGATCCATTAGCGGTCACGTGAAGAACCGCTAGCAGAGTCAAACGGTCAACCCAATGGCCGCTAAGGTCCAGAATATAAAACCATCGGTATAAGTGTCTTCTAGACAATTGGATTTTAATGGTACAACTAGCTCGACATCCTTGTGGGAATCCCAGGCTCGCGGAGTCTTATGGAGGTCTTGAAATAAGATTTCCTAGTCCGTTGGAAGGAATATCTAAAGGAGAGATCATCATGTCCAAGATTATGTTCCTAAAGTGCAAAAGTGTAACTAATGACAACATACCGGAATATGTGCCATGTACTTAAGAAAATGACTCTTAGAAGAGAGAGAGAATCGTGATAAAATAGTGATCAAGTTAAATCAGGAATCATCTATTATTTAAAATATGTATTTACTACAAGAATATATGATTTTGGTCATAAATTAACATAAGTTAAAATAATACCAATGTGCATAAAAACATGAAATCTATTATGATGAACCAGAAATTTAACTAACTACAGGAAACCAATACTTAAAACAGGAATAAAACTTAGTTAACTAGGCTTATTATATAATAACTGTGGTTAATTCTGCAATATGGTTCGAGTTACCAATATTACAAAATCAGAAATAGAAAACGGTCTAATACAGGACCGTTTAACTTGGGCTAGCAATCTATCGTACGACCGCTAGATTTCCCTTGCGATCGATAGGAAGACTGTTTCTTCTTGTGTAAATTCGAGTGCAAATGATAAATAAACAAATGCTAAACTAAGACATATCATGCCTGAAAATCAACATATTTTAGCTTCCATAACCATTATAGAACAATTATAGGCCAACAATATGCATAGGTTCATGTGGTTAACAAGAAAAATTCTTTTTTACTTCATTAGGGCTAGTTCATGCATGAGGAATATACTGGATGCATAGTCCTAAGTAAAACATGAAATTCTCAAAGTACAATGCATGAAATCGAATGAAACTTGAAGGCTTTTACTCCTGACATAAATTTTGATCCATTAATGAGATAACTTACCTCAATTAATCCTTCTAGATAGTTAATTTCAGACTAGAAGGCAGCCCTTATTCTGCCGGTTCTTGTAATAGATCAGCAACTTCACGTCCCTCTATCTCCTGATTCCCTTGACCTATGGACGTGAAATTTTGAGGGTAAGAAGAGGGTACTAATTGGAACAAATTGTTCTAAAGAATCTCTATCTAATTACCTCGTTTAGGGCTCCGAATTCCTTGATCAATTAGGGTCGGACGCACTAATTCCTGAGTTTTTATTGTAGAATCAGCACCTTTGAAAGACTGTAACTCATTGCAAACTTGATCTCCTAGAACAAAATTTGGAGGGTAGTTAGTTCTAACTATAATGAACAAATTTCTAGAATAAACCTACCTCTAATTCTACCTCCTTACTTGAGTTCCATGCGAGCCAAAGTAGGGGTCGTGCATGTCAAATCTGGAATCTATTTATAGGGTTTAGGTAGGGTTTTGAGGATTAGAACGATTCTAGAGTCCTAAGTATCCTTACAAGTCCTCATTCGTTGGTCTCTAGAGTTTTAATTTTTAAAAATCTAATCTTTTTACGCTTTCTTTCACTCACGAAATCTGCAATGGGTAGCGGTCATTGGGACGACCGTTTTATGCCCCTTAGCGGTCTTGCGATACACCATTTTCAACCTTATTAGGCGTCGAATTTGAAATAATTCAAACTCTTTTGATATTATCCTCATTATTATCCATTTACTTATCTTCCTAAAGAGTCATTATCCATTAATTCCGTGATTTCACCCATTCCTAGCTTCTAGAACATGGGCTAATAGTCCAAAACAATCTCTTGGGCCTATTGGGTTTATTATATGGGCATAATCCTCTTGGATCAAATATAGGGCTTAAATAATTAAATCTAATTCATTATAATTCAATTAATAGCTCATTAAATGCTTTAATAATTGATATAATTATATTTTAAATCTAAAAATATTCTTAGAAAATCCTCAGGCGTTACATTTGGCCTTTAAACCCCTATGCAAAGTGTGAGGGAAATAATGATGTATGAAAGTAGAAGTGGAGGTGTGCAAGTGTTGCACTAAATGAGGTGTGCTAGAGTACACAAGAGGAGGATCTCAATATTGAGATGGTAAAAATAAGAAAAGAAGATGAAGATGAAGATGATGATTCATGCAATGCTTTTGATAATGAAATAAGAGATTGGAGGGAGGGATGGCTTATTGGTTTTATCCAATTGGCTTCAAGAGATGAAGATCTTCCATGTAGCTCCAAGGAAGAAGAGGCTCCAAATCATCAAGGGAGGAAGAATAACTCCATGGATGAAGCTTTGAGGTACATGTGAGTCTCCTCCTTGAGGCTCCAATCTAGCAGCACCTCCCCTTAGTTGATTGATGATGCCCTTTACACAAGGGAGAGAGGGGTCGTATTTATAGGGCTGAAATTCGGAATTAATTCCTATAGAAATTAGGAAATCTTATTTTAATTAGATTTGGAAGGTGATAAACCATGGCCATGTGTCCCTTCAACATCAAAAAGCCTTAGGACCCCTTTCCCAAGTGAAAAGGGGCCCAAAAGAGAGAAACAAGGAGATTCTGCTAGAGTTCGGATCTGTAAAAGAAATGGTGACCACATAGGCGATCGCTATTTAAAAGAGCGCCCGCGAGAAGCATCAGTAATTCCAAAGCGTTTCGAGACGGATTAGAACTTTTTGAAATTTAAAAAGAATTGGCGACCATGAGGTGATCGCTAATTAGAAATTAATACGAGTTTCAGACGGAGGTAAAAGCTCAAAATATAGCAAGGGAATTGGCGACTTTCGACACGGGTGCCTATTCATGAAATAGCGACCTTTTGGGAAGTCATGAAATCAAAAATAATCTGATTTTGGCTCAAAATATGAAGAAAAGAATTGGCGACCTTCCGAATGGTCGCTATTTAAAGAATTGGCGACTTTCAGGAGGGTCACTAATTCTTGAATTTCGAAAATCGGCCAAATGGGAGATTGCATGGATTGGCGCCCTCTGGGCTGCCACTTCTTAGAAAATGGCACCCTCGGGGCTGCCATCTCTTAGAAAATGGCGCCCTCTGGGCTGCAAGCTTTCAAAGAATTGGCGCCCATCTGGCTGCCATGTTTTAGAAAAAGCCCTGGAAAAATGGTGAAAAAGCTCAGAAAAATCTGGAAAAATAGGAAAAGATATAGGAAAGCTTGGGAAAGTTGAATATTCAAAAAATGAGAAAACAAGTCAATTTAAGTCAATTTGAGGGTCAAATGGGGCATCGCAGTGCGATAGGAGATATGCTCAAAATGATGTCAATTTTGACGTGCCTATAATTGCCCCGTCTTGGCATCTGCTTTGCAAGGAAGTGACACGGAATGGAATAGAATAGGATGGAGCATAGAAGAATGAAATGTAATGGAAAGAAGTGAAAGCGAACTGAAAAGCAGATGCCAATATGTGATGAGACACGCAATCAACATCACTTGATAAGAATTGAATGAAAAGCTCGAGATGAATCAATTTGGAAGAGAGTCGATGAAAAGCAACAATTGTTTGGATAAAAGAAGAGTGTGCACGCGGGCACGAAGGAGATAAAAAGAGCGATCAACTTCCAGCGCGGTGGAAGTACCCCAAGTCACAAACCTGGAAGTTTCACCATTGGGGAGCGGTTACCAAGCAATGTGTACGTGCTGCAGCCAAGGTGGATCTAAGGAAAAGGAATTGAATAAAGAAGATAGAAATCCAAACAAAGGAGTTCTCAAGGAAACGGCCCAAAATGGCAACAAGGCGAATTGAGGACACAATTCGGTATAGAATATCTCTTATCTTGGAAATATTAAGGATCAATTGATTCTCAAAATGATTTTTTCAGAATGGTTTTCCCTGGTTAATTCAAAGTCCTACATGAATGCATGCTGGGTTTAAAGGGAAAAATAAAACAAACGAAAATATAATGTAATCAAGGATAATATTGTTAAACTCTCAAGACTAAGTCAAGAAACTGATTTTTTAAGCCGATACTAAGCCGAAGCCTATTTATACGCGCACCAACTCGTAAAAAGGGAACCACCATCCCCAGTCTTGGACGGCTCAACGGCCTATCCGTATGACTAAGATTCCTCTGAAATTGTCATTATTTTTGATGAAGGGGAACTCAAATTCTAAATTTACCAAAGTCACAAGGTCCTCGATATAATCTAATAGCGTAATAACATATAGTAGGAATGCATACAGGGAGATGGTGATAGCAATAGGCATGTAGGAACTGAGATGGAATGCAGTCACCATGGGATTTGGATGATGATGCCCGACGGTGGGACCAAAGAGCTTCTTCCTGTGCTCAAAAATTCATTAGCCAAGATATAACGAAAGATAAAGTAATTAAAGGAGTTTAAGCATGAGCCACGGCATCATTAAGCATGAATTATCAAAGCATGGCATAGTAAGACAACAAAGTATTGAACATTATAGCATGACATCAAAAGCATGCAAAGCACGTATACCATCAAAGCTTTAACAATGTTTCTTTTAAGCCATGAGGAGGACCAACTTGGCTAATCAGTTGACTGATATGGATTGGAATGATCAGAATGCCCAGATAAGAATTGGCAAGGATGCCTTGTATGAGAATGATGCGCAGGGCGGCCAGAGTAATTAGATGATTTGGCACAGAATTGCTCAGAATGGCAGGAATAATCAGACTCGACATGAATCAGCAAGAATCACTCTAAAGAATAGAGAGATGATAATCGAGAGTGCCTAGAATGGTAAATCATGGAGTCATTAATGATGTGGGTGAGAAGAGGACTCATCCCAAGTTCTTGGTCCTTGCAAAAGAGATGTGCCTGCAAAATAACACCATCAGAAGAAATATAATGCAATGTAATTTTTATGGATTTTTGGAGTATGTAAATTTTAGTGGGTTTTAAAAAATTTCAATTTTTGGGTTTTGGAAAATATTCAAATTTTTTTGTTTTGGGATTTTTTTTTTGTTTTTTAAGGTGGTGCAGGGAATTGGCGCCCCTACAGAACCCACCAATTTTGGAATTGGTGCCCTCTGTATGGGCGCTAATTACCCCCCTCCCAGGGGCGACAACAACGGCTAGAAAGCTTAGAATAGTGAAAATGCCAATAGAAAAAGAGAGAGAAACACTCACAAACTCCAATCATGAATCATGGCAATCAAGAATTATGAAACAAAGCATGACATGCTCATTTATTTTTTTTAAAAGATGGATAAATAAATGGAATTTCTAAAAATCTATCAAACTAACAATCACTAAGGGAAAGTGCTACGTGGAACACAAAAAAGGGGGGTGCACCGTGGGTGCAAAGAGGAGATGGCACACGTCGGTGTCCAAAGGGAAGGGTAATCAAAAGAAAAACAAAAGGTGTCCCACCGTGATCGCCAAAATTGACATCATTTTGAGCATATCTCCCGTCGCACTGTGATACCCCATTTGACTCTCAAATTGACTTGTTTTGCGTGGTTTTTCTCATTTTTATTTAATATTCAACTTTCCCAAGCTTTCCCACATCTTTTCCTATTTTTTTCAGATTTTTCTGAGTTTTTTCTCCATTTTTCCGGGGCTTTTTCTAAAACATGGCAGCAAGATGGGCGCCAATTCTTTGAAAGATGGCAGCCCAGAGGGTGCCATTTTCTAAGAGATGGCAGCCCAGAGGGTGCCATTTTCTAAGACATGGCTGCCCATAGGGTGCCATTTTCTAAGAAGTGGCAGCCTAGAGGGCGCCAATTCCGTACAATCTCCCATTTGGCCGATTTTTGAAATTCAACAATTAGTGACCCTCCGGAAAGTCGTCAATTCTTTAAATAACGACCGTTCGGAAGGTCGCCAATTCTTTTCTTCATATTTTGAGCCAAAATCAGATTATTTTTGATTTCACGACTTCCCAGAAGGTCGCTATTTCATGAATAGACGCCCATGTAGAAAGTCGCCAATTCCCTTGCTATATTTTGAGCTTTTACCTCCGTCCTAAACTCCTATTAATTTCTAATTAGAGACCACCTCATGGTCACCAATTCTTTTCAAATTTAGAAAAGTTCAAATCCATCTCGAAACGCTTTGGAATAAGTGACGCTTCTCGCGGGCGCTCTTTTAAATAGCGACCGCCTGTGTGGTCGCCATTTCTTTCAGAGATCTGAACTCCGGCAGAACCTCCTTGTTTCTTTCTTTTGAGACCCTTTTCACTTGGGAATGGGGTCCTAAGGCTTTCTAATGCTGAAGGGACACATGTCCATCGTTTATCACCTTCCAAATCCAATTAAAACATGATTTCCTAATTTCTATTGGAATTAATTTCAAATTTCAGCCTTATAAATAGGACCCCTCTCTCCCTTGTGTAAAGGGCATCGTCAATCAACTAAGGGGAGGTACTGCTGGATTGGAGGCTCAAGGAGGAGACTCCCGTGTACCTTAAAGCTTCATCCATGGAGTTCTACTTCCTCCCTTGAAGATTTGGAGCCTCTTCTTCCTTGGAGCTACATGGAAGATCTTCATCTCTTGAAGCCAATTGGAGAAAACCAATAAGCCATCCCTCCCTCCTATCTCTTATTTCATTATCATAAGCATTGCATACATCTTCTTCTTCTTCTTCTTCTTCTTCTTTTCTTATTTTTATCATCTCAATATTAAGATCCTCCTCTTGTGCACTCTAGCGCACCTCCTTTAGTGCAACACTTGCACACCTCCACTTCTACTTTCATACATCATTATTTCCCTCACCCTTTGCATAGGGGTTTAAAGGCCAAACACCAATAAGGTGTGTTCATATCCATGCTTTCCATGTTCATATCTATATTTTGATTTTGATGCTACACATCTTTGATTTCTAATCAATATCTTTTGTTGGTGTTTTATTTGTTTTGCAAGGGTAATTAACAACAGGAACTCTCTTCATCGGACGGCTGATAGAAAGGGAAAGGTGAACACTCACAATCCCCCGCACTTTAAGGTATTTATTCGCGATCTCTCCATATTCTTTATTGTTATATCTTTGAGGCCCTCGCGTCTCTGGCGATCACCGTTCTATATAGCATCCTCGCATGCTCCCCTTTTCTCCCCTTTCCCCTTCTTTTCCCCATAATTCTTCTTAGTTTTTTTTTCTAAGTGGATTTCTTAGAATCTACAAATTGACGATCACGGTGGGATATGTCATCCTCTTTTGGCAGAAAGGAAAGGAAGTAAAGCTTTGAAAGTGACTTAACAAGAAAGAGTAGTGCTTAGACCAGACTCAGACGAATATGGAGAAAAGGAAAAGAGGCGAGGGCTAGAACTCCCTTGCTAAGGTACGGAGACCCTGATCACATGAAAGGTCTGCAGAATGAAAGGGGAAATTAAGCGGAGGAGTGAGGACTGAAGCCTTGAAAGCTATGGGAGAACGGGCAGATGCCCAAAGTAGTGGATGTGGAAGAAGTCGGGCCGGACCCGGGATTAGATGGACTCAAGGGAAGGAATTGGTAAATCGAGAGAGGAGAATCCGGAGGAGAATCATGGTAGGGAGAAGAATCCGGAGGTTCTAGAGGGGGAAAATCTCGAGGGACGTAATGCCCTAGAAAAAAATATGGAAAAGGTGATTTAAAAGGAAGAAGAGGACAAAGGATGAGATGTCCTTGAGGAGTAGGAGGATGAATCGGAGGAAAGGGAAGGGGTCTGGAGGTTCCGGAGGAGGAAGATAGAAAGGGGCGCGATGCCCTGGGAGATTGGAGGGGAGATAAGATGGAGAATCCGGACGTTCCAGAGGAATAGAATGAACAGGGATGCGATGCCCTGAGTGGAAAGATAAAAAATCCGGAGGAAGAGAATAGGAATGGGCGTGATGCCCTGAGAGAATGAGGGAAGAAAAATCTGGAGGGACGCGATGCCCCGAGAGTGGATTACAAAAGGAAGGAGGGTCCGGAGGAATAGAATGAATAGGGACGCGCTGCCCTGGGAGAATCAGTGAGAATTCCAGAAATAACTCCGGGAGAGGAAGACACCATGGGACGCGATGCCCAAGGAGAATCAGTGAGAAATCTAGAAGTAACTCCAGGAGAGGAAGACTCCATGGGACGCGATGCCCTAGGTGAGTCAGTGAGAAATCCAAAAAAATTGGATGCAAAAGTTGGGAGTGGGCGTGATGCCCTAAGAGAAATCCGGAAGGGGCACGATGCCCGACAGGTGTAAGGGGACCCAGAGATCCAGAAGAGGGAGGTGAATAAGGAAGAAGATGTGGAGGATCCGGAGGTTCCGGAAGGCAGGGAAAACACGGGTTCGGAAACCCGGGAGAGAAGTAATGCATGTGAATTCAATGCAATGGATGCAATGAATGCATGGGATGCATGAAATGAGAGGATGAGATCCTCTTTTTCACCCATGGAGTGACCTATAAGAAGGAATTGGTGGTGGATTGAAGTATGGATGAAATAGAATAAAGGATGAGTGGGTTGGCGGAGAATGCCCCTTAGCAAAAGAAAGTCCGCCCCCCCCCAAGATAAACAAAGTGCCCGCCCAGACCGCCCAATGGGCGGAATCAATGTCCGAATACTCTCATGTGCTATGATAATACGGGAAGAGAACCCCATCTTTTGGTATGGAAGTTGTATAATGATGGACCACGGGGTAATGAGAACATGAAAAAATTGTCAACCCATAAAGAAAGTGACTTTGATAGTAGGCCAACATGGCATCAACATACAAGACTTTTTCATGGTGAGCATAAGTGGAGACTTTTCAAAAATTCCAGGCACAATGACACGGATCAGCATTCGGCAAACAAAATTTTGAACTTTGAACAACATCGCGGAGGCCAAATCCTTCTTTCCCGGTTCTTGAATATCCTTGGCACATGTGCTTGCAGAAACACACCCACTCCGAGTGGTAGAGGAAAGTGAGATGGAAGAGGTAGGCTTAATAGATGGTGTTTGTTTAATGGGGAGCGTCGGCGGAAGGGTAAGTGGAAACGAAGGTTGAAACACGTCGGGCTTCTCCCCTTGCTCGGAAGCGACTGGGGTTGGCTCGAGTACAAAAAGGGATGGACCCTGCTCAGGATCTGCCATGGGTAAAGGTGAAGGGTTGATAAATACCGGCTTTGAGGTTATAAGGATAGTGGAGGCCTTAGATGGCGTCAATGGGGTGTTATTTGGTATAGGAAAAGGTTTAATGGAAGGTTCGGTGGAAGCCGGTGGTGTGGAGGCTAATGGTGTAGAGGTAAGCTCGGATGGCTTGGTGGAGGGTAATGGTGTAGGAATTGGTTGGTATGTAGCGGGAGGTTCGGTGGAAGCCGGTGTAATGGAAGTTATGGTGTGGTAATTGTAGGGGATGTAGTGGGAGGTTCAGCGGAGCCCGGTGTAATGGAAGTTAATGGTGTGGTAATTATAGGTGTGAAAGGAGAAGGTTTGGTGCGTTGGAAGCGCCAGATGGGGCGAGAGGGGTCAGGGATAGGAGAAGGGTCATGGTTGTTGACACCCATTTTTTGCCTATAAGTTGGGTCATTTCTCTTACCATCATTTGTTGATGCCTCAAGTTGTCCATTGCTCATTGGGCTATTTCTAGGCAGCTTATTGGGCCTATTTTATGGGTACCTCCCTCCCTGACTAGGTCTGCTTCAATTCGGGACTTAATGGGCCTTGATTTTGCTTGATTTATCACATTTTATTAAGTTTCAAGCATCCAGCCATTGCGTGGTTAATTCTGAACCGTTTGCCTATTTATTGGATATTAAGGTGATTTTTCTGAATTTCCACCGACAAGCTTTTGAACGGTTCGTTTGTAGCCGTCCAATGTCATGGAACGATATGCATATGACCGCCCTGTGCTTGAGAGTCCCAAGTCATTGATTATTCAGACAATTATCTAGTTATCTAATTTATTCTGATTTATCACCGACATGCATTGCGCGGTTGGTTTATGGCCGTTCAATGTATTGCGCGATCCATTAAGGACCGTCCAATCCCAGAGAGTCCAATGGCGAGATGGTCGGACAGTTCGATGGATATTTGATAATATTTCTTATTTACTTACTTTCCACCGATAGGTTGGACGGTCTGGTAATGGGCCACCCATTGGGCTAGGCGGTCTGTCGCACGACCGCGCAATGGTCCGATTGCTGAAAAATTAAGGGTTTTTCTCTCTCTATCCGTGGTTTTATCCCCAACTTGTCCCACCCATTTCTCCGTGGATACTCCACCAAATGGGGTGCCATTTGAACTGGTTGGAAGATAATTCTATTATCTCAAAATTTTGTGTTGATATCTTGAGCTGATTTTCATTGGAAACCCTAAGTTCGGGACTAGCTTTTAGGCTCTATAAATAGGACCCTAAGGCCAAGCTTTGAAAGCGGGGGAGATTTCAAGGTCAAGGCGAAGCTCTACCAAATTTTTGAGCGACCTACAGTCAGGGAGGAAGGCTTTTTATGTCCACATAAGCCTTTGATTTAGGGAGTATTTATGTTTTGGGTCATAGTTTAATTAGTCTCCGTCGCGTTCTTCATTGCATGCAATCATCGTCTTTGTTCTCTCTCCACGTTTTTCTTCATCTACATATCATCATATACCCCTCCCATTATTTTTGTGACTCCCTTTAGGGGTTTAAAAACTCCCCAAGTATTCCCCATTCCATTTTGCTATGATTGTTTTCATCCGCATTCACATTTACTGCACCTCACAGTTCTGATTTGGGTTTCCTTGCGTGTTTTGCACTTTGTTTCGCAGGTTAGCAGCGTCCTAACACGAGGCCCACTCTTTCTGGCCGATAGGGAAGGGTGGAGGTAGAGATCCCACGTGTTGGGAGTTGGTGGCACAGAGCGGTCTTCCTTTGTCCGTTCGAGGAATAGGGCGGCTTAATCTTGACTTTCCAGTTCTGTCCAGCGGTTAATCCTGAACTGACCTGTCATCTAGCTACTCTTCATCCCGCGTTCGTCCCAGCGCTGTTGGGCAATCTGTCGAGCGACCACGCGCCCACTGGGTGGTTCATTCCGAACCGCGTGTTGCTGCAGTGCTGTTCTAGGCAAGTGTCTCCCCTTTCTTTCCAAGGTACGGTGTACTTGCTTACATTTGGTACCTTGGTGGCGATCACACACACTCCACATCCTTCCCCCTGCTATTCACACGTTGTTTGGTTCTTTACATTAACACAGTAAAGAAGGAATTTGGAAGGATAATCAAAAATGGGAAAGGGAAAAACATGTCAACACCCTATTTTTTGGCGATCACGGTAGGACGCCTAGTGCCCATCGTGTTAGTGTTGTGCTAACCCATTTTTTTGCTTGTTTAGGGTTTCTGTTTGAGTGGTTGCAGGTTGCTATTAGCTCTTCCTTCGTTTCTGTCCTTTGGAGATTACGCGGTTCTCTCGGAGCCGCCAACCTGTCTAAGCGGCCGTTTATTAGCCGTTCTGTGCTCATCCTGGGGTTCCATTCGTGCCAGCCCGCTAAATCCAGCGGTTCTATACAAACCGTCCCCTTCCTCTTGTAGTTTGATACAGACCGTTCATTATTGATGGCTCAGGTATGTTGCTGTGCTTACATTTGTGATTTCTATTGATATTCCGCAGTTGTTTCAGGTCCGTTCTAGAATCTGCACGGTCTGTCCAAGGACTGCCCATCTAGGTACACTTTTGAGCCTCATTCTTTGGTCATTTTGACATTTTATGGTTTTTTTTACTTTTGGCATTACTCCCTACTTTCGCACGGTCCATCCCAGACCGTGTATACTCCCTAAACGGTCCGTTCCAGACCATCCTCCACCCCTGAGCGGTCTGTTACAGACCGTCCTTCTCGTGCTACAGTGCACCCAAGCCTCATTTCGATTTCTATGTCATATCTTGTTCATGATATTTGGTGATGATTTTTGTCTCTCTTGATTGTTCCTTGCTGCTGCATCATTGTGAGTTCTATTCATCATACTTGTTTACCATTGCTTGCTAGACCTAGGCTAGAACTTTGCATGCACTCCGGTGCACATAGGGGCATATATACTCTTTATAGTAGTTGCATTCCTACCGAGGTAGGGTTACCTCTCGTCTCCATACTCCTTGGAGCCAACTACGGGATCTTGTCAAGGACCTCCGTAAGTCCCCGTGAGCCGTGGATTCCCACACGGACGTCGGGCAGGTTGTACCGTACCCACCCCAGTCTAGGGTTTGCATCAGGGAGAGAGAGAGAGAGTACCCTAGAGTCAGCTAGTCCCCCATTTCCTACCCATGTTAGGAGCCTTTGTGGTTCAGTGAACTCACATCTTAATTAATTCACTAAGGTCCTAAAGGGAGAAATTCATAAAAATCTGGCGCGCATCATTCATAATTTGGGTGTTCACTTGGTTGTCTCTCTTCTCACCCCTTCCCTCTCTTGTGTGCATCACTTCATTGTTGTTTAGATTTTGGTTAGGATTGTTTGCTTCTTCTTCCTAGGTGCTCTAGTATATGTGGAGTTGTTTCTTCCCCTCAGGATCATCTCCTAGGGGTGACTCGCATTTCCATTCTTATTTCAATCCCTTGTTTGATTCACCTCCAGGTATGTCGTCCTACAACTTCTCTCATTCCCATGAAGATTCTCTCCCTCGGGGACTTCTGGAGGAACCACCTAGGGTCGCTCATGTGCAGGGGGAAGAGGGGACTGCCCCTCCTCTCTCGACCGTTGTTGTTGAGGGTGCTCAACCCTCCCTCTCAGATTCATCCACTCACGGCTCGGCAAGTCAGGTTCTCCATATGATGGCCCAGCTAGATCCTACTCAACTCCACCTACTGAAACATGCCTTGCAAGGGGCAGATGCCCCGCCTTTAGTACTTTCTTCTGGCGCGACTGCTGCCGCCACTTCCACATCCCTAATTGTTGGATTAGGGGCCGCCTCTGCGGCCCCCATCGATCTTATTCCCATCCGTCCTCAAGCTCTTCGATTCTCCACCATGGAAGCGGGCCAGGCTTCTACCTCGGTCCATCAGCCACTTGATAAGGGGAAGACCCAGATCCCCTCTAGTTCTTATGTTGATCCTTACACCACCATCTCTCCAACATCGCAGGCCCTCGTGGCCCCGGCTGATTTCGTCCGTCTGCAACCAGGGGCCGCCCAGTTGGCTCATGTGGATATGGGCCCTTTCATGGCCCATTATCCACCTTATGGGCTTCCCCCTTAGTCAGTTTATCCTTCAGCTCCATACTGTGGATCCGCCTTTCCAGCCGTGTCTCCTCCTTCCTGGGAACGGGAACTTCTTGACAAATGGGCTGCCATGCAGCAGCAGATTGACCTCCTCCATAAGCGGGTCGGCCCGCAGTCTCTAGCCGATGTCCCCATTCCTAACTTCAGCGACATTTGCTTTCCTCCCCAATCAGAGCTCCCCGTGTACCGAAATATGACGGGAATGGCAACCCGTTTATTCACGTCAAGGAGTTCCTTTATGAGTCGGCACAGTTCCAACACGATGACCGCCTGATGGCATATTTGTTCCACCGATCTTTGGACGGGGTCACCCTCGAATGGTTCTACACATTGCCTCTGGAGGAGGCAGAGAGTTTCAAGACCGTGAAGGAGAAGTTTATCTAGAGATTCCAGGATCGGTTTGGTCCCGAGTATTCCTTTACAGACCTAGTTACGGAAAAGATGAAAGCAGATGAGGACTTTGCTACGTATGTAGACCGATGGAGGCAGATGGCCTCGCGTGTCCCCGGGCAGATCCCGGAAGAAGAGAAAGTCAAGTTGTTAATCTCTAATGCCACTCCGACGTTCCGAAATATCTTGGCAATGAACGATATATCCAACATGCACCAGTTGTGTAGTCGGTCCCGGTTCATACAAACCCAGTTCAAGGACTCCCCCATTCATTCATTGTTCGAGGCCCAAAAATCCAAAACCACTAGAAAATCCCATGGCCCAATTACCGAGGGAGTTCAAATCAACGAGCAGGTTCAAGCTGTTCAATTCCCTAACCAGCCCGCTTCACCCCGTTTCCACCAACCTCAATGTAACCCCCAGTTCTTTGCTCCATAAGCTCCCCGACCCACCTTCCAAGCTCCTCAGCACCCACAACAACCACCACCACCACAATAGCCACAACAGCCACCCCAGTACCATAACGTTCCTCTTCCTGCTAGTTATGGGCCTACTCGGCCGGGACCCAAGATGGTCAACTATCCACCACTTCCAGAAACCCTCCCCGACATCTTTTCAGCTCTAATGTACACTAGTGACATTCAATTGCCTCCGGAGCATCAGAATTGGAATCCGACAGCCGATCAGTCAAGGTATTACATATACCATCGGCAACCCGGGCACACCATAGAGAGATGCTACCAGTTCAGAGATTTGGTGTATGATTTGCATGAGGGCCAGAGGATTGATTGGGCCCAAATGCATAAATTAATTGAAGATATCAAGGAAAGAAGAAGACAAGCCAGGCCGCAGCAGGCGGCGCCTCAGCAGCAGCAGTTCCAGCAACCTCTCCAACAACAACAACCTATGTAGCAGCAATAACAGCACCAAGAGCTCGGGATTCATCAAAATCCCATGCCAGAACATCCGCCCGCTCCCCAGCAGCAACAATAATAACAACCGCCGGCACCAGCTCAAGTGAATGCAGTCCACCGCCCAGCCCCTAATGTTGGGTGGTCCTTTGATGATGAGACCCCCGCTCATCTTTTGGCCTTCCACCATACCAATTCCCCCGCACCTTCTGTTCCTTCCATCCTCCGACCCACCACCTTCGCCACCGCTCCACCCGCTATCCCTTCACGATCACCTATTGCACCCACCGCATTCCCCACCATTCCGCTAGTCCTTCCACCATCGCACGCCACACCCTCCGTCATCATCCCTCCGCTTAACCCTTTGCCTATTACCACTCCGCCAGGGCCCGCCAGGCCAACCTCTGCTATCCTCACCCCCGTTTCTACCCCTTCCACTCACCCCACTGGGCCAATCGGGGGTCCATCTAAAGCCGTGCCGGCATGACACTCCGCCCTCCGGAGCAGGCGTACATTCCATAGAGTTTACCCTTCCTCTGGTGCATCTGCACCCAACCCTCAAGTCCCTTTTTCTACAGTCGAAGCAGAAGAAGTAGACCCCGTGCCGGGCACGAAGTATGACTTGCTAGAGCATTTGGACCGGATGCCGGCCAAAATATCAGTTCTAGAGTTGATCAAAAGGTCCACGCTACACCAGGACGCCGTCAGGACTTTTTTGCATAATGTTATGGTCAGCGACGACGTGGCAGTAGACAGTTTGCCATCAGTGTTGGCAACAATTACAAGGGGCGCTTCCATTTCATTCTCTGAGTCAGAATTGGCACCCCCAGAGGCACGACAGATGCCACTCTGCATTACTATTTCTTTGAACAAAGTGGCAGTTGAATCAGCCCTTGTGGACACGGGAGCATCAATAAATGTGTGTCCGCTAAGTACACTGTGTGCCTGTAATATTTCAGAAGATATGCTTAGGCTGACGCCAACCATAATTGCGGCATATGATAACTCCAGACGAGCTTGCCATGGGGTCGTGACAGTTCAAGCAGAGCTAGGGCCTTTGGTGATGGACGTGGAGTTTTATGTACTGGACATAGACCCGATGTTCAAGGCAATTCTGGGTCATCCATGGATAGATAGCCTGAATGTTGTACCCTCAACCGCCCACCAATGCCTTAAGTTCACATTTCGAGGTCGGGTAGTTAAGGTGAAGAGTATTTGCACCGTCCAATCTGTTGATGCGATTGTAGATAAGATTCTTCCTACTTTGTGGCCGAGCAACAAGCCAGTCCTTTCTATTATGGACTTAAACTACTCATGGGCATATGCGTCACGCAAGCCCGCCACTGCACCAGTGAATGTCAAAATTAAGTCCAAGATTCGAGATTCAAAAGGGTGGCATATGATTTCGAAATTAGGCTATCAGCCGGGTCACGGTCTTGGCACACAGTTGCAAGGGCGAACTAATCCCGTCCCTAAAGGCAGGAAAATGAGCCGGAGAGGCCTTGGCTACCGGGAGTCAGCACTGTCCATACTGGGAGACTCCGGGCCACTGACGTGGGACTATCGTCAACACTTTGTGAATGGCCCGTTACAGCCAGGTACTTTGAAGAATCCGCCGTCCGGTTCTGATATGAAGATTGATGCCACTCATGTTGTTGTTGACCCACCGCCGCCACTGAAGGGGCCGGTGGGTGACATGGAAGACTTTTGTAGTTGCTTTGAGAGGCTGTTCCAAGAAGAAGAAACTCGTCCGAAGAAGACGGAGATGCAGCTGGTGAAGCATTCTCCAACTTAGCTAGTTCACCGGAGGCCGCGGGAAGTGGGGAGATCCATCACTACCTTTTCCTTGTCCCCATCCCATCTTGCCTCCTTGTTTCAGCAATTGGGGTTTGTTCCACGTTCCCCTCCGATCATTGTTGACCCGTACTTCACGGAAAGACGATTTGAAGTTCTATTTGTTCCTTGCGCATGTGGGCGCTGCCCACCCGTTGACTTATCAACTCTGTTTACTCCTCCTTCCCCCACTGTCCAACTCCACAAAATGTGGTTTTCATCTTCCCACCCATTCTTCGATTTGATGCGGGACGGACCACGAACTCGGGACCAATGGATATGCGACTCTCGGACTCTAAGCAAGCTCGTGATCGCCCCTAACGAGGGAAGCGTAGGGACGTGCACGATTGAGAAACCGGCAGTGAGCTAGGGTGGTCAACTCTCAACTTCGTGCCCGGATCGGGTCATGGGACGGTCTCGCTCTCTCTCGCAGCAGCGTTGAATAACAATATCGAGCTAATGGCCTTAACACATGCTCTCTAGCAGCGGCATATAAAAGCATATACAAATAAAGCAAAGTGCCGAGTAAGGAGCTAATACGATACCTCCACGCACCTGGCGTGGGGAAGACGATCCCGGCCAATCTCGTACTCCCGGAACAACAATTAATTAATTTACAGCAATGAATATGAATGTCCACTCCATGCAGGGAGGTAAAGGGCGACACAGCGGGACCCGGGAGTAGCGGGTTCGGGTTGACGGGCAGCTTCTTGTGTAGCTTCGGCGGCACACATACTCACGATTGTGGGACCCACGTGCTGGTCAGTGGGGCCGTGTGGGCCCGGAGCGGCACCGCTGTGATGGGGATTTCCGGAGGGGTGCTCCCTGGGAAGGTGGCACGCTGGTTCACTCGCAGAAGGCGAGGAGGCTCCGACCGGTGCGAGTTGGAGTTGCTGCCCAGGGATCTGAATTTTGTTTCAGACCCGCACGTCCCGACAAAAACTGATGCTGCGATCGGCCCCGACGTCGGATCGACGCACAAGAGGTACCGATGGAAAGCTAACTCAAAATCCTTCGATCTATGACTATATAAACAAATTTTAATTTCCCATTGATGGCCTTTGTCGAATATTCAAGTTGCTGGTTCACAGGATCTGAAAACTCAGGACAGAAGTACTTTTTCCTGAGAGTTGGTGTTTACCGCATTATAGACCTCCGATTCAGCTGTTGAGCTCTTCATGAAAGTGGTAGAGGGCGAAGAGTGAAAAATGGGGATATATTTTATGAAAGGTTTAGTGGAGATTTGACTATGGAAAAGTATTTTCTATTATCGGGTGGTCGGATCTGGACAGCAGAAACAGATCTGAATTTAGGGGAAAGACACAATTTCTAAAAATAGGTAAAAGGCTTTTGAAATTCTACAAAAAAAATTTGGAGGATGGGGATGGTGGACAGAACCTCCAGTAAAATTGGGGGTTCAAACAAAAATCAAGAAGAGGGGCAAAATGGTGAAACTCTGGGCTGCAGTGAAACTGGACAGACTGTAGATAGAACTGTTGGATTGGGAAGCACGAAAATGGAAAAATATAAAACGAAGGTTGAAATTTTTTTAAATTTTTATGGGATATTCTGGAGATCTCTAGAACTCACTCTGAAAATCACAGCTCCAGATAATGTCGGAGTTGGGAGCTAAAATTCCCGGCGTGAACCTCTATCCAGCAAAACATAACTTGGACAGCACTTCAGGAGGATGCTTGCGGTGGCTCGATGGTGGCACGAACGGCGGCGGCAGAGATAGAAATCAGAGGTGGAGGGGCTAAGAAAGAAGGGGTCTATACCCTGAAATGCTGAAGGAGGAGAAAGGAAACCAGAGGGAGAGAGTGGGGGGCGCAGGTTGCTCTTCTTGCACACAAAATTTTCTTCTTCATTAATTCACAAAAAAATAGAAATACATGCCTTATATAACAAATGAAAAATGACACAAAATGCCCTCAGATCTAGAATTGGGAGGGGTATACAAGGTATAGAACTAATTAGTTCTAATAGCATTTTTTTCAAAAATTAAAATTAGACCAAAAAGGGGGGGCGCCCCCTTGACCAAGGGGACAAGGTAGGTAGCATCCTTTGAAATTTTAAACCACTTGTCTCCCCATGTGTCAATTGACTAGTCAATCCATCTAGAAGGCCACCTAGGACTTTGACCAGCCCCACATGGCTTAGGTGGACCAATGGGGAAGGACTGGGGGCCCCCTTGCTGGACCTACTAACATTTTGCATAAAAACCCAAACATCCTAAGGGAATAACAACTTGGCTCATAAAGCCTTACAATTGCGTATCTACTTTCCCCAGGATATAAAAATAAATAAAAGGACACAAATACAAAAATAAAATGCACATGCTCGGAGTTGATTCCCATCAATTCTCCCTGGGTGAGAAGAACTCGACCCCGTTGAGTAAGCGGTGTGATGGCTCGAGTACATCGGCGGATCCGTCACCGTGCCAAGTAGCGCGGGTGTGCTTCACTCCAAGTGATCATCACCTGCTCATTCCGTATATACTCGATATGCGCATGCTGCTATGGGGAAAGAGGCTAGTGGTGGAACACTCTGGGGTGGGGTCACTCTCAAGGGGAGGAGGTGGCTCGAAGACTCACTAGGAATCACCGTTGGGTCCCTGTAAGTGACTAGATCCGGGCATAGATGTAGAGCTGATCCCATACTCCTCGAACGAGTGACATCAACGAGCTTGCACAAGACGTATACAGACTCCTAACAGACCACAAACAACACAAACAACAAAACACAGATGCACACTCATGACCCTAGGCAAACTTAGACACTCTTAGTACTACTACGACAGACGACAAGAGACATAAACACAAGGGACACACGAAGGACAACTCGGTAAGGATGATGGTCACCGTCTACATACACTACGTGTAAAGAGAGACTAACCCACAACTTAATGCCATGAGTTCCATCCTTCATCAACCATCTCCAGTTCGAGAAGACTCGGCCTCGGGTATGAAAGTGTGGGAGGATTAAGGAATGGGTGACGGGAATGTAATCCAGACGTCTAGTGTGAAGCACGACAAAAATGAAGTTCGGATACTGTTTCTCGTGCGCATGGCAGAAATCAAACCATACCGTGTCAACATAGGGTATCGACTGTGGTACGATAGTCTCTAATGGTTGCGCTACCGTGGGAGAGACTGGTAAAAGTGGGATGGTGGGGTCCACCGAGGACAAAGTGGGCAAGATAGACAGGTCCGAGATGACCGGTGGGAGTGGGGTGACAGACAATCCATGTCCCTCTATTGGCTCACTCTCTCGCCCAAAAATAACAGCGTGGTACTCCTCGACCAACTCTTGGTCAGCCTCATAATCCACTAGAATAAGCATGGGTGGGACATCCTCGGTATGTGTGCCCTCTAGGGTAGGGGAATGTGAAGGACAATGATCGGAGAAGTGGGTAGGGGCCACATGGTTGGGCTCCGGGGGAGGTAGTGGACATGAGTCCGTAGGCGGAGCGGACTGATAGGGGTGGGTGGTTGGTGACACAAAGGTGGTCGGCTGAATGTCATCGTGGAAGATGAACTCGCCGGGTAGGTGAGGTTGATATAAGGTGCAAGTCCTCCTATCCCGGTCAAAGATCGCTTTCCTCTCTTCCAACCATGGTCGCCCTAATACAATGCACAGTCCTGCTAGCGTACCAATATTGCACCATGCACCATTGCAGTAAAATTCAGAGCCGATCCTCCTTTCGAACTGGACAGAAGCAAAATCACCGTCGCGGATAATTTCGCCCGTCTTGGAGAGGGACTCCACGATATCAAGAGAAACCCAATTATCCGACTCCCTATTAGTGAAATGGAGTTCCGTTGTGGACCCATTGGGTAGAGTGGCTTTAGTAATGAGATGGGTGAAATCCAAGGGTCGGGCCATGAAGGCATTGAGTTGGGCCGCCAGGGATGACCACTCGGATGCATGGTCTTGGGGAACGGCCATGGGGGTGGCGAATAGTGGACATGCAGATACACGGTGAAAAGATCGGACTCTCGTGGACTAGACACGACCCTACTATGTGATGCAAGTTGGAATGCAGACTCAACTACACACCTAGACTTAGCCAATATCCAGTACGTGGTGGAGTTAATCGATCCAAAGATCACTCGCGCAAGTGTGCGGCCTTCCCGATAGGCGTAGCCTAACGTTCGGACAATAACTTTTGATATACCGATTAATAGGATGTAAATGCAACCAAGACCGACTTAGACGATGACTAGACGCAAATGACACTTTTTTTTGGAGTTTTAAAAATGACTACCCTAGACTCAACTGGCGCTCTGATACCAAATTGATGCGGGACGGACCACGGACTCGAGACCAATGGATATGCGACCCTCGGACTCTAAGCAAGCTCACGATCGCCCCTAACGAGGGAAGCGTATGGACATGCACGATTGAGAAACCGGCAGTGAGCTAGGGTGGTCAACTCTCAACTTCCTCCCCGGATCGGGTCACGGGACGGTCTCGCTCTCTCTCGCAGCAGCGGTGAATAACAATATCGAGCTAATGACCCTAACACATGCTCTCTAGCAGCAGCATATAAAAGCATATATGAATAAAGCAAAGTGCCGAGTAAGGAGCGAATACGATACCTCCACGCACCCGGCGTGGGGAAGATGATCCCGGCCGATCTCGTACTCCCGGAAAAATAATTAAATAATTTACAGCAATCAATATGAATGCTCACTCCATGCAGGGAGGTGAAGGGTGACACAGCGGGACCTGGGAGTAGCGGTTTCGGGTTGACGGGCCGCTTCTTGTGTAGCTTCGGCGACACACGTACTCACGATTGTGGGACCCACGTACTGGTCAGTGGGGCCGTGTGGGCCCGGAGCAGCACCGCTGTGACGGGGACGTCCGGAGGGGTGCTCCCTGGGAAGGCGGCGTGCTGGTTCACCTCGCGGAAGGTGAGGAGGCTCCGACCGGTGCGAGTTTGAGTTGCTACCCACGGATCTGAATTCTGTTTCAGACCCGCGCGTCCCGAAGAAAAATGATGTTGCGATCGGCCCCGACGTCGGATCGACGCACAAGAGGTACCAATGGAAAGCTAACTCAAAATCCTTCGATCTAAGACTAGAGAAAGAAATTTGAATTTCCCGTTGATGGCCTTTGTCGAATATTCAAGCTGCTGGTTCACAAGATCTGAAAACTCAGGACAGAAGTACTTTTTCCTGAGAGTTGGCGTTGACCGCATTGTAGACCTCCGATTCAGCTGTTGAGCTCTTCATGAAAGTGGTAGAGGGCGAAGAGAGAAAAATGGGGATATATTTTATGAAAGGTTTAGTAGAGATTTGAGTATGGAAAAGTATTTTCTAGTACCGGGTGATCGGATCTGGATAGCAAAAATAGATCTGAATTTGGGGGAAAGACACAATTTCTAAAAATAGGTAGAAGGCTTTTGAAATTCGACAAAAATTTGTGGAGGATGGAGATTGTGGACAGAACCTCCAGTAAAATTGGGGGTTCAAACAAAAATCAAGAAAGGGAGCAAAATGGTGAAAATATAGGTATCTGTGAAACTAGACAGACTGCAGACAAAATTGGTGGATTGGGAAGCACAAAAATGGAAAATTATAAAAAGAAGGCTGATTTTTTTTTTCAATTTTTATGAGACATGGTGGTGATCACTAGAACTCACTCTGAAAATCGTCGCTCCAGATAATGTCGGAGTTGGGAGCTAAAATTCTCGGAGTGAACCTCTATGCAATAAAACATAATTTGGACAGCACTTCAGGAGGATGCTTGCGGTGACTCGATGGCGGCACGAACGGCGGCGGCGGCGGCAGAGATAGAAATCAGAGGTCGAAGGGCTAAGATAGAAGGGGTCTATACCCTGAAATGCTGAAGGAGGAGAAAGGAAACCAGAGGGAGAGAGAGAGGGGCACAGGTTGCTCTTCTTGCACACAAAATTTTCTTCTTCATTAATTCACAAAAACATGGAAATACATGCCTTATATAATAAATGGAAAATGACTCAAAATGCCCTCAGATCTAGAATTGGGAGGGGTATACAAGGTATAGAACTAATTAGTTCTAATAGTATTTTTTTCAAAAATTAAAATTTGACCAAAAAGGGGGGGCGCCCCCTTGACCAAGGGGACAAGGTAGGTAGCATCCTTTGAAATTTTAAACCACTTATCTCCCCATGTGTAAATTGACTAGTCAATCCATCTAGAAGGCCACCTAGGACTTTGACCAGCCCCACATGGCTTAGGTGAACCAATGGGGAAGGACTGGGGGGCCCCTTGCTGGATCCACTGACATTTTGCATAAAAACCCAAACATCCTAAGGGAATAACAACTTGGCTCATAAAGCCTTACAATTGCGTATCTACTTTCTCCAGGATATAAAAATAAATAAAAGGACACAAATACAAAAGCAAAATGTACATGCTCGGAGTTGATTCCCATCACGATTGCATCTTCCCCTCTCTATTTCCCATGCAACTCCCTCCTCCCCCATCTTCTTCTTCATGTTGCGTGATCTCCTCCGACTTCCAAAAACAAATGCCCATTTTAAAACGGAGGTTTCAATGGAGGATCACGCTATGTTCTGCCCATCTTCCCAGGGGCATGAAACCCCTGCTCCTTTCCCTGTAGACTTCTTATCTCCTAGGTTAGATGTACATTCTATAAAGTCTCCTAGGTTGGTAGAGTCAGTTGGGGTAGAGTCTAGTTCTAGTGTTGCCAGCCCATCCACGTTGTGGCGCTCCCTGTGATGCGTCATTTTAAATCCGTTCCAGATAGGTTCCTCCAATACTTAGCTCAGAGATGTCATGCCCTTCTCAAATGCCCTAAGTTTGTAGAGACCGCCATAGTCTTGGAGGATGATGAGGAAGTAGAAGGGGTGTGGAGCAATGATGGATTAGGTGTATATGAAATCATTGATGAAAAGGACCCAGCCGACGATGAGGAAAGCGATGTGGATGACACTGCCGATCTGTACGCGCAAGGTTTGAAGAAGTTTGATGATCCGTCGGCGGCGGTGGATGAACCCACTAAAGAGATCAACCTTAGAACGGAAGAGGACCCCAGGCCCATAATCATTTCTGCTAGTCTCCCTCCTCAGGTTGAGGAGGAGCTGATCAAGATTTTGAGGGAGTACAGTGATGCATTTGCCTGGTCCTATGAGGACATGCCGGGTCTTGACCCCACTTTGGTTGAACACCGACTTGTTCTTAAACCAGGGGCAATACCCGTAAAATAGAAAGCGAGAAGATTCCACCCACAGATGGCCTTAAGGATAAAAGAGGAAGTTGATAAATTACTTAAGGCCAGGTTTATTAGAGTGGTTTTATATCCGCAATGGGTGGCAAACATAGTCCCGGTAATGAAGAAAGATGGAAAAATCCAGATTTGTATCGATTCCAGGGACTTAAATAAGGCATGTCCGAAGGATGATTTCCCACTTCCTCACATTGACGTGTTAGTGGATAACACGGCTGGGTATGAGGCCCTCTCATTCATGGATGGATATTCTTGTTATAATCAAATCTGTCTTGCTCCCGAGGACCAAGAGAAGACCTCCTTCACCACGCCCTGGGGCACGTACTGCTATGTCGTCATGCCGTTTGGATTAAAGAATGCAGGTGCCACGTATCAACGGGCAATGATGGCCATCTTCCACTGTAACACTCGAAGATTTTAAAATAGAAAAAAATTATATATATATATATATATATATTTAATTATTGAACTCATATTCTAATTCTATTGATTTAACTATTTGAAATATTTAATTACCAATAGATGCTTTAGAAGATGTCAAATTATATTTTAGGAAATGTCAATTTATATTTTCAATCACTTAGGAAATTAATATTACACTATTCCAAAGAAATAGGAAATAGGTTATATAGATAGTGTTTTAACGGTTAAACATCACTTTTACAAGATGTCAATTCATATTTTCATAATTTAGAAATTTCATATTTTAACTTTTACATTATATCATTATTTTGAAGAAATAAGGGTTTATAGATGAAGTGTTAAAGGATAAACATAATTTAGAAAGTGAGAAAAGGTATATAGATAATTTTAGTTAGTGTAGAGTGAATACAAAAAATCTCCATTCAAAATAACGACATATGCTAAGTCGTTATTTCCTAAACATGAATAGTGACGTGAATAGTGTCACTTTTATTTAAAAGAATTTTTTAAAAAAAAATATATGTAAAAATAGAGAAAAATGTAAGGGTCTCACCCCTGAAATTTCACAAACAAATTCCCTCAATTTTTAAAGATAAAACTCTTTGAAGTTAAGATGGAAATCTTAACTTATGAAATACGTAACCTACTCTTCTTAATAAAATTCTAGGTTTTGTTTAAAAAATTAAATTATATGAGGATTAGAATACAAATGTACATTCCAATTTTATACATATGGATAAGGAATCTTACTTAGGAGGTCTTGTACAAAGAAATAAATCATGAAAGGGTTAGTATATAAATTTACAAAACACCTTTAAACACATGGGCCATGATTTGTACGTAAGTGGACTTCCACCTTGTCCACTTAGTGAATTGACGCCCCTCACTACGGCGTCAATTGAAAAATTGAAGACCATGTATATAGGCGTCAATTTGAATATGACCTCATTCTATTAAAGTATTATACGCAGCACGTGAGTGGGGCAAAGTTGTCTAACAAATGACACCCTCTTGCAAGGCGTCATTTCCATTAATAATGTCACAATAATGCTACCCAAATAAATGACGCCCTCATGCAAGGCGTCATTTATTAAATGAACGGCCCTTTACACGGGCGTCATTTAAACATGTGATTCTAGAAGATTGAGACACGAGCAACCCATTCGAGCTGGTAAAAATAATGCCCACTCAGCATGACCCACAAGGCATTAACAAATGCCTTATCATTCCTTATAACTAATCCCATCTGTAGCACTGTCAGAGGCTACTGTTGTGCTGCAGGAGCGTCTTCCTCCCGAGGCTCCATCCTGCTGCGATCCTGCTGCAGCTCTGAACATCGTATCACACGTCAAAAGGTAGGTGTTCTCAAATTCTTGTCTAACTAGTAGCTAAATAGGTTAAATACTACATGCTTAGAGTACGTTTAACTCATCAACCATGCTATAAATCATGTATATACCATGTTATTTTAATAGCCTGTCACATATTATTGTGATCTTTATGATTTTGAACTTAGTTTGTTAGCATGATTTTCATGAGTTTTTAAGCATATTTTATCACACTATTTTATATTAATAAGTTTGTAAGCATATTTTATCACACTATTTTACAGTATTAATAACCATATTTTTCAGCCCTGTTAAAAAGAGCGCCCCTGACAAGGGCGTCATTTTAAAAATTGAAGACTGCGCACGCAGTCATCATTTAATTGAAGACATGCATCATGTCGTCAATTCATTTTCTGGAATTTTGAGTAATTGATAATTCAACACATTCAAAAATTCATAACTATCAAACTAAAGCATGAAATTTTTGCATGAACATGTTTCTGGAATCCTGACATTTTTCTCAACATATTCATATCATTACTTCCTGATTCAGAAACTTTTCACACGGATGAATAGTATATGAATAGTGCATGAATAGTACTAGTATATGTAAATGACGCCCCTGACCAGGGTGTCAATTTTGAAATTGAAGACTGTTCAAACAGTCGTCAATTAATTGAAGACATATCCCATGTCGTCAATTTAATTTCCTGATTCGAACATTTTCACGCGAATGAATAGTACATGAATAGTGCATGAATAGTACCAGTATATGTAAATGACGCCCCTAACCAGGGCGTCAATTTCAAAATTGAAGAAATATTTTTCACGCGGATGAATAGTACATGAATAGTGCATGAATAGTTACAATATATGTAAATGACGCCCCTGACCAGGGCGTCAATTTCTAAATTGAAGACTGTACAAACAGTCGTTAATTAATTAACGACATGACCAATGTCGTCAATGTAATTTACTAAATTTTTGAATGATTTATAATATTTTTATACGGATGAATAGTGCATGAATAATGTGTGAATAGTGAAATAGTTTTGTAAATGACGCCCCTGACCAGGGCGTCAATTACCAAATTGAAGACTATGTAGATAGTCGTCAATTAATTAACGACATCACCAATGTCGTCAATTCATTTTCTTGAAATTTTTAGAAACTAGTAAATCAAAGCATTCAAAAATCTATAACTAATAAACTGGACTATGAAAATTTTGGACGAATATACTTATGTGATCATGAGATTTTTCTCTACCTGTCCATGTCTTCGATTCCTGATTTACTGGAAGAATTAAAAATGAATAGTCTTTAAATAGTAAACTGTGACTCATAATATAGAGCCACCATGTTCAGATAATTATTATTTTTTTAACCTAATCACGAAACTCCTGCATGAATATAGTTCTGGAACCCTCATAATTTTCTCTATTTAACTATGTACTTAATTCCTGATTTAATGAAAGTATTAAAAATGAATAGTATTTGAATAGTGTTTTGAGTCACGAAATGTACCTTCCCGACGTAAATCACCCCAATTTATTAAATATCAAAACCCAACAATTTCGCATGAGCATGATTCTGAACTCCCGGAAATATCTTCTACCTGTCCATATCCTTACTTTCTATTTTCGAGAAATTTTTACCGTATGAATAGTGTTTAAAAGTCACTATTTCAAAGAATAGTATCACTTTTCCAAAAAAAAGAATTTTTTTGATATAGACACGTAGATAGGTAGAGAAAAATATAAGGAATCTAACGGTATGCTCATGCATTAGATTAGGTATCATGATTCACATTTATTAAATTTTTCACATGGATGATTAATATACTAAACGATTAATATATACATAAACTTAGAAATGACGACTGTTTAAACAGTCGTCATTCACTAAAATGACGACTCAGTGAAGGGCGTTATTGTGTGAATAGTGTAAATGAATAGTAAGTGAATAGTAATGAATAGTAAGTGAATAGTAATGAATAGTAATGAATAGTATTCGTAAATAGTAAACTGGCATAATTGTATAATGGCCCTTATGGGATGTTCTAACTTTTGTTTAACCTTACTATAGAGTTATCTAGAGTTTTTGTTTAGGAAAAAGTATATAAATTGATAATTTTTCCCTCATTTCTATCGTGGTTTGTACAGACGCAACCCTAAGTTATTTTCTTGCATATTATGAGTCCTTGAATTCCATTCCATAAAAATCCACCTTGTATATCCTATTAAAGCAACCCTTGAAACTCCATATTGGCAATAAATGAGAGTGGATGTCAATGGTAATACATGAAATGATGTGCATATAGGGCCCGGTCTGGTCCAGGGAGGAGCACCCGAAGGTACTTGTGCCCATGGGAGTTTATTGACCACGGTGTTTAGTATTGCACTGGAGTACTTGCTTGACTTGAGACACTCCACCCTACTCTCTCTTTACTCACTTGACTTGACTTGCATGGCCTAGAATGGGCAATACTTGACTTGTGGCTCGAGAAAGGGCGAAATACTTGCTTGATTGAAATAGCCAATTCTACTGATACGTACTTAACTCTACTTGCTTGAATTAAATTTTACTTGCTCGTACCTGAGATATACTTGTACATGAGTACATACTCGCACTTGAATTCGTAATCATACATGAATCCCTGCTAGACCCGAAGTGGCATTTACATCTATAAGTCTTGAAATACTGCTTGTCAAATACTTGAAATCTTGATATACTCTCTGTATACAGCTCTTGATCTCTTATTGTTCATCATGTATAGATATACCTGCATACCCGATTCTTTTATATGTACGTCATGCATAGCCATACTGATAATACATGTAAATTGTAATTCACGTAAAGATTGCTCGAATTTGAGATGTAATTCCTACTGAGCGATTCGCTCATCCAGTTGCTTTCTAACATTTTCATGCTATTCGGATAGCGACAAAAATGGGTTTGAGGCCGAGTGAAGAGTGCTAGAATGCCATCCATTTATCATAAGCTAGTCGAGTCTTTGAATTTATTTGAGTCTACCTTGTATTCCCAGTTATGTCAGTTAGTGGTATAAACTTTATGTTAAGTCGTGTAGCCTAATGTTTGGCTTTTTAAATTTAAAAATTTATCATCGAATATCTTTATTTCCTTTGATTAATCAAATAAACATCACTTGGACTATTGGAATTTATTACATTTTTAGTCATTTGCGCACTCCGAAATTTTGTATGTTAAAATTCTTATCGCTCTAATGAGACGATCTATATAGACGCGTCACGCATCCGAGTATCTTCCGCGCTCGGGAGGTGACAGTCTTCGTGGTATCAGAGCCTAGATTTTAAAACCTAGGGAACTAGAAGAAATAAAAAGTTAGAAATTTAAATCTAAGTAAAAACTTGAGTCCAAGGATAGGTAAAACCCAAGTTCAAGGATAGATATACCTTACCCGGTGAGATGGATAGAGCCATGGGTTAAGTTCTATAATGACTTTCGACCTTACAAGTAAACCCGATCTTTATCATACTTTACTCTTTTATAGGATCATGGCTGCGGAAAGAGCACAATGGCGCGAGATGCAGCGCACCGTGCAAGGCCTCACACAGGCACTACAGCAAGTGGCCCAAGGCAGAGCAAACCGTGGAGCGGGAGATCTCCACCGAAGTTTTCGTAACATGAACCCACCGAGTTTCACGGGTTCGTCCGAACCCGAGGATGCCGAGAATTGGCTGAAGGAGATGGAACGAATCTTCCGTGTGATGCAATGCACGGATGAAGAGAAGGTTTTATTGGCCGTATTCCAACTAGAGTGGGACGCTCGATGCTGGTGGGAATCCATTGAAGCAACACTACCAGAATACCATGTCACATGGGATGAATTCACGGAGCATTTCAACAACAAGTACTTCTCCGATCATATCTAGGAAAAGAAGGCCACGGAATTCGCCGTTCTAAAACAACGGGGCTTGAAAGTGGCCGAGTATGAGGCCCAATTTTCCAGATTATCTAGGTATGCACCCCACTTGGTGTGTACAGAAAAGATGAAGGTGAGAAGATTCCTCAACGGGCTTCGGCCCCATTATATCACACAACTTGCCCCGGTGGACATCCAAGTCTATTCGGAGATAGTTCGGCGTGCCCAATTGCTGGAAGACGCCATCGAATTATCCGAGAGAATCCGAGGAAGAGATAAGAAGGAACCCGTCACAAGCCCGGGAAAATTCAAACAATCCTTCAACAAGAAGCGGTTCTTCATGGGAGGGGAGCCCTCCAAGGCAAAGAAATTCCAGAAGAATGACAGGCCATTCTCCACCACCACACCATCAAAGGAAATTTGCAAGTATTGTGATAAAGCTGGCCATAAGACCGACGAATGTTGGAGGAAGTTAGGAGCTTGTCTTCGATGCGGGAGCCGAGAGCATCGGATTCCAGACTGCCCACTGATGAAGGAGCAGGACATCAAAGACGAGAAGCGTCCGGTAAAGAAACAAGGCCGTCTGCAAGCTCTCCGAGAGACGGAACCCACTGAAGGTGGAATTGTGGAAGGTACTCTCACTATTTGTTCAAAAACTGCTCAAATTTTATTCGATACCGGAGCAACTCATTCATTCGTTTCCAAGAACTTTGCTACTTTATTTTCTAAGAAACATGAACTGTTAGATTTTGTCATATCTACACCTCTTGGGAATGAGTCTGATATCACTTATCACTATCCAAATTGTGAAGTGATGATTAAGGGAAGTAATTTACCTGTTGACCTGATATGCCTAGATATGAAGGGTTATGACGTCATACTAGGTGCCGACTGGCTATCCACATACCAAGCAACTGTAGATTACCGGCACGGTAAGGTAACTTTTGTGGATTTCCCAAAGCTAGTTTACAATAGCCCTCGGAGTAAATCACTTCTTATATCAGCACTCCGAGCTAATAAACTTATGAATAAAGGATGCATGGCTTTCATAGCATTCGTGACTGCCACAGAAGTCGAGAAGGTTAAACTTGAAGACATCCGGGTAATTCGAGATTTTCCTGATGTTTTTCCAGAAGATTTAACCGGCTTACCCCCGGAAAGGGAAGTGTCATTTACAATCGACCTTGTCCCCGGTGCTGGTCCTGTTTCCATGGCACCGTACAGAATGTCCCCTATTGAGCTGAAGGAACTAAAGGAGCAGCTAATGGAGTTATTGAACAAGGGTTTCATTAGGCCGAGTACTTCCCCATGGGGAGCACCCGTGCTATTCGTCAAAAAGAAGGATGGATCAATGAGATTATGCATAGATTATCGGCAGCTAAATCACCTTACAATCAAGAACAAGTATCCACTGCCAAGGATTGATGAGCTGTTCGATCAACTATCTGGAGCTTTATATTTCTCCAAGATTGATCTTCGTTCTGGTTACCACCAATTGAAGATCAAAGAAGAAGACATTCATAAAACTACATTCCGAAGCAGGTATGGGCATTACGAATTTACGGTTATGCCTTTCGGACTAACAAATGCCCCCGCAGCTTTTATGCAGTTAATGAACAGCATATTCAGGCCCTATTTAGACCAATTTATTGTGATCTTCATTGATGATATTCTGATCTATTCAAAGACCGAAGAGGACCATGAAGAACATCTCAAGAAGGCACTACAGATATTAAGAGAAAACAAGCTATATGCCAAATTCAGTAAATGCGAGTTCTGGCTCGAAGAAGTATCCTTCTTAGGCCATATTATCTCAAAGAATGGAATTGTTGTTGACCCGTCCAAGGTCGAAGCCGTGAAGAACTGGGAACGACCCACAAATGCAACGAAAATTCGAAGCTTCTTGTGTCTAGCTGGTTACTACCGACATTTTATCAAGGACTTCTCCAAGATTGCCGTTCCTCTGACCAGGTTAACCCGCAAGGAAGTGCCTCGTGAGTGGAATGAAGACTGTGAAAAGAGTTTTCAAACTTTGAAGGATCTCTTGACCACTGCTCCAGTCTTATCATTACCAATGGAAGGAGAAAAATATGAGGTATATATCGATGCTTCTGGTATTGGCCTCGGATGTGTATTGATGCAGAATGGGAGAGTCATTGCATACTCTTCCCTACAATTGAAGAAACATGAAGAGAACTACCTGGTTCACGACTTAGAACTGGCCGCAGTAGTATTCGCTTTGAAGATCTGGAGGCACTATCTCTACGGAGAACAATTCACTGTGTACTCCGATCATAAAAGCCTCAAGTACTTATTCTCCCAAAAGGAGCTGAACATGCGGCAAAGGCGTTGGCTCGAGTATCTCAAGGATTTCGACTTCACTATATAGTACCATTCTGGTAAGGGTAATTCCGTAGCTGATGCCCTTAGTCGAAAGCCGAGAACAATATTGGCCAACTGCATGATACAAGAATGGAAACTGCTGGAGAAATTCTCTGAGCTTGATATCAGCACAGATGAGAAGAACATGTGTATTGTTTTATCTCATATGAGCCTACGTCCAGATTTGCTACCTGAAATCAAGAAGCTACAAGAAGAGGATCCCTCGCTAGTGGAGATAAAGAGCAAGCTGGACGAGAGACTGGATTTCAAGCTGGCACCTGATGGTAAATTGCTATTTCATGAACGGACATGTGTGCCCGACTGTCCCGAATTGAAGAAGAAGATTCTTGAAGAAGCTCATAGATCGAGATACACAATCCACCCTAGGGCCACTAAGATGTACCAAGACTTGAAAAGAACTTTCTGGTGGCCTAATATGAAAAGGGAGGTGTGGACGGGGAAATCACACCAACGACGGTCCCAAGAGATGTAATGTTGTGGATGAGAAAGAAACAACAGAGAGGGAAGGAAAAGAGGAACGAGGAATGGATTACTGTGTAATATGAGAAAAGTAGTGGGAAGTGTGACTTGCAAGAAACATTCTGGTGGAACACAAAGAAGGTAGACTTATCAGACTTCGGTACACGGCGGAGATAGGGGTCCGAAGACCCTCTCGCGCAAACTGACCCCTTTCCGGTAAGCGTGACTTACAGTTCCGCGAGCAGCTCTTTATATACCGAGGAATCTGAGAATATACGTAATAGGATTTGAGAGACACGTAGACTGAATTTGTAACAATATGCCACTACACAGACAATTATAAGAACAATATGAACAAAAGCATACCACCGCAGGACATTGGTCTTTGCGGGGTTTTAACAGCAATCTAGCAATATCAGCAGTGATGAACATGTATGTAGAAACCACCGCGAGACATTGGCCTTACGGGATTTTTATTGCAATATAGATAATAAATATGAGTATATATACATACCACCGCGAGACAATGACCTTTGCGGGATTTTTATTATAATATAAATATAGATAACAAGAAATGAAAAAGGGATCAAGTAAACCGCCGCGAGATGTCACTCTCCGCGGGGTTTTAAGGCCGGTGATAGGGGAATGCTGAAATTGAACGGTTAGGGGTTAGGATGTTAGAGTGTAGAAATTAAATTACTGAAATGTAAATGGTCGCGGGAGGTGACCCACCGCACCAGTTAGATAAAAACCGCCGCGAGGAACTGGTTCCGTCAGCGGGGTTCAAACAAAATACAGAAAATGAAAACCGCCGCGAGGAATGAGTTCCTTGATCAGGGTTGGAACGAAAGTACAGGAAATGAAACCACCATGAGGAACGGGTTCCTTGATCGGGGTTGGAACGAAAGGACAGAAAATGAAACCACCGCGAGGAACGGATTCCTTGATCGGGGTTGGAACGAAAGTATAGGAAATGAAACCACCGCGAGGAACGGGTTCCTTGATCGGGGTTAGAACAAAAGGACAAAAATAGAACCACCGCGAGGAACGGATTCCTTGATCGGGGGTAGAACAAATGAAAAGGGGATTAAATAAACTGCCGCGAGATGTGACTCTCCATGGGATTTTAAGGCGGTGATAGGGGAATGCTGAAATTGAACGGTTAGGGGTTAGGATGTTAGAGTGCAGAAATTAAATTACTGAAATGTAAATGGTGGCAGGAGGTGACCCACCGCACCAGTTAGATAAAACCACCGCGAGGAACGGATTCCTTGATCGGGGTTTGAACAAAAGGACAGAAAAAGAAAACCACCGCGAGGAACTGGTTCCGTCAACGGGGTTTGAACAGAAAAGAAATGGGGAGGGGAAATGTGATCGCCAGGGATGAGGACCCCACAGGAAGTGTTCTGATCGCGTTTGCCGCCGGAGCGGGAGCAGTGCGGGTCCTCTCTTCCTCTTCTGTCGGCCGGCCGACGAAGAGGGCTTCCTTCGGTTACCCTGATTTTGCTATTATTTTCTTTTTTTGTTTTAGCTTTTATTATTATTTTTTTTGTTTTTTTGTGTTGCTTTTATTATTTTTATTATTTTATTTTTTAAAAAAATGAGAAGATGAAGAGAGAAATTGAGATATAAAAGAAGAGATAGAGAGTGAGATATAGAGAAAGACCACTAGGAAAATATATATAGAGAGAGAAAGACTTATTTTTAGACAAAAATAGAGAAAGACGGAGATGGAGATTTAACAATAAATAATAATAACAAGGGAGAGAACTAGAATAAGATGAGGAAGGTGATGATCGGGTACCTCAAAATAGGAGGGATGGTCGTGTTTCATCCCCGAACTGGGGATCACATGAGTTCCTCCTCCTCCTCTTTCGGCCGACTGAGGGAGAGAGACTCTTAACTGGTTACCCCTACACAAAGAACAAACAAAGAATAACAACTAAATGAGGACGACGACGATGCAGTACCAATTCTTTAGAAAATGATATTGAGAATAACATGAGCAAATATGGACCTGATTGGTGATGTTTAAAACCCCTTTGGAACTAGAGGATGGTAAATGATATGATGGAATGCACAAACGTGAAGACACTCACAAACCAGGCCCTCTCGGAGAGAAGCGTGGCATAGATGCTAAGTGATGCATGTAATATAATTAAGTGACTGATTAAAACTAAAAAGGGGAGAAAAGCTTATTGGGGGAGGCCGATGACGTGCTCGAGGAAGTTTCTCCGAGGTGAGGATGGTACGAGCGTACGCTGAGATGTAACATGCTCTCGTATACTCCAACGTCTGGGAACTCGGCAGGGCCTTCCGAGTATCGACACCGCCCTGAAAAGGAGAAAGAGAGAGAGAGAGAGTTCTCTCTTTTTTTTCTTAATCTTTTTTAGAGAGGCATTTAGAAGAGATGACACATGTGAAAATAGAAGGGGGTGAGGTGAAAGACTTAAAAAAATATATAATCAAAATAAAAAGAGGGAGGGATAAAAAGCTTAATTATTAAAAATAAAAATTTATGTATATATACACATATAAAGCCCCACGTGTGGGCATGGAGTATGGAAGATATACATACATATGTAAGTAGATGAAATAGAGGACTTTAATTTACATAAGAGAATAAAAGAAGGGAAAAGAAAATGTGTGTATGCGTGAGTTTCAAAAGAGGAAGGGAATGCAGGAGAATGGGAGACAGAGAAAGATGGAGAGGAGGAAGAGGGAGAAAGAAAGAGTGAGGAAGAAAAAAAATAATAAGAAGAAAATAGGGAGAGAGGAAGAGATCGGGTAGAAGAGAGGGGAGAGAAATAAAAAATAAAAAGAAGGATGAGTGAGGAATCGAGAGAGGGAAGAGAGAGGGAAAGGAAGAGGAGATTAAAAAAATAAAAAAAAATAGGAAGCGAGAAAGAGGGAGATCGAGAGAGAGAGAGAGAGAGAGAGAGAGAGAGAGAGAGAGAGAGAGAGAGAGAGAGAGAGAGAGAGAGAGAGTGGGAAAAACATGGAGAGAGGGAGAGAGAGAAAGAAGATGGTGGAGGGGATAAAAAAGGGGGAAAAAGTGAGAGAGAGAGGGAGATCGAGAGAGGGAGACGGTGGGATAGGAGAGAGGAAGAGAGTGGGGAGGAGAGATAAGAAGTAAAAAAAAAGAAAAATAAAAGAAAGAGGGGTGGAGAGAGATCGTGAGAGAGAGAGAGAGAGGGGGGGGGACGTGAGAGAGAGAAATAGTGAGAGGAGAGAGAGATCACCGCGGCGAGAGGGAAGAGAGAGAGAGAGAGAAAGAGAGAGAGAGAGGAGTGAGACGCGGGGGGAGAGAGGTGAGAGAGAGAAGATGAGAGAGAGGGGGAGAGAGAGAGAGAGTCGCGGCGAGAGGGGGAGAGAGAGGCAGAGAGGGAGACGAAGGGGAGAGGGAAAACAGAGAGAGGGGAGGGCGTCCTCGAAGAGAGGATGGCTCGCGGAGGGCGGAGGGCGGCGGGCTGGCTGGCGGCGACAAGCGTTCGCGGATGGTGGTGACAGACGTGATGGGGCTGGTTGGAACTGGTAGGGAGCGGCGGCGACGGGCGGCCACGGTGGCGGTGCAGACGGTGGATGGTAGCGGCAGTCGCGTGCTCGCGTGCTCGACGATGCTCGTGGGCGTAGAGATGTTGATGGCGTCCGGGGGCGAGGGTGCTGACGGAGAGAGCTGGAGAGCGTCTTGGATGGCTCAACGGTAGTCGGAGGAGAGGGCGACAGTGGCGGTGCTTCGTTGACGGGTGAGAGATGATTCGCGTGGCGTCGTGGCAGGGGAGCTAGTGCGATGGCCGACAGTCGGACGGTGGATGACGACGGGTTCACTATGCATGCACGGCGATGAGGACGCTTATGGACGGTGGCTTCACGACGGGCATGACGGCGGACGTGGGATGACAAGAGACAGCGGCGTCGGGAGCTTCACAGTGGTTCGGGGCGTCGACGGAGGGGTTGCCGGTGGCGGTTGCGGTTGCCGGTGGCGGTTGCGGTTGCCGGAGGACGACGGCTATGGCTCACGATGCATGCATGGCGGCGGTGGCTGACATGGCTAGCGGTTACGGCGGTAGGAGACGCGGGCGCTCCGATAGGGGGACGACGACGTGGTGGGCAGCAGTGGTGGTGGTGTCGGGGGTCGGTGTGAGTTCTGCCGAGGGGGTGGCAGTGACGGTGGTGTGTGGGCAAGAGAGGGAGAGGGGGAGTGGAAGGACGATGGCCGTGGGAGAGGAGATGGGGTCTTCGCGGCGGTGTTGTCTCGCGGGGGATAGATGGAGGAGGGCCGTTCGGTTGGCTGTCGACGGGGCGGCTAAGGGTGTAGAAGGGAGAGAGGGAGAGTGGGTCTGCAGATTGGAGAGAGATGAAGAGACGGAGTGAGAGGGATGGAGGAATGATGTAGCCGTGTTAGAGGTGGTCTGTATGGAGAGTAGAAGGAGTGGGAGCTGACGGTTGTGGTGGTGAGAAGGAAAGCATAGGGAGTGACTCTGGGTTCTGGCGAGCTAAAGGAGGAGGTTAACGAGAAAAGAAAAATGGGAGAGTAAGGGAGATGCTCACGGTTCACAGAGAGAGAGAGGTGATGAGAAGAGATGGAGTAGAGATCGTATCTGCAGGTGGGAATGGTTGAGAATGGGGTGAATGGAAGCCAAAAGGTTCTGGGAGGTGGAGGGGGATCTCGTAGGAATGAATGGATGTTAGCAGAGGGAATGGTATGAGTAGGAGTAAGGAGGTTCTGGACAGTGGAGTGTCTCGGAGGAATGGATGGTAAGGAGCTCTGGGTAGTGGAGTCTCGGAGGGTGAATGGAAGTTAGCAGAGAAAGTGTGAGAGGAATCTGAGGGTTCTGAGGGTCTCACGGTTGTGGTATTGGTGGCTTGCGGACTTCGGGGAGCGACGGTTGCGGATGGGAGTTTTAGGTGGAGAGGAAGGTAGAGAGAGAGACCCCCGTGGCCAGGGAAGTGATCCGGGACATGGAGAGAGAAGAGACCTAGGTGAGAGGGAGGTCACTGTGAGCGACGTCACGCGGTTCGGGGAGCGAAGAGGACGCGGAGGGCGCGGGATCCTCTTTTGTTTGCTGCAACATAGAAATAAGAGAAAAGAGAAGGGGCCACCACGGGAGATTGCTCCGGCGGGGCGAGCGGGATAAATGTAATATAGCAAGATATGGGGGTTAAACGGCCATAGCGGGAAGTGACTCGCCGCGACCTCGGGGGGACGGGAATGGTGCAGGAATTAAATAGCAAGAATTGAAACGGCCATTGGGGAAGTGACTCGTCGCGGCCTCGAGAATATGAGCAGATAAGAATATAACAGAATATAAGGAGAATATAAATAGTGGTAATTTAAACGGCCATTGGGGAAGTGACTCGCCGCGGCCTCGAGAACATGAATAGATAAGAATATAATATATAAGAACGGAAATTTAAACGGCCATTGGGGAAGTGACTCGCCGCGGCCTCGAGAATATGAATAGATAAGAATATAACATATAAGAACGGAAATTTAAATGGCCATTGGGGAAGTGACTCGCCGCGGCCTCGAGAATATGAGCAGAATACAACAGAATATAAAGAGAATATAAGAACGGAATTTAAACGGCCATTGGGGAAGTGACTCGCCGCGGCCTCGAGAACAAGATGTGATCGCCAGGGGCCAAAAGACCCCAAAATAAAGAAAGTGATCGCGCCTACCTCAAGAGCGGGAGATGGCGGGTTGCTTCTTCCTCCCCCTTCGGTCGGCCGACGGAGAGGGCTTTCCTTGGGTACCCTTGCAAAACAGTAGACAATAAACGAACGGAATTAGAAAATGGCAGTGTAGTAACAATTCCTTGCAATAAAAGTAACGAGATCGTGACCTGACACACACCTGGTTGGTGTGGTTTTAAACCCCTCTCGGACTCGAGTAGGAGGAAAATGCGATGATGAATGCAAGAAGTATGCAAGAGACGGCGCCCTTATGTAGGGAGATAGAGGATGCAGTATGATGAATGTAAAGAACTATGGAGAAAAAGGGGAAGAAAAGGCTTATTGGATGAGCCGAGGTGAGATCCGGCGGAGCTCCGGCAGCGTAGGGACGACGTGGAAGCGCGGTGGACGAAGATAGCCTTCCTCTCGCGAGCCTGGACACCCGAGAAGCCGGCAGAACCTCCACCTACAAAAGACCCCACGGGTTAGAAATGACTCCGGTAGCCTCTGGGCTCCGGCAGCCTATCGGATCTCTTAGAAGCTCTCCCAGAACTGAGGGGGTGGGCCTCTATTTATAGGGCTCCGGAGGGTGGAGGCGTCCAGGACCCTGGACACCTCCATCAGGGCCGAACTAATATTTTATTCTATTTTTATTTATTTTTTTTGAATATTTTTGTGGAGGCGTCCAGGGCCCCGGACGCCTCAAACAGGTCCACCGAACCCCACCGACGGCCGCACGCGGTTTGACACAACGCGTGGTTTTGTGAGCGGCGCCTCGTGATTTTGAAATGGGCGCGTCCAGCTGCCTGGACGTCTCCACAATTTGGATTTTTTCACACACGACAAACCGTCGTTCGGTGGGCGGCGCCCGTGAGGGAGTTGATGGAGGCGTCCAGGGTCCTGGACGCCTCCAAGAAAATATTTTTTATTATTTTTGTTTTGTTTTTTATGCCAAAGTTGGCACATTAATTTTTATACTTGTTTTTATGGAGGCGTCCAGGGGCCTGGACGCCTCCATTAATATATTATTTTTTGTTTTTTGTTTTGTTTTTATGCCAAAGCTGGCATTTTATATTTTTTATACTTCTTTTTATGGAGGCGTCCAGGGTCCTGGACGCCTCCATTAATATATTATTTTTTATTTGATTTTGGGATGTGAAAAATAAATTAAAAGAATGGGGGCGTCCAGGGGCCTGGACGCCCCCATAAAGACCCACCCGGGTCCTCAGTTCAGGCGTTGGTGGCTGCCCGGTAGACACCCTTCTTGGTTCCGGAACCTCCTGATGCGTCTGACTGGTGTTGATGCCGTCCGAATGCCGTGACGAGACGATTCCGGATGCCGAAAAGGGCGGAAGAAGACTCAAGAAAAGAAAGCACTCAAGTGATTCAAAACGCGTAAGCCGTCGCGGGGCGTTGTATAGTGATATGAGACTTTCTCAGGAGACGTCAGGAATAGCGTGTCTACAGCTGCCCCGCCTTGGCGTCTGCTTTGCAAGGGAGCGACACGTAGTGGAATGGTATCGAAGTGGAGTGAAATGAAGTGGGAGCGGACTGATAAGTTGATGCCAAGGTGTGATGAGACACGCTTTTGACGTTACTGTCTGGAATTTTTCCTGGAGTTTCAATGAGGCAACCTTTGAAGAAGGTCTTTCAAATCTTGACGATTGCTTGGACGGAGATCAAATAAGGGAGGGTGAGATGTGCGCTCAGGCACGAAAAAGAGACCAACTTCTCGGTGTGGAAGTACCTGGGTCATAAACCGAGGTTTCACCTTTGGGGAGCGGTTACCAGCCAATGTGGAAGTGCTGCGGCCAAGGTGGGTCAAACAAGGTAAAAAGTAAAGGAATATCTGAGGGTCTGTCCAAACAAGGGTCTCCTTTGGAAGAGCAGCGTAGGGCCGTTTCAAGGAAACTCAGTATTTATTCGGAGTGGAATATCTCATATTTGTAAGAATTGAAGCACAACGGCTTTCGCAATCGAATCACTTGAATGATCTTCCGCAATAAATCAAAGTCCTATATGAATGCATGCTGGGCTTAAAGAAAAATTTAAAACAAACTAAAATAGAAAATAGCCAAGGATAATATTGTCAACTTGTTAAGAACGGGTCAGGATACCGATCCGGTGAGCCGACACTGGGCTGGGGCCCGTTTATCCGCGCACCAACTCACTGAATGGAACCGTCGTCCCCATGCTACCACAAGTTAACGGCCTATCCGTACAACCCAATTTCTTCGGGATCATCACTGTTTTTGTTGAAGGGGAACTCAAATCCCAGATTCGTTCGGGCCGCAAGGTCCTTGACATGTTCTAGTAGCGTAGGTATCATATACTATGATGCATGACATGGTGGGACCAACCATTGAAAGGTGGGACAGGAGACAGGACAGAGACGTCCGTTAGTAAAACCTGCACAGACTAGCAAGGTTAGCAACATCAGAAAGTAGCAGAATCATAGCAGAATCGCACCACAGTGACAAGGAGATCCAGACAAAATCTGACAATGACCACTGATGTGACATGTTTATCCTGTAGCGCTCTTCCTTCCTATAAGAACTCCCCTTAGGCTAGTTCATTCAAATGCATCAAGGTGGGTTTTGGAAGCTCAGGAGAGGAAGAGAGGGAGATCTAGAGATCTCAGGATGGAAGGAGAGTCTTCCCGCGTTATGAAGAGGAGCAGGCCTAGCAGCGAGATCAGGCGACTCTCCGACCTCGAGGGTCATCTGAGTGGGACGATCATGTCGCATATGGTAAGCTGATTCTTTTCAAATTTCTCCACGTGAACCTTCTTCTTACTTCCTTCCTTTCTTCTTCTTTCTTTTCTCTTCCAGCCATATCCACTCTTCCCAGGCCGAGGAAGTTTTCCAAACTGCCATGGCTTTCAAAGCTAACTTCCAACATCTCCATCGGCATGAGGGCCATACTCTCGAAGTGGCATCTGCAGGGGCTCCTTATTCACGCCAAACACTATGAGAAGATTCGTATGGACTGGGCGGCTATGGGCGCACTAGTGGAGATCTGGCATCCCCAGACCCACACTTTTATCTTCCCGACCTTCGAGGTGACCATCCTCCTCGAGGAGGTGGAACTTCTGCTCGGATTGAAGAAATTCAAGAGTGACGGGAAGGTGAAGGCTATGCGGATGCTGACACGGGGGACTTCTGAAAGCGTCCTTGGAAGCTTCATGCCACCCGACGCAGCCCGAAAGGTCCGTACTCAAAAGGGGATCGATCTCCAAAAGCTCGCGGAGTGGGTCATGGACGCCCTGAGAGGGTCACCAGACGATGACTATTTGGAGGGAATCATGAAGGGGTTCACCATTTGTCTGGCGGGTGCTCTCTTGTTTCCTTATACCGACAACATGGTGGAGGAAGACCAACTGAGTGCTATCTGCGGGATCTGGCGTGGAAAGAGGGTGGGACCCGCTGTCCTTGCCTACCTATATAGTGGCCTTACTGCCTCGAGCCTGGGTAAGCCTCCTTTTGGTTGCGCACTTGTCCTGAATTACTGGCTGGATTTGCATTTCAAATTCGACCACCGCGAGGGAATGCCGACGGCTTCGAAGCTTTTCCAACAAAGCCCGCTTCACCACATAGCCGACGTGTTAGGCTTTGGTGGCACTGTAGCGAACCGTGTTCCGTGGCTGAAGAAACGTGAAGACTGGCGGTCTCACTTCGCACCGTGACACAAGGCTTCTTTACTTGCGCACCGGCATGTTTGCTTTTGCTTGATCTCCTCATGAGGCCTTCTGGTGAAGTTGATCTCCAACTGATTGGTGCAACCGAGTTTGTCCTTTACAACGCGCATCGGTGCTGCCTCCAGATCGGCATTCCACGTCATTCGTTCCCACTATCGACTGGCATCGTTCCTTTGAAGAAGAGAGCGTTGGGCACTGAAGCAGATGCGAAGGAAGCGAAGGCCGTCAAAGCACCCTGGAAGACAAGTGTTGCGGGAAAGGCCTTAGCGCACGTGGGGGAAGAGTGCGAGCTGTGGAGGGCTTATGTAACCGAATTGGGGAAGTTAAGGCCTAAGGCGCCTAAACCCTTGATGTAGCTCATTCTGCTTCTCTGACGGAATAAAATCTGGCATGGATGTTTTGGACCCCCGTCCCCTTAATTATTATTATCTTTTTTGTGGTTTTTCTTTTTCTTTGTGTTTTTTCTTTTGTTTGGATTACATACATACTCTTGTCTTTTTTTCTTTTATTATAATAATTATTTTTTTTTTGAAATTTTTACTATGGGGGCGTCCAGGGGCCTGGACGCCCCTAAGTTTTTATTTTTCGTTTTGAAATTTTTAATTTTTTTGGGGGCGTCCTGGGCCCTGGACGCCTCTAATTTTTTATTTTTTTAATTTTTTTTTAGTTTTTGTTTTGGGGGCGTCCAGGTGCCTGGACGCCCTAATTTTTTTTTGAATTTTGAAAAAAATAAAAAAGTGGGGGCGTCCAGGCGCTTGGACGCCCCAAAGAAGGTGGATTCTATATATATGGGGGTTCCTCCCCCCCCCCTTTGCTCATTTACTGTTCATTCAGACGACCCAGTCAAACCAGACGACCCATTCTTAGTCCCAATGGAGCAAGGAGGCCAGAGCCGGGGTGGAGAGAAGAGTAAACGACAGGCTCGTCGTCCGAGGAGGCTGAGGGACGATGCCGAGGAGGCTGTTGCGGCGGAGGAGATTGCTGCGGGGGAGGAGGCTCCTCCTTTGGCCGTGGAGGCTGCAGTGGATGCTGGCGACGCGGGAGAGGACGAGCACGATCCGGTAAGCCCCTTAGACTTCCATTCTATTGGTTCACTGGGCTAAAAGGGCGGACGAGAGGCTGTGTGGAGAACGCCGGGGGTGAGGGAAGGAGGCGTCTAGAGGCCTGGACGCCTCCATGTTTTCTTTTTTTTCTTTTTTATTTATTTATTTACGTAAATAATAATAGAAATAGAATTAAAAATAAGGAGGCGTCCTGGGCATGGGACGCCTCCATGATAATATATATATATTTTTATTTATTTTTGTTTTGGTTTTTGGGTTTTTCTAAAAATAAAATGAAGAAAATAAAAAGGAGGCGTCCTAGGAGTTGGACGCCTCCAAAAAAAATATAAATACTTTTTTTAAAAAAAATAAAAATAAAATAACTAAGTAGCATATACAATGTTATTGTTTATTACTATCCATGATGCTGATGTGTTCTTTTGTTGGTTTTGTGGTGTGCAGGGCGTGATGAAGGGCCGGATCAGCTGGTCCCTAGTGGTGGCAGCATACCATGGGCTGCCAGACTTTCAGAGGGCGCGTGTGGACGCCATGGGCTTTGGAGCTTTCCTTAGGATCGAGCCCTTCCGGCTCGACCTTCCTCTTATCCAGGCATTGAGGGAGAGGTGGCATGCGCCGAGTCGGGCGTTTCTGATGCCCTGGGGGCACATGGTGCCGACGCTTGAAGACGTAGCTCGGATCACCGGGCTACGAGTTGATGGAGAGGCGGTCAGCGGGGTCACCTACCCCGACTACCGAGAGAGTGCCCTGGACCTGCTGTGGTTAGAGACGAGCGTGACCGACAGAGACAGCAGGGTAGTCGGCCGAGTGGAGATTATGGAGGTGCTCAGATTCGTCGACCCGTGCCAGCGGGTTAGCGAGACTGGAGCGGAGTTTCTGGCACGACTGGAGGGAGATGCCCGTGCAGCTTTCACCCAGGACCCGAGCGAGCGGGAGCTGGTGGACCTAGTCCTCCGGAGGTTTCTTTTCTTCTTCTTGGGCCGCCTTCTGCTGGGAACAAAGGGGGATGGCATCCACTGCCGTTTCCTCGGGATCCTGGCGGACCTTGACAGAGTGGGGCACTACGCGTGGGGAGCGGCTCTGCTTGCCCATTTGATTGCGATCTCTCCCAGACTTCAGAGAGGGAGACGACAGTCAGCGGCTTCGCACCTTTTCTCCAGGTACACAATTTATTTATGCATTTTACCGTAGTTAAATATGCAATTACTCGTGCTAATGATGTATGATGGATGCAGGTGTGGAGTTATTACTACTTCCCGATGGGGAGGGCCAGGCAGGGGAACAGGAGAGCCGTTCCTCTAGCGCGACAGTGGAGGCCGATCGTGGTAGCGGCACCACACAGCTACCAGCTGGCGTCACTTCGTCGGGAGCTGAGCGAGTATCCCGAGGCCATGGTATGATGCGTATGATTTTTTTGTGTTTATGCATGTGACTGAATGGTAACTAACATGATGTATGTATGGTGATGCAGGTGGTGTGGAGACCCTACCTGGGCATGGGCGACGCTGGCCAGCCTTGGGTTGTAGCGGGTCTTCCTCGTTTCAGGCGGGACGTGTGGGTCCATTGCCTGAACGAGATCGAGCCGCTTCGGCTGAGGCTGGTTATGAGGACATTGGGGCTAGCCCAGGAGTGGGTTGATGTAGATGAGCCGGCCCGCATCGGGCGGAAGACCAAGGGGAAGGCGAAGATTGTGGACTGGCGTACGCGCTTCCCAGCACAGTACCAGGACTGGCAGCAGGGCGGGGTCCCAGTGGTGTCCCATGTACAGGACAGTATTGATTACCTGAGACGGTACCGGGCTACGTACGGGGACCGCCTCTTCCTTGGTGGTATGGCAGGGGTAAGTGAAATGAAAATGCTTCACCCTTCTATATGTATATGCATGTGGCACTAACTTATGTGCAATGCAGGATGCTCGTGACAACATGATCACCGACCGGCGGGCCCAGTTGGCAAACGCCAGGCGGCAGTTGGTGGCCATCCGACAGGAGTTGGAGATCCTGGTGAGTTTATGGGATGCATTTTTTTGTGACCTGGATTTTTGATACTTGGCCTCTAACTGTCGTTTGCTCTGTGTTTCAGCGGGCCCACCAGACAGCGGCAGCCGAGATGGCCGGTGGAGCGGGTTCCAGTTTGCGGGGCCCTCCCCCGGAGATCGCTGCCCTTCAGGAGCAGCTGGCGTATGCGGTGGCTCGAGCTGAGGAGGCCGAGCGTGACCGCGAGGCTCGAGTGAGCGTTTGCCTGACCTCGACTCTCCTTCTGGCTGCTCTCCTTCTATCACTGTTCTCTTACGGTGCATGTGTGCTTTGACAGGTGGCCGAGGTCCGAGAGGCCCTGGCGCGTGCTGTTCGTGCCGAGCAGGAGCGCGACGCTCGGGTGGCGAAGCGTGACACCCGGATTGTGGAGCTGGAGGAGGAGCATCAACGGGAGGCTGAGGAGCTCCCTCGTGACGTGCTGGATCTGCGGATCGCCCTCGAGCTGTCGAGGAGGGAGGCGGTGAGAGAGAGAGAGGAGAGGGAGAGAGAGAGGGAGGAGCGATAGCGGGATCAGACCGAGAGGAGGGCTCTGGAGGCCCAGCTGCTGGAGCTTCGATTGAGTCTCGGCACGGCGGAGGGGAGGCTTCGGGAGAGCGAGGAGCGGTACCAGAGGGTGAAGGAACGCGGGGCGCGACTTCGTCAGTCTGGTTCTTTTTCCATGGGCAGCTATCTGGTTTCTTCGGCCGAGGAGCGTCGTCGCGCCTTCGAGGCTGGAGTGCCACCGCAGGGCGAGGCGAGCACGGCTTCTCAGGGTTCGCAGAGGCCCCCTAGGGATCCCCGGCAGAGGAGGGAGGAGTGAGATGACCAGGAGGGTGGCAGCGAGAGTTAGAGAGTTGCTTGTACACGTCACCCTTCTCACTGTATGATGTACTTTGACTATTATATGAAATAGATTTCGTGTGGCGTGCCCTTTTCTTTCCGCACTTTCTTTTGAACCACGTTGTTTACGCTTCACGAGACTTTTACCCTGGACAGAAGGGAACTACTTTGCATGGGGGGATTATGTTCTTTTCTCCCTTTTTGGGCGCGTCCAGGCGCGAGGACGCGTCTTAATCCTTGAATTCAAATTTAAAGCGTCGGGTGGCCTTTCTTCTCCCGTGCCTTACCCGCAAACGAGCCCGCCTTCCGCCGAAACTCGCTTGCCCCCTTTTTCGTCTTCCTCCTCTTTTGATCGATGGAGTTCGGTGGGCCCGACCATGGTGAAGGTGCAGAGGGACGAGGAACTCCTCGCCCGAGGAGGGAGACGCAAGAACACGGAACGGCGTCCATGGAGGAGGAAGGGCCGCTTCTGGCCCCCGAGGGACCCAAGGGGCCCGATGTTGCGGAGGGAGGTGAACACGGTCTGGTAGGTCCTCTGATCTCTTCCTCTTTTGATCCACTTTGAGTTTTGAAGCGAGCCGCGCGAGGGGGGAAAGGGTTCGGCGAGTGTTGCACTCAAATGATGGACGCGTCCTAGACAGGGGACGCGTTCTTTGTTATGATGCGAGGTCCTTCTTTCTTGGTGCAGGACATGGCAAGGACCCTGGGCCTGGCCGATGAGTGGGTGAGTGCAGACGAGCCGAGCCGCGTCAGGAAGGAGAGTCGCGGCAAGGCGAAGCTTGAAGATTGGCGCATACGTCTCCCTGGGTAGCAAGGGAGCGTACTGGTGCAGGATAGCGTCGACTTCCTGCGGTGGCAGAGAGAGAGTTATGTGGGGCTTCCCCAAGCCGGGGATACGCGCGACGTCGACGGGTCGCGTGCCCAATTAGCCGAGCTCAGGCGGCAGCTGGCCGCCACTCAACAGGAACTGTCACTCTTGGTAAGCTAAGTGCTACATTTTCTATTTTTAAATGTGGAGCTTAGCTGACGGATGTTGTTTGTTCGTTCCAGCGTGCCCAGCAGACAGCGGTGGTGGGAGTGACTGGCGGCGCATCTTCCAGTTCCTCGGCCCCTTTTCTCGAGATTGCCTCCCTTCGGGAGCAACTTGCTGGTGCGGTGGCTCGGGCTGCCCAGGCGGAAGAGGAGCGTGATGCCTGGGTGGTGACTGTAGCAGAGCTGCGACATCGCGGTGAGGAGAGGCCTTCTCCAGACATCCTGGAGTTAAGGGTTCTTCTGCAGATGATGAGGAGAGAGGCAGAGAGAGAGAAAGTCGAGAGAAGGTCCGAGCGATAGCGGGATCAGACCGAGAGGAGGGCCTTGGAGGCCCAAGTGAGGGAGCTCCAGCTGGGCCTTCAGGCCGTCGTGCAGAGGCTAGGAGGGATGGAGACGCGCTACGAGAGAGCGCGAGAGTTCGGGGAGGGACTGCGCCAGTCTGGTCGCTTTGCCGCTAGTGGCTTCTTCACCACGCCAGGGGAGGAGCAGCGAGTCATTGCTATGGAGCTGGCGTCACGAGGCGAGGCGAGTGTTACTGCACGGGGATCCCGGAGGCTTCTGAGGGACCCTCACCTCAGGGGAGAGGAGAGGGACGCCTAGAGGGACGAGCATCAAAATAATGGCAAGAGCTGACGAGCTAGTGGACCCGCCACCTCTCTATGATTGTAGTGTTTATGACAGCTTATGTAGAATTATGAATGGAGTGTTTTGATTTTCTGTTGCTCGTTTGTTCTCTTGTGCGTTCCTTCTTCCCTACACTTCTTCTCCTTTGTAATGTTCCCATGTGATGGGTCTGCCGAGACTCCACCCCAAGCAGAGAATCGCGTCTTGTTGTGACCATTTTCCACGGGAATCTACCGCCGAAGTCAATAATGACGGCCCTAGTTCCTTCTCCCGGATGTTGCGTCAAATTTTGCGGACGTCCTTTAAAACATGATAGGGTATCCCTAGACAACATAGGGTGCTAGTCGTCATATTCTTCGTCCAATCAATCACCCTGTGCGAACGGTGAAGTGACACATGGGACCGCATGGTAGGTGCCTCATCGCGAGGGCTATCATTAACAGGTGATGGAGGCAATCTTGTCCTGCACTCCTTCCATTTCTATAAATTCGTGTCCCTTTTATCCTCCCAGGTATATCGAGAGCTAACTCGAGGAGCACAAGTTCTCACGGGAGAGGAGGAGTTCAAAATTCCGAGAGTTGGATGGAGGGCGAATCTTCCCACTCCTCGAAGAGAAGCAGGTCCAGTGGTTGTAGTTCCAGGAGGCTTTCGGACCTCAAAGGGCACTTCAGCGAAAGGGCCCAATCACAACTCGTAAGCTAAGTTTTCCTGCCCTTTTTTCTATTCTTTTTTCTTCCTTTCTTTCTGACCAAACCTCCTCTCCATTCCCTGTATGCGTAGAGTGTGATGAAATCACAGATCTCATGGGAGTTGGTAGTGGCAGCATACCGAGGTCTCCCAGATTTTCAGAAGGCGAGGCTAGACGTGATGGGATTTGGCACCTTTCTTCGAATCGAGCCGCTCGAGCTAGACCTAGTCCTGATCCAAGCCTTGTGTGAGAGATGGGACCCAGTGAGTCGGGCATTCCTGATGCCCTGGGGGCACATGGTGCCCAGCTTGGAGGATGTGGTCCGGATCACAAGCCTGAAGGTGGAGGGCGAGGCAGTGACCGGGGTCACTTATGCGGATTACCGAGAAGGTGCTCGGAAGCTACTGGGTTTGGACCTAGATGGTCGGAAAAACAGGTCGGTAGCTAGGGCGTCCCTCATGGATGCATTAGGGCTCACCGACACTCGTCGGTGGGATGACGAATCCTCAGAAGAGTTCATGGAAAGAATGGAAATAGGATGTCGTGCCGTGTACTGCACAGATTTCGACAACTGGGAAAGATGCAACATAGATTTGAGGAGATTTCTCCTCTTCCTTTTGGGGAGATTGGTACTGAGCTCGAAAGGGGACGGTATCCAATGTCGCTTCCTGGAGCTGCTATCAGACCTTGAAAGAGTAGGATACTACGCCTGGGGAGCTACCATGCTGGCACACTTGTTTGCAGGCCTGTTCCAAGAATTGGATCGTGAGATGACTGTGAGTGGTTTCACACCATTCATCCAGGTATTTTTGGTTATGCTTGTTTTGTATTTTTTTTGTGTTTTTGCAAGGTACTGATGACCTGCACCGAGCAGCTGTGGAGCTATTATTACCTCCCCATGGGGAGAGCTCGGCATTGGCGACCCGCGATGGTGCCGCTAGCCAGGCGATGGGAACCCATCATGAGTGCGACACCCCTAACCTACCAACTGATGGTGCTAAGGCGGGAGCTACAGGAGTTCCCTGCAGCGATGTTAAACTGGAGACCCTACTCAGACATGGTCGATGCCGACCAGCCGTGGGTTCTAGCAAGTCGTGCCCGGTTTGGACGGGAATTGTGGATGCACTGCCTGAATGAAATCTAGCCGCTTCGGCTACGATTGGTTATGAGGACTTTAGGACTGGCTCAAGAATGGGTGGATTCAGCTGCGTCACCTCATGTCGGGAGAAAGACACGAGGACCGGTGACCTGCATTGACTAGCGCGTGCGGTTCCCTGAACAGTATGAGGACTGGCAACGGGGTGGCACGATTGTAGAATCACATGCGCGGGATAGCGAGGACTACTTGCGTCTATATAGGACAAAGTACGCAGAGCGACTCCAACCCCGGGGACTTGTGGAGGTAGGTTTCCCCTTTTTCTCTTTTCTTCTTTCTCCCTTTTTTTGGTTTTCTGGTGGAGATGCTGACTCGTATGGCTGCAGGATGTCCCGGATGCCATGATAGCGAATTTATGAACTCGCTTGGCAGAGATGGAGTAACAGTTGGGCGATGCCCGCGGAGCTACGAGCGCCTTGGTAGGTGTACGGTGCGTTCCTAATTAAAACCCCAGATTCCAGATGTTGGCTGCTAATTCACGCAGTCGTAGCATGCTCAGATTGGCGCGGCTTCCCCGGTGATGGGAGTAGGTGGTGCCTCTTCCAGCTTGTGGATTCCCACCTCAGAACTTGACTTGCTTCATGAGCAACTTGCTCACGCCGCGCAGCGTGCTGCGGAGGCAGAAGGGATGCTCTGTATACAGGTAAAAGTTTCAGTGTTGAGTTCTCTTTGTTTATGCCTTGCCGCGTATCTTGAGATGGTACATCTGGCAGGAAAAGGAGACGGAAGAAGCGCTTGCCCAAGCTGCGCAGAAGGAGGCTAGGATAGCAGAACTGGAGAGGGAACTGCGGCGTCATCCTGATGACGACTCTTCTAGGGATGCCGTGGAACTGAGGATCACTCTCCAGTTGGAGAGGGAAGACCGCGAGAGAGAACGTGCAGAGAAAGAAAGAGACGCAGAGAGAGAAAGAGCCAACAGATTGACTGAAAGGGAGGAACGAAGGGCCATGGAGGCCCAACTATTCGAACTCCGAATCAGCCTTGGTCTTGCTGAACAGTGGCTGAGAGATGGTGAGGAGCGCTATCGAAGAGCACGAGAGCGTGGCTTTCGTGTTGGTAGCTTCTCTGCTGCTTCCGTGGATCAACGCCGGGATGTGGGAATAGGAAGGGGAGTACAGAGCGGTAGGAGTATCGCTTTTCGTAGTTGGGTAGCACCTTTGAGAGCGTTTTGCCCGGAGAGTAGTGGGACGAGTAATGCAGAGAGAGAGGGCGGAACTTGATGTAATTTTTTTGATTTTTTTGGAATAAAATACAAGGTTCGGTTTGTTTGTTTTTCACCTTTGCTTCTGTTGCCTGAATCCCTGCACACATCACTGAAACAAACAAATCAGAATTTCTGTTCTGACTTGGCCCCTTGCTCAATAAGCAAATGGTCACTGTGACTGTTCTTGATAACTGGTCAAGGGGCCAAGCCTTTATTTAACGAAGGCAAGGGAAAGATGCGGTGATAATAAATGCGACAGGCAAGCACACGAATGCAAGCGGTATTAAAAGTGAGATGCTGCACGCAAATGCAATCATGTAAAATTGATTTATTTTCTTTTTTATATTTGGTATTTTTTTATTTTATCATAAAAAAAGATTTTTTTTTTGTTTACAAATATGTACATTTTCTCTTTTTTGTTATTTTTATCATTTCAATTTTTTGTTGCTAACGCTTGGCAAGCACGCAAATGGCACCTAACCTACGTGAGACAGGGGTTTCTTACTAACCTCCCAGGTATCCTAAGTGCACATCTAGGTTGATTTGGGCCTCTAGACCCTTCGAATGATGATCCCGCCGGCTAAGACTGACCATGATGACAATACCGTCATGCCATGCTTAGACTCCCAATCGCTTCCGACCACAGGGATTCACCCAATCGATGTTTGAGGTAAATGATTTGCCTGACCCGGGTCTGTTTCCTCACAACTCTAGATGGTATATGATAGAACACCCTGGAACCCTAACGACCAACCGCGCGACACTGACCCAGAATCAGACGCCGTCGCACCCATAGGTGACGCACTTGCATTGGCCTAAGCCCGAGGTTAAACAAGAAGACATCAAGGCGGTAAATAGGGGTCTTGACCAGCCAGAAACACGGAGACTTCTTCGCAGCGATAGCTTTTGCTTTTCAAAGTAGGCAACCAAATGTGTATATTAAAATAAGGTCGCAGACCTTAGGCAGTTTTCACCCTTCAGAAACTCCATCGAACCTTCATCTTTAGAGGGAGAAGGAAGAGTGTAGAGGATAAACCTCCCGAGAGGACCGGCAAAGCCGTTAACCCGGCGAGCGAATAAGGGCCCATTAACTCTTTCCTTTCGGACAACTTCGGACCAAATCTCGAGCGTTTACATTCCACGGCCCCTTTTGTGGATTCAGACTTTTACTTTGAGGGGTTCCGTTTATCGCAACAGGCACGGTCACGACCAGGCTCTTGATTTTGATTTTGTATTTCTTTTTGTGAGGGAGATATAGTCGTTTGACGTTTGTGGGCTCCCTTTCGTATGCCTGCGGGGACACTGCCCTCTTCTCGTGCTCTGATCGATGCTCGAGGAAATGGATCCTACTCTTACCTTTGGGGTTTGAGTTTCGGTTTCTCATGCTCAGCGTTTTAAGGGCGCCGACTGTCTCATTTGGTCGAAGAGAAAAGAATAAAGATTACAGCTTCCGGAGATCTTCTGGGTGGGGCCCCACCGTAGGTGATGCTACTGACTTTTTTTTTTGAATAAAATACATAAGTGAGCACATGTTAGCTTCCTTCGAGCGAGCATAGGCCGACGTGGCCGGACAGGGATCTCCACGGTTCTGGCAAACCAAGACCCGGTGCCTACCAAGCCTTAATGGGTCCTATCCTAACATGAAGGTTAGATGCAATGACTTGACTATATGGTGACCACCAGGCATTGGCATTTTGAATTTTCCATATTTTTAGTGGTTTTCAATATTTCTTTATTTTTGATGTTTTTTATCTTTTCATCATTTTTTTTATTTTGTGCTAAGGGTAGTATTTCTTAAGATAAAGCCCATTCCAAGGGTGGGATAACTCGGTCCCTTCGGCGTTGACTAGCTTGTAGGCGTTGCTAGGGTATACGGCTTGAATTACAAATGGTCCTTCCCAATTGGGTTGGAGCTTAGAACGCAGACCTCCAGGTTTGACAAAAATTATTTTTACGACCATCTCACCGACTTTGAATTTCCTCTCAATGACTTTCTTTTGGTAAAAGCGAGCGAGTCTATTTTGATACACACGCGCGTGTTCGGCAGCGGCCAGCCGCTTCTCATCCAAGAGTTCCAACTGGGCGAGGAGTGAATTACGACGATCGTCGAGGGAAATTCCTCGTCCAATTGTACCCTGAGAGAAGGGATTAGAGTCTCGTACGGGACTACCGCTTCCATACCATAAGTAAGGGCAAATGGAGTCTGCCCGGTGGGGGTACGGATTGAAGTGCGATAGGCCCATAGGGCTTCGATAAGTTTTTTCTGGCCAGTCTGAAAACTTACTAGACTCGCAGGTTTTTTTGATGATTTTGAGCAATATTTTATTGGTGGCCTCCGCTTGGCCGTTACCTTGTGGGTAATAAGGCGATGAATGATGCAATGCAATTGCGTACCTTTTGCAGAGGTCCTATAGGTCCTGAGAAATGAACTGTGGCCCATTGTCAGTGACGATCGTGCTTGGGACACCGAATCTGGCGAGGATGTTCTTCATGATGAACTTGCAGACTGTTGACGCCTTGATTTCCGCGTAAGCTTCAGCTTCGGCCCATTTGGTGAAGTATTCCGTCGCAGTAAGGATGAAAGATTTCTGTTTGGTGAGGGAATTGGGATCACCTAGGGGACCAATGATGTCGAATGCCCACATGGAGAAAGGCCATGGGGAGGATATTGGATGAAGTGAGGAAGATGGTGATTGGATTTTATCGGCGTGAAGTTGACACTTGACACACCTACGGACATAGACAGCACAATCCTCTTCCATAGTGGGCCAATAAAAGCCTTGCCGAATGATCTTCTTGGCGAGCATCTGACTATTCACGTGGCCACTGCACACACCCGAGTGCGTCTCCTCTACACATTTCCAAACCTCATCGTCACTAAGACATCTTAACAGAATATCAGTAAGGCTCCTCCTATAGAGTAGACCTCCAACCAATGTATATTTCTGCGCCACCCTTCTTATGGCTTTCTTGTCCTCTGTGGTGGCCCCTTCAGGATAAGACTGATCTTGGCAGTATTTGACGATTTCATAGAACCATAGTTTCTCCTCATCAGCCAGTTCTTCTTCGGCCTCGGCCAACATGATCTCCCTCTTCTCAAGGATATCTTCCTGCAGGATCTTTCTTGCTATCCTGTCTTTGATATTTACCTAGGAAGCATCATCGATTGCAGGGGCGTGAAGTTTGTAGATGGAAATGGACTTAAACCATCTTCCTAGAGGGAACCTTATGGATGATGCCAACGAGGCGAGGGCATCGGCGAGAATATTCTGATGACGAGGGACATGAACAAAGATCAGTTTTGTGAACAGTTTGGCAAAGGCAGCAGTGAGTTCTTGGTATGGCTTGAGTTTGGGATCGCGAGTGCGATATTTAGTGAGCACCTGGCGAAGGATGAGTTGACTATCACCTACGACTCGTAACTCAGTGATACGAAAAGAATGGGCGAGTTCTAGGCCAGCTAGAAGGGCTTCATATTCGACTATATTGTTGGTGACTGGAAATTTGAGTTGGTATGCCAATGGGAATGTGAGGCCTTCAGGCGACAGGAGGGCGATGCCGATTCCTCTCCCTTGAGAATTCAGAGCTCCATCAAAATATAGCGTCCACATTGGCTCATCTGATTGGTTGACGGACATTACTTCCTCATCTGGAAACTCTGATTGGATGGGATCGAACTTGGGAAGAGGATGGTGAGCGAGATGCTCGGCTATGGCATAGCCTTTAATTACCTTTTGCTGGATGTAGGTGATGTCGAACTGAGAGAGAAAACTTTGCCAGCGTGCTAGCCTATCCGTAAGGACGGATTTCTCCAAAAGGAATTTGATAGGATTCATTCGAGCAATCAAATGGACCTCATGAGTCAAGAAGTAGTGCTTCAATTTCTGCACTACCCAAACGAGGGCAGCACAGATTTTCTCCATGACGGTGTACTTCTGCTCACAGGGATTGAGAAGTTTGGACAAGTAATAGGTTGCCCGTTCCTTACCTTCTTCATCAGCTTGTGCGAGGACAGCTCCCACGGAGTCATCCAAGATTAAGACGTAAAGGATCAGAGGTTTTTCTGGTTTAGGTGGAATGAGAACGGGTGGACTAGCCAGATATTCTTTCAACCCTTCAAAAGCTTTCTGACATTTAGAATTCCAGTGGAATTCTACTCCTGGCTTGGTCAACTCGTAGAAAGGTCTACACCATTGTGAATGTTGGGACACAAATCGACGAATAAACTGCAACCTCCCTATTAAACCTCGGACTTCCCTCAAATTCTTGGGAGGCGGCATATCCCTGATAGCCTTGGCTTTGTCGGGATCTATCTCGATCCCTCTTTTACTCACAATGAACCCCAGTAATTTACCCGATGATACACCAAACACACACTTTTTCGGGTTCATTTTCAATTGGAACTCCCTTGACCTCTGCCAGACCTTAGCCACAACTTCTGGATGTTCCATTCTGGTCCTTGATTTCACCAATAAGTCATCCACATACACTTCCAGATATATGTGCATCATGTCATGAAATATGGCCATCATAACTCTTTGGTAAGTAGCTCCAGCATTCTTTAACCCAAACGGCATGATCACGTAACAATATGTTCCCCAAGGGGTAGTGAATGACGTCTTTTCCTGATCCTCTTCTGCCAAACGAATTTGATTGTATCCTGAAAATCCATCTATGAATGAGAGGGTCTCATATCCTGCTGTGTTATCGATCAACACATCAATGTGAGGTAAGGGAAAATCATCCTTTGGACACGCGGGGTTAAGGTCCCGGAAGTCGATGTAAATCCTGACTTTCCCATCTTTCTTCATGACCGGGACAATGTTCGCCACCCATTGAGGATAAAGAATGACTCTAATGAACCTGGCTTTGTGGAGCTTATCGACCTCTTCTTTCATTTTCAAAGCCATTTGAGGGTGGAAACGCCTTAACCTTTGTTTTACCGAGACGGACCCTGGTTTTAGGGTTAAATGGTGTTCGACCAAGGTTGAATCTAGCCCCGGCATATCCTCATAGCTCCATGCAAACGTGTCCTTATATTCCTTGAGAACCTCAATTAATGCCTTTTCTTCAGAGGGTGGTAGGTTGTCACTTATGAGGATGATCCTAGGGTCTTCCTCAGTTCCCAAGTTGACTTCTTTGGTGGATTCTTCTACGGCGGTTGACGGCTCGTCGAATCTCCTCATTCCACTAGCGTATGCGCCCGCCGCATCCTCATATTCTTCACCCTCATCTTCAGTGGGGCATTCTTCATCCGTGATCTCGTAGACTCCATACCCTTCATCAAATGCACAGTCGCCCTCACATTCTATTTCTGGTAGCTGGATGGGATTTTCTAACAACTGGGGGATGGCAAGAAGGGCCTGACACATGGCGGCTAAATCCAGAAGGAATCGACAAGGGATCTACCTACCCTTGGATTTCTTCCTAGGTACTACCCTTGGCCCATCATTCCTAGATTGACTGACAATATTTACAGAAGAAGAGGAAGACGAAGGGGATGGTGTAGAATGTACAGGAGAAGACCCCTTAGAGGAGGGGTAGAAAAGGTCGCTCATCGGACCTTGGACGGGTGGTCCGCAGGGCGGGACGCACCCGTGGGAGATGTAAGAGGTTTCCTCAACGAAGATGTGTTGTTGGGGAGTTTGAAAATTGACATTTTTTTTTCGTTTTCATTTTTGATGACAAAACAGTGAAAAGAAATCGGAGGAGAAAGAAAAGTGGTTATGGCTAGAGGATTGGGAGGCTCGTAGAGCAGATCATGATTGAAAGCCTGGCGCGGGTTAAGAAGCCCGCGTAGGTATGTAAGCAGAGAAGGGGATCTGAGAAGATCATCAGACAATTGTCTGGCCCAGGAAGAAAATATCAGCAAAGGCTGAGACGAGTGGATGGAGAAGATGGCGGCTAATGAGCCGTCAATGGCAATGTTGAGGATGGATGAAGATCCATCGATGACAGGGTCCTTCTGGCGATGACGAGGATAGTTTGGAACCTTGGCAAGAGTGGTAATATTTTTTTGTATTCCGGAGATCAATGGTGGTCCTTCAAGCTGCGGAGATTAGAACATCCTTTCCAGTGCAACAGAAATGTCCCGTATGTCGAACCATTTGTTCCACTCGCATTCCGGATCTTTGATCTTGCCTCTTTTGGTGATCCTCGGACATTTTTCATCCAAATATACAGCATGTGATCCCCCATATGCTTCTCGTGGGTAATCTCCCATCTGAACAACGGGCCCTCTGTTGAAGTGGTTTGATAGAGTCCATGTGAGGGGCTTCCAATCCGCCTTGAACGGTCCTTTGAAGCCTAGGCCAAACCTACGGTTCGGCCTAATTTCCTTTGGCGGTTTGAGCATACCCTGTAATTGTGTGCCCAGACCTTTACCCTGTTGATAGCCGATGTTCCTCATAATCTCCCAACCTTTGGAGTGAAAAGGGAGACATGATGTTGCGGTTGTCTTGACCGGCTCCTTTGGTGCTAGTGGAACGTGAGATAGATCACGCACGTCCAGCAATGACAATATGGGCCGATGAGATGGCCACACAGAGGGCAGAGAGGTGTTGATAGCATCCACTGTGTGAAGGAAAGGTGTACTGACCACTTTAATAATCCTCCCATTGTAAGGAAACTTCAGGCACTGATGGTTGGTGGAAGGCACAGCGTCCATGGCTTCGATGTAAGGGCGACCCAGTATAGCCTTGAATGTGGGGTCCATGTCGAGGACATGGAATTCCGTGGGAATTGACATGGGGCCTAGTTCTGCCTTCAGAATAATCATCCCCTGTGGCAGCCTTTTGCTATTGTCATAAGCCGTGACCGTGATCGAGGAAGGTCTTATTTGTTCCTCGTTGACCCCACACAACTGAAGGGTGTCCATGGAGATCACATTTATGGACACACCCGTGTCCACAAGACACGGGTTTATGGATACCCCATTAATTTTTATTGAAATGCACAATGCATATTTCCGAGCTTCCTTGGGAGCGAGCTCGTAGTTGTGGAACATGATGGCCGGTTGTGTGTCTGTTGGGGTCAGGACGGTCGAAATCTTCTCCACGGGGAGGTCCTCATTAACCATGACTTTTTGAAGGTATTCCATCAAGGCCGCCTGGTGGGATGTGGATCTTTGAAGTAGCTCCAGGATGGAGATCCGAGCAGGTGTCTTGTCCAAGTGTTTCAATAGATCATACTGTGTTCCAGGGATAGCTCTTTCTGGTTGTTCTCCATCATCCTTCTCTGGCTGAGATTGCTCAGGATTCTGACTGTTGTGGGGGAAAACCCTGTGGAAAATCCTTCCACTCCGGAGCACCATTTCCTGCGGCTTTTGTACCTCTGTGGGGGTAGCAGTGGGTTTTAACAGGGATTTGACGGGTAGCGGTGGAGGAATGGTTGATGAAGCAGGGGTGATGACGGGAGCAGGGATTCTGATGAGGGGTTTGTTAGGTGGAGGCATGGGGGAGGTAGAGGGGATATTGCGCGGATTATGAAGGATAAGGGGTCTGGAAGGTGGAGGTGGAGACGAAGTAGAAGTGGGTAGGGCTTGAAGTGGGCAATGATTTTGAGATGGGTGATGGGTAATGAGTGGTTTTGAAGGCATTAGTGGTGATACGGTGGAGAAAGACGGGGTTATGTATGGTTGACGGATGATAAGGGGTTTAGAAGGCGTAGGGGTAAATGTGGTAGATGTGGATGGTAAAGTGGGGGAGTGGGAGAAGATGAGAGGGTGTGAAGGCGTAGTGGAGAGTGTCGGTTGATAGGGGATCGGGGTACGGATGAGAGGGCATAATGGTAGTGGAAATGGTGAAGGCGATACTGACGCAGGTTGATGAGAGAGAGATGCTACCCGGGCAAGGCAAGGGTGTTGCGTGATGATAGGATTGGCGGTAGAAAGAATGGAGGTACTTTTCTGGTGCCACACCTGCTCTCGCCCGACTTCTGGGAAGGAGGAGATGGGGTTAACCTGATGATTGGGCTGTTGGTGCTCCGGTAATGGATTCTGGATTATGCCCATGTCGGGCTGTTGTTGTGGGGCCTGCTGAGGCTGTTGTTGTTGTTGTGGTTGCTGCTGTTGCTGTTGTAACTGCTGCTGTGGCCTATGAGGAGGTCTCCTAGCCTTAAGAGCGGTGACGTATCGTCTCATTTCATCCCAATCTATTTGATGTTCATCATTCATATCGTGGATGTAATCTTTGAAATGGAAGCAGTAATCTACTGTGTGTCTTGGCTGCCTGTGGTAGACGTAGTATTTGGAGGTATCAACATTTGGGGGCCACACGGGCCTTTCTCTGGGTAGGGCGAGTTGGTTTGATGCCATGAGGGCATTAAAAATGTCTGCTAAGGTTTCTGGCAATGGTGGATAGTAGGCTCTTTTGGGACCGAGTGGCCTCCTTTGTTGCTGTTGGGGACCATAGTTCCCCGGGGGTGGAATTTGGTTGTACTGAAGCGGTGGTTGTTGTTGCTGAGGTTGTGGTTGTTGTTGCTGGGGTTGACGTAATGGAGGCATATTATCCTGGGGTGGATTATTTTGGGGTGGAGGATGAAGAGGGAAAGGACCTGGTTGGAGGGGAAGTCGGGGCATTTGTGGAGGCCTTGGGTTGACTGCATAGTTGGCATTGTTGACCGCACCCACTTGCTCATTTGTCACGACCCCTTCTGTGGCTCCGCCCGGGACACCAGCGCCTGTCTTTCTGACTACTTTGGGCTTCGGTGACTCAAACATGTTCATAATGGGGGAGTCTTTTAACTGGGTTTGGATGTACCAGGCCCTTTCATAGAGTTCCTCCATTGTAGTAAGTTTATTCATGGCTAGGACGTGTCTGAACTGTGGGGTTGCATTAGACACAATCATCTTCACTTGTTCGGGCTCGGAGAGGGTATCCCTTATTCTTTCCGCCAGAGACCTCCATCTATCAGCATAGCGGACAAAATCTTCGTCAGGCTTCATCTTTTCGGCCACTAGGTCGGTAATGGAGAGTGAGGGACCGACCCTATCCCTATATTTCTGCAAGAACCTTCTCTGGACTATTTCAAAATTCTCGGCCTCGCGGGGCTCCAAAGAATAGAACCACTCTAGCGCGGGACCATCCAATGATCTCCGAAAGAGGTATGCCAGGGACCTCTGATCGTTTTGCCAATAGGAGGATTCATACATGAAATCCTTGAGGTGAATGAAGGGGTTTCCGGTACCATTGTATCTGCGGTACGTGGGCATTTCGGAGGGAGGAAGATGAATGACGGGAAGGATTGGCAAAGCAACCTCCGGGGTGGCTTTCACGTCCACCATCCTTCTCAAATTTTGAAACTGCTCGTCCATGCGATTGAACCTATTGAGGAGCGATTGGGCGAGCTCCTCTGGAGGTGAAGGTGGCACTTGCCACTGGGGGAGAAACTGTCTCCCGGAGACTTGAGGGGGGAACCCGGAATGAGAGGGAGCTGTCGGACCGCCGACAGTTGGCCCTGGCTGAAGCGGTGTGTGGGGAACAACGGGAGTTTGAGATTGTGACGGGAACTGGAATGAGGGTGGTTGTTGGCTCACTTGTCCTTGAAGCGAGGGAGACTGGATGGCTTGCGCCAATGAAGGAGATGGAATGGCCTGCACGGACTCTTGGAGAGGTGCGATGGCCGGAGTTGATTCCTGGGGCGTGGGGGAAACAGATTTCCCCTTCAGAATGGCCTGGAAGGCCCGGAGCTGTTCAGAGGTAAGCTCCGTGTTGGCGAGGACGCCAAGTAAGGAAGAGATATCCTGCGGTGGGGATGTATCCCCGGCAATAACCTACACCTCATGCGAGGGCTCATGAGAAGGACCCGAGTCCATAGCATAGACTCGCGGGTCGGCTGACAAACCACGACTAGGGTGGTTCTCCTCAAAAGACTCGTGAGCCATGCTCACAGTTTTCCCAGAACGCAAAAACATACACTAGCAAGCAGGTAGCAGAGATTATCAAACAAGTGGATGCCTTTACGCCTTTTTTTGTGTTTTGATTTTGATGATTTTTTTTGTGTTTTTAGCGAGATCCGAAGTTCACACAAAATAGGGACCCTAGTTTATTTTTGTTTCACCGCCGTGTCAGCTAGGGTCTCTGGTCTCACCACGAATGAAATGACTAACTCCGGGGAACTTCAATGGTACAACCAGCCCAGTGAACGAAGAGGAGATTCTTCGATGTCGGGGACTTACGGAGGTCCCAGTGGAGGAGATTCTAGTCCGTTGAGAGGAATTCTCAAACAGAGAGTCCTTCCTTCACCGGGAAAGGGTGATCCTTAAAAAAATGAAAAAGGATATAAAAGAGGGATGGATGTATGCAATGGAATGCTGACAGAGATATGGAGTGGGAAAACAACAGAAATAACAGACATATAATAAATAAACAACCAATCACAACTGACAGTGCTGCCGTGAGCACAACGGGGGCGCGCGCGGGCGCCAAGGTGGAGAGGCACGGATGGTGCCGAACTTGCAAGGGTAGCCGAAAGGAAGCAGTAGAGGTCCCACCGTGATCGCCAATCTATGAGCGACGCCACGCGGTTCGGGGAGCGAAGAGGACGCTGAGCGCGCGGGCTCCTCTTTTGTTTGCTGTAACACAGAAATAAGAGAAGAGAGAAGGGGCCACCATGGGAGATTGCTCCGGCGGGGCAAGCGGGACAAATGTAATATAGCAAGATATGGGGGTTAAACGGCCATAGCGGGAAGTGACTCACCGCGACCTCGGGGGGACGGGAGTGGTGCAGGAATTAAATAGCAAGAATTGAAACGGCCATTGGGGAAGTGACTCGCCGCGGCCTCGAGAATATGAGCAGATAAGAATATAACAGAATATAAGGAGAATATAAAGAGCGGGAATTTAAACGGCTATTGGGGAAGTGACTCGCCGCGGCCTCGAGAACATGAATAGATAAGAATATAATATATAAGAACGGGAATTTAAACGGCCATTGGGGAAGTGACTCGCCGCGGCCTCGAGAATATGAATAGATAAGAATATAACATATAAGAACGGGAATTTAAACGGCCATTGGGGAAGTGACTCGCCGCGGCCTCGAGAATATGAGCAGAATACAACAGAATATAAAGAGAATATAAGAACGAAAATTTAAACGGCCATTGGGGAAGTGACTCGCCGCGGCCTCGAGAACAAGATGTGATCGCTAGGGGCCAAAAGACCCCAAAATAAAGAAAGTGATCGTACCTACCTCAAGAGTGGGAGATGGCGGGTTGCTTCTTCCTCCCCCTTCGGCCGGCCGACGGAGAGGGCTTTCCTTGGGTACCTTTGCAAAACAGTAGACAATAAACGAACGGAATTAGAAAATGGCAGTGTAGTAACAATTCCTTGCAATAAAAGTAACGAGATCGTGACCTGACACAGACCTGGTTGGTGTGGTTTTAAACCCCTCTCGGACTCGAGTAGGAGGAAAATGCGATGATGAATGCAAGAAGTATGCAAGAGACGGCGCCCTTATATAGGGAGATAGAGGATGCAGTATGATGAATGTAAAGAACTATGGAGAAAAAGGGGAAGACAAGGCTTATTGGATGAGCCGAAGGTGAGATCCGGCGGAGCTCCGGCAGCGTAGGGATGATGTGGAAGTGCGGTGGACGAAGATAGCCTCCCTCTCGCGAGCCTGGACACCCGAGAAGCCGGCAGAACCTCCACCTACAAAAGACCCCACGGGTTAGAAATGACTCTGGTAGCCTCTGGGCTCCGGCAGCCTATCGGATCTCTTATGAGCTCTCCCAGAACTGAGGGGGTGGGCCTCTATTTATAGGGCTCCGGAGGGTGCAGGCGTCCAGGACCCTGGACACCTCCATCAGGGCCGAACTAATATTTTATTCTATTTTTATTTATTTTTTTGGAATATTTTTGTGGAGGCGTCCAGGGCCCCGGACGCCTCAAACAGGTCCACCGAACCCCACCGACGGCCGCACGCGGTTTGACACAACGCGTGGTTTTGTGAGCGGCGCCTCGTGATTTTGAAATGGGCGCGTCCAGCTGCCTGGACGTCTCCACAATTTGGATTTTTTTAACACACGACAAACCGTCGTTCGGTGGGCGGCGCCCGTGAGGGAGTTGATGGAGGCGTCTAGGGTCCTGGACGCCTCCAAGAAAATATTTATTATTATTTTTATTTTGTTTTTTATGCCAAAGTTGGCACATTAATTTTTATACTTGTTTTTATGGAGGCGTCTAGGGGCCTGGACGCCTCCATTAATATATTATTTTTTATTTGTTGTTTTATTTTTATGCCAAAGCTGGCATTTTATATTTTTTATACTTATTTTTATGGAGGCGTCCAGGGTCCTGGACGCCTCCATTAATATATTATTTTTTATTTGATTTTGGGATGTGAAAAATAAATTAAAAGAATGGGGGCGTCCAGGGGCCTGGACGCCCCCATAAAGACCCACCTGGGTCCTCAGTTCAGGCGTTGGTGGCTGCCCGGTAGACACCCTTCTTGGTTCCGGAACCTCCTGATGCCTCTGACTGGTGTTGATGCCGTCCGAATGCCGTGACGAGACGATTCCGGATGCCGAAAAGGGTGGAAGAAGACTCAAGAAAAGAAAGCACTCAAGTGATTCAAAACGCGTAAGCCGTCGCGGGGCGTTGTATAGTAATATGAGACTTTCTCAGGAGACGTCAGGAATGGCGTGTCTACAGTCACGAGAGAGAAAAGAGAGAGGGACCGAGAGGAGGTAAACGATCACGACAGCCACGGTCGAGTCGAGGAGTTGGGGTTCACGGGGTGTGCATGGCGACAGAAGAGAGGAGCTGTGGGGAAGATGGCTGCCGTGGGGTGGAGGGTGAGAGCAGTGAGAGGGGTGTATGTGTGTGTGTCTGTGTGTGCCGTGGGAGTGAGGGGTGAGAACAGGGAAAGGTGGGGTTGGGTGAGTTGCCCGAGAAGAAGGGAAGGGAATAGGAATAAAGAAAGGGAGGTGGGATAGGATAAAGAATATGTTATTTATTTTATTTATTTTGTTTGTTTTGTTTTATATTTTTTTTTGTTTCTTTCTTTTTTTATATTTTTTATGGTTATTATATATATTTTTATTTATTTTCTATATATATAGTAACAACTGATATATATATATATATATATATATATATATATATATATAGTAACACCTGATATATATATATATATGTATGTATATTTACAAAAAATTAAAATTATTATTTTTTAAAAATAATTATGTTATTTTTACATAACATAATGATATATATATATATATTTTGGAGGCTTGTATTTATTTTTCTCTTTTTATTTTTTTGATTTCTCCTCTCTTTTTATTATAATCCAAAATTAAGGAAATAACTCAAATAAATGGAAAGTGTAAGCCGCTTTGGGGCATCACAGTATAATATGAAATTTTCTCACCGTAATGTCAGAAATGGCGTGTCTACAGGAGGTAGAAGACTTTGTGTCTCGTTGCCTCACATGCCAACAAGTGAAGGCGGAACATCAAAAACCCACCGGAAAGCTACATCCACTGGATATTCCTAAGTGGAAGTGGGAAGACATTGGCATGGACTTTATCATGGGTTTGCCCAAGTCTAGGGGCGGATATGATGGAATTTGGGTAATTATCGACCGACTAACTAAATCGGCCCATTTCTTACCCATCAAAAGCCGATGGTCAGTCGACGTACTTGTTGCCCTGTATATTAAGGAGATGGTTAGATTGCATAGAGTTCCCGTCTCGATCGTATCTGACCGAGACCCGCGCTTCACCTCTCATTTTTGGAAGGGTCTACAACACTCTCTGGGGACGAAACTTAATTTCAACACTGCTTTCCATCCCCAGACAGATGGTCAGACTAAAGGACAAATCAGGTTGTTGAAAATATGTTAAGGGCATGTATTATAGATTTCGGCGGAAGCTGACACGACCACTTATCCCTAGCCGAATTTACCTATAATAACAGCTATCAAGCTAGTATTCAAATGGTACCTTTTGAGGCGCTTTATGGCAGGAGTTGTCGTTCTCCAATATGCTGGGAAGAAGTCAGTGAAAGATAAATTCTAGGTCTAGATATGGTTAGAGATTCGACTGAGAAGATACACCTTATCAGAGAGAGACTCAAGGTAGCTCAGTGCATGCAAAAATCTTATGCTGACAATAGAAGGAGAGATTTGGAGTTCCAAGTTGGTGACCATGTATTTCTCAAGGTATCTCCTGGCCGAGGTATTAGAAGATTCGGTGTTAAGGGCAAGCTTGCACCGAGGTTTATCGGTCCATTCGAAGTATTGGAAAGAGTGGGCGAGGTGGCCTACCGTATTGTTTTACCTCCTCAACTCTCGGAAGTGTACAATGTATTCCATATATCTATGCTGAAAAATTATGTGCACGACCCTTCTCACGTCATCGACCTTGCCGATTTGGTGATTCAAAGAGATCTTCCTTATAAGCAAAGGCCGATGCGGATCCTCGACCGCGAACTCCGAGTTCTAAGGAGCAAGACGATCCCTATGGTGAAAATACAATGGAATCGATGTGCGGAACAAGAAGCATCTTGGGAGACCGAACAATCTATGAAAAGAAGATATCCAGAATTATTCTAAACTGTAAGTATTTTATACTTTCCACAATATCATTATATAGTTGAATTTGGGGACCATATTCTTTTAAGTAGGGGAGGGTGTAACACCCGAAGATTTTAAAATAAAAAAAATTATATATATATATATATATATATATTTAATTATTGAACTCATATTCTAATTCTATTGATGTAACCATTTAAAATATTTAATTACCAATAGATGCTTTAGAAGATGTCAAATTATATTTTAGGAAATGTCAATTTATATTTTCAATCACTTAGAAATTAATATTACACTATTCCAAAGAAATAGGATATAGGTTATATAGATAGTGTTTTAAAGGTTAAACATCACTTTTACAAGATACCAATTCATATTTTCATAATTTAGAAAATTTCATATTTTAACTTTTACATTATATCATTATTTTGAAGAAATAAGGGGATATAGATGAAGTGTTAAAGGATAAACATAATTTAGAAAGTGAGAAAGGGTATATAGATAATTTCAGTTAGTGTAGAGTGAATACAAAAAATCTCCGTTCAAAATAACGACATATGCTAAGTCGTTATTTCCTAAACATGAATAGTGATGTGAATAGTGCCACTTTTATTTAAAAAAAAATTTCAAAACAATTTATATGTAAAAATAGAGAAAAATGTAAGGGTTTCACCCCTGAAATTTCACAAACAAATTCTCTCAATTTTTAAAGATAAAAATCTTTGAAGTTAAGATGGACATCTTAACTTATGAAATACGTAACCTACTCTTCTTAATAAAATTCTAGGTTTTGTTTAAGAAATTAAATTATATGAGGATTAGAATACAAATGTCCATTCCAACTTTATACATATGGGTAAGGAATCTTACTTAGGAGGTCTTGTACAAAGAAATAAATCATGAAAGTGTTAGTATATAAATTTACAAAACACCTTTAAACACATGGGCCATGATTTGTACGTAAGTGGACTTCCACCTTGTCCACTTAGTGAATTGACGCCCCTCACTAGGGCGTCAATTGAAAAATTGAAGACCATGTATACATGCGTCAATTTGAATAGGACCCCATTCTATTAAAGTATTATACACAACACGTGAGTGGGGCAGAGTTGTCTAACAAATGACGCCCTCTTGCAAGGTGCCATTTCCATTAATAATGCCACAATAATGCTACCCAAATAAATGACGCCCTCGTGCAAGGCGTCATTTATTAAATGAACGGCCCCTTACACGGGCGTCATTTAAACATGTGATTCTAGAAGATTGAGACACGAGCAACCCATTCGAGCTGGAAAAAATAATGCCCACTCAGCATGACCCACAAGGCATTAACAAATGCCTTATCATTCCCTATAACTAATCCCATCCGTAGCACTGTCAGAGGCTACTGCTGTGCTGCAGGAGCGTCTTCCTCCCGAGACTCCATCCTGCTACGATCCTACTGCAGCTCTGAACCTCGTATCACACGTCAAAAGGTAGGTGTTCTCAAATCCTTGCCTAACTAGTTGCTAAATAGGTTAAATACTGCATGCTTAGAGTCCGTTTAACTCATCAACCATGCTATAAATCATGTATATACCATGTTATTTTAATAGCATGTCACATATTACTGTGATCTTTATGATTTTGAACTTAGTTTGTTAGCATGATTTTCATGAGTATTTAAGCATATTTTATCACACTATTTTATATTAATAAGTTTGTAAGCATATTTTATCACACTATTTTACAGTATTAATAACCATATTTTTCAGCCCTGTTAAAAATAGTGCCCCTGACAAGGGTGTCATTTTAAAAATTGAAGACTGCACACGCAGTCGTCATTCAATTGAAGACATGCATCATGTCGTCAATTCATTTTCTAGAATTTTGAGTAATTGATAATTCAACACATTAAAAAATCTATAACTATCAAACTAAAGCACGAAATTTTTGCATGAACATGTTTCTGGAATCCTGACATTTTTCTCAACATATTCATATCATTACTTCCTGATTCGGAAACTTTTCACACGGATGAATAGTACATGAATAGTGCATGAATAGTACTAGTATATGTAAATGACGCCCCTGACCAGGGCGTCAATTTCGAAATTGAAGACTATTCAAACAGTCATCAATTAATTGAAGACATATCCCATGTCGTCAATTTAATTTCCTAATTCGAGTACCAGTATATGTAAATGACGCCCCTGACTAGGGCGTCAATTTCAAAATTGAAGACTGTTCAAACAGTCGTCAATTAATTAAAGACATACCCCATGTTGTCAATTTAATTTCCTGATTCAGAATATTTTTCACGCGGATGAATAGTACATGAATAGTGCATGAATAGTTACAGTATATGTAAATGACGCCTCTGACCAGGGCGTCAATTTCTAAATTGAAGACTGTACAAATAGTCGTTAATTAATTAACGACATGACCAATGTCGTCAATGTAATTTACTAAATTTTTGAATGATTTAGAATATTTTTATACGGATGAATAGTGCATGAATAGTGTGTGAATAGTGAAACAGTTTTGTAAATGACGCCCCTGACCAGGGCGTCAATTACCAAATTGAAGACTGTGTAAATAGTCGTCAATTAATTAACGACATGACCAATGTCGTCAATTTATTTTCTTGAAATTTTTAGAAACCAGTAAATCAAAGCATTCAAAAATATATAGCTAATAAACTAGACTATGAAAATTTTGGACGAATATAGTTCTGTGATCTTGAGATTCTTCTCTACCTGTCCATGTCTTCGATTCCTGATTTACTGGAAGAATTAAAAATGAATAGTGTTTAAATAGTAAACTGTGACTCATAATATAGAGCCACCATGTTCAGATAATTATAATTTTTTTAACCTAATCACGAAACTCCTGCATGAATATGGTTCTGGAACCCTCATAATTTTCTCTATTTAACTATGTACTTAATTCCTGATTTAATGAAAGTATTAAAAATGAATAGTGTTTGAATAGTGTTTTGAGTCACGAAATGTACCTTCCCGGCGTAAATCACCCCAATTTATTAAATATCAAAACCCAACAATTTCGCATGAGCATGATTCTGAACTCCCGGGAATGTCCTCCACCTGTCCATATCCTTACTTTCTATTTTTGAGAAATTTTTACCGTATGAATAGTGTATAAAAGTCACTATTTCAATGAATAGTATCACTTTTCCAAAAAAAAAGAATTTTTTTTGATATAGACACGTAGATAGGTAGAGAAAAATATAAGGAATCTAACGGTATGCTCATGCATTAGATTAGGTATCATGATTCACATTTATTAAATTTTTCACATGGATGATTAATATACTAAACGATTAATATATACATAAACTTAGAAATGACGAGTGTTTAAACAGTCATTCACTAAAATGACGACTCAGTGAAGGGAGTTATTTTGTGTGAATAGTGTAAATGAATAGTAAGTGAATAGTAATGAATAGTAAGTGAATAGTAATAAATAGTATTCGTAAATAGTAAACTGGCATAATTGTATAATGGCCCTTATGGGATGTTCTAACATTTATTTAACCTTACTATAGAGTTATCTAGAGTTTTTGTTTAGGAAAAAGCATATAAATTGATAATTTTTCCCTCATTTCTATCATGGTTTGTACAGACGCAACCCTAAGTCATTTTCATGCATATTATGAGTCCTTGAATTCCATTCCATAAAAATCTACCTTGTATATCATATTAAAGCAACCCTTGAAACTCCATATTGACTATAAATGAGAGTGGATGTCAAAGGTAATACATGAAATGCTGTGCATATAGGGCCCGATCTGGTCCTGGGAGGAGCACCCGAAGGTACTTGTGCCCATGAGAGTTTATTGACCACGGTGTTTAGCATTGCACCAGAGTACTTGCTTGATTTAAGACACTCCACCCTACTCTCTCTTTACTCACTTGACTTGACTTGCGTGGCCTAGAACAGGTAATACTTGACTTGTGGCCCGAGAAATGGCGAAATACTTGCTTGATTGAAATATCCAATTCTACTGATACGTACTTAACTCTACTTGCTTGAATTAAATTTTACTTGCTCGTGCTTGAGATATACTTGTACATGAGTACATACTCGCACTTGAATTCGTAATCATACATGAATCCCTACTAGACCCGAAGTGGCATTTACATCTATAAGTCTTGAAATACTGCTTGTCAAATACTTGAAATCTTGATATACTCTCTGTATACAGCTCTTGATCTCTTATTGTTCATCATGTATAGATATACCTGCATACCCGATTCTTTTATACGTACGTCATGCATAGCCATACTGATAATACATGTAAATTGTAATTCACGTAAAGATTGCTCGAATTTGAGATGTAATTCCTACTGAGTGATTCGCTCATCCAGTTGCTTCCTAACATTTTCAGGTGATTCGGATAGCGACAAGAATGGGTTTGAGGTCGAGTGAAGAGTGCTAGAACGCCATCCATTTATCATTAGCTAGTCGAGTCTTTGAATTTATTTGAGTCTACCTTGTATTCCCAGTTATGTCAGTTAGTGGTATAAACTTTGTGTTAAGTCATGTAGCCTAATGTTTGGCTTTCTAAATTTAAAAATTTATCATGGAATATCTTTATTTCCTTTGATTAATCAAATAAACATCACTTGGACTATTAGAATTTATTACATTTTTAGTCATTTGCGCACTCCGAAATTTTGTATGTTAAAATTCTTATCGCTCTAATGACACGATCTATATAGACGCGTCACGCATCCGAGTATCTTCCGCGCTCGGGACGTGACATCCACGACATGATGCATGTGTATATGGAAGCCTATGTAGATGATATCCTGGTGAAGTCAAGGTCCAAAGAGGAACACCCCGCCATTTTAGCCAAGGTGTTGCAAAGGGCTAGGGAGTACAAATTGAAATGAATCCAAAGAAATGTGTATTTGGAGTTGCATCAGGGAAGTTGCTTGGGTTTATAGTTAGTAAACGGGGGATTCAGATCGATCCAAATAAAGCAAAGGCCGTTATGGAGATGCCGCCACCTAAGAACATCATTGAACTCAGAGGTCTGATTGGGCGCTTGCAATTCATTAGAAGATTTATATCTCAACATTCGCAAAGATGCCACCCATTCTATGAATTGTTGAAGGCGGGAGCTAAATTCGAATGAATGAACAATGTCAGAAGGCCTACGAGGACCTTAAGGTTTATCTTTCTAATCCCCCAGTTCTGCAACCACCCGTCCCTGGGAAACCCCTGATCCTCTACATTTCTGTTATTGAGGACTCCCTAGGAGCTGTCCTGGCTCAGGTGGATGATAAGGAAGGGAAAGGGCAGCATACTACCTTTCGAGGTTGTTCAATCCTGCTGAATCTAAGTATACTGTCATGGAGAAGACCTGTGCAGCATTAGTATGGGTAGCTCAGAAGCTCAAACACTATTTCCTTGCCCATGAGGTTAGGCTGATCTCTAGAATGGACCCAATTCGTTATCTCTTAGAAAAGCCCGTCCTTTCTAGCAGATTAGCTCGCTGGCAGAGCTTTCTTTCCCAATTTGATATCACCTTCGTTGTTCAGAAAGCGATCAAGGGATACGCGATCGCTGAACATCTCGCTCATTCTCCTATCCCTCGCTCTAATTCAATCCAAGATGAATTTTCTGATGAACACTTGACTGTAATCACTCATCTTCCTTTTTGGTCTCTTCACTTTGACGGGGCTCTCAACTCTCAGGGCCGTGGAATCGGCACCATTCTCCTCACTCCGAAGGAGTGACCATCCCTATCGCTTATCAACTCTCTTTTCCTGCCACAAATAACATAGCTGAGTGTGAGGCTCGCCTTGCCGATCTGAAGCACGCCTACCTCATGGGCGCGCGATACCTAAACATCATAGGAGACTCTCAATTGGTGTTGCGTCAAGTTCTGTCAACTTACTGCACCCGTGACCCCAAACTCAAGCCTTATCAAGATTTGGTCATGCTCTAGCTAGGCAATTACGGAAGCTCATCTACATTCATACTCCTCGTTCTCAGAACATTCTTGCCGATGCACTGGCATCGCTTGCTTCTTCTCTCTCATTCCCCCTCAGTCGTGCCACTGAGACCATCATGGTCCAGCGGTTAGACGCTCCTTCCCTTCAGGATCCCTGGTTTGACAACCTTAGGAAATATGCAGAAAGGAAAGCGAAGAGGGAAGACTTGAAAGAAGTTTCATTGACGGAACTGGAGGAGATTATAGAAGAAGAAGAATTACCATGGTATCACGAGATAGAACGTATTGCAGGGATGGTTCCTTTCCTGAGACGGCGAACGCGAGCAGCGCAAGGCCATTCGAAGAGTCGTCACCAGATACACGATTATCGCAGGAGAATTGTACAGGCGGGCTCTCAATGGAGTTCTAATGAGGTGTTTGGATGACGATGAGGCTTGGAAGGTAGTGGAAGCCGCTCACTCCAGTGAGTGTGGAGGGCACGTAAATGGGCAGGCGTTGGCGAAGAAGATTCTTAGGCAGGGCTATTACTAGCCAACCCTAGAAGAAGACTGTTCCACCTATGTCCGTAGGTGTCTTCAATGCCAACTCCATGCCGACAAAATCCATGCTCCTGCTTCTTCTCTCCATCCTCTTTCTGCTCCTTGGCCATTCTCAATGTGGGCCTTTGATATCGTTGGGCCACTTGGTGATCCCAATGCTCAGGTTAAACAGAAATCCTTCATTCTGACAGCTACAGAGTACTTCACCAAGTGGGCGGAAGCTGAAGCTTATGCAGAAATCAAAGCCACCACGGTATGCCGCTTCATCCTCAAGAACATCATCTCGCGGTTTGGGGTGCCAAGCGATATCGTCACCTGACAACGGGCCTCAATTTGTTTCTCAAGAACTTCGGGACCTCTGTAAGAAATTTAATATTTCATTGCATCATTCATCACCATACTACCCTCAAGGTAATGGCCAAGCTGAGGCCACAAACAAAACCCTTCTTAAAATCATTAAGAAAACATGCGAGTCGCACAAATTTGCTGATTGGGCCGACAAACTGATAGAAGCTCTATGGGCTTATCGCACCTCCGTCGTACTCCTACAGGGCAAACTCCTTTTGCTCTCACCTATGGGATGGAGGCGGTACTCCCGTACAGAGATCTTGATCCCTTCCCTAAGAGTGCAGCTAGACAAAGAACTTAATCTCGACGAGCGTCGAGAGGCGTTGCTAGTCCAACTGGAACTCTTAGACGAGAAGAGGCTTAATGCGGCCAATCACGTCTCGGTTTATCAAAAACGTGTCTCGCGATATTTTCAAAAGAAGGTTATTGAAAGAAAATTCAAGTGGGTAACATGGTTTTGAAACGTAATTTATTAGATCAGCAGGTCCTAGGTCTAAGCTGCAACCCAACTGGGAAGGGCCGTTTGTAGTTAAGGAAGTCTATCCGGTAACGCGTATCGCTTAGTTAACGCGGAGGGTGAGGAATTGCCAAATCCGTGGAATGGGCTGTATTTAAAACATTTTTATCCATAGAGTCGAGCCAGCAACAGCCCGCGGCGGGGTGTACCTCTATTTGATCATGAAGGGAGATCCCCGGTTAACATTCACACACTACACGACCCCCTGTGGTTCGGTTTTTCTCTTTCGCGCAACACCGTTTCTCCCTTGGCCATGCTTAGGGAAAGTGAAAATCCTTATTTTTTCTCCTCTCTCGGCTGAAAATAGGGGCAAGTGGTGAATAAGGGGGCGAGAACTGATCTAGACCCCCCGACAAAAGAGGTCTCAAATAGGGACAGTCTGTTATAACCTTATTCCGCAGATATAAGAGCAAAGAAAAAGAGAGAAAAGAAATAGAGAAGAGGGGCAAAATCAAAATCAAAAGCTAAAGGCTCGTCCGCAAGCTCGAAGCTTGAGAATCTAAAAGTCCCCAAAATAACGAAACTAGGCATGGCAAGAGTGGAAGTACAGTTTCCCCGCGGGACGTTATGAGCCCGGTCGTATGCGTGCCTAGAGCGGATGTAGGTTCAATGACGGACACAAAGCCCCGGCGCAACAGACCAAAAATTCTTTGAAAAGGGGTGTCGCGAGAAGAACTCAAGCCCTAAAAACCTCTATACCTATTGCCAGTTTTTCTATCAAGCTCTTTTTATTTTCCAAGGAATGGATCCCACCCCGGGTATGGCCTCGGTAGAGGCACCGTTAAGCGAAATTGGACCCTGGCCATGGGCGGTCACCCATAACAGCACGTTGAACCTAGGAGACCCCTAGTGAGATATGAAGTTCCCCGTCGTCAGGTTTGAGCTGGTTCAAAATCTAAAAAAATCGAATATTCAAATTCCAAAAAATCGAATAAAATCAAAAAATCAAATATTCAATCTAAAAAAATCGAATATTCCAAAATTCTAAAATCAAATATTTCAAAACCAAAAAAGTAAATATTTCAAAATCAAAAAAATCAAATATTTCAAAATCAAAAATAAAATATTTCAAAATCCAAAAAAATCTAAATATTTTCAGAATCACAAAAAGATTTTCATAATTTGCATTTCATGGCATCCATCGCATTCATTTTCATTTGTTATTTGCCTATTTAGTAAGCTTACCCCCTTGACCAAAAATCAAGAACTGGTCATTTCCTAACTTGCTACATGCAAGTGGTTAAGCCTAAAATAGATTTAATATGTTTTCTTTGTTTGTGTGTGTGCAGGGGCAGGTTGAAGCTCAAGGTTCAACACTTCAGTCAGTAAACGGTCCTGTGGGGACCGTCCTGCTTCTTTCAACGGCCATGGGCAGACCGTCCAACATTTCACACGGTTTCATACAGACAGTTCCAGCCTAAATCCACGATTTTCATTAGACTGTTCAAAAATATGAACGACAGATTCTTGACCGTTTTACCATTATCATGATCTATTGCAGGCCATTCAATTCTCCGTTCTCAACTCTGCCATTGATCTAATGCACGGCTCTAAGGGAGCCGATCTACTCCCTGAGCGGTCAGATTCTAACCGTTTATTCAACTGAGCAGTCTGTGTGTGACCGTGTGCATTCAGAGGGCATACCCAAACTCATTCAATCACGCATAAGAAAAGCCAAGCTCAAGTCGAATAAAATCACCAACTTTATTCATTCATATATCAAACATTCTAAGCATAAGTCTCTACATCAAGCATCATGAAAATAAAAGGAAAAATCACTCGGTCCTCCGCTAGGCATCCCCGCGGGGACCTATCTCTCTCAGCTCTCTAACGTAGGCCTAGCGTGTCGCCAGAATATCTGCAACCTCCGCTGGAAGGGTCAGCACCCTGCTCACCTCCCACATGATCAGGGCACTCCTGACCGCCTGCTCGTCCTCCTCTATACCGATCCTCCTCGCCTATAGCGCGGGAAGGTGGGGTAGTGCTGGTAGAACAGTCCGGGGTAGTCCAACCTGTAGGTAGCACCGGTGCGGGCTGTACATCGCTAGTGCAGTGTCGCTCACGAGCCTCAGATCCAAGCCCGACCTCCTAGGCACCCTGACAGTGGTGTCGCGGAGGAAGTTAGGGCACATCACAAACCAATCTAGGGGCAGTCTGTTGATGTGCAGTCGCCACTCGTCCCTGGTCTTCTTTTCTGCTGTCCTGCACTCTACCTGTGGAGAGAACCCAAAGGCGCCACCTATGAAGAAGAGGGGGTGGCTCCCGAAGATCCGACTGGCTGAAGTGACATCCTTCTTATAAATAAATTTCATCCTGACACCCATCCAGCACTCTAAAAGTATCATGGAACCAAAGAGTGGACCTCCTAGAGCTGCTGAGGTAAGGCCCCCGTACAAGTAAGCAAGGACGACCTGAGAGATGGAAATACCTTGCCACAGGCCATTGATGGTACTAAGGATGGGAGTCTCTAGCGCGTGGTCGACAGAGGGGAACATGATGGCCCCGCACATGCAAATGGACGTGATCTTGGCTATGGCCTCATCCCACCAACACCTATTCCCACAATGTTCAACTACCCACTGGCTAAGAGGAAGAAGGTGGATCTGACATGGGCCTATAAGGTATGGATGTCCCTGCTATCTGGTATAAACCCTCCCAAGATAAGCCTAGGGTCAATAGGGGCAACAGTGTGACATACTAAGTCTTCCTCACCCACCTTAGACCTAGGAAAGGAAAAATAGGTCTCTACCTCCTCTAGTAGGATAGTGGCCTCAAAAGATGGAAACATGAATGTATGGGTCTGAGGGTGCCAGATTTCTACCAAGACTGGGATACTGTGCCAATCAAGGGAGAGCTTTGGGTAATTTTGGCCAAGTAACAAGAGTGGGTGTAGGTGCCAGGACTTCAGGATGGATGTCGCTCCTAAGGGCAATGCACGGATCATGGGAGCCATCAACTTTAAAGTGGAATAGCGTCTGGAGCCAGGGAGAAGCTGAGATGGAAAAGAGAAAAGGAGAAAGAGAGGAAGAATGTGTAAGTGAATGAATGGATTGATTTGAATAAAATCATTCTAACATACCTCTCTTAAAGGGCTCGAGCTAAGATGACGATGGAGCATAGTCAGCCGTTGGAGCACTTCACGCTCCTTCCTGGCCGACTTTGGCCCTTCATAAGCAGCCCCCTCCATGGAGCTCCCCTCGAAGGATCTTTTAATGATGATTTGATGAAGAATAGCAAAGGTTTGAGGCCTAGAAAGAGGGGTGTAGTGTGAGTTGTGAATTTGGAGCCCCCTCCTACTTATAGGGCTTGGATAGAAGCCTAAACCCACTAGAAGTGAGGTAGGATAGGCCTAGATCGGGTTGGGGTAGAGCTTGAGTCGGTTTAAAACGTCCATCTTTGGGTTGGGACTCTCCAAGAGAGTCCCGTTCGAACTCTCAGGTCGCGCGTTGGCGCGGTCTGTCGACAGACCGCTCTACCATTTGGACGGTCTCACTTAGACCATTCAGAAGCTTCTACATGATTTGAATGCTGGAGGTGGAATGGCCGAGAACTAACTGTCCCATTTGTCACCCGGTCACATAGGAACTGTCCTATTGTTTGAGCGGCTAATATCTAACCGCTTACTCATATCTATGGATTTTGGTCGAGCAACTTTAAAACGGTATACGGGAAGACCGTGTGATCTGTTGGAACGGTCCCCTTTCGACCGTTTAGATATCTGAAGCCCTATCTTTACCTATTCTCACCTGTATCACTCGAGCTATGGTCGCGTCTCTCTCTCACTCAGTTTGGCGTCTCTCTCTCACTCAGTTTGGCGTCTCTCTCTCACTCAATTTGGCGTCCCTCTCACTCAGTTTGGTGTCTATCCCTCTCACTCGTGGTCGTAGTCATCTCTCACACGTACTCGTAGTCATCCCACTCACACTCGCAATCATCTCACTCATGGTCCTACTCAGCCATCTCTCGCACGTGTTCATCTCACTCGTGTCGTACTCGTAGTCAGTAAGTCAGCGTCAATCATTTGCATTCATTCATACATTCATACATCCACAAAATCAAAAAAAATAAAAAAGGCATATCATATCATATCATGTCCACATGTACAAAAGTCATGTCCCTAGTACAAGAGTTAGGCATGTCCCTCTCCCTGACCCCCGTCACTGTCTCCAACTCCCTCATGCCTCTTTGGTGGAGGCATCGCTGAGGTCACCTCGTCACAACATCGCCGGCGCCGCTCGTCCTCCTCGTTCCTCCGATGACTGGAAGAACTCGTAAAATAACTCCTCACCGAGCCGTGGGTGCCGTGCGTGCTGCCACTCGGCGTCCCGCTGCGCGCTGACCACCAGCTCATCTCCTTATATGCCCGCAGCTCTCCCCTCAACTCGGACGCCTCCACCCGGTAACGCTCCTCCTCCGCTACTCCGGCTCGGAGACACTCTAACTCTGCATGAAGGAGCGCCATCTCGACCGTATCTGTCGGTCGACTCCGCGTCATCTCCTCCCGGAGGCGAGAAACCTCAGCTCGGTAAAGGTCTGCATCTGCCGCCCACGCTCTAAGAAACTCCGTCTCCACTGTCCTGGCACGGGAGCTCTCCATCTCTACATAGAGGCATGAAGCCTCTACTACGTCTGCGCGTAAAGCCGCGACCTCCGCATGGGACCGCTCTGCCTCCTCCCTAGCCGCTGCCCGGCTCTACTCAAGCTCTGCCCTAAGTCGGGTTGGCTCAATCGTCTGCATATGCACATTTTCATGATTAGTCAATAACATTTCATACATTTCATAATCATGAGCATAACAACAGGGAAAGTAGAGTGATTGCGTACCCTCTCGGTGAGCGCCACCTTGGCCGCCTTGGCCCGCGCTACCATCCGTGTGAAGTCGGCATCCCGCTCAGCTAGGTCTGCGGGAGTCTGCGAAGAAGAGGAAGGAGCGTCGGCCCCCTACCGCTGGGCCCCCTCAGTGCGCTGCATCCCAAAATTCCAGGTCAGTCACATGCATAATCATAATCATAAACATTTGCATAATTTAAAGGGTTTAGGGTTTAGAAACTCACCAGTAGGACTAGCGTCTGTCGAGCCTCATCTCGCTCGTGGATCGTGGCGTGAAGGAGCCCCTGCAGCTCCGCGATCCTAACCTCAGGGTCGATCTGCATTTAGAAGTTTAAACATCAGTGCATCATCATATAGAAAGCATAATAGAAAAGAGCATTTAGGGTTTAGAAGTCGTACCGGTCGGCGGGCACCCTGGAACACCTAGTCCCGGTAGTGCCGGGCGTACGCCGTATAGTATGCCGCGTCGCTCTCTGCACGGGCGGTCACCACCTACCCGCGTGCTGTCCAATCTACGATCTGCTCTGCAGCTCGCTCTCTCCAGTCCACCACCGTCGCTGCTCCCAGTGGGTGCTGGCTGACGCGCTCTCCTGACGCTGGAAACTCCACCGCTGGCTGACGCCGGTCGTCCTCATCACCAACCTATTGTGTAGTGGCTCCACTACGTTCATGCAGTGAAGCAACATGTCACGTCTAGAGAAGGCAAGGGCCTCGGCCACCCAGGGTTGGCCTTCATGTCCCTCCTCTATGTAAGGAGTCCACCGTACCTGTCAAGATCGGAAGTCACATCAGCATCATAATCACGTGGAATTGCATTTAATTGAAGGGTCTAAGTATAAAGTCGTACCGAGGTGTATGGTAGAGTGTCCATGTCATCCTGGAGCTCCCGGACCTGTCTCCGGAGACCTCCACTCTCCCGAGGTGCAGTCCACCTCCTGGCAATGGGCAGTCGGTCCGGGTGGGTCTCCTCTCCTCGCCCGAGCCCGCGTAAGTACACGCAGGCCCATACCTGCATTACATTTCATCAAGAGTCAGCATATACCAGTCTTAAGAGTCCTATAGCTAAATGCATAGTAGGAGTCAGAGTCGTACCTGGACTAGAGGGGAGAAGCCCCCAAGCATCGTCCATCGGGATGTCGAGCTCAAGGTGTCGAACAGAAATGCGAGGACAGCAGCTCCACATGCGTAATCACCCACATGGTCGAGGTCCTCAAGAAACGGTAAGAAACGACAGCTGATGATGTCCCCTCGCGTCGTGAACAGCAGTCGACCAAACAGCAACGTCAAGAACCTCCGCAATACTCGGTCTGCCTCCGGTCCCACCTCCGTTGCAACCCGTGATCTGGCTCGCTCCACCAGTCTCTCAAGGTGCTGCTTGGGTAGCTCCCCAGTCGCGATCCCCACCCGCCAAAGCCCCAGGCTATCCTGAAGTGCCGCCCGAGTCAGGGTGGTGGACTGTCGCTCGGGGTGCAGCAAGTCGAGTCCCAGGAGCTCCTGGGCCATCTCCCGGTAGTCAGGGTATGTACTCCCGCTGACCGGTGACCCATGCACACGAAGGCCAGTAAGTCGGGCCACGTCCTCGAGCGTGGGGACCATATGTCCCCATGGAAAGAGAAATGCACGACTCACTAGGTCCCAGTGGTCATGCAGAGCGTAGAGTAGCGGTGTGTCAAATCGGCTGACCTCCACGCTCAGGAACTCTGAGAATCCCTTGACTCTCAGCCTCTCACCCTGGAAGTCGGGTAGCGTAAGGTACACTGCCTGAACCTGCATCCATGAGATCCGGGTCCTACGCTTTCCCTGCATACATTTAGATTAATTGCATTTTAGTTTAGAATTTTGCATTTAATTCAATAATTCACTCTCTGCCCTCTAAGCGATCAACGATGGACCATTGTCTATCCAACGATTGGCTCCCAACCGCTTCAATAAATCCCACGGTTCCACCTGGACCGTCCCTCTATCTGATGATTGCCCTGGAACGGACCATTCTTGGCCGTTCAATAATAACACGGTCCCCATTTGACAGTGTCACTCCCTCTTCAAGTGATTAATCGCCTGGATTTGCACTGTCTGTCGACTGGCCGTGTGGTTGTTAACGGTCTAATTTCAACCGTTCTGTTCCTTGGTGCTTTGTTTTCTAAGCGGACCAGAGTAGCCCGTCCTTCGTTTCAACGGTTTGACCTAAACCGTTATACTTCTATGAGCTTCAGTTTCTAAACCGGACCATGACGGGCCGTCCTATATTTCACAGTCTGATGAAGACCGTTTTGGTTCTCAAAGGTCTATATTCTGAATGGTCCAATATGGACCGCCCTAATTTTGAGCGGCTCTCCTGAGACCGCGCTGTGATGTCGGTTCAGCTTCTTTAAGCGGCCACTCTTTAGCCGTGTGTTCTTTGAACAGTTCTATAGGAACCGTGTGGTTTTGTAGTGCGGTCACTGTTAAATCGCTCCACTACCGTCGTTCCCAATGACGTGAAACCCCCTCCCCGCCGGTGGTAGGGGCCCCCATGGCCTCTCAACCAGCTCCTAAGGGGATCTAGGTCCCTGTCCTACCCTTATGGCTAACATGCATGCTCTAAAAACTGGAAAGAGGGGGTGTTTTAAGGGACCTACCTCGGGGTCACGTGGGGGCTTGGCCGCCGTTGCCATAGTCTCCTCCGGCGCCGGTGGATCCTCCTCGGTGTCCACGGCCCCTCCCTCGATCACCAACGTCATCTCCTCTGTCACGGGCTGAAGGCTGGGTTCCCCTTCCATGGCAGGCGGCGCCTCGGTCGTTTCGTCCACGGTGGCCGCCGGCGGCGGCACTTGGTTCTCTCCCTCTGCCATGTGTCGGGCGAGGCGTCGTAGGGCCTGGTGCTTCAATCGCATGAGAAGTGGGGGGGATGGAGAGGATGAGGGAGATCGAGATTGAGAGAGTGGGAGACGGAAGTGGGGGCACGGTGGCGTTTCCTTCCCTCCCGCCGTCGGTTACGGTGGGGAGGGATGGAGATGAAAGGTTTGTTTTTTAAATGTCGCTGGTATTGCGCGGTCTATCGCCAGACCGCCTAACATTTGGACGGCTCAAATACAACTGTTTTACCACCAACGGTACTTTGCATTGAGCGGCTAGAACCTGGCCATTCATTTTGTGGCACGGTCTACATGTGAGCCGCGTGGCTTCACATTCAGGTTCAAATCGCTCATGATGGAACGGTCTCGGGTGGGCCGTGCTGTGGTTTGAGCGGTCTATTTTTGACCGTTCATGTGCTTGAATGATGTGATTTGACCCCCTTCTTTTTGTTGCATTCTATAACTTGTTGATAAATCTAATTTGATGATATATATTACAAATCCTGCTCATCGTTCTTTTTGCAGCATCACTTTCAAACGCCGTTTTGCCTACACAAGTAAGTCAGGTATGGCTTTCTATCCCTATATCCCTTATTACATTACTATATGGTATTATGCTATATTATCTTGAGATCCGGTTGGTTTCTCGCGTGTTCCAGGATCTGATGTTCCCCTTTAGCAAAAACGATGATGATCCAGGTCTACGTATTTAATCTCCGAATAGGCCGTTAGGTTGGGAAAACTGGGGAGGATGGTTCTATCCCGCACACCATGGTTGCGGATAGTGTCTTGACTCTGTTTCCCCCAGTCTAGCAATACTATTCTCGAGTATTTTCTATTTTGTGACTTTTTTGCATTCGTTTTAATGGTTTCTTTTTATTTTAGCCCAGCATGCATCATACGCATCTTTTGAGCATTCATGACCCGTGATTTGCCTGCCAATGTCCCAGCAGTGATGGATGGCTGTGTGTTTAGTATTTGAGTAAGTGGAACAATTCCATTCAGAGTTGGAAGGATCTTTCTGGTTTGTTCATTTGGTTTGGTTGATTGAGAGGTCTCCGTCTGGAGTTTTAGTCCGTTTCCTTTACTTTTGCTGCTTGCTTTGGTCTCCTCATTGGACCGCGGGATTGTGTCCCCCATGAGGTTGATCGTGTGTTTCCTTTTATTTAGTTAGTTCCTCCAGATCGATGTCGCTTTTAATCTAATCACTCCTTGCGAATAATCCAGAGTTTTCTGGAAGATTCCTATCGCTCGTTGGCAAAATGGGTGTCGTTTTACCTTAACGCCCGCTTTTCAATTCGCTCCGCTTCATTTCCACTTCATCTCCATGTTCCACTTTGCTTTCGCTTCACCTCCGCTCACTCCCCTACAAAGAGGACGTTAACGAGGGGCATCTATTGACACCCGTTTTTTGCCTATAAGTTGGGTCATTTCTCTTACCATCATTTGTTGATGCCTCAAGTTGTCCATTGCTCATTGGGCTATTTCTACATAGCTTATTGGGCCTATTTTATGGGTACCTCCCTCCCTGACTAGGTCTGCTTCAATTCGGGGCTTAATGGGCCTTGATTTTACTTGATTTATCACATTTTATCATGTTTCAAGCATCCAGCCATTGCGCGGTTAATTCTGAACCGTTTGCCTATTTATTGGATATTAAGGTGATTTTTCTGAATTTCCACTAACAAGCTTTTGAACGGTTCGTTTGTAGCCGTCCAATGTAATGGAACAGTATGCATATGACCGCCCTGTGCCCGAGAGTCCCAAGTCGTTGATTAATCAGATAATTATCTAGTTATCTAATTTATTCTGATTTATCACCGATAGGCATTGCGCGGTTGGTTTTTGGCCGTTCAATGTATTGCGCGGTCCATTAAGGACCGTCCAATCCCCGAGAGTCCAATGGCAAGATGGTCGGACAGTTCGATGGATATTTGATAATATTTTTTATTTACTTAATTTCCACCGACAAGTTGGATGGTCTGGTAATGGGCCTCCCAATGGGCTAGGCGGTCTGTCGCACGACCGCGCAATGGTCCGATTGCCGAAAAATTAAGGGTTTTTCTCTCTCTATCCGTGGTTTTATCCCCAACTTGTCCCACCCATTTCTCCGCGGATACTCCATAAAATGGGGTGCCGTTTGAACTAGTTGGGAGATAATTCTATTATCTACGGATTTTATGTTGATATCTCGAGCTGATTTTCATTGGAAACCCTAATTTTGGGGCTGGCTTTTAGGCTCTATAAATAAGACCCTAAGGCCAAGCTTTGAAAGGGGGGGGGGGAGATTTCAAGGTCAAGGAGAAGCTCTGCCAAATTTTTGAGCGACCTACAGTCAGGGAGGAAGGCTTTCTATGTCCACATAAGCCTTCGGTTCAGGGAGTATTTGTGTTTTGGGTCATAGTTTAATTATTATCCTTCGCGTTCTTCATTGCATGCAATCATCGTCTTTGTTCTCTCTCCACATTTTTCTTCATCTACATATCATCATATACCCCTCCCATTGTTTTTGTGACGCCCTTTAGGGGTTTCAAAACTCCCCAGGTATTTCTCATTCCATTTTGCTATGATTATTTTCGTCTGCATGCACATTTACTGCACCTCACAGTTCTAATTTGGGTTTCCTTGCATGTTTTGCACTTTGTTTCGCAGGTCAGTAGCGTCCTAACACGAGGCCCACTCTTTCTGGTTGGCCGGGAAGGGTGGAGGTAGAGATCCCACGTTTTGGGAGTTGGTGGCACAGAGCGGACTTCATCTATCCGTTCGAGGAATAGGGCGGCTTAATCTTGACCGTCCAGTTCTGTCCAGCAGTTAATCCTGAAGCATCCTGTCATCCAGCTACTCTTCGTCCCGTGTTCATCGCAGCGATGTTGGGCGGTCTGTCGAGCGCTCACGCGCCCACTGGGCGGTTCATTCTGAACCGCGTATTGCTACAGTGTTGTTCTAGGCGAGTGTCTCCCCTTTCTTTCCAAGGTACGGTGTACTTGCTTACATTCGGCACCTTGGTTGCGATCACACACACTCCACATCCTTCCCCCTGCTATTTACACGTTGTTTGGTTCTTTACATTAACACAATAAAGAAGGGATTTGGAAGGATAATCAAAAAGGGGAAAGGGAAAAACATGTCAACAATGGTGTGCCGTTGTTGGTGATTGGAGTATCGACCCATCATCATAACACCAAGAGGTTTCATAGACGGGGTTAGGGACGGTGGCATCTGTTGGCAGGAGATATTACGTTCTCTGCACCGGCTTAAAACTCCCTTCAAATCCATTTACTAACATGAATATGAAAGTAAACAAGATGGGAGTAGAAGGGAATAGAAGTAGAAACCTGTGATCGCCACCAAAGCTCCGAACGTGATGAACACACCGTACCTTGGAAAGAAGAGGGAGACACTCGCCTTTTGACCAGCACTAGAAGGATGCACGGCTCCGAATAAGCCGGCCTTGTCTTGCACGGCCGCTCGACAGACCGCCCGTCAGCGCTCGGAGGGGATGCGGGACGAAGTGCAATGGATGAAAAACGGCTCGGAGATGACCACAGGAAGAAGAAGAACGGCTCATAGAATGCCGCACGTCCCTTCGAACGGCCAATATGGAGCCACCCAACACCACCGCGCCTTAAGTTGTAAGAGTTCAAACCTCCACCCTTTCCGGCTGGCCAGAAAGAGTGGGCCTCGTGTTAGAAGGTTGCTGACCTAAAAAACTACACAGTGAACACAAAAGAAAACCCAGATTAGAACTATGGTGTGTAGTAAATGCTAGAAATAGAAGGAAATAACCATAACTGAGATGGAATGGGCATACCTGGGAGTTTTTAAAGCTCTAGGGCCGTCAAAAATATAGGAGGGTGTGTAAATGGTGTATGAGAGAAAGAAAATGTGGAAGAAATATAGAAGAAACGATGCATGGAAGTGAAAGAAAATGATGGGACTATATGAAGTAATGACTCGAAATACGACTACTCCCTGAATCGGAGGCCTATGCGGACGTAGAAGGCCTCCCTCCCTGGTTGTAGGTCGCTCAAAGATTCAGTAGAGCTTCACCGTCAACCAAAAATCTCCCCCCCCTCAAGCTTGGCCTTAGGATCTATTTATAGAGCCTACAAGTCCCAGCTCGTAATTAGGGTTTTCAGTCATTTTCAGGTTGAGATAATGAAATAAAAGTTGTAGATAATTGAATTATCTCTCAACTGGAAGAAACGACATCGAATTTGGTTAAATATTCGTGGAGAAAACGATGGGAGAAGTTGGAATAAAAATCACAAATAGAGAGAGAAAAACCTTTAATCCTTCAGAACTCGGGAGGTTGAATGGTCGCACGATATACCACTCATCAGGTTTAGCGGTCTATCACTAGGCCGTCCATCCCTATCGATGGAAATTTAATAAATAAGAAGTATAAACAAATTATCTATCGAACTGACCGAAAACACCGGCGTTGGACTCTCATGAGATGAACGGCTGATTACGAACCTTTCATCCAGAAGAGCGGCCAAGGGACAACCGCTCATACCTTGTCAGTGGAAAATCATGATAAATGAGATAAATACATAATTATCTGAACAATCAACCGGGCTTAGGACTCTGGGAGAAGAACGGCTAAGATTAGCCCGCCCATCATATTGAACGACTAAATGAAGGCCATATGAAAGCGTGTCGGTGGAAATTCAAAAAATTAACCAAAATATCTCATAAATATTTGGACGGCCCGTAATCGACCGCACAGAGGATGTGCGGCCAGGGGTTGACCGTCCATGTCTCTGGACGCTTGAAATTCATAAAAATGATCAATTATACAAAATCAAGACCCATTAAGCCCTGAATTGAAGCAGACCTAGCTAGGGAGGGAAGCTACCCATAAAATAGGCCCAAAGATGTTGCCTGAAAATAGCCCAATGAGCAATGGACAACTCGAGACATCAACAAATGGTAGTAAGAGAAATGACTCAACTTATCGGTAAAAAATAGGTGTCAACAGCATCGTCCTTAGCAGGGGGTTCATCGGGCGGCAATGGCGTGAGTGGAAAATGGAGGAAACTCGGAGTGGGTACCTTCGGAACTTCATCATTTTGTGCCGGCTCCAATTCTTCATAATCATCAAAATCAAGTGGACGCCGTGGTGGAGGCGTAATAATGGGTGGTGGAGTATAATGTTGGGGTGGAGGATCTCATGGAGGTAAATATGAAGGCGGAGGATTATGTGAATGAGTGGGGCGAATGAGTGGAGGGCGGACGACGTCCACTTGATCATCGATATCTTGCTCACGCATATCATTGATGCCATTATATCTCCTCTCCTTCCAATCTTTTTCCATCTTGGTGATGTTGTTCATGAAAGTATGAAGATGATTGACTTGAGAAGGAGGAGGAGGAACGGGCCGTGGGCTTGTGACCCTCTTGAGTTGTTCCTCCATCGAAGCAATTTTATCAAAAAGAGTTTGTTGGAAGGGTGTAACTTGAACATTGGAGGGTTGGCCTTGAGAGGAAGATCGTGGAGGTGCAGCTTAATATGAAGGCCGTGGTGGAGGGTTAATGGACCGACCCACAAAAGGACCCGGACGGATCGGGTTGCAAGATACATAAGGGCCTTGTGGCCGTGGAGAAGGAGGAATAGATGGAGGTGGGTGATGAACCACCCGAGAAGGAATGTGTGTAGAAGGAGAAGATAGATGATAAGAGGGAGGCAGGTGATGGGCCACCCGAGTGGGATTGGGAGGAGGATGAGAAGGAGATGCACCCTCAACAATAGCCTTAAGGGCTTGGATTTGTTGAGGGGTAAGATGATCTAATGCATGTAGGACTTGGGAGACCTTCTCGTCATGCGGATGAGAGGGTCCTGGGGAAATTGTGGCTCGCAAAGGATTCAAGGGACCATGGGATTGGACATTGCCCATGGGTTGGACAAGACCAGAAGAGTGAGGATGTGGCCCCTTCGATGAGTTGTGGTGAGAATTATGATGAACATGTTGAAGTTGAGGATCATAAGATGTACTAGGTTATGCATCCTTATGATTATAATTAGGATTAAACATGTTTGTTTGATTATCAAAGCGAAAGATTATGCAAATTTAAGCAATAGTTCAATCAAAACAATTTGCAAAGATATCACACAAGTTGGATGCTTACGCTTGATTCTTGTTTGGACCGTGGTGAATTAGATGATTTTGATAAGATTTGATATAGTTCACACAAGGTAGGAACCTAGTTTCAATGTGATTTTCTTCAATGGCAACTAGGTACACTCTCTCACCATGCATAGGTCAACTAAACCAGGGGCTTCAAAGGGTACAACTAGCCCAAGCTTCCGTGAGGGAATCCACGGGTGCGGAGACTTACGAAGGTCTTGGTTTAGAAGATTCCAATCTAAAGAGACGGATGTTGACACCCATTTTTAACCCACAAGTTGCGTCATTTCTCTTATTCATCAATTTTGATGTCTCGAATTACCCATTATTTTGGAGCCTTCCTTGGATGGATTTTGAGCCCATTTCATTGTTCCCTAGCCTTTGGACTTCGGAGATCATAATTTCTTAGAGCCCTGGAACTTATTTTATCAACTTATGGCCTTCTAAGTCGACTTACGGCCCATTTAGGTCGACTTCCATCGAACATTCAGCTACTTTCACTGTACAGTCCTGAACGCGGCCATTTTCATCCTTTTATGGTCTTCTATTCATTAAGTGCCCTTCACCAAAGTTTTTTAATTTTTAAAGATCTACATTTTCTTCTTGTACGCCATTGGCCAGTTCTCTACCGATTTCAAGTTATGTGTATTTTTCTGGCAGGCTTCGCTGTTCACCTGCGTCCCAAAATTTTTACTCTCTGTTCTCGCCCTATTTTCTCACTCTTCTGATCGTCTTTTCATCTTACTCTCTTCATGAAAGTTGTTCCATTTTACGTTATCTATAATTTCTCTTTCTACCACTTTCGCTAGTTCTACGCCATTTTTGAGATATGGTCTAATTTCCAAAGTCACGCAAAGTCTACCCAAAATTTTTCCTTCAACAGCTTAGCGGTCCTGGGAAGACCGCTAGGCCATAAAAAATGGTCTTCACTAGACCGTTTTCCCCCAAACTTTCCCGAAATTGTCCCGTTTCACCCCTGAAGCCTTGCGGTCACCCCCTAGACCGTTTGCCATAGCCTTACGGTCCTTCCTAGACCGTTTTCATCCCTACGCGGTCCTACGATGGACCATTTTTAGAATAGAGAGTCCGGATGTTCCCAAACTCCGATTTCGTCGCCGTTGGGCTCTTTGGACTCCTTGTTAACACCACTTTCAAGGGAGATAAGCCTCCACCTTGATTTCCTTCGACTTGGGACTCTTACCCTTGCTATTATCTAGAGATTTATCAATCGAAATCCCCGAAAGTGATCATTATCTCCTAAACACGAACTAGGGTTTCTTGAACTTCTATAAATAGAACCCTGTTCATAGTTACGAAGGGGGGCTCTTTCTGGACGTGGGACAAAGCCATGCTGCATCTCCAACTTACAACTTCGACCCCATCTTGAAGAGGGAAGTATTAGCTTTCTATTCCACGCTCAAGGGCTTGATTTCATTGTCTCTACTTTTAGTTATCGTCCTCCCAAATCTCAATTTTATCACAGTGTTTTGCACTTTTCTCTATTTTCCATGCACGTTTCCCGCAGTTGTGCTACGTGATTTCTCTATATCTTTGTCTTATTCTATCACAATACACACACCTATCTTTTGCACCCCTCCATAGGGGTTAAAAATCTCCCCCCGGTGCGTTATCTCTCAATTTCTAACCATATTTTATCACTGCAGGATTAATGCTACACTTCATATTCTAATGGGTTTTTCTCTTGTGTTTTGACTTTTTTTTACAGGAGAGCATGAATAAAACGTGAGGCCCTCTTCCTCTAGCCGACTGGAAGGAGAGGAGGTTGAATCTACGACGTTCCCCGCACCCCGTTATCAAACGCGATCAAGTCTTCATCCTTTTCCAAGGTACACGGCGCCATCCCTTCATCTCTTGGCGTTGTTAACCCTTGGTGGCAATCACGGTATGTCTTTCCTATCTATTCATCGCCCCCTTTGATTCATACTTCATGCTTGCTCATGTTCATATAATACACGCATAGTTTGGGGGCGGGGTAGATAGTTTATCAACAACCTAGTTTTTGGCGATCACGGTGGGACACATAGTGCCCATCACGTTTGTTTTCATGCTCTTTTGTAAATTGGGTGTGTGCATGTCCATGTTTAGGTAGTATTTTCTTGATTTTCCCACTGTTTTGGGTATTTTACGATCTCTGCTGGTCCTGCGGACGTTTGGTAGACCACAAGGGTTCAAAAAATGGTCATTTGGCATACCACTTTCTTATTCTGGCACTTCTGCGCGCGTGCTCATAAGGCCCTATTCGTTGATGCATAACTTTGGCCCCCAGGGTCCGATTGCACTGATTTTTGTTCCATTGTCTTGTCCTTTGTATTGTCTTTCCATCCATATATCATTTGCATTATTTGGGTCATGTTTGCATAGTCTAATCTTGTCATCCTTTTTGAGTTTTCTGCATAAAGTCTACAGGCAGGCACAGGGACAGACTCACAAGTATGTTTTGCATTGATGATTTGATTGCCTTCTGGGTTTTGATTGTGCTTGTTTCTGGTCCTGCCTTGTTGTCCTTCATATTATCTTCATCCCCATATATTGTTTGCATCCATATCATCATGTTTGCATAATTAAATCTTGTCTTGATTTTCTAGCTTGAAGCTAGAAATTGCATGCACTCCGATGCACATAGGGCCATACATTCTTCATTCATATAGTTGCATTCCTACCTTGGTAAGTGACCCTCTCGCCTCCATATTCCTTGGAGTCGACTAGGTGATCTTACTCGGGACCTCCGTAAGTCCCCGTGAGCCGTGGATTCCCACACGGATGTCGGGCCGGTTGTACCTTTTCCACCCATAGTTTTGCATTTGCATACGTGTGAGGGAGTAAACCTTAGTCAACCCAAAGTTTGGACCATATTCCCACAAGATTCTTATCTTGAGAGAATTATGTTTAAGTCAAATCATTAAAAGGTCTATTAAAATTTCTAAAATATCTCCCATCATATTAACTTGTTTGACTTGGGTGAAACCCTCTAACGTTACATTGTTTGTGTTGTTTGGGCTTGTCCAGGCCCATTAGTGGTGTTTATCTTGCATTTCCATCATCATCCACATGTTTTGTTGTTGATAGGTCCACTTAGGTCTGTCCATTTGGTGTGTCCATTGTCTAGTCCATTGTCCAGTCCATCTTTCCTTGGTCTTTGCATTAGTGGGCCAGTCCCCTCTTGTCCTCAAGCCCATTAAGCCCTTGCTTCCCCACTTATATTCTCCTTGATATCCTTATATAAAGTCTCCATTTGCCTTCATGGAGCATCATTCCAACCCCTTGTATCATCCTTCTCCCCAATTTTCTTCCTATTCCCACATGGAATCCTCTTCCAACATGGGCCCATCTTCCTGTGGTCCCTCCGACCCATCTGAAGAATAGGCTAATCTCATGGCCCATCTATCATGCCTTGTTCGCCAAATGGACCCGGCCCAGGCCCAAAGGCTCATTACAGATCATCTCCATAGGCCCTCTTCTCTTAATGGGCCTTATTCCCATCTTAATTGGCCTCCTCTTTTCAATCTACCATATTCTTCTGATGGGCCTTATTCTCCCAATGGATTTCATTCTTTTAACGGGCCTCCTCCTTCTACCCATGTTGCTGCTGGCTCAATGGATCCTTATGCCAACGTCTCTTCTAGGCCCGCATATCCCTCTATTCCTGGATTGGGCCCTTCTTCTTCTCAGCCCGGATCTTCTTATCTGGCCCATTGTTATCGTGGTTCTTATTTACAATATCTTGATCAAGTTGACTTGCATTCCGCTCGATCCCTCCCTACTCAAGAGATGATCGCTCAAACCCAACGCCAGCTTGATGAACTCCAACGCCGAATTGATCCCAAAACCTCCCTGAGTGTCCCGCTCGCATTTCAAGGTATCCGGCTTCCGCCATTTTCCCAAATCCCCGCATATTGCTGTTATGGTGGAGTCGTTGACCCTTATGTGGACATAAAGGAGTTCGTTTATGAGTCAGCCCAGTTTCGACATGACCAACGCTTGATGGCTTATCTATTTGGTCTGTCATTGGAAGGCCCGGCTAGGGATTGGTTCTTTTCTCTTCTGCAAGAGAAGATTGTGAATTTTCAAGCCGTTCAAGAAAATTTTCTTCAGCATTTTTAGGACCACGTTGGGCCTAAGCATTCTATGGTAGATCTGGCCCATGAGAAGATGAAGCCCGACGAGAAATTCTCCACTTTTACCGACCGCTGGCGTCGCCTTGCCGCGCAAGTCCCGGGGCACATTCCGGAGCCGAAGCAAATCAAGATGCTGATTTCTAACGCAACGCCTGAGTATCGATTCATCTTAGCCCTCAACAACATCACCTCATGACAACAAATTTATAGCCAAGCCCGCTTTATCCTCCAACAACTCCAAGATTCCTTTGACCTCGAGTCTTCTCCGCCTTCTACATCTCCACACACCCCACCATATACATCTACCTCCACATATCAACCTTCACCCTCGACAAGCCAACTCTACACTCCCGTGAGTCACCCTTCTGCCACATATCCTTCCACGAGTCAACCTTCCGCTTCTACATACCCGTACCCTCCCGCGTGTCAACCTTCTATGAGTCAACCTTCTGCTTTCGCACACCCACACCCGTCTCCACTGCCGGTCAAGAAAACACCCCACCCCGAGACGATGGATGCCGTCTACTACATTCCCGCTCCTACGCCATTCCCTAGTCCTTCCAGTTACCACGCATCATTGCCCACGCAACCTCCAAGACCGTCTCCACCACCTCATACCCCTCGGCATCCACCTTGCCCAAAGCTGGTTCCTCACCCTCCGTTATCGGGGTGTTTTTCAGACATTTTCGGGGTTTTGATGGCCACTCATACGTTGCCGCTCCCTCCAGTTGTGCCTTGCCGACCCACGGTCAAGAATATGCTTCAGTTCTGTGATTATCATCGCTAGTAGGGGCATTTGGTTGAGGATTACCCAGAGTTCTGGGATTATATCTATGGCTTGGAAGCCAAGAAGAGGATTGATTGGGCCGCTATTCATGAGGTCATTCTACATCTCCATAGCAAGCAGCAGCAACAAGAAACGTCGCCTAAGCAGCCATCTCCATTTCAAGGCCAGGGGCACCCCTATGATCCCTCGTCTACTGTTGCACCCGCTCCTTTGTCTACCCCGTTACCTTTGCCATCTCCTACCCCATCTCCGCAATCTCCACAAACCCAAGCCTCTGCTCAGGCCAGTGCCTCCCCTTCGTCTCTCGCCCTCACTACTACTATCCCCAACGCCGCTCGACGTGTTGTGTCAATAGGTCGACGTTGGGCCCCAAGGCTTTCCACTTCACCCTCTCCACCGTCTCCACCACCAACATTACCCCCGTTGCCCGCATCAGCACCTCCATCTCCATTAACATCATTACCCGCAACACCACCTCCACCATCTCCATTGCTTAAACCATCGCCACCACCTTCACCGCCTCCTCTCTCAAAGACCCCTATTCCATCACCTTCATCTTCGCCTGAGGCCTCTACACCTCCTAAGCCTTTACCTCCGCTATCCGAGCCTTATACCTCCGCCACTTCTCCATCCACTTCCACCCCACGGAGCGGGTGTGTACTACCTATGGTGCCACTCGGTCTGGTCCCCAAGGTGATAATGAGTCGAGTCAGGACAATTTGGTGTCCGTTATACACTTCAAGATTCAAGATTTCATCTGCCGGATGCCAATCCGTGTCCTAATCTCTAGCTACTTTGGGGCCAATGAGCCTATGTTTCAAGGAGCAGTTGCTAAGAGGAGCTCCCTTGCATTAGTGCCAGTTTCTTCTCGAGTGAGACCGATAGAAATTTCTTTGCTCGCCAGAGGTCTTATTATCGATGCCCTTATTACCCCTCGCTCCATTGCTGTTCAGTTCACTGGCCAAGAAGGGCTCTCTTCCCGAGTTGTGCTAACTCATACGGCCGCCAAGAGCTTGCTAGATTTCATATTCAAGGGGCGATTGGCCATATCTCTGCATTCCCCAAGGACATTTTGCACCTATTATGCAATGTCCCTCGGTTCATCAGTATGCCGGCCACGTCAACGCCGTGTATTACTCTCCCTCAGTTTCATCCTTCTCTACTATCAAGGGAGTTATCCTTCAAGACTAATTTCCGAGTGGAGTTGTCGAATCTCATGCTGCTAGTGCCAAATGACAAAACTCCACTATTTTCTGATGCTCATATATTCAAGGAGTTCACTGTTCGAGAATGTCCGCCTATTGTTAGCACCGGGTGTCTAGGGGCAACCGCCCCGATGAAGCTGCATATTCATAATCAGGCCAGGCCATCTGCCAGATGGGCCTGTTATTTGAGAAGATATTGCAAATCAAGAAGCCTAAAGGTCCGGGTCCGCCCCAGGCAGGCCCGTGTTCAAGAGATTTCTGCTAAGAAGAGGCGGGGGCGCAAGTTTAAGGCCGTCAGTTGTGCACTCAGGGGTCCACTTCTCCTTCTTCTCCTTTTCACTCATCATTTCTTCTGCTCAGTTCCCACCCCTGGGTGGTGTATCTTCCCTCTTCGAACTATGTCTCTACGATTCTCTCCTCTCTTCTCGGGTCCACGAACCCTCATTCCTCCTCTTCCCATCCAGAGTCTCCGGATTTTCCCTCCTCTCACAAATCTAGGCCTCAGCCTATGCCCTCTCATCATCCCGATCCTGGGACATCTTCTGATTCTTCTCCTCTTGTATTTTTGGGTCCTAATTTTCCTTCCCCGACCCTGTCGGGTGATTCTCGTTCTCCTTCCCCGACCTTGTCGGGTGTCTATAATTCTCTTTCCCTGACTCTGTCGTGTGGTCCTCATTCTTCTTCTCCAACCCTGTCGGATGTCCACAACTCTTCTTCTCCGACCACGTCGGACGATTACTCTTCTTTTTCCTCATCTTCACAGCAATCCTTTCATTATCTTTCCATTCTCTCCTCTTCATCATTTTAGAGTCATTACCCTTTTTCATGTTGTTTTCGAGACTTTAGTCCGCCTTGATCTCAGTTAATCTACGTTTCTTCTGTATCTATTCCTTATTATCCGGGTCTTTGCATACTAACGAGGGAGTTCTAGCCCTCATCTCTCTTCCTTTTTATTCTTCTTCGTCCAGTTTGGTGTCCGCCGCTCCTCCGTGCTGAAGAATCTCGATCCTTATTATCCTTTCCTTTTCCTATCAAGCAAGACATACAAAAGCTTGTGCTACGTGAAGCTCGCTGATAAAGATTACTTCAGGATGTTACTTTCACATTATGGATTTGTAAGGTATCTTTGTTTTATGCAAGAATATGCTTTCGTTTTCATTATTTCTATTATTCATGCGCACTGTTAAGATAATGTTGTCTCCTCGCACGGTTGAGTGGCATTAGAAAGTTTGCTTAGTCAAGATGAGTTCGCTTATGCAGCATCCTTAGGCTGGTAATAGCTCCGCGCTGGGAGTCCAGTTTCTTTCCCCGATCGTTGAGGGTAACCTTTGAGTATGAGTTTTTCACACACTACACGGCAAGCCATGGCCGATCTCTCTAGAGTAATACCGTTGCTGCTTTGGCCATACCATGGGTATGCACGAAGTCCTTTTCTTTTTCATGCTCAGCCAAGTGCAGGGGAAAGAGATTGATGAATGAAATAACCAACCTCGGCATTCCCCAATACGGGAGAGTTCTCAAATAGGGACAGTCTTAACCCTCACAAGTGAGCTTTCATGCTACATCTGGCCAACAAGGGCTATAAATGAGAAAATGAATCAAATGTAAAATTATGAATCAAATGCATGGCAAGAGTGTCAGTATAGTTCCCCGCGGGATGTCATGAGCCCGGTCGCATGCGTGCCTGATAAATATGGGCCTCAAAATCAAAGTCACAAAGCCCCGGCGCAACAGACTGTATCTTTGAGGGGTAGTGCCATGGAAGGAATTCAAGTCTTGATATCTCCCATCCTCCATAAAGTTTGTCTCCAATTTTCTTCCATTTCTCCCTCTTAAACTGGGTTGAATCCTGGGTATGGCCTTACTAGGGGCACCATTCTTTAGAGGTGGTTGGTTGTGGTGGGCCACCCTCACATGCACGTTCTACTTAAGGGAAGCCTTTAATGAGAGGGGTAGGAACGACGATCCCTATCCAGTAGTTTTAGCCCGTCTTTGGGTGCTGCAGGTTGTTATGTCAAAAATTCAAAAAAAAATCAATCAAATATTGTCAAAATCCAAAAAAATCAAATATTGTTGTGGAAGCCGTGGAGGGATCCACTTAAAAGGAGAAAGAAGAAAGGGAGCGACAGGCTACAAACTCACAGTAACTAAAAAGCTAATAAGGGACATGAAACGTGCCAATAGAGAAGAGAGCATACGTAGGATGCTAAAGGGATGTGATCGCCAGAGGGGTTACCTCAATGAAAAGAAATGATCGCGTGTACCTGGTACAAGGCACGGAAACTGTGAATCATCGAGTGCGGGAAATGGCGGGTTGCTTCTTCCTCCCCCTTCGGCCGGCCGATGGAGTGGGCTTTCTTCAATTACCCTTGCAAAATAACAACAAACAAGTAACGGGTGGATCAGAAAGACGAAGGTGCAGTATTCAACTCTAACGATGCAAGTAATGAAATGATGGCAGGACACACACCTGGTTGGTGTTGTCTTTTAAAACCCCTCTCGGACACGAGTAGGAGGAAAATGCTTATGATGAATGGCGATTATGCCAACGTAAGAACGGGGAAAAACTCCATCATAAAAAAGGGGGGGTGGAAGATACGATATGATGAATGCAAGATAACTAGGGAAGAAGAGAGGAGAATGGCTTATTGGATGGTCGATGGCGAGGCCCGGCGGAGCTTCGGAAGCACAAGGACGACGTGGGAGTACGACGGGCGAAGACGGCCTTTCTCCTACGAGCGCAGGCACCCAGGAATCCGGCAGAACTTCCCCCCTGGTACAAGGCACGGAAACTGTGAATCATCGAGTGCGGGAAATGGCGGGTTGCTTCTTCCTCCCCCTTCGGCCGGCCGACGGAGAGGGCTTTCTTCAATTACCCTTGCAAAACAACAACAAACAAGTAACGAGTGGATCAGAAAGATGAAGTTGCAGTATTCAATTCTAACGATGCAAGCAATGAAATGATGGCAGGACACACACCTGGTTGGTGTTGTCTTTTAAAACCCCTCTCGGACACGAGTAGGAGGAAAATGCTTATGATGAATGGCGATTATGCCAACGTAAGAACGGGGAAAAACTCCATCATAAAAAAGGGGGGGTGGAAGATACGATATGTTGAATGCAAGATAACTAAGGAAGAAGAGAGGAGAATGGCTTATTGGATGGTCGATGGTGAGGCCCGGTGGAGCTTCGACAGCACAAGGACGACGCGGGAGTACGACGGGCGAAGACGGCCTTTCTCCTGCGAGCGCGGGCACCCAGGAATCTGACAGAACTTCCCCCCTACAAAACACCCGCGGGTTAGAAATAGAATTCGACAGCCTATCGGCTCTCTTTTTTCCGACCGTTGGACTAAGGGGGGTAGGCCTCTATTTATAGAGCTCTGGAGGATGGAGGCGTCCAGGGGCCTGGACGCCTCCATCACTTGGATCTTTTTTTAAACGACAATCCAACCGGCTGACGGATAGTCAGTGGCCAGGGGCACCCGTGACCTGGATGATGGAGGCATCCAGGGGCATGGACGCCTCCATTATATTGGATTCCTCTCAAACTACAAGCCAGCCAACGGATAGTCGGGGATCAGGGGTGCCCGTGAGGTGAATGATGGAGGCGTCCAGGGGCCTGGACGCCTCCATAATTTGGATTCTTTTCAAACGACAGGTCGAGCAACGGTCGGGTAGTGGTCAGGGACGCCCGTGAGCTGAATGATGGAGGCGTCCAGGGGCATGGACGCCTCCATGATTTGGATTCTTTTCAAACGACAGACTGAGCAATGGTCAGTCGATGGCCGGGGGTCGCCCGTGAGCAGGTTGATGGAGGTGTCCAGGGGTCTGGACGCCTCCATAATTTGGATTTTATTCAAACGACAGGCTAAACAACGGTCATTCGATGGCCGGGGGTCGCCCGTGAGCAGGTTGATGGAGGCGTCCAGGGGCCTGGACGCGTCCATAATTTGGATTCTTTTCAAACGACAGGCCGAGCAACGGTCAGGCAGTGGTCAGGGATGCCCGTGAGCAGGTTGATGGAGGCATCCAGGGGCCTGGACACCTCCATGAAATTATGTATATTTTTTTGTCCAATCTCATGTATATATTTTTTGTCATTATTTTGTATTGATGGAGGCGTCCAGGAGCCTGGACGCCTCCATGATGACCCCCGAATTCCCCGAAAAGGGCGTCGACAGTCGTCCGTTAGGCATTTTCCTGGTCCCGGCAACTTCTGATGCATGCGATTGATGTTGATGCCGTTCGAATGCCGCATGATTTCCGTAACGAGGCGGTTCTGGATGCCAAAGGAGCGTTACGCTACTCGCCCAGAAGACGAGAGAAGACTCAAAGATAGGAAACACTCAAGTGATTCAAAATGCGAAAGCCGAGAATCAAAGCTTCCCCAAAAATTCCCCGAGAATCAAAGCTTCCCCAAAAATTCCTCGGATGCCAAAGGAGCGTTACGCTACTCACCCGAGAATCAAAGCTTCCCAAAAAATTCAAGCTTCATCCCCTGTCAGTTGGTAAACTTTTGGCACTGGTCTCGTCAAGATCCGAGCTCCGTGGAGCCCGTGGCAGCACCCTCTCCGACTGTCTGTCCAGCGAACCTGAAGCAAGGCAGAACCGGTGGAGCTCGGAAGATAACGTTTTCATTGCATAATCCCCACCCCGCTTGGCCGGCTGAAGGCTCCTCCCTGCGTGGAGGTAGTTTTGGATGTAATAAGTCTAATACCTACCCCAAGATCACCCCTCCTGTGCGAGGCGTAGTGTTGTACATCATTACATTTTCAGGTCAAGCTACATCGTCGCGGCGATCGGTTGTATACCCTCGCCTCCCGGCGCGCCCTCGTCTCCGAGCGGGATCGGTGTCTTCACACCGATCAGGTGAGCGTCTGATATCTCCTTAGTTGCCTTCATTCTGCAAGTTTAGTATTGCTTTGATTGCCCGTCGGCGGTGAGAAGAGGGCCCATACTTATATGCTAGTTTGTTAGTGTCCACCGCGGACCGTGAGAGAGTGCCACCCACACCCCGCCCAGCGGGCCAGCCACCCACGAATTTGGGGAATCCTAGGCACTTTGGGGTCAGCCTAAGCAAACTAAGTCCTTTAGAGTCATTGGGTCCCGCCTCGGACCCTTGCCATCATCCCCCGGCCCCGCCGGGTGATCGCGTGTGCCGTGTGAGTAAGACGCTATTGTGAGAATCATTGGAGAGCTTGTATGCTTGTGGATCTTGGTCCTAGGTTGTCCATTACATATTTAGTCATCCTAGGGCTATTTTACATCAAGTGGTATCAGAGCAAGTCATTGACTTGTCTCTATCAAGTCAAGTCCTAGGGCATGTCTATGCATTTAGAGTCATCAAGTGCATCACTCCTGCTCCCTAGTATGGCCACCTCATATCGACCTTACCAATCGGCCCACTCCATAAGTCCAAGCCACCAAGAGATGCCTACCACTAACACCCATAACTTCCCTGGCCATGTCAGTTACCTCATAAAAACCTTGACCCATGCCAATGGCAAGCTTGATAGCCTATCTAGACGACTTGACAAACTAGAAGAAAATTGGCCCGCCCCAAGGAAGAATGATAGCAGACCTCCTCCCTCACCTCTCACCTTTGATGGGACTCATCCTAATGAGTATTTGGAATGGGAGGCTTCCATGGACCATTACTTCACTTGGCATTCCATGACCGATAACGAGAAAGTCCAATTTGCCAAATCACAACTTACCAAACGGGCTCAAACCTATTGGGTACAAATTGTCAGGCTAAGGATAATTAGAAGGGAAGATCCCATCACCACTTGGGTAAACATGAAGGAGCAACTTAGGGCTAGTTATGTGTCCCCTTCCCATTCCGAACACCAAAGTCCAAAGAGCATTTCAACTCCTTCATTTCCCCTTGGCCAACCCAAGACCCTAATCACACATTCCCCACATTTTCCACCTCTCCTACCCCAACCACCACATCTACACCCTACCTCCAAGTACTCACCACAACCATATGTCCCCATACTCAATTAGACTCCATGTCCACCCCTCCACCTAGGCCCATAATGGCCACCAACCCCAAACCAAAATCCCCTCACCAAAATCGCACCCCACAAGCCCCCTTGGCCACCACCGCAACCTCACCATCGTCCCCAAAAAGGGACACATCTCCCAAAACCAATCATCCCAAATCTCCTCACCCAACCCACCTTCCACTTCCCACCCCAATCCTACCCCAATTTAGGCCTCCACTACTTCCACTCCCAATTCCAACCCACATCCGACCTTGCTCACCTCCTCGGGTGCACCATGCTTCGACTAACACCAACCCACCCACCATAGACCTTCCTACCCCATTGTCCTTAGGAGTTGCAACCCACACACCTACCCAAGAGGAGAAGGATACCAATTCGGATCCACCTCCCAAAATCAAGGAAATCCAAGGGCCACACAACTCACCCACCACTCCTAGCCTAGTTCCTCAAGAGCTATACACCCTTCCCCATGACACCATCACCATAGATAAGTCTGTACTCCAATGGCTCAAGCGAGGCCTCACCATTCCTAGTTCACAACCAAGCCACATACCCATGGGACATCAATCCCAAATCATTCCCACTCAGCCTCATGTCACTTATCAAACCTCCTATTGTGTAGAAGATTTGGGAGACTTAGTGGCCTACCTACATTGGCAAGTCCACTTGACCGATATGCTAGCCATGAGGCCATCGGAGTCGAGCACCATTAGCCTAGCTTACCCCACCGTTGGCTCCATCACTTCCATCTACACCAATGGCCAATTTACAAGTGAGATCATACTCCTTCTTCCCATGGAGGAGGAACCCATCCTAGTCTACTCTCCAACAATTGAGATCCCAAGTGCTTTGATTGGCCAACCCCTTAGCAACCTTGGCCCAAACATTTTGGAGGAGGATGACTCACCATTTGAGGACCTTGAGGACATGGAATACCCCTACCTAGGTAACCCTTACCATGATCCCTTTAATCCCTTCCTAAGGGAGCCTAGATCTTCATGTAACCCACTCCCCCTATTCACCACCCACCTCACCCTACCCGAATCGCCCATGTCAACCCAAACTCCTCCCTTCCTAGAATCGGGTTACACCATGAGAGCCTTGACTTTAGGCAACAAACACCTTGGGATTGATGAAGTACCCCACCCCATAACCACCTTCGTAGATCCCTTCGACCCATTCACATGGACGCTCAAAAGTCATCCCACATCTATGCACATGGAGGTCACCTTTGGGATAAACATGCATGTGTCTAGGCCTACCACATCATTTGACATGATTCATAAGTCGGGTACATTCATTCACATCACCCACATGTCAAGTAGGCAGCATAAGAGGACCATATTCGGATGTATTGGCCCACCTTCATTCATCATGAGTCTTAAGCATGAGAGGAGCATACATGGATGTTCGGGTCCCTCGACATTTGTCACACCCATGCATAAAAGGTTCATCTATGGATGTCCCGGCCCTCCTAAAACTGTCACAGTCTTCATAGCATCAAAGTGTGATCGGTCTACATTTGGCTGCCCAGGTCCACCTTGGCATACCATGCGTTTCACACCAACATCGCATCATCGTGCATGGCATACGCATTCTCGCAAGCATATAGGAAAGATCAATGAGGCTTACAAAAGGCGGGCAGATGCTCATCGGCGTCACTGCGAGTTCCAAGTGGGAGACTCGGTGATGGTGAGGACGGAGCGGCTCCTTCCGGGACCTGCCTCCAAGTTAAGGGCACGGGGTTCGGGACCCTTTCAAATTCTGAGACGACTTGGCAGTAATGCTAATGAGCTAGACCTACCTGAGGGTTTTGGGGTACACCCTACTTTCAATGTGGCGGATCTGGTACCCTACAAGGGCCCCGCGGTGGAACCCAGTGAGGATCTTGAGCTTTTACCCCACCTTGAGAGGGACACTTCTGGAGGGACTCCACCTTCTAGCTTGAGAGACCGACGAGAGCAGATAGAGGCAATACTGGATGAGCAGAGTATCATTACTAGGCACAAGGTGTATCAGTGCTACCTGGTTAGGTGGAAGAACCGTCCCCCGATAGAGGACACGTGGGTGAGTCGGGAGGATCTGCCGCACTTGGACCCCGACATACTGGAGCATTACGACAGCCAGGCGGACCCATACTCGACGGGGTCGAGTTCTCCCCACCCCGGGGGATTTGATGAGGGCATCTCACGACACTCCCTCTAGCTCGGGTCGCCTGCACACTCTTGGTGGACTGACTGTGATCCACACTTGTTATCTTCATTTCCTTAGTTTCATTTTATGTATTTTCCTTTTATTGAGTCCTATCATTGTATTTCTCTTTATTAAGTCATGTGGTTCTAGTCCATTTCCCTTGGTATGCCTAATTGGGCCTTATTACCTTAGTTATGGGCCCATTAGGTTGAGTCTAGGATATGCCCGGTCTTTTGTCTAATTGTCAAGGGTACTATGGTCATGTAAAGAGTGGATGCCTATAAATAGGCCTCCCCTCTCTCTCATTGAAACAACTTTGATGAATATTGAAAGGCATTTGCCATCTCCATCTCAATATCTCCCTCTCTCTCTCTCTCTCTCTCTCTCTCTCTCTCTCTCTCTCTCTCTCTCTCTCTCACTATCACTCTCTCTAAGTGGGTTGTGCCCCCTTTCTCTCTCCTCCCCACCCCAAATTCGAAATTCATTCTCTCTCCTCCCCATTCACCCCTCATTAAGGCCCCTTCCCCTTCCCCATGCATTCATTCAATTCCCCCTCCAACTCCTAGGTGGAAACCCCTTCTCCTAGGCACCTTTCCACTCTCCCAAGCAACCCTCCCTCTTCCCAAGGCTGAATTAACCCCTCCCAAAGCCCAAATTCAAATTTCTCTCTCCCTAGGGCTGTGCCCTTCCATCTCCCCACCTCCTAAACCACCCTAGGTCGAAATCCATCTCCCCCCAACAGCCAAGTTCGTCCCCCATCCTCCTCTCACACTCACCCTCTCTCTAGTGCACCTCCACCCCCCCATCTCCACCCCTAGCTGCTCCAGCCCCCCTCTCCATCTACCCCTGCCACTCCAGACCCTCCAGAAGCCCTAGCCACGTCCTTCCCATATCCACAAACCATCAGCCATCCCCCCAATCTGTGCTAACTCCCTTTGCCCCTCCCCTTGTTCTTGCAAGTTGCAGCTTCAAGTAGCAGGTCGCAGGCAGCAGAGTGAGGCCCTGAAGTCATGTCATCCCCGGCCGGTCCCTGCTCCTCCTGGTGTCAAGGCCTACATCTCTGGAAAGGTTGTCCAGAGAGCTTCCAAGGCGAGGTGGTTTCGTCGGCATCCGAGCTCCGAGCAGTCCACAGCGGCCGATCTCCCTCGACTGCGCAGAAGAACCCAAGCAGAGAACCAGAGCGAGAGTGGAAGCTCGGCCACGATGAACCCTTTGGGATTCAGATCAAGATTTCTTCAGAAAATTCCTTCCCTCTCAAGTCCTCTTTCATCTTCAAGAAGCAGAGTTGCATTTGGACATCGACATCGAAAGTTACGAATTTTCTACTCCAAGTGTGTCAGGTCAGTTTACAGGAGCCAGAACTGACATCCCTCCACTCATCTGATCATCCCGGTCTTCTCCGACATCTGCCGACCCCGCCGTTGGAACCGACAGAAAGAAGACTTGACCACGGTTCCAACGGTTCAGGTCTTGTACCCATCAGAGCTTTGTGGAGATTATGGCACCCTCTGCAACCAGCCCCATTGTTCTGCACCAGACAGAGGCAGAATCAACCAGTCCGGTTGCAGACTCTGCCACGGCCAGCTGGTGAAGGCTCTGAGCGCCATTTTTGGAGGAGAGAAACTACATCTAGTTAGCTGCCACCTCAAAGAAGAAGGGACTCAATCGGCCACCAGAACCCCCTGTTCCAATTTTCTTCGTCGGAGAGGGCAGACTGCCCCCTGTGATCCCAGGTTAGACCAGTCCACACTCCTCCGGTCACCCCTCTCTCCACCGACATCAGATTGCATCCCCGTCAACTCCGGCTCGAAGCTACCCCGATCACGATCGCGTCACCACCAGTTTCATTCCAATCGGAGTCCGGGAGAGCCCACAGTGACTTCTGCAACCTACTGCTTCAGTCCGGTACCAGCCAGAGACCAGACGCTGGTGCCCTGTTCCAGTCGCCGGTGCGGTCAGCCCCGAGAATCAAAGCTTCCCCAAAAATTCAAGCTTCATCCCCTGTCAGTTGGTAAATTTTTGGCGCTGGTCTCGTCAAGATCCGAGCTCCTTGGAGCCCGTGGCAGCACCGTCTCCGACTGTCTGTCCAGCAAACCTGAAGCAAGGCAGAACCGGTGGAGCTCGGAAGATAACGTTTTTATTGCGTAATCCCCACCCCGCTTGGCCGGCTGAAGGCTCCTCCCTGCGTGGAGGTAGTTTTGGATGTACTAAGTCTAATCCCTACCCCAAGATCACCCCTCCTGTGCGAGGCGTAGTGTTGTACATCATTACATTTTCAGGTCAAGCTACATCGCCGCGGCGATCGGTTGTATACCCTCGCCTCCCGGCGCGCCCTCGTCTCCGAGCGAGATCGGTGTCTTCACACCGATCAGGTGAGCGTCTGATATCTCCTTAGTTGCCTTCATTCTGCAAGTTTAGTATTGCTTTGATTGCCCGTCGGCGGTGAGAAGAGGGCCCGTACTTATATGCTAGTTTGTTAGTGTCCACCGCGGACCGTGAGAGAGTGCCACCCACACCCCGCCCAACGGGCCAGCCACCCACGAATTTGGGGAATCCTAGGCCCTTTGGGGTCAGCCTAAGCAAACTAAGTCCTTTAGAGTCATTGGGTCCCACCTCGGATCCTTGCCATCATCCCCCGGCCCCGCCGGGTGATCGCGTGTGCCATGTGAGTAAGACGCTATTGTGAGAATCATTGGAGAGCTTGTATGCTTGTGGATCTTGGTCCTAGGTTGTCCATTACATATTTAGTCATCCTAGGGCTATTTTACATCAGGTGTGATGAGACACGCTTTTGACATGACTGTTTGGAATCTTTTCTGTAGTTTCAATGAGGCGACCTTGAAGAAGGTCTTTCAAATTTGACGATTGTTTGGACAGAAATCAAATAAGGGAGGGTGAGATGTGCGCTCAGGCACGAAAATAAAGGAGACCAACTTCTCGGTGTGGAAGTACCTGGGTCATGAACCTGCAAGTTTCACCTTTGGGGAATGGTTACCAGCCAATGTGGAAGTGCTGCGGCCAAGGTGGGTCAAACAAGGTAAAAAGTAACGGAATATCTGAGGGTCTGTCCAAACAAGGGTCTCGTTTGGAAGGGCAGCGTAGGGCCATTTCAAGGAAACTCAGTATTTCATTCAAAATGGAATATCTCATATTTGTAAGAATTGAAGCACAACGGCTTTCGCAATCGAATCACTTGAATGATCTTCCGCAATAGACTCAAAGTCCTATATGAATGCATGCTGGGTTTAAAGAAAAATTTAAAACAAACTAGAATAGAAAATAGCCAAGGATAATATTGTCAACTCTTTAAGAAAGGGTCAGGATACCGATCTAGTGAGCTGATACTGAGCTGGGGCCCGTTTATCCACGCACCGACTCACTGAATGGAACCGTCGTTCCCACGCTATCACCAGTTAACGGCCTATCCGTACAACCCAAATTCTTCTGGAATCGTCACTGTTTTTGTTGAAGGGGAACTCAAATCCCAGATTCGTTCGGGTCGCAAGGTCCTTGACATGTTCTAATAGCGTAAATATCACATAGTATGATGCATGACACGGGGGACCAAACACTGGAGGATGGTATACAAGATAGGGCAAAAAACATCCGTTGGTAAAACCTGTACAGACCATCATAGATTAAATACATCAGAAAGCAGCAGAAATATAACAAAATCGTGCCACAGTACAAGGATAAAACACTGACGACCTGACCACTCATGTGACACGTCCCGTCCCGTAGCGCCTCTCCTTTCCTATAAGTACCTCCCTTAGGCTAGTTTATTCAAACGCACCAAGGTGAGTTTTGAAAGCTCAGGAGAGGTAGGAGAGGAGAATCTAGAGATTTCAGGATGGAAGGAGAGTCTTCCCGCGTTACGAAGAGGAGCAGACCTGACAGTGAGATTAGGCGACTCTCCGACCTCGAGGGTCATCTCAGCGGGATGATCATGTCGCATATGGTAAGCTGATTCATTTCAAACTCTCTGCGTGAACCCTTCTTCTTACTTCTCTTCCTTTCCCTTCTTTTCCTCTTCTAGCCATATCCACTCTTCCCAAGCCCGAGGAAGTTTTCTAAACTGCCATGGCTTTCCAAGTTAACTTCCAACATCTCCATCGGCATGAGGGCCATACTCTCGAAGTGGCATCTTCAGGGACTCCTTGTTCATGCCAAGCACTACGATAGAATCCGCATGGACTGGGAGGCTATGGGCGCACTAGTGGAGATCTGGCATCCCCAGACCCACACTTTTATTTTTCCGACCTTCGAGGCGACCATCCTCCTCGAGGAGGTGGAACTTCTGCTCGGATTGAAGAAATTCAAGAGTGACGGGAAGGTGAAGGCTATGCGGATGCTAACACGGGGGACTTTCGAAAGCGTCCTTGGAAGCTTCATGCCGCCCGACGCAGCCAGAAAGGTCCATACTCAAAATGGGATTGATCTGCAAAAGCTCGCGGAATGGGTCATGGACGCCCTGAGAGGGTCACCAGGTGACGACTACTTAGAAGGAATCATGAAAGGGTTCACTATTTGTCTGGCGGGTGCTCTCTTGTTCCCTCATACCGACAACATAGTGGAGGAGGACCAACTAAGTGCCATTCGTGGGATCTGGAGTGGAAAGAGTGTGGGACCCGCCATCCTTGCCTATCTTTACAGTGGCCTTACTGCCTCGAGCATGGGTAAGCCTCCTTTCGATTGCGCACTTGTCTTGAATTGCTGGCTTGATTTACACTTCAAATTCGACCACTGCGAGGGGATGCCAACTGCTTCGAAGCTCTTCCAACAAAGCCCTCTTCATCACATAGCCGACGTGTTAGGCTTCGGTGGCACTGTAGCGAACCGTGTTCCATGGCTGAAGAAGCGTGAAGACTGGCGGTCTCACTTTCGCACCGTGACACAAAGCTTCTTCACTTGCGCACCGGCATGTTTATTCTCGCTTGAGCTCCTCATGAGGTCTTCTCCCGAAGTAGATCTCCAACTGATTGGTGCGACCGAGTTTGTCCTTTACAACGTGCATCGGTGCTGCCTCCAAATCGGCATTCCACGTCATTCGTTCCCACTACCGACTGGCATCGTTCCCTTAAAGAAGAGAGAGTTGGGCACTGAAGCGGACGCGAAGGAAGCGAAGGCCGTCAAAGCACCCTGGAAGACAAGTGTTGCGGGAAAGGCCTTAGTGCATGTGGGGGAAGAATGCGAGCTGTGGATGGCTTATATAACTGAACTGGGGAAGTTAAGGCCTAAGGCGCCTAAGCCCCTGATGTAGCTTACTCTGTTTTCTGATGGAATAAGATCTGGCATTTGGATGTTTTGGACCCATGTCCCCTTAATTATTATTTTTTTGGTGATTTTTATTTTTCTTTGTGTTTTTATTTTGTGCTTTTGTTTGGATTATATACATACTCTTATCTTTTTTCCTCTTTTTATTATTTTTTTAAAATTTTTATTATGGGGGCATCTAGGGACCTGGACGCCCCTAAGTTTTTATTTTTATTATTTTTTTTTGAAATTTTTATTTTGGGGGCGTCTAGGGGCCTGGACGCCCCTAAGTTTTTATTTTTATTTTTTTTTTGAAATTTTTATTTTGGGGGCGTCCAGGCGCTTGGACGCCCCTAAGTTTTTATTCTTATTTTTTTTTGAAATTTTTATTTTGGGGGCGTCCAGGCGCCTGGACGCCCCTAATTTTTGAATTTTGAAAAAAAAATAAAAAAAATGGGGGGCGTCCAGGGTCCAGGCGCCTGGACGCCCCAAAGAAAGGTGATTCTATATATATGGGGGCCTCACCCCCTGCTCACTTGTACTATTCATTCTGACGACCCAGTCATTCCAGACGACCCATTCTTAGTCCCAATGGAGCAAGGAGGCCCGAGCCAGGGTGGAGAAAAGCGGAAACGACGGGCTCGTCGTCCGAGGAGGCTGAGGGATGATGCCGAGGAGGTTGCTGCGGCGGAGGAGATTGCCGTGGAGGAGGAGGCTCCTCCTTTGGCCGTAGAGGCTGCAGTAGATGCTGGCGACGCAGGAGAGGACGATCACGACCCGGTAAGCCCTTCGGAACTTCAATCTGTTGGTTTAATAGGCTGGATAGGCGGACGAGAGGCCGTGTGATGAGGGCCGGTGAGTGAGGGAAGGAGGCGTCCAGGGGGCTCGATGCCTCCACATTTTCTTTTTTCTTTTTATTTATTTATTTATTCACGTAAATAATAAAAATAAGATTAAAATAAGGAGGCGTCCAGGACATAGGACGCCTCCATGATAATATATATATTTTTTAATTTATTTTTGTTTTTGTTTTTTGGTTTTTTTTTCTAAAAATAAAATAAAATAAAATAAAGAGGAGGCGTCCAAGGGGTTGGACGCCTCTAAGAAAACATAATATATTTTTTTAAAAAAATAAAATAAAAAATGAAATAAATAAGTAGCATATACATTGTTATTGTTTATTACTATCCATGCTGCTGATGTGTTCTTTTGTCGGTTTTGTGGTGTGCAGGGCGTGATAAAGAGTCGGATCAGCTGGTCCCTAGTGGTGGCAGCATACCGTGGGCTGCCAGACTTCCAGAGGGCACGTGTGGACGCCATGGGCTTTGGAGCCTTCCTCAGGATCGAGCCCTTCCGGCTCGACCTTCCTCTTATCCAGGCATTGAGGGAGCGATGGCATGCGCCGAGTCGGGCGTTTCTGATGCCCTGGGGGCACATGGTGCGGACGCTTGAAGACGTAGCTCGGATCACCAGGCTACGAGTTGACGGAGAGGCGGTCAGCGGGGTCACCTACCCCGACTACCGAGAGAGTGCCCTGGACCTGCTGTGGTTAGAGACGAGCGTGACTGATAGAGACAGCAAGATAGTCGGCCGAGTGGAGATCATGGAGGCGCTCGATTCGGTGACCCGCGCCAGCGGGTTAGCGAGACTGGAGCGTAGTTTCTGGCACGACTGGAGGGAGATGCCCGTGCAGCTTTCACCCAGGACCCGAGCGAGCGGGAGCTGGTGGATCTAGACCTCCGAAGGTTTCTTTTCTTCTTCCTGGGTCGCCTTCTGCTAGGGACGAAGGGGGATGGCATCCACTGCCGCTTCCTCGGGATCCTGGCGGACCTTGACAGAGTGGGGCACTATGCGTGGGGAGCGGCTCTGCTTGCCCATTTGATTGCTGATCTCTCCCAGACTTCAGAGAGGGAGACGACAGTCAGCGGCTTCGCACCTTTTCTCCAGGTACACAATTTATTTATGCATTTTACCGTAGTTAAATATGCAATTACTCGTGCTAATGATGTATGATAGGTGCAGGTGTGGAGTTATTACTACTTCCCGATGGGAAGGGCCAGGCAGGGGAATAGGAGGGCCGTTCCTCTAGCGCGACAGTGGAGGCCGGTCGTGGTAGCGGCACCACACAGCTACCAGCTGGCGTCACTTCGTCGGGAGCTGAGCGAGTATCCCTAGGCCATGGTATGATGCGTATGATTTTTTATGTTTTTATGCATGTGACTGAATGGTAACTAACATGATGTATGTATGGTGATGCAGGTGGTGTGGAGACCCTACCTGGGCATGGGCGACGCTGGCCAGCCTTGGGTTGTAGCGGGTCTTCCTCGTTTCGGGCGGGACGTGTGGGTCCATTGCCTGAACGAGATCGAGCCGCTTCGGTTGAGGCTGGTTATGAGGACGTTGGGACTGGCCCAGGAGTGGGTTGATGTAGATGAGCCGGCCCGCATCGGGTGGAAGACCAAGGGGAAGGCGAAGATTGTGGACTGGCGTACGCGCTTCCTGGCATAGTACCAGGACTGGCAGCAGGGCGGGGTCCCAGTGGTGTCCCATGTACAAGACAGTACTGATTACCTGAGACGGTACCAGGCTACGTACGGGGACCGCCTCTTCCTTGGTGGTATGGCAGGGGTAAGTGAAATGAAAATGTTTCACCCTTCTATATGTATATGCTTATGGCACTAACTTATGTGTAATGCAGGATGCTCGTGACAACATGATCGCCGACCTGCGGGCCCAGTTGGCGGACGCCAGGCGGCAGTTGGTGGCCATCCGACAGGAGTTGGAGATCCTGGTGAGTCTATGCAATGCATTTTTGTGACCTGGATTTTTGATACTTAGCCTCTAACTGTCGTTTGCCCCGTGTTTCAGCGGGCCCACCAGGCAGCAGCAGCCGGGACGGCTGGTGGAGCGGGTTCCAGTTCGTGGGGCCCTCCCCCGGAGATCTCTGCCCTTCAGGAGCAGCTAGCGTACGCGGTGGCCCGGGCTGAGGAGGCCGAGCGCGATCACGAGGCTCGAGTGAGTGCCTACTTGGCCATGACCCTCCTCTAGTTACTCTTTCATCCTTCACCTCCCTCTTACGATGTATGTGTGCTTTGACAGGTGGCCGAGATTCGAGAGGCCCTAGCCGGTGCTGTTCGTGCCAAGCAGGAGCGCGATGCTCGGGTGGCGGAGCGTGACGCCCGGATTGTGGAGCTGGAGGAGGAACGTCGACGGGAGGCCGAGGAGCTCCCTCGTGACGTGCTGGATTTGCGGATCGCCCTCGAACTATTGAGGAGGGAGGCGACGAGAGAGAGAGAGGAGAGGGAGAGGGAGATCCTAGAGAGAGAGAGGGAGAGACATAGGGAGATCCTAGAGAGAGAGAGGGAGAGGGATAGGGAGATCATGGAGAAAGAGAGGGAGTACAGGAGGGCAGAGCGACATGGAGATTGGGATGAGAGGAGGGCCTTGGAGGCCCAGGTGAGGGAGCTCCGACTGAGTCTTGGCACGGCGGAGGGGAGACTTCGGGAGAGTGAGGAGAGGTACCAGAGGGTGAAGGAACGCGGGGCGCGACTTCGTCAGTCTGGTTCTTTTTCCATGGGCAGCTATCTGGTTTCTTCGGCCGAGGAGCGTCATCGTGCCTTCGAGGCTGGGGTGCCACTGCAGGACGAGGCGAGCACGGCTTCTCAGGGTTCGCAGAGGTCGCAGAGGCCCCCTAGGGATCCCCGTCAGAGGAGGGAGGAGAGAGATGACTAGGAGGGTGATGGCGAGAGTTAGAGAGTTGCTTGTACACTCCACCCTCCTTACTGCATGATGTACTTTCGACTATTATATGAAATGAAAATGGCTTTCTTGTATTGTGTGTACCTTTCCTCTCTCACTTTTCTGTTGCACTGAGTTGTTTCGAGGCATGCCTTACGAGACTTTGCCCTGAACAGCGGGGAACTACGCTTTGCACGAGGATTCTATTTCCTTTCTCCCTTTTTTGGGCGCGTCCAGGCGCGAGGACGCGTCTTAATCCTTGAATTCAAATTTAAAGCGCCGGGTGGCCTTTCTTCTCCCATGCCTTACCCGCAAACGAGCCCGCCTTCCGTCGAAACTCGCTTACCCCCTTTTCGTCTTCCTCCTCTTCTGATCGATGGAGTTCGGTGGGCCCAACCATTGTGAAGGTGGAGAGGGATGAGGAACTCCTTGCCCGAGGAGGGACATGCAAGAACACGGAACGGCGTCCATAGAGGAGGAAGGGCCGCTTCGGGCCCCCGAGGGACCCGAGGGGCCTGATGGTGCGGAAGGAGGTGAACACGGTCTGGTAGGTCCTCGGATCTTCTCTTTTGATCCATTTTGAGTTTTGAAGCGAGCCGTGCGAGGGGGAAAGGGTTCGGCGAGTGTTGCACTCAAATGATGGACGCGTCCTAGACAGGGGACGCGTTCTTTGTTATGATGCGAGGCCCTTCTTACTTGGTGCAGGACATGGCGAGGATCCTGGACCTGGCCGAGGAGTGTGCGAGTGCAGATGAGCCGAGCCGTGTCAGGAAGGAGAGTCGTGGCAAGGCGAAGCTCGAGGATTGGCGCATACGTCTCCCTGGACAGCAAGGGAGTGTCTGGTGCAGGATAGTGCCGACTTTCTGCAGGCGGCAGAGAGAGAGTTATGCGGGGCTTCCCCAAGCCGGGGATACGTGCGACGTCAACGGGTCGCTTGCCCAACTAGTCGAGGTCAGGCGGCAGCTGGCCGCCACTCAACAGGAACTGTCGCTCCTGGTAAGCTAAGTGCTGCATTTTCTGTTTTTAAATGTGGAGCTTAGCTGACGGTTGTTGTTTGTTCGTTCCAGCGTGCCCAGTAGACAGCGATGGTGGGAGTGACTAGCGAGGCATCTTCCAGTTCCTCGGCCCCTTTCCTCAAGATTGCCTCCCTTCGGGAGCAACTTGCTGGTGCGGTGGCTCGGGCTGCCTGGGCGAAAGAGGAGCGTGATGCCTGGGTGGTGACTGTAGCAGAGCTGCGACATCGCGGTGAGGAGAGACCTTCTCCAGACATCCTAGAGTTAAGGGTTCTTCTGCAGATGACGAGGAGAGAGCCAGAGAGAGAGAAAGCCGAGAGGAGGTCCGAGCGACAGTGGGATCAGACCGAGAGGAGGGCCTTGGAGGCCCAAGTGAGGGAGCTCTAGCTGGGCCTTCAGGCCGTCGTGCAGAGGCTAGGAGGGATGGAGACGCGCTACGAGAGAGCGTGAGAGTTCGGGGAGCGACTACGCCAGTCTGGTCGCTTTGCCGCTAGTGGCTTCTTTGCCATGCCAGGGGAGGAGCAGCGAGTCATTGGTGTGGAGCCGGCGCCACGAGGCGAGGCGGGTGCTACTGCATGGGGATCCCAGAGGCTTCTGAGGGACCCTCACCTCAGGGGAGAGGAGAGGGACGCCTAGAGGGACGAGCATGAAGATAATGGCACGAGTTGGCGAGCCTGTGGACCCGCCTCATCTCTATGACTGTAGTGTTTACGACAGCTTATGTAGAATGGAGTGATTTGATTTTCTGCTGCTTGTTTGTTTTCTTGTGCGTTCCTTCTTCCCTACACTCTTTCTCCTTTGTACTATTCCCATGTGATGCGTCTGGCGACATCCTGCCCCTAGACGGAGGATGGCATCTTGCTACGACTATTCTTTCACGGGAATCTGTCGTCAAGGTCAATGATGACAGCTCAGACCTCTTCTCCCGGATGATTTTTCAAACTTTGCGGATGACCTCCACGTTATGACAGGGCGCCACAGGGAGCAGGTCATCATTTCACACCATCCGATCCATCACCTTATACAGGTGGTGAAGTGACTCATGGGACCGCAGGGGAGGTGCCCTATTGTGGGGGCTATCGTTGGAGGCAACCTTGACCCGCACTTCTCCTATTGCTATAAATGCCTGCCTCTTTTATCCTCCCGGGGACATCGAGGGCCAACTCGAAGAGTGCTAGGAGGAACTCGGAATTCCGGATGGAGGGCGAATCTTCCCACTCCTCAAAGAGAAGCAGATCCAGCGGTAGCAGTTCCAGGAAATTCTCGGACCTCGAGGGGCAGTTCAGCGAGAGGACCCGATCGCAACTCGTAAGCTGAGCTTTCTTCCCCCTTTTCTAATTCTTCCTTCCTTTCTTTCTTTCCTTTGCCAAAACCCTTCTCCATTCCCCGTGCATGCGCAGAGTATGATGAAATCGCATGTTCCATGGGAATTAGTAGTGGCAGCATACAGGGGTCTCCCGGATTTTCAGAAGGCTAGGCTAGACGTGATGGGATTCGGTGCCTTTCTCCGGATTGAGCCGATCAAGCTCGACCCGGTCCTCATCCAAGCCTTGCGTGAAAGGTGGGACCCAGTGAGTCGGGCATTCTTGATGCCCTGGGGGCACATGGTGCCCAGTCTAGAAGATGTGGTCCGAATCACAAGCCTCAAAGTTGATGGTGAGGCAGTGACCGGAGTCACCTATGCTGACTACCGAGAAGGTGCCTAGAAGCTACTGGGATTGGAGTTAGACGGTCGGAAGAACAGGTCGGTAGCCAGGGCATCTATCATGGGGGCATTAGGGCTCACTGATACCCGTCGGCGGGACGACGAGTCCTCGGAAGAATTCTTGGAGAGGATGGAAAGGGGATGTCGTGCTGTGTATTGCACGGATTTTGGCGATTGGGAGAGATCCAACATGGATTTGAAGAGATTTCTCCTCTTTTTCCTGGGAAGGTTGATACTTGGCTCGAAGGGGGATGGCATCCATTGTCGTTTCTTGGAGCTGCTATCTAACCTTGAGAAAGTAGGGCAGTACGCCAGGGGAGCTGCCATGCTAGCGCACTTGTTTACAGGTCTGTCCCAAGAAGCAGATCGTGAGATGACTGTGAGTGGGTTCACACCACTTATCCAGGTATTTTTGGTTTGTTTATTTGGTAATAGTCCACTTGAGGCATCGATGGCGCATGATGATGTAGCTGTGGAGCTATTATTACCTCCCGATGGGGAGAGCTCGGCATTGGCGACCGGTGATGGTGCCATTAGCCAGGCGGTGGCAACCGATCCTGAGTGCAGCGCCTGTAACCTACCAGCTGATGGTGCTAAGGCGCGAGCTACAGGAATTCCCTGCAGCGATGGTGGGATTTTTTTCTTTTATTTTGTTATATATATTTTTCTTTCTTCTTTTTTTTTCTTTTTTTTTTTTTCGGTTCTAACCCGCTAAACGGGTACGTACAACCTCACCTAGGTAAACTGGAGACCCTACTCAGACATGGTCGATGCCGACCAATCGTGGGTTTTAACATGTCGTGCCCGGTTCGGACGAGAATTGTGGATACACTGCCTAAATGAAATTGAACCGCTTCGGCTATGATTGGTTATGAGGACCCTAGGGTTGGCCCAAGAATGGGTGGATACGACTGCGCCACCTCGTGTTGGAAGAAAGACACGGGGACCGGTAACTTGCATAGATTGGCGTGTGTGGTTCCCTAAATAGTATGAAGACTGGCAACGAGGTGGCACAATCGTGGAATCACGTGCGCAGGATAGTGAAGACTATCTGCGTCTGTATAAGACAATGTACGCAGAGCGGCTCCAACCCCAGGGACTTGTGGAGGTGGGTCTCCACTTTCCTCTTTTCTTCTTTTCTCCTCTCCTTTTTGTGGAAATGCTGACTCCTACGGTTTGCAGGACGCCCGTGATACCATGATAGCGGACTTGCGATCGCGCTTGGCAGAGATGGAGCAACAATTGGGCGACACCCGTGGAGCCTTGAGCGCTTCGGTAGGTGCATGCACAATGCGCACTCCTAATTAAAACCCTAGATTGATGGTGCTCGGCCGCTAATTGTCATCCCATGTGGTTATAGCGCGCCCAGATCGATGCGGCTTTGTCAGTGATGGGAGTAGGTGGCGTCTCTTCCAACTTATGGATGCCTATCTCAGAACTTGATTTACTTCACGAGCAACTTGCTCGGGCTACGCAGCGTGCCGCGGAGGCAGAAGGAATGCTCTTTATTCATGTAAGAGTTTCAGTGTTGAGTTCTCCTTGTTTATGCCTTGCCACATATCTGAGATGGTATATCTGGCAGGAAAAGGAGATACAAGAGGCACTTGCCCATGCTACGCAGCAGGAGGCTAGAATAGCAGATCTGGAGGAGGAACTGCGGCGTCGTCCTGACGACTCTTCCAGGGATGCAATGGAGTTGAGGATCACTCTCGAGTTGGAGAGGGAAGACCGGGAGAGAGAGCGGGCGGAGAAAGAGAGGGTCAGAGAAAGAGAAAGAGCCGATAGATTGGCTGAAAGGGAGGAACGAAGGGTCATGGAGGCCCAGTTGTTCGAACTCTGAACCAGCCTTGGCCTCACTGAACAATGGCTCAGAGATGGTGAGGAACGCTACCGAAGAGCACGAGAGCGTGGCTTTCATATCAGTAGCTCCTTTGCTGCTCCCACGGATCAACGTCGGGGTGTGGGAATGGCAGGAGGTGTACAGAGCGGTAGAAGTACCACTTTTCATAGCTGGGTAGCACCCTTGAGGGCGTTTTGCCCGGAGAGTGGTGGGACAAGTAATGTAGAGAGAGAGGGCGGAACTTGATGTAATTTTTTTATTTTTTGGAATAAAATACAAGGTTCGGTTTGTTTGGTTTTCACCTTTGCTTCTATTGTCTGAATCCCTGCACACATCACTGAAACAAACAAATCAGAATTTCTGTTCTGACTTGGCCCCTTGCTCAATAAGCAAATGGTCACATTGACTATCCTTGATAACTGGTCAAGGGGCCAAGCCTTTATTAACGAAGGCAAGGGAAAGATGTGGTGATGATAAATGCGACAGGCAAGCACACGAATGCAAGCGGTATTAAAAGTGAGATGCTGCACGCAAATGCAATCATGCAAAATTGATTTGTTTTCTTTTTATATTTGGCATTTTTTTGTTTTATCATAAAAAAGATTTTTTTTTTTGCAAATATGTACATTTTCTCTTTTCCATTTTTTTTACTTTTATTATAAAATTTTTTTTTGTTGCTAACGCCTGGCAAGCACCCAAATGGCACCCAACCTATACGAGAACAGGGGTTTCTTACTAACCTCCCAGGTATCCTAAGTGCACATCTAGGTTGATTTGGGCCTCTAGACCCCTCGAATGATGATCCCGCCGGCTAAGACTTACCCTGATGACAATACCGTCATGCCATGCTTAGGCTCCCAGTCGCTTCCGACCACAGGGATTCACCCAAAAGGTGTTTGAGGTAAGAGATTTGCCCGACCCGGGTCTGTTTCCTTACAACTCTAGATGGTATATGATGGAACACCCTGGAACCCCAATGACCAATCGCGCGACGCTGACCCGGAATCAGACGCCGTCGCACCCATAGGTGACGCGCTTGTATTGGCCTAAGCCCGAGGTTAAACAAGAAGACATCAAGGTGGTAAACAGGGGTCTTGACCAGCCAGAAACACGGAGACTCCTTCGCAGCGATAGCTTTTGCTTTTCAAAGTAGGTAACCAAATGTGTATATTAAAATAAGGTCGTAGACCCTAGGCAGTTTTCACCCTTCAGAAACTCCATCGAACCTTCATCTTTAGAGGGAGAAGGAAGAGTGTAGGGGATAAACCTCCTGAGAGGACCGACAAAGCTGTTAACCCGGCGAGCGAATAAGGGCCCATTAACTCTTTCCTTTCGGACAACTTCGGACCAAATCTCGAGCATTTACATTCCACGGCCCCTTTTGTGGATTCATGCTTTTGCTTTGAGGGGTTCCGTTTATCGCAACAGGCACGGTCACGACCAGGCTTTTCTCTTGATTTTGATTTTGTATTTCTTTTTGTGAGGGAGATATAGTCGTTTGACGTTTGTGGGCTCCCTTTTCGTATGCCTGCGGGGACACTGCCCTCTTCGCGTGCTCTGATCGATGCTCGAGGAAATGGATCCTACTCTTGCCTTTGGGGTTCGAGTTTCAGTTTCTCGTGCTCAGCGTTTTAAGGGCGCCGACTGTCTCATTTGGTCGAAGAGAAGAGAATAAAGATTACAGCTTCCGGAGATCTTCTGGGTGGATTCCCACCGTAGGTGATGCTACCGACTTTTTTTGAATAAAATACATAAGTGAGCACATGTTAGCTTCCTTCGAGCGAGCATAGGCCGACGTGGCCGGACAGGGATATCCACGGTTCTGACAAATCAAGACCCGGTGCCTACCAAGCCTTAATGGGCCCTATCCTATCATGAAGGTTAGATGCAAGGACTTGACTACATGGTGACAGCCAGGCATTGGCATTTTGAATTTTCCATATTTTTAGTGGTTTTAGTATTTCTTTGTTTTTGATGTTTTTTATCTTTTCATCATTTTTTTTTGTGTGCTAAGGGTAGTATTTCTTAAGATAAAGCCCATTCCAAGGGTGGGATAACTCGGTCCCTTCGGCGTTGACTAGCTTGTAGGCGTTGCCAGGGTATACGGCTTGAATTATAAATGGTCCTTCCCAATTGAGTTGGAGCTTAGAACGTGGCCCTCCAGGTTTGACAAAAATTCTTTTTATGACCATCTCACCGACTTTGAATTTTCTCTCAACGACTTTCTTTTGGTAAAAGCGAGCGAGTCTATTTTGATACACACGTGCGTGTTCGGCAGCGGCCAGCAGCTTCTCATCCAAGAGTTCCAACTGGGCGAGGAGTGAATTACGACAATCGTCGAGGGGAAATTCCTCGTCTAATTGTACCCTGAGAGAAGGGATCAGAGTTTCGTACGGGACTACCGCTTCCATACCATAAGTAAGGGCAAATGGAGTCTGCCCAGTGGGGGTACGGATTGAAGTGCGATAGGCCCATAGGGCTTCGATAAGTTTTTCTGGCCAGTCTGAAAACTTACTAGACTCGTAGGTTTTTTTGATGATTTTGAGCAATATTTTATTGGTGGCCTCCGCTTGGCCGTTACCTTGTGGGTAATAAGGCGATGAATGATGCAATGCAATTGCGTACCTTTTGCATAGGTCCTGTAGGTCCTGAGAAATGAACTGTGTCCCATTGTCGGTGACGATTGTGCTTGGGACGCCGAATCTAGCGAGAATATTCTTCATGATGAACTTGCAGACTGTTGATGCCTTGATTTCCGCGTAAGCTTCAGCTTCGGCCCATTTGGTGAAGTATTCCGTCGCAGTAAGGATGACAGATTTCTGCTTGGTGAGGGAATTGGGATCACCTAGGGGACCAATGATGTCGAATGCCCACATAGAGAAAGGCCACGGGGAGGATATTTGATGAAGTTAGGAAGATGGTGAATGGATTTTATCGGCGTGAAGTTGACACTTGACACACCTACGGACATAGGCATCACAATCCTCTTCCATAGTGGGCTAGTAAAAGCCTTGCCGAATGATCTTCTTGGCGAGCATCTGACTATTCACGTGGCCACAGCACACACCCGAGTGCGTCTCCTCTACACATTTCCAAACCTCATCGTCACCAAGACATCTTAACAGAATACCAATAAGGCTCCTCCTATAGAGTAGACCTCCAACCAAAGTATATTTCTGAGCCACCCTTCTTATGGCTTTCTTGTCCTCTGTGGTGGCCCCTTCAGGATAAGACTGATCTTGGCAGTATTTGACGATTTCATAGAACCATGGTTTCTCTTCATCAGCCAGTTCTTCTTCGGCCTCTGCCAACATGATTTCCCTCTTCTCAAGGATATCTTCCTGCAGGATCTTCCTTGCTATCCTGTCTTGATATTTACGTAGGAAGCATCATCGATTGCAGGGGCGTGAAGTTTGTAGATGGAAATGGACTCAAACCATCTTCCTAGAGGGAACCTTATGGATGATGCCAACGAGGCGAGGGCATCGGCGAGAATATTCTGATGACGAGGGACATGAGCAAAGATCAGTTTGGTGAACAGTTTGGCAAAGGCAGCAGTGAGTTCTTGGTATGGCTTGAGTTTGGGATCGCGAGTGTGATACTTAGTGAGCACCTGGCGAAGGATGAGTTGACTATCACCTACGACTCACAACTCAGTGATACGAAAAGAATGAGCGAGTTCTAGGCCAGCTAGAAGAGCTTCATATTCGGCTATATTGTTGGTAACTGGAAATTTGAGCTGGTATGCCAATGGGAATGTGAGGCCTTCAGGCGATAGGAGGGCGACGCCGATTTCTCTCCTTGAGAATTCAGAGCTCCATCAAAATATAGCGTCCACATTGGCTCAACTGATTGGTTGCCGGACATTAGTTCCTCATCTGGAAACTCTGATTGGACGGGATCAAACTTGGGAAGAGGATGGTGAGCGAGATGCTCGGCTATGGCATAGCCTTTAATCACCTTTTGCTGGATGTAGGTGATGTCGAACTGAGAGAGAAAACTTTACCAGCGTGCTAGCCTATCCGTAAGGATGGATTTCTCCAGAAGGAATTTGATAGGATTCATTCGAGCAATCAAGTGGACTCATGAGCCAAGAAGTAGTGCTTCAATTTCTGCACTACCCAAACGAGGGCAGCACATGTTTTCTCCATGACGGTGTACTTATGCTCGCAGGGATTGAGAAGTTTGGACAAGTAATAGGTTGCCCGTTCCTTGCCTTCTTCATCAGCTTGTGCGAGGACGGCTCCCACGGAGTCATCCAAGACTGAGACGTAAAGGATCAGAGGTTTTTCTGGTTTGGGTGGAATGAGAACGGGTGGACTAGCCAGATATTCCTTCAACCCTTCAAAAGCTTTCTGACATTTAGAATTCCAGTGGAATTCTACTCCTGGCTTGGTCAACTCGTAGAGAGGTCTACACCTTTGTGAATGTTGGGACACAAACCGACGAATAAACTGCAACCTCCCGATTAAACCTCGGACTTCCCTCAAATTCTTGGGAGGCGGCATATCCCTGATAGCCTTGGCTTTGTCGGGATCTATCTCGATCCCTCTTTTGCTCACAATAAACCCAGCAATTTACCCGACGACACACCAAACACACACTTTTTCGGGTTCATCTTCAATTGGAACTCCCTTGACCTCTGTAGGACCTTAGCCAAAACTTCTGGATGTTCCATCCTGGTCCTTGATTTCACCAATAAGTCATCCACATACACTTCCAGATATATGTGCATCATATCATGAAATATGGCCATCATAGCTCTTTGGTAAGTAGCTCCAGCATTCTTTAATCCGAACGGCATGACCACGTAACAATATGTTCCCCAAGGGGTAGTGAATGACGTCTTTTCCTGATCCTCTTCTGCCAAACGAATTTGATTGTATCCTGAAAATCCATCCATGAATGAGAGGGTCTCATAACCTGCCGTGTTATCGATCAACACATCAATGTGAGGTAAGGGAAAATCATCCTTTGGACACGCGCGGTTAAGGTCCCGAAGTCGATGTAAATCCTAACTTTCCCATCTTTCTTCATGACCGGGACAATGTTCGCCACCCATTGAGGATAAAGGACGACTCTAATGAACCTAGCTTTGTGGAGCTTATCGACCTCTTCTTTCATTTTCAAAGCCATCTGAGGGTGGAAACGCCTTAACCTTTGTTTTACCGAGACGGACCCTGGTTTTATGGTTAAACGGTGTTCGACCAAGGTTGAATCTAGACCCGCATATCCTCGTAGCTCCATGCAAACGTGTCCTTATATTCCTGAGAACCTCAATTAATGCCTCTTCTTCAGAGGGTGGTAGGTTGTCACTTATGAGGATGATCCTAGGGTCTTCCTCAGTTCCCAAGTTGACTTCTTTGGTGGATTCTTCTACGGCGGTTGACGGCTCGTCGAATCTCCTCGTTCCACTAGCATATGCGCCTGCCGCATCCTCATATTCTTCACCCTCATCTTCAGTGGGGCATTCTTCATCCGTGATCTCGTAGACTCCATACCCTCATCAAATGCACAGTCGCCCTCACATTCTATTTCCGGTAGCTGGATGGGATTTTCTAACAACTGGGGGATGGCAAGAAGGGCCTGGCACCTGGCGGCTAAATCCAGAAGGAATCGACGAGGGATCTGCCTACCCTTGGATTTCTTCCTAGGTACTACCCTTGACCTATCATTCCTAGATTGACTGACAATATTTACAGAAGAAGAGGAAGACGAAGGGATGGTGTAGAATGTACAGGAGAAGACCCCTCAGAGGAGGGGTAGAAAAGGTCGCTCATCGGACCTTGGACGGGTGCTCCGCAGGGCGGGACGCACCCGTGGGAGATGTAGGAGGTTTCCTCAACGAAGATGTGCTGTTGAGGAGTTTGAAAATTGACGTTTTTTTTTCATTTTCATTTTAATGACAAAGCAGTGAAAAGAGATTGGAGGAGAGAGAGAAGTGGTTATGGCTAGAGATTGTGAGGCTCATAGAGCAGATCATGGTTGAAGACCTGGCGCGGGTTGAGAAGCCTCGTAGGTATGTAAGCAGAGAAGGGGATCTGGGAAGATCATCAGACAACTATCTGGCCCAGGAAGAAGATATCAGCAAAGGCTGAGACGAGTGGATGGAGATGATGGCGGCTAATGAGCCGTCGACGGCAATGTTGAGGACGGATGAAGATCCGTCGATGACAGGGTCCTTCTGGCGAGGACGAGGATAGTTTGGAACCTTGGCAAGAGTGGTAATATTCTCTGGTATTCGGAGATCAATGGTGGTCCTCAAGCTGCGGAGATGAGAACATCCTTTCCAGTGCAACGGAAATGTCCTGTGTGTCGAACCATTTGTTCCACTCGCATTCCGGATCTTTGATTTTGCCTCTTTTGGTGACCCTCGGACATTTTTCAGCCAAATATACATCATGTGATCTCCCATATGCTTCTCGTGGGTAATCTCCCATCTGAACAACGGGCCCTCTGTCGAAGTGGTTTGATAGAGTCCATGTAAGGGGCTTCCAATCCGCCTTGAACGGTCCTTTGAAGCCTAGGCCAAACCTGCGGTTCGGCCTACTTTCCTTTGGCAGTTTGAGCCTACCCTGTAACTGTGCGCCCAGACCTTTACCCTGTTGGTAGCCGATGTTCCTCATAATCTCCCACCCTTTAGAGTGAAAAGGGAGATATGATGTTGCGGTTGTCCTGACCGGCTCCTTTGGTGCTAGTGGAACGTGAGATGAATCACGTACGTCCAATAGCAATAATATGGGCCGATGAGACGGCCAAACAGAGGGTAGAGAGGTGTTGATAGCATCCACTGTGTGAAGGACAGGTGTACTGACCACTTTAATAATCCTCCCATTGTAAGGAAACTTGAGGCACTGATGGTTGGTGGAAGGCACAGCGTCCATGGCTTCGATGTAAGGGCGACCCAGTATAACCTTGAATGTGGGGTCCATGTCGAGGACATGGAATTCTGTGGGTATTGACATGGGGCCTAGTTCTGCCTTCAGAATAATCATCCCCTGCGGTGGCCTTTTGCTATTGTCATAAGCCGTGACCGTGATCGAGGAAGGTCTTATTTGTTCCTCGTTGACCCCACACAACTGAAGGGTGTCCATGGAGATCACATTTATGGACGCACCCGTGTCCACAAGACACGGGTTTATGGATACCCCATTAATTTTTATTGCAATGCACAGTGCATATTTTCGAGCTTCCTTGGGAGCGAGCTCGTAGTTGTGGAACATGATGGCCGGTTGTGTGTCCGTTGGGGTCAGGACGGTAGAGATCTTTCTACAGGGAGGTCCTCATTCACCATGACCCTTTGAAGGTACTCCATTAAGGCTGCCTAGTGGGATGTGGATCTTTGAAGTAGCTCCAGGATGGAGATCCGAGCAGGCGTCTTGTCCAAGTGTTTCAATAGATCATACTGTGTTCCAGGGATAGCTCTTTCTGGTTGTTCTCCATCATCCTTCTCTGGCTGAGATTGCTCAGGATTCTGACTGTTGTGGGGGAAAACCTTGTGGAAAATCCTTCCGCTCCGGAGCACCATTGCCTGCGGCTTTCGTACCTCTGTGGGGGTAGCAGTGGGTTTTAACAGGGATTTGAGGGGTAGTGGTGGAGGAATGGTTGATGAAGCAGGGGTGATGACGGGAGCAGGGATTCTGATGAGGGGTTTGTTAGGTGGAGGCATGGTGGAGGTAGAGGGGATATCGTGCGGATTATGAAGGATAAGGGGTATGGAAGGTGGAGGTGGAGACGAAGTAGAAGTGGGTAGGGCTTGAAGCGGGCAACGATTTTGAGGTGGGTGATGGGTAATGAGTGGTTTTGAAGGCATTAGTGGTGATATGGTGGAGAAAGACGGGGTTATGTATGGTTGACGGATGATAAGGGGTTTAGAAGGCGTAGGGGTAAATGTGGTAGAGGTGGATGGTAAAGTGGGGGAGTGAGAGAAGATGAGAGGGTGTGAAGGCGTAGTGGAGAGTGTCGGTTGATAGGAGATCGGGGTACGGATGAGAGGGCGTAATGGTAGTGGAAATGGTGAAGGCGATACTGACGCGGGTTGATGAGGGACAGGTGCTACCCGGGCAAGGCAAGGGTGTTGCGTGATGATAGGATTGGCGGTAGAGAGAATGGATGTACTTTCCTGGTGCCACACCTGCTCTCTCCCGACTTCGGGAAGGAGGAGATGGGGTTAACCTGATGATTGGGCTGTTGGTGCTCCGGTAATAGATTCTGGATTATGCCCATGTTGGGCTGTTGTTGTGGGGCCTGCTGAGGCTGTTGTTGTTGTTGTGGTTGCTGCTGCTGCTGCTGTTGTTGTAACTGCTGCTGTGGCCTATAAGGAGGTCTCCTAGCCTTGAGAGCGGCGACGTATCGTCTCATTTCATACCAATCTATTTGATGTTCATCATTCATATCGTGGATGTAATCTTTGAAATGGAAGCAGTAATCTACTGTGTGTCCTGGCTGCCTGTGGTAGACGCAGTATTTGGATGTATCAACATTCGGGGGCCACACGGGCCTTTCTCTGGGTAGGGCGAGCTGGTTTGATGCCATGAGGGCATTAAAAATGTCTGCCAAGGTTTCTGGCAATGGTGGATAGTAGGCTCTCTTGGGACCGACCGGCCTCCTTTGTTGCTATTGGGGACCATAGTTCCCCGGGGGTGGAACTTGGTTGTACTGAAGCGGTGGTTGTTGCTGCTGAGGTTGTGGTTGTTGTTGCTGGGGTTGACGTAATGGAGGCATATTATCCTGGGGTGATTATTTTGGGGTGGAGGACGAAGAGGGAAAGGACCTGGTTGGAGGGGAAGTCGGGGCATTTGTGGAGGCCTTGGGTTGACTGCATAGTTGGCATTGTTGACCGCGCCCACTTGCTCATTTGTTACGACCCCTTCTGTGGCTCCGCCCGGGACACCAGCGCCTATCTTTCTGACCACTTTGGGCTTCGGTGACTCAAACATGTTCATAATGGGGGAGTCTTTCAACTGGGTTTGGATGTACCGGGCCCTTTCATAGAGTTCCTCCATTGTAGTAAGTTTATTCATGGCCAGGACGTGTCTGAACTGTGCGGTTGCATTAGACACAATCATCTTTACTTATTCAGGCTCGGAGAGGGTATCCCTTATTCTTTCCACCAGAGACCTCCATCTATCAGCATAGCGGACAAAATCTTCGTCGGGATTCATCTTTTCGGCCACTAGGTCAGTAATGGAGAGTGAGGGACCGACCCTATCCCTATATTTCTGCAAGAACCTTCTCTGGACTATTTCAAAATTCTCGGCCTCGCGGGGCTCCAAGGAATAGAACCACTCAAGCGCGGGACCATCCAATGATTTCCGAAAGAGGTATGCCAGGGACCTCTGATCGTTTTGCCAATAGGAGGACTCATACATGAAATCCTTGAGGTGAATGAAGGGGTTGCCGGTACCATTGTATCTGCGGTACGTGGGCATTTTGGAGGGAGGAAGATGAATGATGGGAAGGATTGGCAAAGCAACCTCCGGGGTGGCTTTCACGTCCACCATTCTTCTCAGATTTTGAAACTGCTCGTCCATGCGATTGAACCTATTGAGGAGCGATTGGGCGAGCTCCTCTGGAGGTGAAGGTGGCACTTGCCACTGGGGGAGAAACTATCTCCCGGAGACTTGAGGGGGAAACCCTGAATGAGAGGGAGCTGTCGGACCACCGACAGTTGGCCCCGGCTGAAGCGGTATGTGGGGAACAACGGGAGTTTGAGATTGTGACGGGAACTGGAACGAGGATGGTTGTTGGCTCACTTGTCCTTGAAGCGAGGGGGACTGGATGGCTTGCGCCAATGAAGGAGATGGAATGGCCTGCACGGACTCTTGGAGAGGTGCGATGGCCGGAGTTGATTCCTGGGGCATGGGGGAAACAGATTTCCCCTTCAGAATGGCCTGGAAGGCCCGGAGCTGTTCAGAGATAAGCTCCGTGTTGGCGAGGACGCCCAGTAAGGAAGAGATATCCTGTGGTGGGGACGTGTCCCTGGCAATAACATGCACCTCATGCGAGGGCTCATGAGAAGGACCCGAGTCCATAGCATAGACTCGTGGGTCGGCTGACAAACCACGACTAGGGTGGTTCTCCTCAAAAGACTCGTGAGCCATGCTCACCGTTTTCCCAGAACGCAAAAACATACACTAGCAAGCAGGTAGCAGAGATTTTCAAACAAGTGGATGCCTTTACGCCTTTTTTGTTGTGTTTTGATTTTGATGATTTTTTGTGCTTTTAGCGAGATCCGAAGTTCACACAAAATAGGGACCCTAGTTTATTTTTGTTTCACCGCCGTGTCAGCTAGGGTTTCTCGTCTCACCACGAATGGGATGACTAACTCTGGGGAACTTCAATGGTACAACCAGCCCAATGAACGAAGAGGAGATTCTTCGATGTCGGGGACTTACGGAGGTCCCAGTGAAGGAGATCCTAGTCCGCCGAGAGGAATTCCCGACGGAGAGTCCTTCCTTCACCGAGAGGGGTGTTAAACAGGAGGACGGTGAGCTAGAAGGGGAGGGGATGAATAGATCACCGTTTTAAAAAATATTTGACTGAGTCGAGGTAGGACCCTTAACCAATATAACGTAATTCACGAGCGCAGAACATAAATCACTCAAAAATTCATCAGCACATATGCACAACCACCTAGCGAGCAGTCAGACCAAGATTTCGATCATCAACATTCACATTTACTTAATGAAGCCAGACAAAAGCATAAGGAAGATAGATGCGCACAACCATACCACGGAGAATAGGAGATTTAGATGGTTCAGTCTGCAACCTGCAGACTTACGTCCACCCCTCACTCAAGGCCGAGTGAGGCTTCCTTTTACAAGAAAGAACCGCAGACTCAGTCTGCCAACAACACGCTGATCCATAGCTTGGGGATCGAAATCCCTACAGACGCTGAACACACAGCTTGCACCCAGGTCTCACACCCCAAGACCTGACCCGGAGATAACTCTCCCTTCCTCTTAGACAAGAGGGAACCCAGCAGTGACTCACCCTCACTGCAATTCAGAGACGCTGTCTCTCTTCCTCCACAGCCGGAGGGAATAACTCAGATAGCCTCCTCACTATCTGAACACAACAACCCCGGAGACCACCTCCCTTCCTCTGATCTGATTCAGAGGGAATCACAATGCAACCCAGAGGATTCACCTCTCTTCCTCTACACCTAGAGGGAACGATAAAACAGAGTATCGGAATTTAAGAGCAAACAACTGAAGACATAAAGAAATATCGAAGATAATCGAACGGAGAAACAATGTAGCTTCTTAAAGAAGCATAGACAAAACATAGCAGAAAACCATCCTCTCCTTCATCACTCTCTCTCTTCCAGGTACGCTCAATGAATGGATCAGGATGGCTCCTCCTCTCCTTCCTCTCGCTCTGGCCTCACCCTTTTCCTTGTGGCTTCGGCAGCTTTTCAGGAGCAGAAACCTCTATATATATATCCAACCTCACGAGAGAGTGAGGGTTTGGGAGACACGCACGAAGTCATGCTTCCAGATGAACCGAGCCACGTGTTAGATGATTATTCCCTCGGATCACGTGCTCACATGATTGGAATAAAGTTCCAATTTGTCTTTAAGTCCCTGTAAGGTTTCAGAGAACATTCAGTCAATCTCAGAAATATTCAAGTCATAAATTGTTCACACAGATTGCACGGGACTTATCAAAGGACAGAAGAACGCGTCAACGCACTAAAGCCAAGGCGTTAACGCAATGGATATAAGGAGAACAGGTCCCTTGACAAAACACACTAATGCATCAACGCATCAGTTGACAGCGTCGACGCTTCTGCTTGGTGGATGATCAAAAGAACCTTTGGTCATAAACTCAAGGCGTCGACGCTTCCATTGTGTAGCGTCGCCTCAGCTCCTTGGGCGAGACGCACAATCTCTTGGTAACAAGCCAATGCGTCAACACTTCCATCGTGCAGCGTCGACTCTACTTCATATGCGAGACGCTCAAACCCTTGGCACTAAGCCAATGCGTCAACGCTTCCATCATGCAACGTCGACTCAACTGCTTAAACGAAATGCTCACGCCCATGGCAACAGTCCAATGTGTCAACGCATCCAGTGACAACGTCGACGCAGTGGACAAAACAGCAAGCGAAAGACGCACTATTGCGTCTACGCAGCCATCCAAGTGCGTCAACGCACTAAATGCACAGAACCCATATAAACAAGACAAATAAGTATGAGCTCATGGGTGAACATGATAGAGGTGCATTAAATCAGAAAAGCATGATGAAAAAGCATTTGATCCATAGATGTGCATGCAAGACAACAACATTAGATCCTAAGAATATTTAGACAATTCAGGATATTTATCATTCATCAAGGAGCATCAAGATAATTATTATAAAAATAATTTGATTCATAGTGTTAGTCATCATCAAAACTACAGAGATGCAACAATCTCCCCCTTTTTGATGATGGCAACACCATGAGTCAAATTCAGTGAAGGAAGAAACACCAACTTAAAACATTCTTAATAAAGGCAGCAATGGTGACCTCTCAAAGCCTGAACAGGCCTGAACTCACAGCACTCATCATCTTTTACCAAAAACCATTCCAAAACCTTCCTTCCACTAGCTAGCTACAAAAACACCTCTTTACTCCCCCTTTCAACCTTCTCCCCTTTTCAGACTTCTCCCCTTCTCAGACTTTTCAACCTTACCACTTCTCCCCTTCTCAGACTTTTCAACCTTCTCCCCCTTTGACATCATCAAAACAAGGAGAAAGAGAGATGTTGACGCTGGACTGATGAGAAAAGATGGAGAAGATTCCAACAGTAGACACTCATTGTCAAATCTTAGATGCTTAAGTGGGGCTGTAAGGTCCAGTGAAGAATCTTGGAGTTCTGGTAAGAGAAAGAGATTCAGAATAAACTTGAAGTTTATCAACTTACTATGATTATGAGAGAAGAGCAAGTGGCAACAAGTATGACTGAGGTAGCTGATAAGGCTTGTCAAAGAGACAACAAGAGTTTGAACCACTAAGACAGCATGTAGGCAATGAGGACAAACAGTCCAGGCAGAGAAAGCATAGTTATAGAGTGTATTCGGCCAGTTACACTTTTGACATTAAGTATGCACCTTGGTCAGAGGCCAGCATCCTCAGTTACTCAGTGTGAGAGCCTCATCACTTCTCAATTAGAGAACAGAGATAGTGACAATTGGTTGTTACATGAGGAGACGCCTTGATCAGAGGCTAGAATCCCCAGTTACTCACCATATTCTCATCATTGCTCTGCTAAGCATAATTTTGAATTGTATTTCTTTCTTTTGATTTTGTTTATGAGAGCTGATACCTCATGACATAGGAAATTCTCATTTCATTGATGGGATTCCTAGTTTCTTAGTATGCAGTTTTTTAAGCACAGATCAGTTTAACTAGCTCAACAATGGTTGTTTGAAGACAAAACCCAGGGCAAATATTAGAGGTCTTATCAAGATGTCCAATGAGAACCTCATAAATAGAAACCATTTCTTACAAGTCTAGCTTGTTCATGAGTCATGCAACAAAGTAAGAGGATATACTTGTGAAGGTTAGCCTTAGCCTCTTAAGACTTACTAGAAGAGGATTCTAGCTGGATTTTAACTGCACAAACTTAAGAATGTAGGAATTGAATGAGGTTCTATTAAGAGGAATATTCAAGATCAATTCTAACATTTAATCCAGCAATAACACCCATCTTTCAAGCGTTTCTAATTAGTCAAGCTCCCCCTCTCTAGTAGCTCTATCTTCCATTCTACCCAGAAAATAGCAGAGAAGCAGAATTGACTTTACTCAAAGCACACACCCGCTCCCCCTCACATAGGGACCCCCACCAGAAAAAGTATGACAAAACTACCACTAAATATGGAAATACATGAACCAGAATTCATTGCCTCAAATCAGTCAAAGTTTGTAAATACCAAGTTCTCTTCTCAAAGAAGTAAAATTTTCAATATCTAGAGGTTTTGTAAAAATATCAGCAATTTGATCTGTAGTTCCAACATGAATTAATTCAAATGTTTTATTTGCAATTTCATTTCTGATAAAGCGGTGCCTGATTTCAATGTGTTTTATTCGTGAGTGTAAAACAGGATTCTTTGCAATGTTTATGGCACTAGTGTTATCACAAAAGATAGGAGTGCAACCTGTCTCTACTTGGTAATCCTGAAGTTGATGCTTGATCCAGATAACCTGAGTGCCACAGCTGCTTGCAGCCACGTATTCAGCCTCAACAGTGGAAAGAGCCACTGAATGTTGTTTCTTTGAACTCCAAGAAATTAGGCATCCTCCTAAGAATTGGCAGTGGCCACTGGTGCTCTTCCTATCTAGTTTGCATCCAGCAAAGTCTGCATCAGTGTATGCAACTAAATCTAATGTGCGTGAAGCAGGATACCATAAGCCTAATGTATGTGTGGCAAACAGATATCTAAAGATTCTTTTTACAGCAGACAAATGTAGTTCAGTAGGCCTAGACTGATATCTTGCACATAAACCAACACTGAATTGTATGTCTGGCCTAGAGGCAGTTAAGTACAAGAGGGATCCGATCATACCTCTGTAGAGTTTTTCATCCACTTGTTTACCTGACTCATCTGCATTAAGGGTCATGCTTGTGCTCATTGGGGTGGAAATTTGCTTCAGGTTAGTCATCCCAAACCTTTTTAGGATATCCAGCGTGTACTTGGTTTGGTGGAAGAAACAGCCATCTGTCATTTGATTTATCTGCAAGCCAAGGAAATAAGTCAGTTCCCCAACTAAGCTCATCTCAAATTCAGCTGACATAAGCTGTGAAAATTCTTTACACAGTTCAGGATTTGTTGATCCAAAGATGATGTCGTCCACATATACCTGAACTATGATGAGATCTTGTCTTGAATTCTTAGTGAATAAGGTTTGGTCAACTTTACCTCTGTTATATCCTTTATTCAGTGAGAAACTGGTCAGCCTTTCATACCAGGCCCGAGGAGCCTGCTTTAATCCATACAGAGCTTTGTTTAACCTGAAAACTTGATCAGGTTTAGTCGAAAATTGAAAACCAGGAGGTTGTTCAACATAAACTTCTTCTTTTAGAATTCCATTCAAGAAAGCACTCTTAACATCCATTTGTTGAAGTTTTATGTTGTTTGAACAAGCAAATGCTAATAGAATTCTGATAGCCTCCATTCTAGCTACTGGAGCAAAGGATTCATCAAAGTCCACTCCATACTCCTGACTGTAGCCTTTAGCTACAAGTCTAGCTTTATTCCTAGAGATGACACCTTCTTCATTCAGTTTGTTCTTAAAAACCCATTTTGTTCCTATTATATTGAAATTTTCAGGTCTAGGTACAAGTTCCCAGACATTGTTTCTATCAAATTGCCCTAGTTCTTCACACATGGCAGTTACCCAATTCTCATCACTTAAGGCTTCTTCAATGGTCTTAGGCTCCATTTGAGAAACTAAAGCAATTAAGTCCTGATTCTGAACATTTCTAAAATGAGATCTTGTCCTAGGGGGATCATTAAGACTACCAATAATATTGGTTGCAGGGTGGTCTTTTAAAACTCTGACATTTGTTGAGGTCTCACCTTGTTCGGCTGTACTTACTGGGTTCATATCAGTGGGTTCTTCAGCCGGTTGTACTTCCTCCTCTTGCATTTGATTCAGGAACTCTCCATCATGACTTGTAGACCTGTTATCATCATTTAGACTGCTAGAGATTTTTGTTTCATCAAAAATAACATGAGGGGTTTCCTCTACAGTCCTATCAGTTTTATTAAAGACCCTGAAGGCCCTAGATGTTTCAGAGTATCCTAGGAATATTCCTGGAATACTTCTAGCATCGAATTTACCTAAGTCTCTCTTGTTGTTATTATGAATAAAGCATTTTGAACCAAAAATTTTGAAATATGAGACATTAGGCCCCTTACCTTTCAGGAGTTCATATGGTGTTTTCTTATGTATGGGCCTTACCAAAGCTCTATTAAGTATGTAGCAGGCTGTGTTTGCCGCTTCTGCCCAAAAGCTCTTAGGTAGCCGACTCTCCATTAGTAGTGTTCTTGCCATTTCCACTATTGATCGATTCCTTCTCTCCATAATTCCATTCTGCTCTGGGGTCCTGGGAGAAGAAAATTTGTGAGGCAGTCCCTCTTTATCACAAAAACTAGAAAATGAGGAGTTCTCAAACTCTCCTCCATGATCTGATTGGATAACAGTGATCTTGTGGCCTACATGTTTCTGCTTATTGAAAAAGTGTTCAAATTTTTGAAAAGCATCACTCTTATTTGCCAAGAAAAATAGCCATGCAAATCTAGAGTAGTCATCGACAATGACAAAACCAAATCTCTTACCATTTAGACTCTGGGTTCTGGTAGGACCAAAGAGATCCATGTGCAAGTGTTCCATGATCTTAGTTGACAAGCTCTCAGACCTAATTTTAAAAGAAGCTCGAGTTTGCTTGCCTAGAGTACAGGCCTTGCAATTCTTCGAAACTGATTTGAACTTTAAGCTAGGCATGCCTCTAACTAAATTAAATTTAGCTAATTTATGCAAGGTGTTAAAGCTAGCATGGCCTAGTCGCCTATGCCAGTCAAACATGTTATTCTCTGAATCAGCAGTGAGACACAGATTAGACTCAGACTCAGCATCAAGATCCACAATATAGACATTATTACTCTATTTGCAATGAAATTTATTTTATCAGAGTTTGGTTCTAAAATTTTGCAAGCATGCTCATCAAAAAGAACCTTGTGACCCTTGTCACACAACTGACTAATACTCAATAAATTGTGTTGCAGACCTTCAACCAACAAGACTTTCTCAACAGAGTTGGAGGTTTTCTTACCGATGGTTCCGGTCCCAATGATTTGGCCTTTGTTTTTACCTCCAAACTTAACTGACCCTCCTGCTTTCAATTCAAGCTTGCTGAAATTTCTTTGATCCCCTGTCATGTGCCTCGAGCAGCCACTGTCAAGATACCACTTGTTGTTCTCGGCTACTAGGCTCACCTGCACAATAACAATTTAAGTTGTGTGCTTTGGAACCCAAGGTAAATTGGGTCCAAAAATACCGTTCAATTCATTAAGCACAGTCTTGGGAATCCAGATTTGTTTTAACCCCTTTTTCTTTCTGTGCTGAGAGTTGACAGTTTTGTTATTAATGTGCATTTCATTTGTTTCTTTTTGTTTCTCAAGGTGTGTCCAGTTTCTGTTGATAGAGGTTTGGGTCCCAGCCAGACCATAATTTTTAACCTGTCTAGATGAAGGCATTTTATTGTCAGTATTCTGTGTGTAGTTAGATGTTCCCATGTTTCTTTTAAAATAGCCCATTCTTTTATTAGAGTCATAGTTGTTGAATTGACAAACACCTTGCTTCTGCTGCGTGGGCTTGTTGAATTTCTTGAAGATATTTTTTCCAAAATCAGCCTGTTGTCTATGGATGTTCTTCTGTTGTTCAGTAGTTTTGGAACTGGATGGAATGTCCAGTTTCTCTTTTCCTTTCTCAGTGCAGAAAGTAGTGGTTTTTACCCCAAATGCTTCCTTCTTACTTGGGTTGAAACCTAACCCCTCTCTGTTAAAGTTTACTTTGGTGCCTAACAAAGCATTCAAATTACTTTCTCCCAAAACAAACCTCTCAAGGGTTTTCTTCTTATCTTCCAACTCCTTCCGCAGACATATATTGTTTTCTAGCAATTCATCATTGACCCTTTTAACAGCTTCATACCCTTCCCTGAGTAAATCATTTTGTCTCAGGTTTTCTTCAGTATGTTGATTGGTTTCATCAAGCTGTTTTCTTAGTTTTTCAAGCTCCTTTTTAACAAGATTGTTCTCATTTCTTACATTTTCCATTTGAGCTAATTCAGCTATCAGTTTGGAATTTTCTATCTTGATGAGTTCTTGTTCTTCATTAACCACATTGAGTTTGCATTTGGTGACTCTATGTTCTTTAGCTAAGGCATTGTACATATCTAGCAGTTCACCATACGTATCTTCCCAGTCATCAATAGAGTAAGTCACAAAGGGATTGATTACCTCATTTTCCTCGTCGGCCATCAGACATACTCCTTCAGTCTCCTTTCCTGAGGAGTTAGTCTCTGAGTCTTCTTATTCATCGCTCCAAGTGCATACCATAGCTTTTGGCTTTTTCTTGTACACTTTGGAGCCTTTCTTATGGTAATCCAGTGTTTTCTTCTGAAGCTCAGGGCAATCTTGCTTCATGTGCCCAAAGTTCCTGCAATGATAACACATCACACTTTTAGCATTCATATCCTTGTCATTGCCATTGTTTGGATATTTACCTGATGAGTAATTTCTTCTTCTCCCATATGATTTTCCCTTCAGTTTCAGAAATTTCCTGAACTGTCGTGTGAGCAGAGCTTTTTCACTCCTGTCAAGGTCTGGAATTTCATCAGAGTCTCTACTGCTGCTGCTGCTGCTGCTACTATGTCGTTCAACTTTAAGAGCAACATTCTTGCCCTTTCTGTCACTTCCTTCTCCTGTTTTCTTGAGATTCATCTCATAGGTCATAAGAGACCCTATGAGTTCAGTGACAGTCATGGTTGTTAAATCCTTCGATTCCTCTATCACAGTGGCCTTTGTGTGCCACGCTGGAGTCAAAGATCTCTAGATCTTCCTGACTATATCCCCTTCAGATATTTCCTTTCCAAATCCCTTGAGGCTGTTTGTGATCAGTGACAGCCTAGCGTACATATCAGTCGCGCTCTCCTCTGACTTCATCTTAAATAATTCATACTCAGAGGTTAGGTAGTTTACCTTGGTAGCTCTGACCTGAGAGGTACCCTCGTAAATCAGCACTAGTTCATCCCACATCTTCTTAGCTATCTTGCACGCCGAAATTCGGGCATATTCTTCAGGGTGAACTGCGCACTGGATGATGTTGAGCGCCGACCAGTTCAGTCCGGATAATTTGACTTGTTCTTCAGACCACATCTCCTCATTCGGAGGTAAATCATAAGGTCCAGTTGTAATGACTCTCCACAGCTTGTGGCTCTGAGATCGGATGAAAACTTCCATCCTGTTTTTCCAAAAGAAATAATTAGAACCATCAAAATATGGGGGACAGGAGATTGACTGTCCTTCAGCTATGTAGCTGCGAGGACCACTGGTTCCAAGATTACCCTGGTCGTTGGACCACATCTCGGGTAAACCCGCTCTGATACCAACTATTAAACAGGAGGACGGTGAGCTAGAAGGGGAGGGGATGAATAGATCACCGTTTTAAAAAATATTTGACTGAGTCGAGGCAGGACCCTTAACCAATATAACGTAATTCACGAGCGCAGAACATAAATCACTCAAAAATTCATCAGCACATATGCACAACCACCTAGCGAGCAGTCAGACCAAGATTTCGATCATCAACATTCACATTTACTTAATGAAGCCAGACAAAAGCATAAGGAAGATAGATGCGCACAACCATACCACGGAGAACAGGAGATTTAGATGGTTCAGTCTGCAACCTGCAGACTTACGACCATCCCTCACTCAAGGCCGAGTGAGGCTTCCTTTCACAAGAAAGAACCGCAGACTCAGTCTGCCAACAACACGTTGATCCACAGCTTGGGGATCGAAATCCCTACAGACGCTGAACACACAGCTTGCACCCAGGTCTCACACCCCAAGACCTGACCCGGAGATAACTCTCCCTTCCTCTTAGACAAGAGGGAACCCAGCAGTGACTCACCCTCACTGCAATTCAGAGACGATGTCTCTCTTCCTCCACAGCCGGAGGGAACAACTCAGATAGCCTCCTCACTATCTGAACACAACAACCCCGGAGACCACCTCCCTTCCTCTGATCTGATTCATAGGGAATCACAATGCAACCCAGAGGATTCACCTCTCTTCCTCTACACCTAGAGGGAACGATAAAACAGAGTATCGGAATTTAAGAGCAAACAACTGAAGACATAAAGAAATATCGAAGACAATCGAATGGAGAAACAATGTAGCTTCTTAAAGAAGCATAGACAAAACATAGTAGAAAACCATCCTCTCCTTCATCACTCTCTCTCTTCCAGGTACGCTCAACGAATGGATCAGGATGGCTCCTCCTCTCCCTCCTCTCGCTCTGGCCTCACCCTTTTCCTTGTGGCTTCGACAGCTTTTCAGGAGCAGAAACCTCCATATATATATCCAACCTCACGAGAGAGTGAGGGTTTGGGAGACACGCGCGAAGTCATGCTTCCAAATGAACCGAGCCACGTGTTAGACGATTATTCCCTCGGATCACGTGCTCACATGATTGGAATAAAGTTCCAATTTGTCTTTAAGTCCCTGTAAGGTTTCAGAGAACATTCAGTCAATCTCAAAAATATTCAAGTCATAAATTGTTCACACAGATTGCACGGGACTTATCAAAGGACAGAAGAACGCGTCGACGCACTAAAGCCAAGGCGTTAACGCAATGGATATAAGGAGAACAGGTCCCCTGACAAAACACACTAATGCGTCAACGCATCAGTTGACAGCGTCGACGCTTCTGCTTGGTGGATGATCAAAAGAACCTTTGGTCATAAATTCAAGGCGTCGACGCTTCCATTGTGTAGCGTCGCCTCAGCTCCTTGGGCGAGACGTACAATCTCTTGGTAACAAGCCAATGCGTCAACGCTTCAGGTGACAGCGTCGACTCAGCTTCATATGCGTGACGCTCAAGCCCTTGGCACTAAGCCAATGCGTCAATGCTTCCATCGTGCAGCGTCGACTCTACTTCATATGCGAGACGCTCAAACCCTTGGCACTAAGCCAATGCATCAACGCTTCCATCGTGCAATGTCGACTCAACTGCTTAAACAAAATGCTCACGCCCCTGGCAACAGCCCAATGTGTCAACGCATCCAGTGACAGCGTCGACGCAGTGGACAAAACAGCAAGCGAAAGACGCACTATTGCGTCTACGCAGCCATCCAAGTGCGTCAACGCACTAAATGCACATAACCCATATAAACAAGACAAATAAGTATGAGCTCATGGGTGAACATGATAGAGGTGCATTAAATCAGAAAAGCATGATGAAAAAGCATTTGATCCATAGATGTGCATGCAAGACAACAACATTAGATCCTAAGAATATTTAGACAATTCAGGATCTTTATCATTCATCAAGGAGCATCAAGATAATTATTATAAAAATAATTTGATTCATAGTGTTAGTCATCATCAAAACTACAGAGATGCAACAAGGGGGTGGTCCTTAGAAAGAAATAAAAAGAATGATAGAAAAGAGGGACTGATGTATGCGATGAAATGCTGACAGATATATAGAGCATAACAGAATAACAAGACAATCAAGATATAACAACACACAAGAGATGATAAAGCAAATCACAAGAGGCGGCAAGAGTAACTAAAAGAAAGCAACTGAGGTCCCACCGTGATCGCCAATCTGTGGAAGCCGTGGAGGGATCCACTTAAAAGGAGAAAGAAGAAAGGGAGCGACAGGCTACAAACTCGCAGTAACTAAAAAGCTAATAAGGGATATGAAACGTGCCAATAGAGAAGAGAGCATACGTAGGATGCTAAAGGGATGTAATCGCCAGAGGGGTTACCTCAATGAAAAGAAATGATCGCGTGTACCTAGTACAAGGCACGGAAACTGTGAATCATCGAGTGCGGGAAATGGCAGGTTGCTTCTTCCTCCCCCTTCGGCCGGCCGACGGAGAGGGCTTTCTTCAATTACCCTTGCAAAACAAAAACAAACAAGTAACGGGTGGATCAGAAAGATGAAGGTGCAGTATTCAATTCTAACGATGCAAGCAATGAAATGATGGCAGGACACACACCTGGTTGGTGTTGTCTTTTAAAACCCCTCTCGGACACGAGTAGGAGGAAAATGCTTATGATGAATGGCGATTATGCCAACGTAAGAACGGGGAAAAACTCCATCATAAAAAAAGGGGGGGGTGGAAGATACGATATGATGAATGCAAGATAACTAGGGAAGAAGAGAGGAGAATGGCTTATTGGATGGTCGATGGCGAGGCCCGGCGGAGCTTCGGCAGCACAAGGACGACGCGGGAGTACGACGGGCGAAGACGGCCTTTCTCCTGCGAGCGCGGGCACCCAAGAATCCGGCAGAACTTCCCCCCTGGTACAAGGCACGGAAACTGTGAATCATCGAGTGCGGGAAATGGCGGGTTGCTTCTTCCTCCCCCTTCGGCCGGCCGACGGAGAGGGCTTTCTTCAATTACCCTTGTAAAATAACAACAAACAAGTAACGGGTGGATCAGAAAGACGAAGGTGCAGTATTCAATTCTAACGATGCCAGCAATGAAATGATGGCAGGACACACACCTGGTTGGTGTTGTCTTTTAAAACCCCTCTCGGACACGAGTAGGAGGAAAATGCTTATGATAAATGGCGATTATGCCAACGTAAGAACGGGGAAAAACTCCATCATAAAAAAAGGGAGGGGTGGAAGATACGATATGATGAATGCAAGATAACTAGGGAAGAAGAGAGGAGAATGGCTTATTGGATGGTCGATGGCAAGGCCCGGTGGAGCTTCGGCAGCACAAGGACGACGCGGGAGTACGACGGGCGAAGACGGCCTTTCTCCTGCGAGGTGCGGGCACCCAGGAATCCGGCAGAACTTCCCCCCTACAAAACACCCGCGAGTTAGAAATAGAATTCGGCAGCCTATCGGCTCTCTTTTTTCCGACCCTTGGACTGAGGGGGTAGGCCTCTATTTATAGAGCTCTAGAGGATGGAGGCGTCCAGGGGCCTGGACGCCTCCATCACTTGGATCTTTTTTTAGACGACAATCCGACCGGCTGACGGATAGTCAGTGGCCAGGGGCACCCGTTACCTGGATGATGGAGGCGTCCAGGGGCCTGGACGCCTCCATTATATTGGATTCCTCTCAAACTACAACCCAACCAACGGATAGTCGGGGATCAGGGGTGCCCGTGAGGTGAATGATGGAGGCGTCCAGGGGCCTGGATGCCTCCATAATTTGGATTCTTTTCAAATGACAGGCCGAGCAACGGTCGGGCAGTGGTCAGGGACGCCCGTGAGCTGAATGATGGAGGCGTCCAGGGGCATGGACGCCTCCATGATTTGGATTCTTTTCAAACGACAGACTGAGCAACGGTCAGTCGATGGCCGGGGGTCGCCCGTGAGCAGGTTGATGGAGGCGTCCAGGGGTCTGGACGCCTCCATAATTTGGATTTTATTCAAACGACAGGCTGAACAACGATCATTCGATGGCCGGGGGTCGCCCGTGAGCAGGTTGATGGACGCGTCCAGGGGCCTGGACGCCTCCATAATTTGGATTCTTTTCAAACGACAGGCCGAGCAACGGTCAGGCAGTGGTCAGGGATGCCCGTGAGCAGGTTGATGGAGGCGTCCAAGGGCCTGGACGCCTCCATGAAATTATGTATATTTTTTTGTCCAATCTCATGTATATATTTTTTGTCATTATTTTGTATTGATGGAGGCGTCCAGGAGCCTGGACGCCTCCATGATGACCCCCAGATTCCCCGAAAAGGGTGTCGGCAGTCGTCCGTTAGGCATTTTCCTGGTCCCGGTAACTTTTGATGCATGCGATTGATGTTGATGCCGTTCGAATGCCGCATGATTTTCGTAACGAGGCGGTTCCGGATGCCAAAGGAGCGTTACGCTACTCGCCCAGAAGACGAGAGAAGACTCAAAGATAGGAAACACTCAAGTGATTCAAAATGCGAAAGCCGCTGCGAGGCATCGCGTGGTAATATGAGATTTTCTCAGGGGATGTCAGGAATAGCGTGTCTACAATTGTCAAAATCTAAAAAATAAAATATTGTCAAAACTCCAAAAAAAATCAAATATGTCAACATTCAGGGAAAAAAATCAAGAAATCCTAAAATCTAAAAATATTTATCTTTTGTCTATGCATTCTATTTATTTTGAGGACAGGTATGATCTATTTGTTAAGTGTGCAGGTTGCAGGTGCTCAAGCTACGTTGTTCTCCATATCATTTGTGCTGCTTCCTACTCATATCTTTCAATCTGTTCCCTTCTTCAATCTTATCTCTCGATCCGTTCTGAAGCTTATGCCCTTCTTAGCTTATCTCACATCATCATATCTCCATGAGAGGGCTTTGCCTCACGATTATGAACCTGGCGGTTCTGCTTCATCTGATCTTGGGCTTTGATTGAAGAGCGTACTTGTCATGTCTTTTGTCCCGCTATATCTTTATCGCGCATGTCTATGTCCCTCCGTGTCGTCCCACACAGGTTGTTATGTCCCTCCGTGTCTATAATGTTCTCGTCCCACTGTGTTGTCATCCCACGCATGTGTTGTCCGTATCTTTTGTCCCCCGTGGTTGTCATCCCACGTGTCTTTGTCCCACCATGGTCTTGTCCCACCATGTGTGTTGTCCCACCACATTATGTTGTCTTTGTCCCACCGTGCCACGCATGCTTATTATTTGTTCTTGTGATATTTTACTTCTTTCATCTTTGATATGTTATATTTGTCTTGTTATGTTATGTTTGTCTTCGTGGTTTTGTTATATTCATTGTTATGTTATATTCATGTTCATGTTGTTATGGTGGTTGTCTTATATTGAAAACCCATAAAAATGAAAATCTAAAAAAATGACACTTCGCTTGTGCAGGTAAGTCAGGTATGGCACTCTATCCCTTCTCTTTGTTGCATTACTATATGGTATCTCTACGTTATTATAGCCTCTCAAGGACCGGCTGGTTGCCCATGTGTTCTGGGATCTGATGTTCCCCTTTAACAAAAATGATGATGATCTAGGAGCATACTGTTAATCGTTGGATAGGCCGCTCGGTTGAGTCGGGTGTGGAATGATGGACTCTGTCTCGCACGCCATGGTTGCATAAAGACTCTTGACCCCGTCTTGCTCAGTCTAGCAATATTATCCTTGAGTACTTTCTATTTTATATTTCTTCGCATTCGTTTTGATAATTTCTTTATTTTAGCTCAGCATGCATCATGTCATTTTGAGCATTCATGCCTCGTGATCCTCTCAAGGTTTGTCCTTAACAATGGTTAATTGCACTTCATTTCTCTTGGATAAGAGATTCCTCATTCCACTCTGAATTTGAACGTTCTCTCTGATCTACCCGCTTGGTCTGGTTGGCCAGCGTGATTCCTGTCTGGATTTTATCTCAATTTTATTTCTCTTTTCCAACTTTTCAGGTGTGCTCTTTCTGATCCCCTCATTGTCCGTGGATTGTGTCCCCGATGAGGTTGGTCGTGTTTCCTTTCCTCTCCCTTAGTTTAGTTCTCCAGACATGTTTCATCCGTGTCATGCATTCCTGGTGCTTAGTTCGGCATTTTTGGGAGAATTCCTGTCGCTTGTTGGTTGTGACGGGTGTCTTTTACCTTGATGTCCGCTTATCAGTTCTCTCTGCTTCATCTCCACTTCATCTCCATTTCATGTCACTATCGCTTTCGCTCCATCTTCTTTCCATTTCACCTCCACGTCGCTTTCGCTCGTTCCCTTGCAAAGCGGACATCAAGGAGGGGCATCTGTTGACACCTATTTTTAGCCCGCAAGTTGCGTCATTTCTCTTATTCATCAATTTTGATGTCCCGAATTATCTATTATTTTGGAGCCTTCCTTGGATGGATTTCGAGCCCATTTCATTGTTCCCTAGTCTTTGGACTTCATAGATCATGATTTCTTAGAGCCCTGGAGCTTATTTTATCAACTTCCGGCCTTCCAAGTCGACTTACGGCCCATTTGGGTCGACTTCCATCAAACATTCGGCTACTTTCGGATGGGGGCATCTGGGCTATTCCATTAAATGTTTGGAATGTATTTTTGTAATATTGTACTTGGTGTGTAATGTGTATATGTTTTGGGTTTTATTTGGGTTTATGTGTAAAAGGGCCACGTAGGCCTAGCAGGGGCCCCCACCCTCTCTCTCATTGGGCCACTTGACTTCTGGGGTCCATGTGGGGCTGGTTCAAAGTCCAAGGTTGGACTTGGACCAAGGGGGGACAAAATAGAAGAAAAATCAAAGTTGGAACCCCCTTAGTCAAGTGGGCGCCCCCCTTATATGCTATTTTATTTCATGTTGTCTTTTTTTTTATTATTGGTCATTTGACCACATGGGGGATTAATGTCTTATACCCCATTTGCCCCTCCCAAACCCTAGATCCAGGGATAGGTTTAGTCTTTTTTACATTTCTATATATCCTTTGTGTTTTCCATTTTTGAGGGATTAATGAGAAGAATTTACGTGAAAAAGCAAGAGCCCTTGGGCGCCCCCCTCTCCCTCTCCCTCTTGCAGCAGGATTGATGTGCTTTTTAGGGTGGATTCCCTACAAAACGTTGGTGGATTCTAAGGTTTATCTCTTCCCATGGGTGTGAAGCTCAGCCATCTCCGCCACCGCCGCCGTTCGTGCCGCCAACGAGGTGCCACAAGCCACCCTTCCCCTTGTTGTCATGAACCACAAAATCCAAAACAGTAGCCTAGAGATAAGGTTGGTTCTCCAAATCCACAGCTCTGATCGAGCTTAAATTTTGTGAGATTGTTCCTCTTCAGCTTTCCATCCCTATAAATTTTGTATCAATCCGCCACTGTTTAGTATTTTTCCCGACTTTATTCTCCACCTTGCGCAATCTGCCATTCTACAGACCTACGTGATAGTATCCAGTTCCTCTATTTTTTCCACCCTTCAACCCTCATCAGAAAATTCCCTAAAAATTCCTGCACGTCCCTCACATCCCTATCTATCCCCTATAAAATCCCCAGCTCCCAGATCTACCACGTTCCCCTCGGTCAAAATTCATTTTCAGACAGATCTTGTTCTGCCTTGTGTGTTTGTAATTCTGAGCTAGAAATAACTACAACCCACAGTCATTTTCATTTCTAATCCGTCTACTGGATGGATCTGAAATAATTATATGCTGTAGCCCTTTGAGTGCTCTATCCATCGGTACCAAGTTTGCCTCGATCCAACATTGGATCTGGGCGCAAAAATTTTTTCGTGGAGGCGCGCATTCCAGCTCCGAGCCAGACCAGAAAGAAGGTGTTGGGAAATAATTCCCAATAACATATCAAAGCTCTGATTCAGCGACCGCCACTTCTAGGAGTCGACCAGGGACATCCCGTCATCGTCCCAGTCAAGCGCCGCTTTCAGAAGATCCTAGGAGGACGACGTCCCTTTGGAGGCCCTCGTACGTTATCCTACCGGCCTGCAAATCACAGATCCAGACTTGCTGTCTTCAACCGCCCGAAACCCCTCCAACGTGATGCCCGTCAACCTAGAATCGGCACTCCCGGACCGCTGTTGTGGCCTGTTACCTCCATGCGTGGAGTGGGCCTTAAAATCACTTCTGTAATTATTAACATTTACTGTACCGGGAGTCACCGTTCTTGGTCGGGGTCGTCTTCCCCACGCCCGGTAGCGTGGAGGTATCGTTTCCGCTCCCCTCTCGGCATTTTACTTTACTCGTATATATTTTTATATGCCACTGCATGAGTGATATGTTAATTAGCTCGCTATATTATTTCAATCACCGCTGCGAGAGAGTGAGTGTGACCCGTCCCGTGACTCAATCCGAGTACACGCGGAAAAGTCGATACCCTCGACTCATTGCCGGTTTCTCAAACGCTCGCATCCACACGCTTCCCTCGCTTAGGGACGTTCGCGAGCTAGAGTCCCTTGTTGTCTCGAGTCACGTCCCGTCCCGCATCAAATTGGTATCAGAGCGGAAGGTTGAGTCTAGGGTAGTCTTTGATTAAAAACAAAAAGAAGTCATTTAAGTATAGAGAGAGTCTAAGTCGGTCCAAGGTTACATTTGCATTCCTTCATTCGGTATATCAAAAGGTGCCTCCGAAGTGATAGGTTACGCCTATTGGGACGGTAGCACACTTGTGTGAGTGTGATCTTCGAATCAAACCTCCGCGACGTACCGAATATTGGAGTCTAGGTCGTTCCTCATTTCGCCTTGGTCGGTGCATTCCAACCCCGTGTCCATTGCATGCCCACTCGTAGGGGTACCCAATACTCACCACCACCACCACCTATGGCAGATCCCCGAGTCCCTAGTCCCGATGCGTCATCGGTGGTCGACATGTTTCAAGCTATTATGGTAAAAATGGATGATTTGAGTGCTTGAGTGGATAAGATGGAAGGGTTGAGTACGCGGGTGTATGGCCTAGGCACACGTTTGGAAGAGAGGATGAAAGCCTTAGAGGATAGGGCCGAAGAGTCAGACTAGTCTGTTCACGGTCTGGTAGGGAGAGTAGCCGTCCTAGAGATACCCCCAGTTGAGGCGCACCCCACACCGACACATGGTCAACAGGAGCCGGTTCAGTCACCTACTGCTCCTAGGGCTCAAGGGGTAGATGATAGGAGGCGTCGAGTCCCCGAGGTGGTTGATTATGAGTTTGAGAATGAAAATGGGGGATATGGTCGTGACCGTCGTGTTCAACGACGGAACTGTGATTTAGAGGAGGATGAGCGGACCCTCAGGACCGTTCGTGCGGACCCTCCCACTTTTGACGGGTCCTTGGACCCAAAGGTTTATCTAGATTGGGAGTTCGGGATGGATCGGTACTTTGATTGGTTCGATGTGACGGACCGTCGAAGAGTCTGATTCGCTACCATGAAGCTGATGGGACAGGCTCAGACATATTGGAAGAACGTAGAGAGCATGTTCTTTCATCGACAGGAACCCCAGGTTGAGACATGGGGTGAGATGAAGGTCAAGCTTCGACAAAAGTACCTTCCTGCCACATACCGTCAGCGCCTCATCGATAAGTGGCTGAGTCTCAGTCAGGGAAATCAGTCCGTCTCCGAGTATATCGCCGAATTTGATGAATATTTTTTGCGATGTGGCGTATTGGAGGAGAGCACCATGCCCATTTCCCACTTCCATCGTGGTCTGTGGCCCCACTATCAATATGAGCTTTTTCACCGCAATGTGACCAAGCTGGAAGACGCGTATCAGGTTGCTCTCGAGTTGGAGCAGTTTGAGGGAGAGTTCGAATCTACCCAACGGTCAGGCCCCGTCCCTCTTCGTAGTGCCGAGTCCCATAGCTCCTTAGAAGCCCGCCCTCCCCCGCCAAGGGCCCCCATGGCTCGACCTCAGGAGCCCGCCCGTCAGGAGCAATTCGCTCCAAGACCTCATCCTCTCCCGCCAAGGGATCTACCTCCACCCCAACCACCAACATCCATTGCCCTCCCCTCGGCACCCATTTCCCATCCTCCGGCACCCACACCTCCCCCTATGTTGCCTACACCCCCAGTCCGTCAGGAAGATAAGGGTAAGGGACCACTTATTGGGGAGACTAGTGGGTCACGACAATAGTGTTATCGCTAACATGGGTTTGGCCACATCGCTAGTCAATGTCCCACCCGTACCTCACTAGTCATTGGGGACCCGAGAGTCGGAGAAGCCTCAGACGCTGGGCTTGTATCTGTCAGCTATGAGGCCGAGCAAGATTTGGCTGATGAGTTCTTTTGTGACGAGGGCGATGTCCAGGGGGATCCCTTGGACCCCCAAGATGCCCAATTGCCAGTGTACTAGTTACACTTGTGGGTGGCCTGGGTCACCACTACATTATGTATGAGTCTAGGGTCGTGTGTGATTCTGTGTTTCGTTGTTTGTTCAGTTTGTCAGGAGTCTATACGTACATTTGTCGACTGCATAGTGAGTCTACTTGCACCGAGTCTAGTCAGTCTAATGTCAGCTCGCGATGTTAGTCCCTTTCGAGTGTGAGGCAAGTCGGATCTTAGGCGTACGTTGTGGACTTGCATAACGAATAGGGAATCAGCTCCTTTCTATGTCCCGGATCCAGTCACATACAGGGAACCAGCGGTGATTCCCAGTGAGTCTTGAGCCGCCTCCACCCCTTGTGAGTGACCCCACCTCGGAGTGTCAACCACCAGCCTCATTCTTGGCAGCGTGTGCATATAGAACATATACGGGATGAGCAGGTGACTATTACTCAAAGTGGAGCGTACCCACGCTACCCGGTATGGTGGAGAGCACGACCCACATCTGATCACCTGGGCGAAGCTACGGAGGATGGAACGAGATCCGCAGGAACGAGCAGCCGCACCCCTTACTCGACGGGGTCGAGTTCTTCCCACCCGGGAAGAATTGATGGGGGCATCGGGGCTATTCCATTAAATGTTGAGAATGTATTTGTGTAATATTGTACTTGGTGTGTAATGTGTGTATGTTTTGGATTTTATTTGGGTTTATGTGTAAAAGGGCCACGTTGGCCCAGCAGGGGCCCCCACCCTCTCTCTCATTGGGTCACTTGGCTTCTGGGATCCATGTGGGGCTAGTTCAAAGTCCAAGGTTGGACTAGGACCAAGGGGGGACAAAATAGAAGAAAAATCAAAGTTGGAACCCCCTTAGTCAAGGGGGCGCCCCCCTTATATACTATTTTATTTCATGTTGTCTTTTTTTTTATTAAGGGTCATTTGACCACATGGGGGATTAATGTCTTATGCCCCATTTGCCCCTCCCAAACCCTAGATCCTGGGGTAGGTTTAGTCTTTTTTACATTTCTATATATTCTTTTGTGTTTTCCATTTTTAAGGAATTAATGAGAAGAATTTATGTGAAAAAGTAAGAGCCCTTGGATGCCCCCCTCTCCCTCTCCCTCTTGCAGCAGGATTGCTGTGATTTCTAGGGTGGATTCCCTACAAAAGGTTGGTGGATTCCAAGGTTTATCTCTTCCCCTAGGTGTGAAGCTCAGCCATCTCCGCCGCCACCGCCGCCGTTCGTGCCGCCAACGAGCCATCACCAGCCACCCTTCCCCTTGCTATCCTGAACCACGAAATCCAGAACAGCAGCCTAGAGATCAGGTTGGTTCACCCAATCCACAGCTCTGATCGAGCTGATATTTTAAGAGATTGTTCCCCTTCGTGTTAGCTTTCCATCCATATAAATTTTGTGTCAATCTGCCACCGTTTAGTATTTTGCCCGTCTTTTATTCTCCACCTTGCGCAATCTGACATTCTGCAGACCTGCGTGATAGTATCCAGTTCCTCTATTTTTTCCACCCTTCAACCCTCATCAGAAAATTCCCAAAAAATTCTTGCACGTCCCTCACATCCCCATCCATCCCATATAAAATCCCCAGCTCCCAGATCTACCACGTTCCCCTCGGTTAAAATTCATTTTCAGACAGATCTTGTTCTGCCCTGTGTGTCTGTAATTCCGAGCCAAAAATAACTACAACCCACAGTCATTTTCATTCCTAATCCGTCTACTAGATGGATCTAAAATAATTAAATGTTGTAGCCCTTTGAGTCCTCTATCCATTGTTACCAAGTTTGCCTCGATCTGACATCGGACCTGGGCGCAAAAATTCTTTTCGTGGAGGCGCGCATTCATGCTCCGAGCCAGACCAGAAAGAAGGTGTTGAGAAATAATTCCCAATAATATATCAAAGCTCTGATTCAGCGACCGCCACTTCTGGGAGTCGACCAGGGACGTCCCGCCATTGTCCCAGCCAAGCGCCGTTTTCAGAAGATCCCAGGAGGATGACGTTCCTTTGGAGGCCCTCGTACGCCGTCCTGCCGGCCTGCAAATCGCAGATCCGGACTTGCTGTCTTAAACCGCCCCAAACCCCTACAACGTGCTGCCCGTCAACCCAGAATCAGCACTCCCGGACCGTTGTTGTGGCATGTTACCTCCCTACGTGGAGTGGGCCTTAAAATCACTTCTGTAACTATTAACATTTACTATACCGGGAGTCACTGTTCTTGGCCGGGCTCATCTTCCCCACGCCCGGTAGAGTGGAGGTATCGTTTCCGCTCCCCTCTCGGCATTTTGCTTTACTCGTATATATTTTCATATGCCACTGCATGAGTGATAGGTTAATTAGCTCGCTATATTATTTTAATCACCACTGCGAGAGAGTGAGTGTGACCCGTCCCGTGACTCTATCCGAGTACACACGAAAAAGTTGATATTCTCGACTCATTGCCAGTTTCTAAACCGCGCACATCCGCACACTTCCCTTGCTTAGGGACGTCCGCGAGCTAGAGTCCCTTGTTGTCTTGAGTCGCGTCCCGTCCCGCATCACTTTCATTGCGCAGTCCTGAACGTGGCCATTTTTCATCCTCTTCTGGTTCTCTATTCATTAAGTGCCCTTCACTAAAGTTGTTCAATTTTTAAATATCTACATTTTCTTCTTCTACGCCATTGGCCAGAACTCTACCGATTTCAAGTTATTTACATTTTTCTGGCAGGCTTTGTTGTTCACCTACGTCCCAAAATTTTTTCTCTCTGTTCTTGCACTAGTGTCTCCATCTTCTGTTCATCTTTTCATCTTGCTCTCTTCATTAACGTTGTTCATTTTTCAGTTATCTACAATTTCTCTTTCTACCACTTTCGCTAGTTCTACGCCGCTTTTGAGATATACTTCGATTTCCAAAGTCGCACAAAGTTTGTCCAAAAATTTTCCTCCAGCAGCCTAGCGGTCCTAGGAAGACCGCTAGGCCATAAAAAATGGTCTTCACTAGACCGTTTTCCCCCAAACTTGCCCAAAATCGTCCCGTTTCACCCCTGAAGCCTTGCGATCACCCCCTAGACCGTTGGCCATAGCCTTGCGGTCCTTCCTAGACGGTTTTCATCCTTATGCGGTCGTGCGATAGACCGTTATTAGAATAGAGAGTCCGGATGTTCTCGAACTCCGATTTGTTCACTGTTGGGCTCTTTGGACTCCTTGTTGACACCACTTTCAAGGGAGATAAGCCTCCACCTTGATTTCCTTCGACTTGGGACTCTTACCCTTGCTATTATCTGGATATTTATCAATCTAAATCCCCGAAAGTGGTCGTTATCTCCTAAACTCGAACTAGGGTTTCCTGCACTTCTATAAATAGAACCCCGTTCGTAGTTGCGAGGGGGGGGGGGCTCTTTCTGGACGTGAGGCGAAGCCATGCTGCATCTCCAACTCATAACTTCAACCCCATCTTGAAGAGGGAAGTATTAGCTTTCTATTCCACGCTCAAGGGCTTGATTTCATTGTCTCTACTATTAGTTCTAGTCCACCCAAATCTCAATTTCATCACAGTGTTCTGCACTTTCTCTACACTCTTGCACTTTTTTCTATTTTTCATGCACGTTTCCCGCAGTTGTGCTGCGTGATTTCACTATATCTTTGTCTTATTCTCATCACAATACACACACCCATCTTTTGTACCTTTAAACAGGGGTAAAAAACCTCACCCCGGTGCGTTCTCCCTCAATGTCTAACCCTATTTTATCACTGTAAGATTGATGCTACACTTCATATTCTAATGGGTTTTTATCTTGTGTTTTGGCTTTGTTTTACAGGAGAGCATGAATAAAACGTAAGGCCCTCTTCCTCTACACGGGTGGAAGGAGAGGAGGTTGAATCCACGACGTTCCCCGCACCCCGTTGTCAAACGCGATCAAGTCTTCATCCTTTTCTAAGGTACACGGCGTCATCCCTTCATCTCTTTCGTGGGTGCTATAACGCCCCGGATTTTTTCAATATTATATCGGATCTGGATCCGTGGGTTTCAGATCGCTTTCGTGGGTCTCGGTGTGTGTTTTGAGCTTTATGGGTGTTTTTTCCTGATCAGCCTTTGGAATGACGTGTAGGGTGGACCGTTGCGTTCTCCGACTCCGAGACGGTACCAGTGCATTGTGCATTTTTTGAGGATCATGGAGGTAATTTTTTCTAATATTTGGAATTTTTTGAATTTTCCAGATTTTCCTATATAAACCCCCCAACCCCTCTCTCTCCTCTCATTTCTCACTCTCTCCCTCTCTCTCTTCTCCCACGCTCTGCTCTCACTCTCTCCTCTCCGACGGTCGACGGACTGAGGTGGGGGTGACGCGGGAGAGGAGGACGGCGAGGATGGGTTGAGGATCGAGGGACGAGGGCACGGTGAAGCCGGTTTGCGAGCGTGGGGCACCAGCGGGGTTTCGTGAGGGGTTTCTTCGCAGATCGGCGTCCACGACGCGTCGAATCTTCGGTGGAGGTAGGGGGATGGTTCCCTAGCCCTTGTACTTCATTTCCCGTGAGTTTTGTAGGCCGTGGTGAGCCGAGCGGGGAGTATTTCTCGTTTGGGGGAAAAATCATGTTTTTAGGGCGTGCGACGGATTCGTCTGATCGAGCGTCGTTTTCCCCATTTCTTCCTTCCATTTTTGGGTTTTGGGGTTAGGGGATTGATCCCCTATGTTTTTCCCTTTGATTGGGATCGAATGGGGCGTGGAACGGAACTCACGGTGGAGCTCGGTCCGCCTTTGCAGAAATGCAGAGGGCGGCCACATAGGTGGCTGTCATGCCTTGGTCTGGGCGGCCAAGACCCATGCCGCCCAAGTCACTGGGCGGCCAGCAATCTGGCCGCCCAGGGGGGAGAGTGACCAGGTGTCTGGCCGCCCTCTGGTTAGGCCCTGGACTGGGTGGCCATCGAGCTGGCCGCCCAGCCTAGTGAGCTCCCGGTGATGGGAATCAAGCAAGCTGCTGTGCCGAAGAGCATCGAGGAAGCTGCCAGGCCCAGGGATGAATGCGCTACCCTTGGGTAGCGTGACCTGGAGAAGGCGCCAGTCTTCCATAGCGCAATCTCAGACAGAGACACTGTCGCAGACGGTCTAACTTCCTGGCATCGGAACTCCAAAAAGTCTTCGATGTTTGCTATTTTCCATGGTTGTAATCAATGTGCTAGCGTCGTTTTGTCTTCCCCTTTCCCTATATATGTATTCCATTTTGTTTGATCAAAAAACAAGCAATGAATCTATGAAAGTTTGATTGAGTGTAGCCATGGCTATCTTCCCCAATCTTTGGAAACCCCTTCATCCTTCCCTCTTCGGGAGCAAGGCCCAATTCTTTTTCCTTGATCCTCTCCCTTTCCCCTTCAATAGAAGAGGATCGAAGCCCCGGATGAATCAGCTCTGAGACGGGGTCGTGTGTGAGGCTCCATTCGGATCTTTGTTCTTCTTCCACCAACGTTCACCTTCCCCCACCACCGCCAAAGATGCTGCTAAGGTCAGGATGGAGCTCGGTTGCACCGTCCCTGCGAAGGGTTCGGGTGAGAGGCCCCAACCAAGCTTCCTCACGGCCCAAGCATCATCTACATCCACCTTCCTTCCCTCCCTGCTCACCCCACATCCGCCTTCACCAAAGTTATCCTAGCTAGTATTAGGTTGGTTTGATTTCAATTTTAGCATTCCCCGTGCGTTATCCATCATCCTGTGTGCTTTCTCCTTGTGTTTTGAATCCCCACAGTCATCCACGAGATGCAGAATCGAAGATCCGTTATCCTGGGCTGCTGTCTGTGAACGTGCATGGACGATATGGTGCATTCTTCAGAAGGCGCTAGGAGGCAGCGTGACCTAGATAGCATTCTTGAAGACCCCGTACTTCCGTCCCGCATCAAATGGTATCAAAGCTTAGGGAACCAGGCTGTTCTCACAGACTGGGATCTTGAGCTACGAGGTTCGAGGACAAACCTTCCCAAGTGGAGGGGTTTTTATGGGAATCAAGCAAGCTACCAGGCCGAAGAGCATCGAGGAAGCTACCAGGCCCTGGGATGAACGCGCTACCCTTGGGTAGCGTGACCTGGAGAAGGCACCAGTCTTCCCTAGCACGATCTCAGACACAGAGGTTGTGGCAGACGGTCCAACTTCTCGACGCCAGAATTCCAAAAAGTCTTCGATGTTTGCTGTTTTCCATGGTTGTAATCAATGTGCTAGCGTCGTTTTGTCTTCCCCTTTCCCTATATATGTATTCCATTTCGTTTGATCAAAAAATAAGCAATGAATCTATGAAAGTTTGATTGAGTGTATCCATGGCTATCTTCCCCAATCTTTGGAAATCCCCTTCATCCTTCCCTCTCCGGGTGCGAGGCCCAATTCTATTTCCTTGATCCTCTCCCTTTCCCCTTCAATGGAGGAGGATCGAAGCCCCGGATGCATCGGCTCTGAGACGGGGTCGAGTGTGAGGCTCCATTCGGATCTTCGTTCTTCTTCCACCAACGTTCACCTTCCCCCACCACCGCCAATGATGCTGCTAAGGTCAGGATGGAGCTCGATTGCACAGTCCCTGCGAAGGGTTCAGGTGAGAGGCCCAAGCCAAGCTTCCTAATGGCCCTAGCATCATCTACATCCACCTTCCTTCCCTCGCCGCTCACCCCACATCCGCCTTCACCAAAGTTATCCTTGCTAGTATTGGTTGGTTTGATTTCAATTTTAGCATTCCCCGTGTGTTATCCATCATCCTGTGTGCTTTCCCCTTGTGTTTTGAAACCCCACAGTCATCCACGAGACGCAGAATCAAAGATCCGTCATCCTGGGCTGCTATTTGTGAACGCGCATGGACGATATGGCGCGTTCTTCAGAAGGCGCTAGGAGGCTATAGCGCGACTTGGACAGCATTCTTGAAGACCCCGTACTTCCATCCCGCATCACCCGGGCCATCGCGTTTTGCATCCCCTTGTCCCGAGGTGTCCGTATGCGAAACGGATTAGCGGTAGAGGTGTCCGAATGATTCTTCGTGATCCGGGAGGTATCGTGTTACCTCGATTTGTGTCCCTGTGGGTTTAAGGGTCCGGATGACCCTCTTGCATTTCGGTTGCGTTGTGTTGACCCACAGTCGACCCGGTTGTGACCCAGGGGTCGACCTTCGGTCTCGTGGATGTCCCGGACATCCCATGGGTTCTGTGTCTATGTTTTGGGGTGTCTGGAGGTACTGTGTTACCTCGAATAGCATCCCCATGAGTTTGGTGGGTCCAGGCGACCCCTTGTGTTATGAGCTTTTGTGTTCTTGCTAGAACGAGTCATCGTGTATCGGCATGTGTGCGGTGAGTTATTCTAGCACGTCATTGGCTTCCCGGTAAGTGGTTTCCGTGTGGGCCGTGCGTATGGCCTTGAACTGTGAGTCCAGTCAACCAGCCTGGGGCTGGAGGTTTTCGTGTGTCCTTGAGATAAGGGATTAACATGGCGGCTCGTGAGCTACCTTGGGAATCATGTCACCGTGGTTTTAGACCTAGGGATAGGCTAGATTAATGGCGATGTGACGTTGTGTACGACGGTCTTGACCCGAGCCTTGTGACTCAAAGACTGTTGGATTCAGTTGGTCTAGTGGGCTGTCTAAAATCTAGTGGCTTCGTGCCACCTGTTAATCCGCGTTACTCGCAATGGGTGCTTGAGTGGCTTTCCGTATTCACGTTTAGTGACCTCCCACTAGTCGTAGCCTTCTTACGGAACGCGTGTGCTGACCCACCCGCGAGTGGTGGAGCGGCTTACCCGAGAGAGATGGTTTTTAGGCTGGTTTCCGTAGGGCCCCTTGCCTTTGCAGCCTGAGTCCGACTGGGGGAAAACTGGCTAGAGGACCCGACCTAGAGCAGTTGGTCTGTGTGTGCACACTTAGTTGGGGGCTGTTGGACCCGCGCTGACGAGCGCGACCCCAGCTAGTCCTTGTTCATGGTACTGGTTATTGTGTGTCTCTGTCTCCGCCTGGGGCGTTGCAGCGAGACACCTGAGGCTGTGGACTAAGTCATCAGTGGACGCATCCGGCCTTGCTTCTGGTGGGCAGTGCTCCCATCACATGACGTGAGTTTCTTATGACTTGAGTTTCTGCTTCCCGTCTGTGAGACGTGGTTTTACGTGCAGTTTTTAGATGTTTTCCCGATGCCGCGGTCTAGGGGTTCCGGTGAGCGTCACCGAGGGCTTTCCCCCTAGACAACGTTGAGTTCCCGACAGCGTGGTCATTTTCCTAGTAGCGTGACTAGGGTGGGTTGTGTCTAGTGGTTCTCCAGTGGTGAGATCGGGGTGCGTGTTTCCGTGTACAGTAGGAGTAGGTGTAGCGCCGAGTTTTACCGGCCACTGGTTTGCGGCTCCTGCTATTAATGTTGTTCTTGTTGTTGCTGCTTTCTGTTACCGTCATGTTTCCAGTTGGGGTTCCGCGAGACCCCTATTGAGCCAGTGACAGGAGGCTCACCCCTACGTTTTAGGTGCACGGCTCTTCCTCGGGGTTCGAGGGCGTTGCGTGCAGGTTCTTAGTTGCCAGCTCATCGGGCCGAGTGTTCACTTGACATTTGCTGTGTTTTACTACTCTAGACTGTACTTTCTGTTGTATTTGACTCTATTGTAGTTGTTATTTAATTCTGTTAATTGTTGAATTATCCTGCTTTATTTCCTATTTCTTTGTACCTCCACACTCCTTTTTAGCCCTTCCGAGCCTCGGCTCGTGGGCGGCGGGTTAGGATTCGAATGGTATCGGGCTCCTTTCCTGGTATCTGGATCTTGGGTCGCTACAGTTGGTATCAGAGCAGTGGTTGTGGATGTGCATAGGAATTCAAGATATTGCAGTGATCAGAGTCCATAAGGTCCAGTACAGTTGACAGTTAGACTAGGGTTTTGTGTTTGTTTTCCCCTTGATTTCTCGCTTGAGAGCTTGAGTGTGCTGCGCGGCGCTGTAAAGATTGTTGTTGTTCGCAGCTTTCGTGTCGGTGTGGGACCCAAGGGATATGACAGAGAGATTTCTTCCTGACGGGTAGTGACCCCGGTTGTGCTGTAGTGGGCAGAGGTTGCCGGCAGGTGCGTCGCTGCGGTGCTGTGTTCGAGGAATGTTGTAGCAAGGTCAAGCGGTTGGCGAGGATTGTTCGTGGTTAAGTGGCCGTAAGGGTGCTCTGAGGGAGCTGTTATAGAGTTTGGCCACTCCATTCTAAGATGTATCCAGCCCTTGAGGTGTTGAGGTCGTGGTTCGAGGTGGCGGAGCGGGTGCTCTAGTCATGAATTGCGCTCGGGCGAGCGGAGGATCTTCTATTGAGCTACTGATTTGTCGGGGCTGGTGTTCTTGTCATGCTCTGTGGCATCAGGAATGATGTGTTTGTCCCGATTACTTTTGTGAATTTTGAGGTAGGATTGGGCAGAGATGTCCCAGTAAGTTCTTGCTCATGTGCTCTTGTGTGTGAATGAGTTGTGTTCGCCCTGGAATTGGCTCGAGGTGTGAAGGTTCTGCGGTGAGTTCGGGACTCGAGGATGAGCATTGGCAGTTACCGGTTATAGCTCGTGTTGCGGCTCTTGGCATGGCGTGTTACAGCTCAAGGAATTACAGCGGTGGTGCATCGAGAGATGCTGTGATCGTAGTCCGACGAGACACTCGGCAAGTGTTATCGGAGGAGCTGACCTGACAGAAGTAATGGTTTTCTTGGTGCTGGAAGGCGCTGTTCCCAGCGAGTGCAAGGTTCGAGGTCAGGTCGAGCGTGGAGTTTTCCTTCCTTTGGTCGGAGGTGTGGTTGGAGGAGATCGCATTTTGCCAAGGTTCGTCATCTTGCATCGTGTGTCCGGATTGGTTGGCCCCTATGTGCCGTGAAGTCTGTGCGAGATGTGTCCTGTGTTTTGGCAAGGCGGTTGCCTGTGAGAAGTCGTGCCCATTCCCTTGTTGTGTGAGGGTGTCGGCGCTGCTCCGGAAGGATGTGTGCCGTTGGGTGGTGATCGTGAGAATTTGCGGTTGGTGTTGTGGTTCCCGATGTGTTGAGGATCGGAGCATGCGGAGTTGCAGAGGATCATCGGGATGGTGGATCCTGAGTTGTTGTGGTTGGCTATGCGCGTGGATCTGAGCGAGTAGCGGAGTATCGTAGCGTTGGATGCTACAAGTGGAATTTTTTGAAGATGTGTTGGGCGGCAGAGGATTGGTTCCTCGATATAAGATTATCTCGGGTTACGTGATACGTGTTGTTGTCGTGCCGTTGCTTGAGGCATTGTGGTTGTGGCACTAGCTGGATGGAGAGTTGGGGAAATATGTTGGCGAGTGTGTCGCATGAGTACCCTGTTCATGTGTTGGAAGCTGTGTCCGCGGAGGGGGTTGTGTTTTGGAGAAGTGATCTCTGAGAGATTATGGGTCCCGGTTGGTGGCGGTGAGTGGTTGGTCAAGTTGACCGAGTGGTCGACCCTGGTGAGATGCATATTATCTGGGGACCCATGTGCTTCGGTCATGGCGTCGTCGACCTGGATGCTGTGGTGGTAGGTGGCACTTTCCTATTTTGGAGTTACGTGCCGTGAATGGTTTAGGTTGTGTCCCGTGGCTCTGTGATAAGAGCGGAACTAGGATTGGCAGGCGTCCACTTGGAGCGATCGAGATGAGATAGGATTTGATGAGACAGGGTGATGGATGATGCCTGTGTATGGTGGTGGTCTCTGAAGAGACGTTGACGTTGGATGGTGGTTCTTGGTTTGTGACCAACAAGGGAGGATTCCCCTGTAAGTCTGAGTCGAGTGACGTGAGGACCGAGGAGATATTCTGTCATTTGGTTTCATCGTGCTCCCCTGAGAGGGTAGAGTTGGCGTGAAGTTCGAGATCAGATGCGGTGTCTGAGTGAGATTTGACTCGAGTTGTGGTAATGATTTGTGCGTGAGTCAGCGGATGGCCTGTCATGAGTCGGATCGTGCCTGCTGGGCCGGCGGAGGTTTCCCGTTGACGAATGTCTGGTGACCAGTGGATGGTCTTTGACAGATAGAAGATGCTGGTGGTTGCGCATCGAGAATGGCGAGAGCCGTGTGTAAGCGAGGGCTTTGGTGGCCGTTTCGGTGATGTGCTTTTCCGGATGGGATCTGGGTTTTGTTAAAGTTTGAGTTCTAACAGAGTGGGTCTGGTGCTGTTGTGGCGTTCGGCTTGCCAGTGTGAGATGGTCCTTGGCGTGGAGCTGACGGATTGGTGGCGGTCAGCTGGTAGAGAGGCTGACGTTTGGTTGGTCCATCGAGAATGGATTTTCATCGGTGGTTGTCTCTTGTAACGAGGACTGTGTCTCCTCGGTGAGCGAGATGGTGGCTACGGTGCAATGAGTGATTTTCATTGTAGCTGAGGTGATACCAGACTTGTGCTTTTGTATTATGCCCGCTCTGATGACCGATGTGTGTGCGGTGTGCAGAGGGTGGCGTTGTTCGTGATTATGGTCTGGCCGTATCCCTCATGATTAGTTCTTTTGTGGGGATTGAGGTTTTTCTGTGCTGGGGCTCTGACAGCATTGTCAGTTGGTTAAGGTGTTCTCCCCTGTGGCTTCATGCGAGTCCTGAATTTCGAGGAAGAAATTTGTTTAAGGGGGGAGGGCTGTAACGCCCCAGATTTTTTGAATATTATATCAGATCTGGATCCATGGGTTTTAGATCACTTTCGTGGGTCCCGATGTGTGTTTTGAGCTTTACGCGTGTTTTTCCCTAATCAGCCTTCGGAACGCCGTGCAGGGTGAACCATTGCATTCTCTGACTCCGAGACGGTACCAGTGCGTTGTGCATTTTTTGAGGATCGCGGAGGTAATTTTTCCTAATTTTTGGAATTTTCCAAATTTTTCAGATTTTCCTATATAAACCCCCCAACCCCTCTCTCCTCTCATTTCTCACTCTCTCCGTCTCTCTCTTCTCCCTGGCTCTCCTCTCACTCTCTCCTCTCCGGTGGCCGACGGACCGACGCGGGGGTGAGGCGGGGTGACGCGGGTGATGAGGACGGCGAGGATGGGTCGAGGATCGAGGGACGAGGGCGCGGTGAAGCCGGTTCGCGAGTGTGGGGCACCGGCGGGGTTTCGTGAGGCATTTCTTCGTGGATCGGCATCCACGGTGCGTCGAATCTTCGGTGGAGGTAGGGGATGGTTCCCTAGCTCGAGTACTTCATTTTTCATGAGTTTTGTAGGCCGTGGTGAGCCGAGCGGGGAGTATTTCTCATTTGGGGGAAAATCATGTTTTTAGGGCGTGCGACAGATTCGTCGGATCGAGCGCCGTTTTCCCCGTTTCTTCCTTCCATTCTTGGGTTTTGGGGTTAGGGGATTGATCCCCTACGTTTTCCCCTTCGATTGGGATCGAATGAGGCGTGAAACCGAGCTCACGGCGGAGCTCGGTCCGCCTCTGCTGAAACGCAGAGGGCGGCCACATAGGTGGCAACCGTGCCCTGGTCTAGGCGGCCAAGACCCTGGCCACCCAGGTCACTGGGCGGCTAGCAGTCTGGCCGCCCAGGGGGGAGGGCGACCAGGTGTCTGGAGGCCCTCTGGTTAGGCCCTGGACTGGGCGGCCATCGAGCTGGCCGCCCAGCCCTTTGGGCAGCCAGGTGAGTGTTCGCCCAGCCCAGTGAGGTCCCGGGCCATCGTGTTTTGCATCCCCATGTCCCGAGGTGTCCATATGCGATACGGATTAGCGAGAGAGGTGTCCGAATGATTCTTCGTGATCTGGGAGGTATCGTGTTACCTCGATTAGTGTCCCCGTGGGTTTAAGGGTCCGGGTGACCCTCTTGCATTTCGATTGCATCGTGTTGACCCCCGATCGACCCGGTTGTGACCCAGTGGTCGACCTTCGGTCTCGTGGATGTCCCAGACACCCTGTGGATTCTGTGTCCATATTTTGGGGTGTCTGGAGGTACCGTGTTACCTTGAATAGCGTCCCCATGAGTTTGGTGGGTCCGGGCGTCCCCTTATGTTCTGAGCTTTCGTGTTCTCGCTAGAACGAGTCACCGTGTATCGGCATGTGTGCGGTGGGTTATTCCCGCACGTCATTGGCTTCCCGGTAGGTGGTTTCCATGTGGGCCGTGCGTATGGCCTTGGACTGTGAGTCCAACCAACCAGCCTAGGGCTGGAGGTTTCCGTGTGTCCCTGAGACAAGGGATTAACATGGCAGCTCGTGAGCTACGTTGGGAATCATGTCATCGTGGTTTTAGACCTAGGGATTGGCTAGATTAACGGCGCTGTGCTGTTGTGTACGGCAGTCTTGACCCAAGTCTTGTGACTCAAAGACCGTTGGATTCAATAGGTCTAGTGGGCTGTCCAGAATCTGGTGGCGTCGTGCCACCTGTTACTCCGCGTTGCTCGCAATAGGTGCACAAGTGGCTTTCCGTGTTCACGTTTAGTGACCTCCCACTAGTCGTAGCCTTCTTACGGCACGCGTGTGCTGACCCACCCGGGATGTTGAGTTATAGTTTTGATGATTGTTGGCGTTATGATTTTGATGATAACTAAACTTAATGTGTTATTGAGTGATGATAACTAAACTTATGGTTGATTGCACATGTTCTTGATGACTGTGTACATTCATGTTTAAATATGATTGAGATGGCAAATGGCAACGGTACATGGTCTTGATTCTTGCTTGATTGAATTAGTTTTACAAGAGGCAAGAGGTTTCATAACCTCTTTAATGTGAACAAGCATGGTATTAACCCTGACTATCTTGCTTGCAGGATCAAACTCATGGCAGTCACCTGGTGAACCAAACGTGTGGATAAGCACCATGCTCCTCTACAATCCAAAACAGGTGGTATATGTCATGTACTGTCAAGAACCATTGGTAAGGCTCTTACCCTATTATACACTCCTTGTTATTGAGTGTTCCATTAGGTTATTTCATGAATAATTTACTTGGGATGATTGAGTTTTATCTCTTGATTCTTAGCCAAGAACTTGATCCTTACCTCAGAACATGTGTGTTTCAAAGTGTTCATATGCACCTAGTTCATGAGGTTTCAAGCCCTTGCAAAACTCGCTATCGTGCGCCCTTGCACGCGGATCGACCTGTAATGAGAAACGAGAAACGCTCAAATGGTCTAATGCATAATCCAAGTTGAATCCAATCCCAAAATTCATGGAATTGATAAGGACATAAAGCCCTTGACATATGGAAATGTTTCTTTGGGCTAACACTTCATTTTTGCAAGTATAGGTCTTTTCGGTCGACCAGAATTAATAGAACCGAAAAGAAGGAGTTTGTGCAGGTTTCGGTCGACCGCCACCATAGGGTCGGTCGACCGGTTTTGCCAGAACCAAAATGTTCTGGCTGCAACAAGTTCCGGTCGACCGCCCCATGACTTCCGGTGGACCGATAGCCCCGAGGCCCCTTTTGTTGACTTCGATTTCAAGCTCGTGGAGAGGAATCTTTCACCCATTTCTTTAATCCCACTGCCCCAATCTAGGAGGGATTTGTGGATCTAGTCTAGGGGTTGTCCATGGACCATTCAAAGGTTATAAAACATCTTATTGGAGTCATAACCCTAACCATCCAACAGGGCTTAAAGGGAGATCAAGAGGGTGCTGTCCAAGGAGGAAGAAGAATGGTACTGTAGCCGTGAACAGTACTCCATGCATCAAGTGTTCTTCATCCATTCTCAACCCATTGAAGGCATATATGAAGCCAACCTCCTCCAAGGAAGAGAAGAGCCAAGCAAGCAAGCAAGGATTCCAAGAAGAGTGCCTAAGGGAGAAAGAAGAGAAGCCAAGCAAGCAAGAAAGGAGAAAAGCTAAGCAAGCACGGATTGAAGCTTCGGTCAAGTGAAGATTAAAGATATGCTCAAGATCCGTAACATGCATTCAAGGGGAACCTAAAATATGAGTTTTCTAAACTAAGCCTCATCGTCTTTATGATTTGGGTGTTGTATTTGTGTTCGTCATAAACTGAAGAACTTGTGTGTGTGTGGATCGTTGTTAGATCCGTGGTCGTGTGTGTGTGTGTCGTATTTGATTAGTGTGTGTGCGTGGATCTTCCTAGATCTACGTTTGTGTGTGTGGGTGTATTTAGATCTGTTCTGTCTCGTGTGTGTGGATTGCTGCACTTGTGGCAGCAAGTGTGTATGTTATTGATCCGGTTGTTGGATGGTGTTGGAGACCTTGTCTCCGTGTGTGTGTGTGTGTGTGTGTGTTGGGGCGCGTCCCCGTGTCTGTGTGCAGGCGTCGTCCTGCGTGTGTGGTTGGAGTGTCATCTCCATTTGGGGATTTATCCCTGAGTGAAGCCTCACCGGGTTTGGTGAGGGGTGGACGTAAGATTGCCGTCGTTGCATCCGAACCACCTTAAAAACTGATGTGCACTATGGTTTGAATTGTGTGGTTTGGTCCTTTTCTTCTACCTCCATTCTAAGTGAGTGTCAATGTTAATTGTTGTTCCGGATTTATCTACGTATATCTTGCATAATCTATATCTCATCATATAAAGTTTGATAAATCCAATTTGTGTACAAATAGTTTTGAAGCTCTTAACTAGCATTCTATCACATATTTCAAAAAGGCCAAAAGTTTTCGTAAAATTTGTAAACACCCATTTCACCTCCCTCTTGGGTGTCATTGATCGCGGGACTTCACGGGAGTGGTGGAGTGGCTTACTCGAGAGAGACGGTTTTTAGGCTGGTTTTCGTAGGGCCCCTTGCCTTTGTAGCCTGAGTCTGGCTGGGGGAAAAATCGGCTAGAGGACCTGACCTAGAGCAGTTGGTCTATGTGTGCACACTTAGTTGGGGGCCGTTGGACCCGCGCTGACGAGCACGACCCCAGCTAGTCCTTCTTCGTGGTACTGGTTACTCTATCTCTCTGTCTCCGCCTGGGGCGTCGCAGCGAGACACCTAAGGCTATGGACTAAATCGTCAATGGACGCATCCGGCCTTGTTTCTGGTGGGCAGTGATCCCCTCACGTGACGTGAGTTTCTTATGACTTGAGTTTTCGCTTCCCGTCTGCAAGACGTGGTTTTACGTGCAATTTTTGGGTGTTTTCCCGATGCCGCGGTCTAGGGGTTCCGGTGAGCGTCACCGAGGGCTTTCCTCCTAGACAGTGTTGAGTTCCCGACAACGTAGTTGGTGCGGACACCAGAGCGATCGAGAGGCACGAATCGGCGAGCCGTCGATACCGTATGCGGAGCACCACTCAAGCTACATCGGCTTCCATCTGGCTCGGAGACAGTCTGGAGTCTCCGCTCTGAGTCCTCATATTTATAGTATTTATGGGGATTTTATTTATGTGTAATGTGTGTTTATTTGGTTTTATTCGGATGTAATTCAGATTGTAATATGGGTTTATTTGTAATTTGGGACCACTTGGGTCCCGCTGGCCCCCCATCCCTTCCCCCATTGATCCACCTCATCTCTTGGGCCCATGTGGGGTCAGTCAACCCTCCAAGGTGGGCTTCTAGAAGGGTTGGACCAAGGGGGGACAAAGGGTAACAAAATTAAAAATTTGGAACACATAAGTCAAGGGGGTGCCCCATGTATAATATAGTTTATTAGGATTGAAATCTTATTTTATTTGTTCCAAACCACATGGGAGAAATAAATTGTAAACTCCCTCTTTTACCCCCCACCAATCCTAGATCTAGAGATAAAACTAGTCTTTTTGTATTTTCTATAAGAGACTTGTAATTTCATTTTGAGTGGAATTAATGCATACATTTTATGAGAAATTTCTTGGAGCCCCTAGCCTTGTGCGACCTCCCCCTCCTCTCTCCCCCTTCTGCAGCTGAGATGGATATATTCTGAGGTGAGATGCCTCCGGTATCCGTTCTTGAAGCTCGCGCCGCTGTCGGACCACCACCGTCGTCGCCGGAGTTCTGTCCACCCAGGACAGACCTTTCTTCCACGAATTCTTGCTCCCAACCTCGAAATATTTTGGAGTCCAAATATTCAGGGTGAGTTCCAGAGGTCACCCCCACGTCCCAAAAAATTTGGTTTGGCTTCTAGTTTACATTTTCCCATTTTCCATTTTCGTTCATCCCCTTCTTCCAGATCTGTCAGCTTTCAGTCCAGATTCACAATATCTCTGAGTTTCCCCTCTTCGGACCTCTTCTTGATTTTTTATTGAGCCCCCAATTTTACTAGAGGTTCTTTTCAACACCCCCTCCATCCAAAAATTTTCGTGGAATTTCTAAAGGCCTTCACCTATTTTCTAAAAATCACTTTCAGATCTCCACTCCGTTCAGTCTGCCTCTGTCCAGATCCGACCACCCACCAGTATAAAATAGCCTTCCCCATCCAAACCTCCACCAAATCAGTCATAAAAATTATTGCCATTTTTCTCTCTCTCCCCTCTACAACTTTCATGAATAGCTCGAGGTCTGAATTAGAGGCTTACCCCACGGTCAACGCAAACTCTCAGGAAACTTCAGCTCTGCCCGGCCAGATCTGAAACTGAGATCAGTCCGGTTCTAAAATCCCCAATCAGAAGCACGATCCCAACGAGGTGTCTGGAGTCACAAAGGGTCGAAGTACTTCGAAATATCTTTCCAACGATACCTCTTGCGCGTCGATCCGACGTCGAGAAGGATCCCAGCAGTAGATCTCGCCGGATCACGCGCGACAAAACAGGAGCAACAGATCCGTGGGCAGCAACTCCAAGACTTGGAGATCGGAGCCGATCGGCCTCCGACCGGTGTTCTAGCCCGGCCGCCATCCAGGGAAGCACACCACCAGAGGTCACCATCATAGTGGGACCCACTCCGTCAGGTCCAGAGGATGGGGCAGCGCGTGGGCCCCACGAACCCGTAGATCGCGCCATCGGACAGCACTAAAACGCGGGTTTCGACGCCGACGGACGACATCAAGATGCTGCCCGTCAACCCAATTCCCGCTACTCCCGGGCCCCACATGTGACCTATTACCTCCCTGCGTGGAGTGGGTCAAATCTTTGTACCACAGTGTATTTGTTTAACCGGGAGTACAAGATTGGCCGGGGTTGTCTTCCCCACGTCGGGAGCGTAAAGGTAACGATCTTGACTTCTTGGAATTTACTTGCTTAGCTAGTATATGGTCGTGTGCCGCTATTGAGTGTGATAGGAACCTAGCCTGTGAGTCCATGTCACCGCTATGAGTGAGAGAGTGACCCGTCCCATGGCTCGATCCGAGCACGGAAGTGAGTCGACCACCATTGACTCTGTCAGGTTTCTCAACCGCACGGATCCACGTTTCCCCTCGCTTGGGATGACGAGTGAGCTTGCATTTCTGTTAGCGACGTATAGCCCATTGGAACTCTTAGTGTCAGGCCAAAGTGTCTCCATAGTTGTATGTTGCTGGTCGTGTCCGCATTTAGAGTCCGAGGTCGGCATCACTTAGAGTCGGTCCCCGTGTCCGTCCCGCATCAGTTTGGTATCAGAGTGCCAGTTGAGTCTAGGGTAGTCATTCATCATTGCTTAACAAAAATATAAAAAAAAGAGTCATTTAAGTCGAGTATAAGTTTAAGTCGGTCTAAGGTTGCATCGCATACCTTATTCTGTATATTAAAAGGTGTTGTCCGAACGTTAGGCTATGCCTATCGGGAAGATCGTACACTTGCGCGAGAGGATCTTCGGATCCCGTAACTCCGCCAACGTATCAGATCTTGGTTTAAGTCTAGGGTCCTTAGTGGGCATTAGTTAGTGCATTCCAACCTTGCATAGTCGTGTCTAGTGTCTTGTCCAAGTGTCAGCATGTCCATCTTGTAGTTTCCCATTTTCAATGGAATCTCGATTGCCCAGGCGATATGACCGTTTGCACACCCATGGACTTGGCAACCACCCTCTCCACTTCCGTAGGCCCGAAGCCTCGGATTTTTATGGCTCCAATGACCCGGGCGACTACCTCAAGTGGGAGGCCGCCATGGACACATACTTTGATTTTTATACTATGTCCGAAGCCGGGCAATTCTATTTTGCCAAGGAGAGGCTCCTCCACGAGGCGGCCGAAAAGTGGAGAGACATCGAAGGCTTGAGAGAGGTTAGGAGGCAATGGCCCATCGAATCATGGTGGGACATGAAGAGAGGTCTTAGGAGGGTCTACCTTCCCCATCCGGTCCCTTCCAACCCGTCCCACCCATTTACTTCTAACCCCGTGGGTCACACCTCCAACTGACCCCACCCAATCACTTCCACCCAAGAGGGCCATAATCAGAGGCAAAGCGCCGCACATGTTGAAGAGCCTAGGTCCACGACTAAGCCGAGTTCATATGGGAGAGTCCATCACCTTACTCCTACTCCAAACCCCACCATTGTCGAACTCTTTCAAATCATTTCGGATAGAGTAGATAGGAGGTGTGCTTATATCGAGTCCCTGGTTCCCCCTAGCCTACCTCCTAGACAGAATGGAACCAAGCATGAGCCTAAGGAGGTAGCAACCGTTAGCCCCAACCCGATGTCATCTAAGGTGCCATCCCAAGGCCCTCTCCCCATCATGATGGATCCTCTTTCCCCACCCACGAGAGCCCCATTGCCGAGACCCCCTATCTGTCGGGAGGATAAGGGTCACGACCGACTTATCAGGGAGCCTAGTGGGTCACGACAGCAGTGTTATCGCTGCCAGGGGTTCGGCCACTTTATCGTACAGTGTCCCACTCGAACATCTCTAGCCCTAGGGAAAAGGGTTGGAGAAGCCTCACTCTCCGATCTTTATTCGGAGCCACCTCAGCCATAGCTACCCGTGTTTCTAACCGGAAAGCTACTCATAGTCGAGCCACTCCTTAGTTGGCTCAAGCATGGCTTGGTCCAACCTCCCTACCCATCCATGGACCCTACCCTACCATTAGTGCCGGTCAACTCATTTCATACCACATTCCGGTCTAATCACCATGTTGATACCTTGGGTGACTTTATTATGGGTCTTCACCGGTAATGGACGTTGACGCACTCATTGGCCCGAGACTTCGACCAACCCACTAGTCTTAGCTTCACCTATCCGGCCTTAGGGTCCATTACCTACGTGTGCACCGTGGGTTGTGTCACCACGGAGATTCTTCTATTCCTCTCTATGCCGGCCGAGCCTGACTTCATTCCCTTTTGCCCAAGGGAGGAATCTTATTTTCTACACATGATCACCGTCCCACCTACCACAATGCATGAAGGTGATCATCCACACCTTCACGACTACCACACATGGGACCGTGACTTGTGGGAACCCACAACAAGGGGTCATACCTTCTTTGATCCCTTTGACCCATTCCCTAGTGGACCCCTAGACCCACCATATATACTTCACTTCTTCGAGGGAGTCCACTACCACACCCCTCCCACTCGGGCCTGGCAACCTTCACATGGTAATAGGTCCGAACCGTCATTTGGGGGTAATGAAGACTTTGGTTCCCTCGGCCCACCTAAACCACCCGAACCTCCCAGACTTCCAACATCCAAGCCCAATGTCCATGATTGGTGCATCGTAGGATGTCTAGGAGTCCACCATGACGTTAACCTCCGGTTACGTCAAATGCATGCATGGCACACATTCGGATGTCCTGGACCACCTTGCATATGATTGGCTAGGACTAACTGTAGGGTTGTTTAGGGTCGTGTGTGCATCCGTGTGTTTTTCTTTTTGCTAAGCATGTTAGGAGTCTGCATGACGACATCTATCGTCACATTGAGGCCAGTAATGCACGGTATAAGGAGCAAGCCGAAGCCCATAGACACCACTGTGAGTTCCAAGAGGGTGAATATGTCATGATCAGGGTAAGACCTGAACGATTTCCCTCTGGAATCGTAAAGAAATTGCAAGCTCGCGGAGCCGGTCCATTTAGAGTGTTGAAATGCGTTGGATCCAATGCGTATGTTGTGGACCTGCCCGAAAAATATGGTATAAGCTCAACTTTCAATGTGTCAGATCTAGTTGCATATAAGGACCCAGCGGTGATCCCTAGTGAGCCTTTCGAGCCATCTCCTCCCATTGAGAGTGATCCCACACCTGAGTGTCCATCACCAGCCCCATTTCCACGGCAGCGAGAGCATATTGATCATATACTGGATGAGCAGGTGACTGTTACAAGGAGTGGATCCTACCCGCGCTACCTAGTACGATGGAGAAGGTGACCCGCCACCGAGGATACTTGGATCACCCATGGAGAGTTGCTGAGGCTAGATCCGGATCTACTGGAGCGCTACCAGAGCGATGCAGACCCTTACTCGACAGGGTCGAGTTTCTCCCACCCAGGGAGAATTGGTGCGGACACCAGAGCGATCGAGAGGCATGAACCGGTGAGCCGTCGGTACCGTATGAGGAGCACCACTCAAGCTACATCGACTTCCATCTGACTCGGAGACAGTCTGGAGTCTCCGCTCTGAGTCCTCATATTTATAGTATTTTTGGGGATTTTATTTGTGTGTAATATGTGTTTATTTGGTTTTATTCGGATGTAATTCGGATTGTAATAGGGGTTTATTTATAATTTGGGACCACTTAGGTCCCGCTGGCCCCCCATCCCTTCCCCCATTGATCCTCCTCATCTCTTGGGCCCATGTGGGGTCAGTCAACCCTCCAAGGTGGGCTTCTAGAAGGGTTGGACCAAGGGGGGACAAAAGGTAACAAAATTCAAAATTTAGAACACATAAGTCAAGGGGGTGCCCCATGTATAATATAGTTTATTAGGATTGAAATCTTATTTTATTTGTTCCAAACCACATGGAAGAAATAAATTGTAAACTCACTCTTTTACCCCCCACCAATCCTAGATCCAGGGATAGAACTAGTCTTTTTGTATTTTCTATAAAAGACTTGTATTTTCATTTTGAGTGGAATTAATGCATACATTTTATGAGAAATTTCTTGGAGCCCCCAGCCTTGTGCGACCTCCCCCTCCTCTCTCCCCCTTCTGCAGCTGAGATGGCTATATTCTGAGGTGAGACGCCACCGGTATCCGTTCTTGAAGCTCGCCGCCGCCGTCGCCGTCGCACCGCCACCGTCGTTGCCGGAGTTCTGTCCACCCAGGACAGACCCTTCTTCCACGAATTCTTGCTCCCAACCTGGAAATCTTTTGGAGTCCAAATCTTCAGGGTGAGTTCCAGAGGTCACCCCACATCCCAAAAAATTTGGTTTGGCTCCTAGTTTTCATTTTCCATTTTTCCATTTTCGTTCATCCCCTCCTTCCAGATCTGTCAGCTTTCAGTCCAGATTCACAGTAGCTCTGAGTTTCCCCACTTCGGACTTGTTCTTGGTTTTTTATTGAGCCCCCAATTTTACTGGAGGTTCTGTCCAACACCCCCTCCTTCCAAGAATTTTCATGGAATTTCTAAATCCCTTCACCTATTTTCTAAAAATCACTTTCAGATCTCCACTCAGTTCTGTCTACCTCTGTCCAGATCCGACCACCCACCAGTATAAAATACCCTTCCCCATCCAAACCTCCACCAAATCGGTCATAAGAATTATTGCCATTTTCCTCTCTCTCCCCTCTACAACGTTCATGAAGAGCTCAAGGTCTGAATCAGAGGCTTACCCCGCAGTCAATGCAAACTCTCAAGAAACTTTAGTTCTCCCCGGCCAGATCTGAAACTGAGATTAGTCCAGTTCTAAAATCCCCCATCAGAAGCACGATCCCAAGGAGGTGTCTGGAGTCACAAAGGGTTGAAGTACTTCAAAATATCTTTCCAACGATACCTCTTGCGTGTCGATCCGACGTCGAGAGGGATCGCAGCAGCAGATCTCGCCAGATCGCGCGCGGTAAAACAGGAACAACAGATCCGTGGGCAGCAACTCCAAGACTTGGAGATCGGAGCCGATCGGCCTCTGACCGGTGTTCCAGCCCGGCTGCCATCCAGGGAAGCGCGCCACCAGAGGTCACCATCATAGTGGGACCCACTCCGTAAGTTCCAGAGGACGGGGCAGCGCGTGGGCCCCATGAACCCGTAGATCGCGCCATCCGGACAGCACTAAAATGCGGGTTTCAGCGCCGACGGATGACATCAAGATGCTGCCCGTCAACCCAATTCCCGCTACTCTCGGGCCCCATATGTGATTTATTACCTCCCTGCGTGGAGTGGGTCAAATCTTTGTACCGCAGTGTATAAACCGGGAGTACAGGATTGGCCGGGGTTGTCTTCCCCTTGCCGGGAGAATAGAGGTAACGATCTCGACTTCTTGGCATTTACTTGCTTAGCTAGCATATGGTCATGTGCCACTGTTGAGTGTGATAGAAACCTAGCCCGTGAGTCCATATCACCGCTGTGAGCGAGAGAGTGACCCGTCCCGTGGCTCGATCCGAGCACGAAAGTGAGTCGACCACCCTTGACTCTGTAGGTTTCTCAACCGCGCGGATCTGCATTTCCCCTCGCTTGGGACGACGAGTGAGCTTGCATTTCTGTTAGCGACGTATATCCCATAGGAACTCTTAGTGTCGGGCCAAAGTGTCTCCATAGTTATATGTTACTGGTCGTGTCCGCATTTAGAGTCTGACGTCCGCATCACTTAGAGTCGGTCCCCGTGTCCGTCCCTCATCAGTTTGCTATTAGAGTGCCAGTTGAGTCTAGGGTAGTCATTCAGCATTGCTTAACAAAAATACAAAAAAAGAGTCATTTAAGTCGAGTCTAAGTTTAAGTCGGTCCAAGGTTGCATCGCATACCTTATTCGGTATATTAAAAGGTGCTGTCCGAACGTTAGGCTACGCCTATCGGGAAGATCGTACACTTGCGCGAGAGGATCTTCGGATCCCGTAACTCCGCCAACGTACCGGATCTTGGTTTAAGTCTAGGGTCCTTAGTGTGCATTAGTTAGTGCATTCCAACCTTGCATAGTCGTGTCTAGTGTCTTATCCAAGTGTCAGCATGTCCATCTTGTAGTTCCCCATTTCCAATGAAATCTTGATCACCCAAGCGATATGACCGTTGGCACATCCATGGACTTGGCAACCACCCTCTCCACTTCCGTAGGCCCGAAGCCTTGGATTTTTATGGCTCCAATGACCCAGGCGACTACCTCAAGTGGGAGGCCGCCATGGACACATACTATGATTATTATACTATGTTCGAAGCCGGGAAATTCTATTTTGCCAAGGAGAGGCTCCTCCACGAGGCGGCCGAAAAGTGGAGAGACATCGAAGGCTTGAGAGAGGTTAGGAGGCAATGGCCCATCGAATCATGGTGGGACATGAAGAGAGGGCTTAGGAGGGTCTACCTTCCCCATCTGGTCCCTTCCAACCCGTCCCACCCATTTACTTCCAACCCCGTGGGTCACACCTCCAACCGACCCCACCCAATCACCTCCACCCAAGAGGGCCATAATCAGAGGCAAAGCGCCGCGCATGTAGAAGAGCCTAGGTCCATGACTAAGCCGGGTTCATATGGGAGAGTCCATCACCTTACTCCTACTCCAAACCCCACCATTGTCGAACTCTTCCAAATCATTTCGGATAGAGTGGATAAGAGGTGTGCTTATATCGAGTCCCTGGTTACCCCTTGCCTACCTCCTAAACAGAATGGAACCAAGCATGAGCCTAAGGAGGTAGCCACCGGTAGCCCCAACCCGATGCCATCTAAGGTGCCATCCCTAGGCCCTCTCCCCATCATGATGGATCCTCTTCCCCCACCCACGAGAGCCCCATTGCCTAGACCCCCTGTCCGTCAGGAGGATAAGGGTCAGGACTGACTTATCAGGGAGCCTAGTGGGTCACGACAGCAGTGTTATCGCTGCCAGGGGTTCGGCCACTTTGCCGACAGTGTCCCACTCGAACATCTCTAGCACTAGGGAAAAGGGTTGGAGAAGCCTCACTCTTCGATCTTTATTCGGAGCCACCTCAGCCATAGCTACCCGTGTTTCTAACCGGAAAGCTACTCATAGCCGAGCCACTCCTTAGTTGGCTCAAGCATGGCTTGGTCCCACCTCCCTACCCATCCATGGACCCTACCCTACCATTAGTGCCGATCAACTCATTTCATACTACATTCCGGTCTAATCACCACGTTGATACCTTGGGTGACCTTATTATGGGTCTTCACCAGCAATGGACGTTGACGCACTCATTGGCCCGAGACTTCGACCAACCCACAAGTCTTAGCTTCACCTATCCGGACTTAGTGTCCATTACCTCCGTGTGCACCGTGGGTTGTGTCACCATGGATATTCTTCTATTCCTCCCTATGCCGGCCGAGCCCGACTTCATTCCCTTTTGCCCAAGGGAGGAATCTTATTTTCTACACATGATCACCGTCCCACCTACCACAATGCATGAAGGTGATCATCCACACCTTCACGACTACCACACATGGGACCGTGACTTGTGGGAACCCACAACAAGGGGTCATACCTTCTTTGATCCCTTTGACCCATTCCCTAGTGGACCCCTAGACCCACCATATATACTTCACTTCTTCGAGGGAGTCCACTACCACACCCCTCCCACTCGGGCCTGGCAACCTTCACATAGTAATAGGTCCGAACCGTCATTTGGGGGTAATGAAGACTTTGGTTCCCCCGGCCCACCTAAACCACCCGAACCTCCCAGACTTCCAACATCCAAGCCCAATGTCCATGATTGGTGCATCGTAGGATGTCTAGGAGTCCACCATGACGTTAACCTCCGATTACGTCAAATGCATGCATGGCACACATTCGGATGTCCTAGACCACCTTGCATATGATTGGCTAGGACTAACTGTAGGGTTGTTTAGGGTGGTGTGTGCATCCGTGTGTTTTTCTTTTTGCTAAGCATGTTAGGAGTCTGCATGACGACGTCCGTCGTCACATTGAGGCCAGCAATGCACGGTATAAGGAGCTAGCCGATGCCCATAGACACCATTGTGAGTTCCAAGAGGGTGAATATGTCATGATTAGGGTAAGACCTGAACGGTTTCCCTCTGGAACCGTAAAGCAATTGCAAGCTCGCGGAGGCGGTCCATTTAGAGTGTTGAAACGCATTGGATCCAATGCGTATGTTGTGGACCTGCCCGAGGAATATGGTATAAGCTCAACTTTCAATGTGTCTGATCTAGTTGCATATAAGGACCCAGCGGTGATCCTTAGTGAGCCTTTCGAGCCATCTCCTCCCAATGAGAGTGATCCCACACCTGAGTGTCCACCACCAGCCCCATTTCCACGGCAGCGAGAGCATATAGATCATATACTGGATGAGCAGGTGACTATTACCAGGAGTGGATCCTACCCGCGCTACCTAGTGTGATGGAGAGGGTGACCCGCCACCGAGGATACTTGGATCAGCCATGGAGAGTTGCAGAGGCTTGATCCGGATCTACTGGAGCGCTACCAGAGCGATGCAGACCCTTACTCGACAAGGTCGAGTTTCTCCCACTCGGGGAGAATTGGTGCGGACACCAGAGCGATCGAGAGGCACGAACCGACGAGCCGTCGGTACCGTATGCGGAGCACCACTCAAGCTACATCGACTTCCATCAGGCTCGGAGACAGTCTGGAGTCTCCGCTCTGAGTCCTCGTATTTATAGTATTTATGGTGATTTTATTTATGTGTAATGTGTGTTTATTTGGTTTTATTCGGATGTAATTCGGATTGTAATAGGGGTTTATTTATAATTTGGGACCACTTGGGTCCCGCTGGCCCCCCATCCCTTCTCCCATTGATCCACCTCATCTCTTGGGCCCATGTGGGGTCCGTCAACCCTCCAAGGTGGGCTTCTAGAAGGGTTGGACCAAGGGGGGACAAAGCGTAACAAAATTCAAAATTTGGAACACATAAGTCAAGGGGGTGCCCCATGTATAATATAGTTTATTAAGATTGAAATCTTATTTTATTTGTTTCAAACCACATGGAAGAAATAAATTGTAAACTCCCTCTTTTACCCCCCACCAATCCTAGATCTAGGGATAGAACTAGTCTTTTTGTATTTTCTATAAGAGACTTGTATTTTCATTTTGAGTGGAATTAATGCATATATTTTATGAGAAATTTCTTGGAGCCCCCAGCCTTGTGCGACCTCCCCCTCCTCCCCCTTCTGCAGCTGAGATGGCTATATTCTGAGGTGAAACGCCTCCGGTATCCGTTCTTGAAGCTCGCCGCCGCCGTCGTCGTCGCACCGCCACCGTCGTCGCCGGTGTTCTGTCCACCCAAGATAGACCCTTCTTCCACGAATTCTTGATCCCAACCTAGAAATCTTTTGGAGTCTAAATCTTCATGGTGAGTTCCAGAGGTCACCCCCACGTCCTAGAAAATTTGGTTTGGCTTCTAGTTTTCATTTTCCATTTTTCCATTTCCGTTCATCCCCTCCTTCCAGATCTGTCAGCTTTCAGTCCAGATTCACAATAGCTCTGAGTTTCCCCTCTTCGGACCTCTTCTGAGTTTTTTCTTGAGCCCCCAATTTTACTGGAGGTTCTGTCTAACACCCCCTCCTTCCAAGAATTTTCGTGGAATTTCTAAAGGCCTTCACCTATTTTCCAAAAATCACTTTCAGATCTCCACTCAGTTCTGTCTGCCTCTGTCCAGATCCGACCACCCACCAGTATAAAATACCCTTCCCCATCCAAACCTCCACCAAATCGGTCATAAGAATTATTGCCGTTTTCCTCTCTCTCCCCTCTACAACGTTCATAAAGAACTCGAGGTCTGAATAAGAGGCCTACCCCGCGGTCAATGCCAACTCTCAGGAAACTTCAGTTCTGCCCGGCCAGATCTGAAACTGAGATCAGTCCGGTTCTAAAATCCCCCATCAGAAGCACGATCCCAACGAGGTGTCTGGAGTCACAGAAGGTCTAAGTACTTCGAAAGAGCTTTCCAATGATACCTCTTGCGCGTGGATCCAACGTCGAGAGTGATCGCAGCAGCAGATCTCGCCGGATCGCGCGCGGCAAAATAGGAGCAACAGATCCGTGGGCAGCAACTCCAAGACTTGGAGATCGGAGCCGATCGGCCTCCGACCGGTGTTCCAGCCCGACCGCCATCTAGGAAAGCATGCCACCAGAGGTCACCATCACAGTGGGACCCACTCCGTCAGGTCTAGAAGACGGGGCAGCGCGTGGGCCCCACGAACCCGTAGATCGCGCCATCCGGACAGCACTAAAATGCGGGTTTCGGCGTCGACGGACGGCATCAAGATGCTGCCCATCAACCCAATACCTGCTACTCCCGGGCCCCACATGTGACCTATTACCTCCCTGTGTGGAGTGGGTCAAATCTTTGTACTGCAGTGTATTTGTTTAACTGGGAGTACAGGATTGGCCGAGGTTATCTTCCCCACGTCGGGAGCATAGAGGTAACGATCTCGACTTCTTGGCATTTACTTGCTTAGCTAGTATATGGTCGTGTGCCGCTGCTGAGTGCGATAGGAACCTAGCCCGTGGGTCCATGTCACCGCTGTGAGCGAGAGAGTGACCCGTCCCGTGGCTCGATTCGAGCACGGAAGTGAGTCGACCACCCTTGACTCTGCCGGTTTCTCAACCACGCGGATCCGCGTTTCCCCTCGCTTAGGATGACGAGTGAGCTTGCGTTTCTGTTAGCGACGTATAGCCCATAGGAACTCTTAGTGTCGGGCCAAAGTGTCTCCATAGTTGTATGTTGCTGGTCGTGTCCGCATTTAGAGTCCGAGGTCAGCATCACTTAGAGTCGGTTCCCGTGTCCGTCCCGCATCAGTAGTCATTTTCCTAGTAGTGTGACTAGGGTGGGTTATGTCTAGTGGTTCCCCGATGGTGAGATCGGGGTGCGTGTTTTCGAGTACAGTAGGAGCAGCTATAGCGCCAAGTTTTACCGGCCACCGGTTTGCAGCTCCTGTTGTTACAGTTGTTCTTGTTGTTGCTACTTTCTGTTGCCGCCATGTTTTCGGTTGGGGTTCTGTGGGACCCCTACTGAGCCAGTGACAGGAGGCTCACCCCTGCATTTCAGGTGCGGCGACTCTTCCTTGGGGTTCGAGGATGTTGCGTGCAGGTTCTTAGTTGCCAGCTCATCGGGCCGAGTGTTCACTCTGCATTTGGTACATTTTACTGCTTTAGACTGTACTTTCTGTTGGACTGGACTCTATTGTAGTTGTTATTTAATTCTGTTAATTGTTGAATTGTCCTACTTTATTTCCTATTTCTTTGTACCTCCACACGCCTTTTCAGCCCTTTTGAGCCCCTGCTCGTGGGCGACGGGCCAGGATTCGAATGGTATCCGGTTCCTTTCCTGGTATCCGGATCTTGGGTCGCTACAGGTTTAAAGGCCAAACACCAATAAGGTGTGTTCATATCCATGCTTTCCATGTTCATATTTATATTTGGATTTTGATGCTACACATCTTTGATTTCTAATCAATATCTTTTGTTGGTGTTTTATTTGTTTTGCAAGAGTAATAAACAAGAGGAACTCTCTTCATCGGCCAGCCGATAGAAAGAGAAAGGTGAACACTCACATTCCCCCGCACTTTAAGGTATTTATTCACGATCTCTCCATATTCTTTATTGTTATATCTTTGAGGCCCTCGCGTCTCCGGCGATCACCTTTCCATATAGCATCCTCGCATACTCCCCTTTTCTCCCCTTTCCCCTTCTTTTTCCCATAATTCTTCTTAGTTTTTTTTTCTAAGTGGATTTCTTAGAATCTACAGTCGCTATTTAAAGACTGAGCACCCCCATATAGAGGCGTTGATTTGTAAAATAATTAGTAAAAAGAAATATATGGAAATTATTATTCTGCGACCTTACAGTAGACGTTATTTAAAGATTGGGCACCATTGTGAACGGTCGCCAATTTTTATTAAATTATATTGATTCTAGAAAATTACAAGAATTAGCGCCAGTCCATACAGTCGCTAATTACTAGTAATTTAAAAAGGAAGTCTAAAACATATAAGATTGAGCGACCCTTCGGAGCGTCGCTATTTCCTGATATAGCGGCCTCTGATAAGGCGCCAATTATTCTCTCTCAGTTTTATCGCATTTTATGACCCATATCACGGGTTTACTTGGCACTCTCATCTCACATCCATAGATGGAGTCCCGGTTTTGATACTATCGATCACACACTAATTATTGGCGATGATTGGACCCTTCACGGGATATTCCTTCCTTTGGACTAGTTCTTTCTTCATTGAGACCCCCGTAAGTCTACGCTAGCCTTGGATTCCCTCAAGGCAGCCGAGCAGGTTGTACCCTAAAAATCCATGACACCGTGTCTTGTCACGTCACTCTGAAGAAACGTGATGCTTAGCCCTCATAGAGTGCTGTTTCTGGCCTCTTGTGAGAAGTTCTACCTTATGTATTGAAATAGCGACAGCAATCTGGTCCTAGGAGGAGCACCCGAAACTACTTGTGCCCATGGGAGCTATATTGATCACGGTGTGACATTGCGCCGAAGTGCATGACTAGCTTGATTTATGGCATTCCATGATTCGTACTTGACTTGACTTGACATGACTTGCGTGGCCCGGAATGGATATTTACTTGCTTGATATTATAATAGCCAATTCACGTGACATGGCTCGATATATTTACATGCTTGACCATCTTGATACACTTCACATGGTTATCTTGAAATCTTGCTTGTTCATCTCTATTAACTCTTGTTACACTCTCTCTCGTCATTTTCATGCGTACATGCATAGCTAGACTTGCATTCATGTAACATGTAATCTACTTTAAGCAAGCTTGTACTTGAGATATAATTCCTACTGAGCGTTCGCTCATCTAGTGCATGTTTTCGCCTATTTTTCAGGTAACTCTGATGACGAGAATCAATCGGATGGGAACGGGAACGAGTAAAGAGCGTAGAGCCGTTCCAATTATCGATGCCGTTATCTAGTCGTATCTTTTTCCTATTTCTTGAGTCAATCCTTGTAATTTTCTTTTATTGAGTCAAGAATGTCCTTTAGTACTCTTTCTAAATAGGAGATTATGTAATGGATTTACCTTAATGGTTATTATTAATAAATTAGATTTGGTTATCTTGCAATTTGCACATCTCTGTCTATAAGGTCGAATTCCTTATGCTCTGATTGACATGAATGATATAACTCTTCACGCATACTGGATTCCTTCCGTGCTCGGGGCGTGACAATTGTCAACATAATGGGCCGGTCTGGCCCACATGTGTTTATACTCGTGATAATAAAGTGGCATAAAGGAGTTTCGATTCATTGCCCAAAAAATGGATCAAGAAAAATGGGCCAACAAGTCCACCATATTGAATTTACAAGCCCACTCAAAGATAGGAATTTTCTCACCCCCCCTTTTTTTGGTTTTTTTAGTTTTTATTTTATTATTATTATTTTTTAACGATTACAAACAAGTTATCAAACAATTAACCTATAACTAAGTCAAAAATCTACACTTATGAGTGGGATTTCTCACAAATCAACCTAAGTCCACTTAAGTCCACTATCAAGATCGTCCACTAGCCAGGTAAGAGGTGGAGTTGTAGGAGGCTCCCCCTACTCTCGTAGGGACCTAATTAAATAACAACAAGCCCGCTTAAGACATTTGCCGTTGGACGTCTAGCCTAGACACCTGTTTCCAAAATTCATAATGGGCCCAAGATGAGCCAAAGTTTTAAAGTGAACCCTAGGGCCAATGTCTACTAGATTTCTATTTGGCTTAGGTGATGCAAGAGATGTAAGGGGTTGTGATTTTTAGGCTAAGGAAGGGTGATCAAATCCCCACCTCATGTTGTTTAGGGGTAGTGCTATTAAGATATTTTGAAATAATGTGCAACAAACAAAGTTTAAACAATGGGTTCTAGGCAAGCATGGAAATGCATGAGCTTGCTTTTAGGAAAGTTAGAGATCTCACCTTGTGCCCCGTAATCTTCAACAAAAAGAAACTTAACAAAAATAGAAACAACTAAAAATGCAATTCTAAATGATGCATGTCCTGAAACAAGAAGGTGTGGTTGTTAATCTTGAAGTGAAGATTTTTATTGGTGCAAGTTTTTTATTTAATTAATGACTCTATCTAACCAATTATAGAAAGGAAAGAAAGGAGACTAAATGAAAAGAGGGAAGGTTATGATACTTACTTGGAGAGCAATCCCTCGTACTTTTTATGACAAAATTAACTAAGAGAAATGATAAATGTCTTACCTTAAAACTCCTTTGTTGTGGTTTCTTGTGAGTTTTCGGATTTTTTTTATCTTCCTAAACAGGACCTTCACTTACAGTTTTCTACTTTCTACGACGATCTATTTCTCTAGATTTTCAGAATTCTGGCTCTTTGCTGACATATGCCTATTTTCTGGGACGCTTTTCCAGACAAATTTTTTCTTCAATTTCAGGTCTGATTTTTCTCTTTTTTTATTTTTTCTGTAAAATAAAAGAAACAAAAGTTAGTATTAATATATACAAAAGGAAACACAAAGGTATCAACCAAAAATCCAAAGCTTCTCTGGCAACGACGCCAAAAAATTGATGTAAGTGGATGCTCGTCGTTAAATAGATCACGCACATAATTTCACAAAATTTCGCACTCACACACAACAAAATTAGGATTTAAAGTGTAGTGGTGAATATGAGTCGATCCCACGAGGAGGTTAAAACTTTTAAAGTTGAAAACCTTATGTTCCTTGAAAAGAAAGATTGTTGAATGAGTTTTAACATTGAAACTAAAATTTCACACTGTAAATCTAGCTAAAGAAATGAGGAGGATTGAGGAAAATAAGTATAGAGAGAGAGGGAGAAGAACAAGAGAGAAAGAAATTGCTCAATCAACTCTATTGCTTCAAAAATAAATGTTTACAATGCTAAGGAAAAAGAAAGTTACACTCCAAATGAAATCTAATGAAAACTAGAAAAGAGTGAAGAAGAAAGTGTAGCAGAGAGGAACAGAATGCCATCGTCCACGCCGCAAAGCCTTTGAGGACTGCCCAACTTGATGAAGACTCCGCCGTGAGAAGGAGATGGTAGGGAAGATGCCGTTGTCCACACCATCAAGCCTTTGATCACTGCCTCGCCTTGAAGTAGACACCGTTGTGAGAGGGAGATTGTAGAGGTGGAGAAGAGAGATCTAGGATGACAAAGAGGGAGGGCTATGTGGAGAAGTGAGGGCTAGTTGTTGCAGATCTAAGAGATGGGAATGGTGATGGCAAGGGGTGAAGGATGTGGGAGCAAGAAAGGGGCAACCTAACTAGGTGAAGGAAGAGGAGAAGACAGAAGAGTGAGAGCGCACCAAGGAGAGGGGAAGAGAGGGATGAAGGGTGCACTAGGGTGAGTGAGAGAGAGAGAGAGAGGAAATTCTAGTCTAGCCAAAGGAAAAACTCCCTCTTTTCTCCATTTAATGAGCTATTTATAAGGGCAATGGGTCAAATGGAGGGTAGAGATTGTGTTGGAAGAAGATGGAGGGTGAGGATAATAAGGGAAGGAGGTGAAGGAAGGGATAGGGGAGGTGGCCGCCCCCTCTTCTAGTGTTTGGGGCGCCCCCTCTTTCCCTTTCCTATTATAGTGGAGATCATCCCCAATTTCCTCTCCTTGATTCTCTCCTCTATTATCTCCAAATTAAATCATTTCTTTATCTCCTCCTCCCACAAAAATAGATGGTGGCTGCCTTTGACCTGGTCAATAAGAGATGGGGCACCCTAGGGCTTCCCTCCTCTGGTCTTGAGATCACTTTTCCCCTGGCTTGTCCTGCAATTGCCTTTAGTATCCTGCACACACATACTTTTGATTTAGTTCATAAAAATTATCACACTATGCTTATAAATTAAGAATGCTCCTAATTATGCAATGGAAAATTAATGCTCATGACCCTCAACTCCCTTTTATTGAATGGTAAGACTAAATTAATTAATTTGCATGAAATGCCCAATTTATGTGTGAAGTTGAGTTTAACTTTAAAATATACATAATTGTCTAATTATATGCACTTGAAATGGCCTCTGTGACATGAATTATCATAGAAGAATGGACACTCATCAGAGAGTGTGTATTGATTATCGAAAGCTGAACTCCATGACAAAGAAAGATCACTTTCCACTCTCATTTGTGGACCAAATTCTTGAGAAGTTGGCTGGACAGAAAGTCTTTTGCTTTTTAGATGGTTACTCTCGGTATAATCAAGTTGCGATTTACCCAGGAGATCAATAAAAGACCACCTTCACGTGCCCATATGGCACGTTCACTTTTAGTAATGCTCCTGCTACATTCCAAAGATGTATGATGGCAATATTTTCTGATATGGTGGGAGAATTCTTAGAGATTTTTATGGATGATTTCTCAATTTTTGGAAGTTCATTTGATGGTTGTCTAGAAAATTTGAAAAAGGTGCTTGAACGATGCATCGAGTCAATTTTGGTGCTTAGTTGGGAGAAAAGTCAGTTCATGGTGAGAGAAGGGATTATGCTTGGCCATATTGTGTCAGAGTGGGGTATAGAGGTTGATAAGGCGAAAGTTGATTTGATCTCTAATCTTTCTCCTCCTACCTCTGTGAAACAAATTTGATCTTTTCAAGGTCATGCTAGATTTTATCGTCGCTTCATTAAAAACTTCTCCACCATTGCTCGGCCTCTAACTCAACTTTTGGCCAAAGATGCCCCCTTCCACCTTGATGATTCTTACCTAGAGGAATTCAACTCTTTGAAAATGGCCCTTACTCAAGCTCTGATTCTGCAATCCCCTGATTGGTTGCTTCCTTTTGAAATCATGTGTGATGCCTTTGATTACGCGGTGGGAGCTATCTTGGGGCAAAGGGTCGATAAGTGTCCCATAGTGATCTACTATGGAAGCCGCACCCTTGCCGAAGCTCAAATGAATTATACCATTACAGAGAAAAAGTTGCTTATTGTTGTGTTCGCCCTAGAAAAATTATGATCATACCTTTTAGGGGCCAAAGTCATAGTTTACTCTGATCACTCAGCTTTAAAATATTTGCTTTCTAAGAATGATGTTAAACCCTGACTCATTAGATGGATCCTTTTGTTGTAGGAATTTAAATAAGAGATAAGAAGGGGTCTGAGAATATCATCACCGATCATTTATCTAGGACTGTTATTCCGGATAGTGCTCCAATGCAAGACACCTTCCCTGGTGAGCATCTTTTAACTATTTCTCATCTCTCAACCCCCTAGTATGCCCATATTGTTAATTACCTGGTAGTAGGTCAAATTCCAGAGGGGTGGTCTAAACAAGAGAAGGATTGTTTCTTTGCTAAAGTGAGACATTATTTTTGGGAGTACCCTGAGCTGTTTCACATGGGTCTTGATCACATCATTAGAAGATGTGTCTCTAAAGAAGAAGAAGAACGTGTTTTGGATTTCTGTCACACGCTAGCCTGTGGGGGGCACTTTTCAGGAAAGAAAATTGTGGCAAAAGTCTTGCAAAGTAGATTTTACTGGCCCACCTTGTTTAAGGATGCGTTTGAATTTAGCAAGACATGTTTGAGGTGTCAAGCTATAGGCAATAATTCTAAGAGAGACATGATGCCGCTTAGTCCCATTTTGGTGGTAGAAATCTTTGACGTTTGGGGAATTGATTTCATGGGACCATTTCTGGCCTCTTTTGGTAATGAATACATTCTTGTGGCAGTGGATTATGTGTCAAAATGGAATGAGGTCATAGTTACTAGGACAAATGATCATAAAGTTATCATGAAGTTTGTCAATAAGAATATCTTTTCTCGATTTGGATGTCATAGGGCTATCATTAGCGATGGGGGCTCGCATTTCACTCATTCTCAATTCCGGGCTTTGCTTAGAAAGTATGGTATCACCCACAAGCTCACCACCCCTTACCATCCCCAAACAAGTGGATAAGTGGAGGTTTCTAATAGGGAGATTAAAAATATTCTGCATAAAACTGTTAGGCCGGATAGAAAAGATTGGTCAGAAAGAGTAGATGATGCCTTGTGGGCCTACAAGACTGCCTATAAAACTCCCATTGGCATGTCTCTCTGCAGATTGATCTTTGGTAAAGCTTGTCACCTTCCTGTTGAACTAGAACCCATGGTTTATTGGGCCATTAAACAAGTTAATTTTGATTTAGCCCAAGCTGGTTCTCATAGAGCCCTACAATTGAATGAGCTTGAAGAACTGTGCAATGAAGCCTACGAGAACTCTAAAATCTATAAAGCCAAGACAAAAGCTTTTCATGATAAGAACATTCTGAGAAAATCTTTTCAACCCAATCAAAAGTCTGGCTTTTCAATTCTAGGCTGCGCTTATTTCCTAGAAAATTGAAATCAAGATGGGATGGGACGTTCATCGTTATCAAAGCCTTTGATCATGGCATTGTCAAAAGTTTAAATCCTCACAATGGTCAAATTTTCACTGTCAACGTCAACGTTTAAAGCCTTACTTGGAAAATGTTCATTTAATGCCAAAAGAATCTATTGCACTAAGTGATCCAGAGTGAATTGTGAAGAGCGTGCATGCGTCTGGCTGAAGATAGTAAATTTAGCGCTTATTGAGAGGCAACCCAATATTTTTATGTTTAATGCTCTATTCTCTAGTAAGTTTTTCAGGGGGAGTTGCCATCCATACGTAATTATGGAAATCGCGCCCTATACACCAGGTTGTACCCTTGTGGATGCACTTCTTGTACATACCATTTATATATATATTTTATTTGTTTATTTCTTTTACATCGTTTATCAGTGCGTAGGTGTGCCAGTCACAAAGTGACAATTTGTCCAGACTCCAAATACCGAGGTGGTATGGAGCCGTTGGTGTGCGCCGTCCGGCTTGATCAGACGATAGTGGATTTCGTGGTGGGACCAAAATCCACCGTGCCATAAAGGCCACGACGTTAATTTCATCTCCCCGAAGAGGAGAAAACCCTTGATTAGTCGCCAAGAAGAGGGGCCCTATAGCCTAAAACTTGTTTTAACGAAAGAGAACGAGTAATTCAAAAATGAATTGAGATTCCCTGTGTTAGGACAAGGACGTTTAAGCCAGTTCATTTACTCATCATGTGCTCCGTACTCGAAAAGTATTCTGAGTCGAAAACACAGTGGATGTATGAATGGTATTAAAATGTCTACCGGGGATACAACAAGTTTGATATTTCACCAAAAGAAGTGGTGCAAATCTCGGTGAAAATAGATCAGATTTGGAGGGATGTTGGCCCAGGGTAGGGTTAGGATATGGCCATGATGAGGAGGTGTCCCCCAAGGTCCAAGCATGACCTGCAGAGGCGTCATCGATATCCCCTTCGCATAGGGTCTAGGGGGAAGGACCCTCGGATCAAATGCCATTGATTTCTTACGGATGGTATTTATATTCAAATTTATTATTATTATATTTTCATGGCATTACTTTCATCATTATATTATCATTTTTTAATGTTATTATCCATGGTTTATCATTCATTCTCCTTTTATTTTTAATTAATGACTATTTGATAAAGGTGAGTCGACTGACAATGTTGGTTGCATCGACGCAGCATAGTGGGCGAATCGACCCAGAGCCGCGCTGGGGACTCCAACTAGAGCCACACTGCATCGACGCAGGATTGCATTGCGTCGACGCAGAGGGTGTGCTGCTCGGGCCCTGGGTCGAGCTGCGTCGACGCGGAGCCAAGCTACGTTGACACACCCTTTATCAGAGAGCAGGACACCCCCTTTCACTCATTTTTGTTCATGTTATGGATTCATCACAGCAGATTGAGGGTGTTAAACTCCCACCTTTCTAGTGTACATTTCATTTCATTACTTTCTTTCTTTCTTTTCTTTGTTTTTTTTGTTATTATTATTATTATTATTATTTTACATGTGTACATACCTTAGTAAGAAGGGGAAAACCCCCATTCCCTTTTGTTTCAGACATTTCTTTTCATCCACTTCTTATTTTCCCCTTTTTTTTATTTAACTTTCAGTATGGACATGGTTTTAACCGTGTTCTATTTGTTATTTCTTCTCGTCCCTTTCTTTGCAGTTGGGGTTAGTCCATCATTCAGTTAATTATTAACTGAACCTCTGGTAAGATTTCAGTAGCATCTCCCCAAGACCCAAGATGTTTAGGAGGATGGATATCAGGTGCACATCCACGGAGAGTCCGAGATTGTCCCTTAAGTGTTCAAGCGCGCTTAAAGCGATGACGTGATGAATTGTCCATGGCCCCATATCCCCGGGGGCTAGCCTGCGAGGGGATCGGGATTCCTCAAAAATTTCGAGAAGGGGCTGATCAACCTGGAATCACGGTCGGAAAGCTGGAGTTAAACCTGAGTGAAACACTGCATCGGACCAGGCATGAATGGTGGCGCCGAATGGTTGGTTGGCCAAGTGAATGGCTGGCACTGGATCGCAACCATGTGGCTGCGCAGGAACAGGCAACAAGAAGGGGGCCGTCGGATCACTCTTTGGTTAAGCCAAAGGCTTGGCCGTATTGTGACCGCATGACCGCACCGGAATAGGCAACGAAAGGGGTCGCTGGATCACTGCACAAGGAGCACAGGATCACACAGTTCACCACATACCGGATCATCAGCGATGAAAATAGAGCATCGTAAAAATCCTTCAACGAGTGCTGTGTGAAGGGCCAAAGGGGGAGAGAACAATCACATGTGTGTTGGGCTAACTTTCCAGCAAATTCCACCCTCCACTGATAGGCTAAAAAGAGGGAGGAGGTTAGATCAATAGCCAAAACGCTTATGCAGAAGAACCTCACCAGTCGCCGATGAAAGGAGCACGGTATCCTTGACATCTTTGTCACGAGAGGGAGACCAACGGGGGAAAAGTCTGAGTAAGATCAACAGCCAATTCTCCCCTTCGTCTGACGAAGCACAGAGGAGGGAAAAAGGTTTGACACCCTTAACAGAGGGAGTCAGTGACGAGGAAGTAAAATGATGAGGACACGGTCTCCACCTTGCATTAGAAAAGCAAAGAGGAGCTCCGGACATTGGCATCCCGGGGTCCTACTCATTGCTCTAAGTAAACTCCGGGGGCTAATGCTTGGAGGTAAATTAACCAAACCACTCACACGGGATACAAACGGACGATGGGGAAAGGAGTAGACTACATTCATTCATTGAAAAAGCAAAAGCATAAAGGAAAACATATCACTTGCAACTGAGACAACGATATTCAAAATCTAGGCCAAGCGACCGAGCATTTCATTGATCAAGATACGAGAGATTACAAAGTTATAGCCCTTCCTCGGGCATGGGAGAAAAAGAAAACAAAAGAAACCCACCCACCTACAACAGATTTTCTCCTCTCCCTCAGCTCTCTCTCTTCTCCTCCTTAGAGTTCTTCTCTCTGCGAGCTCGTATCTAGCGTCTTCTCTCTGCTTCTTGCCTCCCTCCTTTCGTTGCTCGTCTTTTTTCTTTAGCCCCCCTGTCCCTCTTTATAGGGGCAACAAGAGTCGATCCGACACACATTGGCGCAACACTGGATCGGTACTGAGGTGAAACCCATCTGGCGCCACATGGCGCCCTTGAATCATCCTGGGAGGTGATGTTAACTCAATAATCACGTTGGATCGGTGCATCCAACTTGTTCTGGTGCTAGAATGGCACTAGATCATTTTGTGTATCGCGCCTGATGACGCCAGCTCAAGTATCTTTGGTACTTTACCTTTTGCCATTGGGTGGAAACATGTTGTTCCTTTTCCCAAGATGTATCGTTGGGTGTGCAATGCAGGTCTAAAACTTTGGAGGCTCACATCGTCCTTCCTGGATGTAGGCTTTGAGTTATCCTGGTGTGGTGAGTCCCATGTCGGTTTGGGTTGACTTTAACATTCGGAGTATCACCATCGGGAAGAGCATGTTGACTCTTTTCCTTAGGCACATTATCGAGTGTGTCGAGCACACTTGCAAGCGATTATGTTCCATTGTCCTTTCTGGACGCGGGTTTAGATCGACCCGGTGTGACTTCTTAGATGCCGTGTCAAAACTTTTATCATCGTTTCGGTGAATCCTTCCTTACAAATGACGCCGTATTTTAGGTGCCAACAAATGCCCCCCACCCGTGGGTGGTGCAAATGAGGAATGAGTGTACGGGGCCCGCGGGTGTATATCTCTTCATTTTATCATGTCATTTCAACATGAGATAGCAGATCGTTAATGAACCGACGTGGGGTTTCAGGTGATCCGATGTTAGCCCTTGTGTTAATTCAACACAACATCATCATATGATCTGGCACCATAGTTTTGTTGATTCGGTGCGGGTCATACTCGGCGTTGTCTATTTTATAGGACGGCACAGAGTGGACTGGCGTCGGGGTGCGGATCTTCGGCTGATCGGCATTAGGTGATCCGGCGTGGCTTTTTCGGTTGAACCGTCATAAGTCCCTTTGCTCGATGATCTGGCGCCACAAGTTGGTGATCCGGTGGTGTAGTGAATCGGCCTGGGGATTCAGCTGCCATGGTGTGCCGATTCATTGTGCCTTTTCTTCTTTTAAAAGGGAATGGGTGGAGGGTTTAACTCCTCACTCGTGACCCTTCTTCTTCCCTTCATTGGCCGCTGAGAAACCCTCCCCCTACCAATCGGTGATGACCTCCCCCGGCATCGCATCTACGGCATCTTCTTTTCCTTGGTGAGCCCATGGGGCTTTTCCCCTCAAGCCACAAATGGCCTCTTCGTCTCTCCCATCGCCGGTAGCAAGTGGGACTTCGGTGGAAGCCATGATGGATGGCAGTCCCCCTTTACCACTGTTCTTTGCGGGGGAGGGGTCATCTCCCCCTCTTCCTTTTTTTTTTCGTTCGCCGGGATTTACCAGCGCCACCACGGTGACCTTTCAGGGGTCGGAGGGCACCATGTCGCCACTGATTCGCCACCACCACCACCGTTCCCACGAAAAGCCCTAAAAGAAAAGGGAAGTATGGCCCTTGGCTATTCCCGTGGTGAATGAAAAGGGGGGCGCCGGATCGTGGCCACAACGCCGATCTAGAATGGGTGCCAGACCACGGCCATAGCGCCGATCCAAGGGGCACCGAATTGCAGTGGAACTTTTGTGGGTGGGACTCGTTCCTCCTCATGGCATTCGCGGCATCTCCTCTAGTAGGCTAGCCCTCGAGGTTTGATGTCCCCTGGAGAGCCTAGCTGGCGTTTGCCTTCGTGCACACTCAGTTCTTTTAGGTGCCGTCTTGCTCTACGCGTGGACGAGTACCCGCTGAATCACCCCCAGAGCCTCTGGCTAAGGGGAGGTTCTGTCGAAATTTTCTCAAATCCCATGTAGTGATTCTACATATGATGTATCCAATTTTCTTCCCCTTTTTCAGGTATAATGGCCTCTCCAAGGACTTCTTCCTCTTCCGGTCCCGAGTGGTGCTCGAGTAGGACAATCAGCCGAGACTCCAGCTGTGACGTGGGTGAATTATGCTGATCTGGACTGAGAACATGTTGAAATTGCCAGTTTGGTAGTATCGTCAGACTCAGAAACTGACACAGTGGAGGTTGAAATGATCACCATGGTGGGTAATGATTTTGATTTTAGTTGAGCAGGGGGCTACTGCATTGACCATCTGAAGGATCGCCATTTGGTAAAGTTCATGAAGACCTTCAATCTTGGTGGCAAGCATGATTACATCATGGCCCGTCAGCTGGAGTACGCTGTTCTTAGGGAAATGGATTGCTTGATGGAGAGCACCATGAGGGGAGAGCCCATATATTGGTTAGGCGAACCCCAAAAATGGGATGCCATCCTGGGCGTGGCGGAATTATCGGCCAAGGATGATATGCTGACGAGAGCCCCCGAGTTCACCCCTGCTCGGTGGGACAATGCTGCCGATCGGGTGCATAGGGAGAAATCGGGCTTCGGCTTATTTTTGGCCCCCTTGAAGTGGGGCTACAGGGAAGAACCTTTTCTGCTAAACAGCCTGGCCATTAAATTCAAGCATCAGCTAGCAGTGGACTGGTTTGTTGACATGAGTGCTTCAGACGCCCATTCTTTCAGAGAAGGTGCTATAGAATTTACAGACTATGTGCTACAGCACTATGCTCCGATCCTGACCACTCCAGGGGTATATCATAGCCTCTATGCTTCTTGCTTCAGGTATCCCATTTCAAAGGGGCTTTGTTGCGGGATGATCAAGGTTTTTAACTCCGAGTTTAATACTTTCTACACTGCAGAGGGAGAAACCTCGTTGGATTTATGGAGCCTATCCCAGATCAGTGGTTTGCCTATCGAGGGTGAGCCTTACGAGGAAGTGTGCCTCTCCGACCGTATAAAGGATGAGATGGATGGAGATCGGTACACCCTAGGCTTTTCATATAGGTATCTAATGAAGGCATACCATGAGTTATTTCTCTCTTCTCAAGAAGAGCCAGCCGATGCTTCTCCTTCAAAGCTGAATAAATGACTTGAGAAGAAGTGGGTGCGGATGAGCCTATGGCTGAAATATTTCTTTCACGGCGAGAGGCGATATGATGACTTCCCCTCTACTGGAGCTGCCACAGCGATGTTGAAGAAGAGGGACAGGAAGAAATTCGACCTCCCCGAATCCATGCTTAAGGGCCAGAAGAGTGGGCGTAACCCTACTAGAGTCGACTCCCTGATGCACTATGCCGCCTACCTGGCTTATTGGCTGTGTGTGTTTGCTTTGCCCAATGGTGACAAGAGCATCATCCGCCTAGAGGCCATCTACCTAGCCTGTCAAATGGCGTGGGGTATTAAGTTGTCCTTGTGCCCACCGGCTCTTTGCCTGATCTAGAGGCTGGCTGGGGAGATCAGCCGAAGCTAGGTCTCACGAAACCTGAGGATAGTGGGCCTGCTTCATTTCTTTAATGCTTGGGTTTGTTCACTCTTTCCAGAGCTTGCACCCAGGACTATTCAGGGACCCTTGATATTCCTCGGATGATCGAGTTTGCCAGGGCTCAGCCTAGCTCCAATTCCAAATAGCTTTATGTCATCAGAGGGAGGTTGAATTCCATCCCAACGGACTCCCCCGAGACTATACATTTTTGGCATCTTGCGGTGAATAGCGCTCCTTTATTGAACCGCTTTCGAGAATGTCGAATGGATCAGGTGGAGGAATATGATCACCCCCTGAGCGGCAAGATAGTCACTCGCCCTATTCTTGTGCCCGAGCTAGTAGCATGGGCTTTGTCTATCCGACCGTGTGTACTAGTCTTTAGGAAAGGTGACAGTCTTTATTTGGAGCCTTATTATCCTTTCCGCTTCGGGAGGAATTTCAGCTATGATCAACACATTCCTCCTTCAGCAGCACTATTTCCTTTTTCGAGTCGGGCTCTGACTAGAGTGCCCATTAGCGAACAAGATCGTGCCTGGTGGGATTTCTTCCATCACCGAGACAGCTCTTCTATCAGGGTTCCTGCTCCAGGGTGATTTCCCAGAGTTGCACAAGAGTATGTCAAATGGTGGAATGCCCGCACTTGCTTCTACCGAGCTTGCAAAGCCAAATATTTGGACGCGACAGAGAGGAAATTCTTGAGCAAACAACCGCTCCCGGTATTTGACATAGACTAAGATCACTTGATGAGGTTAAAATCATGTCAGATTAAAGATGTGCAAGACTATATAGCTGCATGGAAATCTGTGAGGAGGCATAGCCCAAGACCTCAGCCCATCTTGCCAGAAGTAGCTGAGGACAAATTCGTGGAGAACCTTCAGGGGCTCTATAAAATTGGGGCTATCGGACTGGAGTTGGCCAACTATCCCTTGCTGGTGGAGGAAAGTATTCCTTTAGCAAGTACTTGGCACCTAGAGGTTGATAAATTTTGACCTTATAGAACTTTCATCAGGAAGGTGGATAGGAACCCTTCTTATTACAGCGAGACCACCGGGTTGTTTGTCCTATTGCAGACTCATCGGCTGACCATCGAGAACCAGGAGGAGACAATTCTGAATCAACAACTATACACCTCCTTCAAGTACGTCGATGACTGGGGAATGGACAACCTGGGCCTCTATCATTGCCTATCTTCACAGAATCATCTCGATTTGGCATCTCTAGCCGAACTTTGTGAGAAGATAGGAGATGTTTGCTGGCTTATAAGGGAGGCTTCCTTTCGGGACCAGAAATTGTCACTAAATTATTTGCCCCTCTCCCATTTGTAGAATGGACTGGCAGGTATGTAACTTGTGTGTTTTATCTTGTATGCTAACTGGTTTTCTTTCTCCCCATAATGACGCAAAGAAGACTAATGCTTCTATCCTGCTTGCTTTCTATTGATAGACTGAGCCCCCAGAAATTGAATAGCTATCATCGGCTCATGTCAGTAGCAAAAATGTCAGCATATTTTGTTCGTCGTGCACCCAAGTTGACCACGACGCTGTTGCCATCTAGCCCTAAACACAACCGGCCAAATCCCTTGTCGCAACGACCATCTCTCGGGCTAAGGAGGGTCTTGAAAGTGCGGCGAAGCAAGGATGGTCAGATGACGATCACTCGAGCCTGGCCGAAGCGACGGTTCCAAAATTTTCTTCCTTTGTAGAATTTGCCGCTTGACTTGTATCACCTAAGACACATGGTAAGGCTGTGGATTAAGCATATATAGCGCCTCTAGCTTGCTTGTGATATCTTCATCCCCTTCAGGTGTTGTATTAAGGCTTCCTTCGGTGGTCGCTCTTGAAGAAGAGACCCCTACCGCCCCTGAGGGTGGCAAGGCCCAAGAGGTGGCTGCAGTGGTCACCATAGAGGAGCGTACCCTGTCTCCCACACCCGCCAGCAGTGGTACGCAAAATCTTCTGGCTAGTAGTTGTAAGACTTATTTCTCCAGTTGTTTCTCCTTCTGTGGGATTCACTTGTGCTTTTGTTGATTTAGGAGAAGTGGTGTCGTCGTTAAGTCTGGCAGCACTGGCCACTGCTACGGTGGTAGAGAAGCAAACAAAGGCGGTGATGGAGGCCGCTCCTATGTCAGTTCACCATTCCTCTGGGCGTTTGGCGGCTGCGGGTGTCAGAAAGAAACTTTTGAAGCCGCATTAGGATGTTCCATTTCTACACCGGCAGCGAAGGAGCCGGCTACTATTTCTTTGGAGAGCTCTTCTTCTTCAAGCGAGCTGGTCGACTATGAGTATTCCTCGGATGTGACCTCTTCCGACAGTGGAGAGTTTCGCCTACAATGGTTGACAGGAGGCAAAGAACCATCGGAGACTATGGAAGTAGCGCTAGGCTCGCCCGACATAGAGAGCACATTGCGTGAAGTCGACCTCTTCAGTGATGATACATCGATATCTGTGCCATCACCCAGCATTTCTTCCAGCTCTTCCAGCTTGAGCTTGTTTGACTTTGATGTGAGTGAGAAATTTATGCTATTAGTTGATTATGCATCACTGCGTAATCTTTCCTAACATCTATTTGGGCAAATTTCCATCAGTTTAGATGAGGCTTATAGCTTTCCAACCACTACTCCTGACACATTGGTAACGGCTTTTATCGGTCCCATGCCCAGGCACAGCCTAGCGAACGTCATAGAGATACCTATAGGGGCCCCGATGCATATTCTAGGGTCAGCAGTGTTCATCTTGCCTTCCATTCTGCATCAGCTGCCACGGCGTCTGGACACACCGCTAAATGAGTGAATTTTTAGGCACATTCTTGAGCGGATACTGACGGTCGAGCCCTTGCCGATAGCAGAACCCGCGGTGAATCATACCTTGGGATCGCCGATCTCGGCATTCATTGCAGCCCCGCCATAGTCGGGAGTGCCAGCCCTCTTGCCTGAAACTGAGCCCGAGGTTCCAGTGGTGGAAGCAGCTCCTATGCCTTTAACCATGGTCATATTCGGTGCTCCAATTGAAGCTGATGTAGCAATTTCCTCCTCGCAGGCAGCGGCGCTACCTTCCTCATACTCAATCGTGAATGATGATATCCGGAGAGCAGTGGACAGTGTCGTGGAGATTACCCTTCCTCCAACGACACCTTTTGGCCTTTCGTCCTCAGATTTGCCAGTGAGGCAAAATTTGGAAGTGTTGCTGATGCTGGTCTCTTCTCAGCCAAACTTGACATATCAGAGCCTGAGAGAAATAGTGGGTAGAATGATGGCCGTACTTCAGGCGATTGGCTACTTTTTAAAGGGATGGACTCGACAAGTACTTCTATTGAAATATGTAAACCGTCGAGTCTTCATTGGAGGGGAGCTGTCCAATCAACTTGCCGCACTGATGATGCAAAAATCTAAATTCGAGCAAGTGTTGCAGCCTCTGAGAGAGATAGCGGATCAACGCCAAGGGGCCATCATGACTTCTACTCGGGATATTTATTTTCTAGAGGGCAAGGCTACAGAGTTGGAGGCCTAGCTGGCTCAGGTGGAATGAATTGCAGACTACAAGACGCCTGGGCGAAGGATGTGGAGGAAGCCGCTGTAGCCAAGGAGCAGGTGATGTCGGTTCAACATGAAATAGAAGCTCTCCAGACTCATGAGGACCACCTGATGGAGATGGCAGCTTTTCCATTTGTGGGCATCCTGCCCTTTGATGAAATATTTTGTGGGATGTGCTAGCCTCCCGTCGCTCCATGTATCTTTTTCTTATCTCATCATCATCAATTTTTTATTGTAAGTCATCATTTTTTTATTGTAATTCAGGGGTATGCCCCAAAGGTAATGTACCAACCGGTTTATCTAAAGATAAAGTTTTCTTTATCCTCTCTCCTTGTGTTTGCATTTTTTAATTCTTTGCCAATATGATCTGGCCATGAGAGAGAGGCTTGTTCAATGCCCGGAGGGGTGAATCGTGTGATTATACAGGAAACTGCTCACCCCCTCAGCGAAGGGATGAGTGGATCACTTCACCGTAGTGAGCAAATAAGTCAAAAGGTTCAGCCTCTTAAGGGTTTAGTCATTGACAAGGATCAGTGTCAAAGCAAGGGAAAAGGGTTTTGTCCATCGAATCAGATGGAAGGCCTGTAGTGATGAATTTGGGGTGGACCCCGGTGGGACTAAGGGTTAGTGCCGAATTAGAATGGATGACTTATCGTTGGCTCAGACAAAAGGTCCGGGCCAGAGGTTGTATCGATTGATCCCGACAGAGAGTCAGATGCCAATCAAGGTAACATCGCTGGCATGGGGTTAATGCCAATGCAAAAGGTAACCTTATGCTTATAGACATTATCATCATCATTTTTTTGAACCACATTACTGACTCAAGTGCCCTTTCGGGTTTTCACTAGAGCCAGCCCCTTCTTGCTTTTGCCCACCCGCCTTTTCAGATTTTCACGTGACAGGGTACCCAATTTTGCTCGTAGCGCCCTTTCGGATTTTCGCCACGACCGGATTTTAGGCCATTATTGCCCTTGCTCAGTGGAATGTTTGAGCAAGTCTCGCGGGGCACCTCAATTTTGAAGCTCTCATTTTTTTAAAGATTATATACATCAGGTCTGACGGGACATCATACACCGTCATAAGTATATCATGGGCATTGGATTTATGCCAACGCAAAGGACTGGGTTTATCTGACTTAGACAGAAGGTCTAAACCATTGGGTTGTATTGATCGGTCCTGACAGATAGTCAAGTTCTAATCATAATGGTATCATCAACATTGGGTCTATGTCGACGCAAGGAATCAGGTTTATCTAGCTTAGACAAAGGGTCTAGGCCATTGGGTTGTATTAATCGGTCCTGACAGATAGTCAAGTACCAATCATAATGGAATCGTCAACATTGGGTCTATGTCGACGCAAGGAATTGGGTTTTGATCATGGTGAGACTAGATTAGCCAACTTTAACAAAGAGTGGTATCGCTGGCGAGAGACTGGGTTTATCTAGCTTAGATAGAAGGTCTAGGCCATTGGGTTATATCGATTGGTCTTGACAGAAAGTTAAGTACCAATCCTGCTGATATCATCAACATTGGGTATATGTCAATGCAATAATATCAGGCTTATCTGGTCTTAGACAGAAGGTCGAAACCATTGGGTTGTATCGATCGGTCCTAACAGAAAGTCTAGTACCAATCTAGATGGTATCGTCGACATCGGGTAAATGTCAATGCAAGGAATTAGTTTTATCTGGCCCTAGATGGAAGGTCTTGGCCATATTGTTGTATTGATTATCACGGTGGAACTGGTGGTAAGAGATGGCATTGTTAACATTGGGTTTATGCCGACGCAAGGAATTAGTTTTATCTGGCCTTAGACATAAGGTCTAAGCCATACCCTTCGACTAAGACCGAAAAGGCCATGGGCGCCGAGTGAATGGTATCACCGGTACTGGGATTGCACTAACGTAAGGAAATCAGGTTTCTCTGACTTAGACGGAAGGTCAAAGTCATACCCCTCAGCTATGACCCGAATAGGCCATGGGTGCCAACTCAATGGTATCATCAATACTGGGATTGATCCGACGGAAGAGAATTGGGCTTCTCTGACTTAGACGGAAGGTCCAGGTCATACCCCTCGGCTAAGACCTAAACAGGCCATGGGCGTTGAGTTAAAGGTATCATTAGTACTGGGATTGCACCAACGCAAGGAAATCGGGCTTCTCTGACTTAGATGGAAGGTCTAGGTCATACCCCTCGGCTAAGACATGAACAGGCCATGGGCGTCGAGTCAATGGTATCATCGATACTGTGATTGCACCAACACAAGGAAATAGGGTTTCTCTGACTTAGACAGAAGTTCGAAGTCATAGCCCTCGGCTAAGACCCGAATAGGCCATGGGTGCAGAGTCAATGGTATCATCGGTACTGGGATTGCACCGACACAAGGGAATCGGGTTTCTTTGACTTAGACGAAAGGTCGATGTCATAGCCCTCGACTAAGACTCGAGCATGCCATGGGTGCCGAGTCAATGGTATCATCGATACTGGGATTGCACCGACACAAGGGAATCGGGTTTCTTTGACTTAGACGGAAGGTCTAAGTCACACCCCTCGGCTAAGACCAAAAAGGTCATGGATGCTGAGTTAATGAAATCATTGGTATTGGGATTGAACCAATGCAGGATATCAGTTTATCAGACTTAGACGGAAGGTCTAAGTCATACTCCTCGACTAAGACCAAAAAGGTCATGGATGTCGAGTTAATGGAATCATTGTTACTGGGATGGTACCAAAGCATGGATATCGGTTTATCTGACATAGACGAAAGGTCTAGGTCATACCCCTCGACTAAGACCAAAAAAGTCATGGATGCTGAGTTAACGAAATCATCGGTACTGGGATGGTACAATGCAAGGTAATCGGTTTATCTGACTTAGACGGAAGGTCTAGGTCATACCCCTCGGCTAAGACCAAAAAGGTCATGGATGCCGAGTTAATGAAATCATCGGTACTAGGATGGTACCAATGCAAGGTAATCGGTTTATCTGACTTAGACAGAAGGTCTGGGTCATACCCCTCGGCTAAGACCAAAATGGTCATGGTTGCCAAGTTAATGAAATCATCGGTACTAGGATGGTACCAATGCAAGGTAATCGGTTTATCTGACTTAGACGGAAGGTCTAGGTCATGCCCCTCGGCTAAGACCAAAAAGGTCATAGATGTCGAGTTAATGAAATCATCGGTACTGGGATGGTACCAATGCAAGGTAATCGGTTTATCTGACTTAGACGGAAGGTCTAGGTCATACCCCTCGGCTAAGACCAAAAAGGTCATGGATGCCGAGTTAATGAAATCATCGGTATTGGGATGGTACCAACGCAAGGTAAGCAGTTTGTCTGACTTAGATGGAAGGTCTAGGCCATACCCCTCGGCTAAGACCAAAAAGGTCATGGATGCCGAGTTAATGAAATCATCGGTACTGGGATGGTACCAATGCAAGGTAATCGATTTATCTTACTTAGACGGAAGGTCTAGGTCATACCCTTCGGCTAAGACCAAAAAGGTCATGGATGTCGAGTTAATGAAATCACCGGTATTAGGATGGTACCAATGCAAGGTAATCGGTTTATAAGACTTAGACGGAAGGTCTAGGTCATACCCCTCAGCTAAGACCAAAAAGGTCATGGATGCGGAGTTAATGAAATCATCGGTACTGGGATGGTACCAATGCAAGGTAATCAGTTTATCTGACTTAGATGGAAGGTATAGGTCATACCTCTCGGCTAAGACCAAAAAGGTTATGGATGTCGAGTTAATGAAATCATCGGTACTGAGATGGTACCAATGTAAGGTAATCGATTTATCTGACTTAGATGGAAGGTCTTGGTCATACCCCGCGGCTAAGACCAAAAAGGTCATGGATGCCGAGTTAATGAAATCATCAGTACTGGGATGGTACCAATGCAAGGTAATCAATTTATCTCACTTAGATGGAAGGACTATGTCATACCCCTCGTCTAACACCAAAAAGGTCATGGATGCCGAGTTAATGAAATCATCGGTACTGGGACGGTACCACTGCAAGGATATCGATTTATCTGACTTAGATGGAAGGTCTAGGTCATTGTGTAGTGTAGATTGGTCCTGAAGAAAATTAGAGATCAATCATGGTAGCATCGTTGACATTGGGCCTGTGTCAACGCGAGGAAATAGGTTTATATGGCTTAGACGGAAGGTCTAAACCATTCTGTAGTATAGATCGATCCTGATGGAGAATCAGGAACCGATCAAGGTAGTATCATTGGCATTGGATTGATGCCAGAGAAAATGGATCATAATCCTGGTGGGACCAGGGGTTGGTATAAAAACATGGTACTTCATCACTAGGGCTCCAGAGCGCAAGCTTGCTCGTTGAGGGGCATTGGTTCTGGTTGATCAACGAGCTAAGGTAGCGATGCATGATATAGCTTCAGGTGTTTCCCGTTAAGAGGTGAAAATTGAACTTCCCCTCGATGATTGACAATAACATAGGCTCTGCCTTCACAAACTTTCTAGACGTAATAAGGTCGTAGCCAATTATCATTTAGTTTGCCTTTAGGATTGGCCGCCCTGACTTCCTTTCTTTTGACCATGACCAGGTCTCCTTTCTTGAATTCGTGCCCTTTGACGAGCTTATCGAAGGCGCAGGCCATACGGGCCTGGTAAACTTATATATTCTATTGGGCTTTAAGCCGCTGTCCTTCCAATCGGGGCGTTCCTCCAGTCTTCTTTCTGGTGCGGACACCCGAGCAGTTGATCGGCACGATACGCCGAGCCACCGGTACCGCACACGGAGCATGACACGAGCCACCTCAGCGTCCATCTGGCTCGGAGACAGCCTGGAGACTCCACCTTGAGCCTCCCCATTTATCATATTTAGTTAGACTTTATGTGTGTGTAATTTGTGTTTATTTCATTGTATTCGGTTTGCTATTTTGATTGTAAGAGGGGCTTATGTACAATTTGGACCCCGTGGGCCCCACGGGCCCCCCAGGCCCCTCCCATTGATCCACCTCAGCCATAGGGCCCCATGTGGGGTTGGTCAATATCCTATGTGGACATCTAGAAGCCTTGGACTAGTCAATTGTTCACATGGGGGACAAGGGACCAAAATGGTCAACAATTCCACCAACCTTCCACCTACCATGTCCCCCTTGCCATTCTAGTCAATAGGCCGCCCCCTTCCTTGTATTTTTTTATTTTAATTTGTGTGGATGGTCACATGCTATCCCAACCCTCCATCTCACACCCCTAGATCCAACGGTTGAGGGTTGATTAGACATATGACCTATATATGCTTGTAATTTTCAATTTTGATGAATTAATGCATTCATTTGGAAGAAAATACCTTGGAGCTCCAGCTTGGTGCGCCCCTCCCTCTCCCCTTGCAGCTGTGAAGGTTGCTTCTTGGTGGTGAGACTCCACCCTATCAGTTCCGGTCGCCGCCGCCGCCGCCACGAGCCGCCACCGCACCGCCACCGCCATCAACGAAGTTCTGCATGCGCAGTACCACAGCAGCTTCCACGAAATGCAGCCATCAACCATGAGCTCAGATCAACTTGGGAATTTTACTGAATGTTCCAGAGGTGTCAAGAACTATCCACATATTTTGGTTTGTCATTCAGATCCCGTTTCATAATTTTAGATTTTCATCCACTCTTCCACTTCGGTTCTGCCAAAGTTCTATCCAGGTTCCCATCCGCCCTGAGTTTCAAGTCTTAGGTCCACTTTTTGATTTATGTTGGTTTGCCCAATTTTATTTGGGATTCCACCCATCCACCCCTTCATCCAAAATTTTTCTACGTTTCTGTTTCACCCATTTCATATTTTCTAAAAATCATTTTCAGTCCCATCTACAGTTCTGTCCACCTGTTCCTAGATCCGACCACCAGTCACTCCAAAAATCATATCAAATCGCCACCACCTCCAAATCCAATTCCAAAAATTCTCCCCGTTTCATGGTTTGATTCCCTACAATGTTGAAGAAGAGCTCGAAGTCTGATTCCAAAGGAAAGCAGGCGGTCAATGGCCATTTACAGGAAACTCATATGCTGATCTGATATTTCGGTTACTGTACAATAGGGGCTTGTAAATTCATTAAAGTTCTAATCCGACCAGATCCAGCAGATCTCTCTAGGTCTATATTGAAGCATTTGAAGAGAGCTTTCCAACGATAGCTCATGCATCCCGATCCGACGTCGGGATTGGTCGCAGAGGCCGTTTTCGCCGGAGCGTGCGCCGGAAAATAGAAATCAAAATCCGTGGGCAGCTAGTTCAACAATTGGGGATCGGGGCCGATCGACCCCCGATCGGTGTTCCCGGCCGACCGCCGTCCGTGGAGGCGCGCCACCAGGTGTTCCCATCATAGTGGGACCCACCCCCGCAGATTCGGAGGACAGCGCCATCCGTGGGCCCCACGGGCCCGCAGAACCCGCCGTTCGGAAAGCATGAAAACGCGGAGTTCGGCACCGTCGGGCGACATCAAGATGCTGCCCGTCAACCCAATTTGCGTGATTCCCGGGCCCCGCATGTGACCTTTTACCTCCCTGCGTGGAGTGGGTCAAATTATTGTATTTCTGTAAAATTGTGTTAACCGGGAGTCCGCGATTGGCCGGGGTTGTCTTCGCCACGCCGGGTGCATGGAGGTAAAGTCTTAACTCCTTGGCGTTACATTGCTTAGCTAGTATACGGTCTTAGGCCGCTGCCGAGAGTGTAGGTACTAGCCCGTGTGTCCATGTCACCGCTGTGAGAGTGAGAGTGACCCGTCCCGTGACTCGATCCGAGTCCGGAAGTTGAGTCGGACTACCCTTGACCTCCGCCTATTCCTTAACCGCGCACGGTCCGCGCTTTCCCTCGCTTGGGACGACGAGTAAGCTTCCACTTCTGTTAGCGACGTTTTGCCACTAGGAGCTCGTAGTGTCGGGCTTAGTGTCTCCATGGTGTGTGCTGCTGGTCGCTGTTGATTGTTTGTTTACCTATCTCTTCTTATCTTCTTTCTTTTTTTGTTGATTGTGAGGGTTTTGAAAAATGATATGGTGAGATGATAAATAAACTACCAAAGATCAGCTCAACCTATGCACATGTGAACATGAACCTAGGCAATCAAATCTAACTCTAGCATGGGCATGCTATCTCAATCAAATTACACTAAGGGAAAAACAAAAACACACGCCGGGGCGTGGAGCAAAGATAAATAAAAACACACCGCTAGGGGTGGAACAATTAAGGGGAATAAAGAGATTTGATGAGAAAGACAGCTAGTGCCCAACACTAAGGAAAGTCGTGATCGCCACCAAAGTAAACATGAATCAAGGACTCGAATATACCTTGGAAGTAGGTGGATGAAACACCCGCCCACGGGAGAGAAAATCAAGGAAAGCCTGCAGATCAACTTGCAAATAATGGTCCACACCCTGTGCGTCGCTTGGAAGTAACGGTCGTGCGATAGACCGCCAGAAAGAAATAACGCTCCTGCACCTGACCGTCAGATAACCTGCAGTGAAAAGATGTGAAATCTTTGAACTCCAACCCTTCCAGCCGGCTAGAAGGCTTGGGCCTCGTGCTAGCGATCCTGTAAAACCTGCCAAGGATGTAGAAAGCAAAACAACACAACCTCAATTAGCCCTCAACATAAGTATAGCATCAATCCTTAAAAAGCTTGAGAACATCAAAAGGAGAGGGGATTACCGGGGAGTTGTTGGTTTTTTTTAACCCCTCTGGGCGTTTTTTAAGTTTAGGAGGATATGTGTATGCTTAGCAACAGTGAAAAACGTGGAGGAAGAGGAGGGACAATGCTTTTGATTGATAAAACCAAGGGAAACTTGAGCATGCAATGATGATGATCTTGACAAGCTAAAACCCAAAATTACTCCCTTGACTTGGAAGATGGACGTGGGAAGCAGCTCCTCCTGGATGTAGATGGCTCCTGAATTTGGCAGCACTTCGTCGTGAATCAAATCTTCCCCCCCCCTCGGGTCATAAAATCAAGAGTTCTATTTATAGACTCCCTCAAACCCTCAGGTCGAGTTGAAGATAAATCAGCCAAGAAAGGAGGACAATCCTTAGCAAATCCTTGAGGATAAAATCAACAAGAGTCCAAAGAAACAAACGAGAGGTCCTGAGGATTAGAATTGAAGGAGATAATGCCAATCCAAAACCCTATCTCGTCCACGGAGTAGCAGAGCAAAGGCCTGAACTGTCAGGACTCTCTGAAGGAAGTAACGGTCGCACGATAGACCGCCACTTGGAAATAACGCTCCAAGTCATTACCGTCATTTTCAACCCTATCCAAAGGATAAGATCAACGGGAAGAAGATCTAAACAATAGGACTCTGCAAGTAAGTAACGGCCAGGGCATAGGGCGTCATAAGAAAACAACGGCTAGGGAGTAGACCGTTATTATCAAAAGACAACGAGGCCCTAAGTCTTGGGACTCTTCAAAGGGTAACGGCCTAGGCTTCATGCGTTATTATGAAATGACGCGCCTAGTACAGACCGTTATTATCATTGATTTTCAAAAAATAGAATGGAGGGATTGCCAAGCTTTTGAACGAAGTGCCACCAGGAACCAGGTCTAATCCAGGAATTGAGACCCAGAAAATAGGCTTCAACTGATTAAAAAGAATTCAATGAAGAGTGAACAACTCGGAGCATCATATTGAATAAATAAGGAGATGACCCGACTTATTGGGTATAAAACGGGTGTCAACAGATGCCCCTCCTTAACGTCCTCTTTGCAGGGGAACGAGCGGAGGTGAAGCGAAAGTGAAATGGAACACGGAAATGAAGCGGAGATGAAGCGGAGCGGATCAAAAAGAGGGCGTTAAGGTAAACGACACCCGTTTTTCACCAACAAGCGATAGGAATTTTCTGGAAAAACTTCAAAACTGATCACAAGGAAATAGCTAACCAAAGGATGCAAGTCTGGAGGATTTAATTAACTAAGGAAAGGAAACACGGCTGGCCGCCGGAGGCAACGGAAAGGAAAGAGACTAAACTCCAGACAGGAATCTTCACTCAACCAGATCAAGCGAGCAAATCGAAGGAAACCTTCAAATTCAGAGTGGAATAATTCTCCTTATCCGGGATCAAGAACACAGCTGTTCACCGTCAATGAGACCTCTTGAACAAATGAAGCTCATGAACGCTCAAAGAATGCGTATGATGCATGCTGGGCTAAAGAAAAACAAATCTTCAAAGCAAATGCAAAGAAAGATAAAATAACAAGATACTCGAGAATAATATTGCTAGATTGGGGAAACCAGAGTCAAGACACTATCTGCAACCACGGCGCGCAAGATAGAACCATCATCCCCAAATTTTCCAACCTAACGGCCTATCCAACGATTATTCATGTGAACTTAGATCATCATCATTTTTGTTTAAGGGGAACATCAGATCCCAGGACACCTGAATGACCAGCCGGTTCTCGAGATAATATATCATAGATAACATATAGTAATGCATTAAGGGATAGGGGAACGAGATACAATACCTGACTTACCTGTTTGACGGACGGCGAAGCGTGCCTTCTGTTCATAGTTCCTTTCATGAAAGATAGGTTAGCCAACAAGATAGTTATGATAATAGTTAAGGCATAACCATTGTCTGTGTAATAAACTCATCAAATGTTTTTATGATGGAGATAAGTTTAAACATTAATTTTGACCATTCATTCATCAAGAAACTTGCAAGTATATAACGGCCTGACTCAGGAGCGTCACACAAAAATAACGGATCAAGCCTAGTCCGTCAACAACGAGTCGGTTCAAATTCTTCAATAAAACAGTCAGTCACAAGTGACGGCCTTAGAGGGGGGCGTCAGAACGCTGTGACGGTCTAACGATAGACCGTCGCTTCTCCTGAGTTTTCAAAAAAACAAACCGAACGGCCGTTCGGTCTCATTTCATGCTCAAACACCCAAAACACCAAACCAGAAAAACCCACCGGCGACCTCCATCTCCACAGTCCAATGGCCGGCGACGAGGCACCGCAGCCACCACCTCAGAAGAGAGGGAGAGGAAAGAAGATGGCTATAAGGCGGTTCCACCGCCGGCTCGAACGAGAGACCACCCCGCCGCCCGTGGAGGAAGAACCGAGGGGAAGGGAGTCAAGGGAAGAAGAGGAGGTCCCCACGGTCGTGGAAGAACCAACCGAAGCCTCCTTGGGTGCAGAGGAGCCCAAGGAACCAGAGCAGAAGAAGAGGAAGGTCCTCGACCATGAGGTAGGCCCTCCGCCCTAATTTTTAAATTTTTGATTTTTATGTTTTTATTTATGAATGCATGTGGGGGATAAGGGTAGAAATGGGTCTATGAACCCACTAGGAACACTTGTAGGCCATTTGGCCAAAGTGGGAAATCATGGGGATGCAGGGGAGAAATTCCCTACTAGCAGACTAAGTGACGGTCCCGCCAGCGACCGTCACTTCTCTGACGCTCCAGGCTAAGGCCGTCAGAGACAAGTAACGCCCCATCCCAGGGCCGTTACTTCTGCCAGGGTTCCAAACTCTTTTTAGGGTTTTGAATTTTCAAATTTTTGTTTTCCTTTTCGATATTTAATGTTTATGCAATGTCTATATGATGCAAATGGACTAATTAGTGCTCTAATATGCAATGCAGGGAAAGAGGAGATCGAGGATCTCATGGCTGCAGATTCGGGCGGTGTACCAGGCACTGCCCGATTACCAGAGAGATAGACTTGCAGAGATGGGTTTCGCCGAGATGCTCAGCATCGAGGTTATCCGTATGGATACGCCATTGCTGTACGCATTGCACGAGAGGTGGGACCCGGTTAGCAGGGCGTTCATCTTCCCGTGGGGCCATATGATCCCCACGCTAGAGGACATGGCGAGGATTACAGGCTTGAGAGTCCACGGCGCTGCAGTGACTGGATGGACGTACGGCGACTATTGGGAGATAGCGCAGCAGCTACTGGGGTTGGACCTGATCAGGCCGGGCCAGTCCTCATCCCAGCTCTCGAGATCGGTGCTGCAGGAGAGTTTGGGGCTGAGAGGGGCAGCGATTGCCGTGGGAGAACTGCCCGAGGAGCATCTAAGCAGAGTGATAGACCGGGTGCGCCCTCGCGTGGCGGCAGAGGCAGGAGAGGAGGGGGATCGAGTGATGAGGCGCTTCTTGATACTGTTGTTCGGGAAGCTCCTGTTCGCGACCAGAGCGGATGTCATCAGCTGCAGACTGCTGCCGCTGATAGAGGATTTAAGCAGAGTGAGGAAATACGCCTGGGGAGCAGCGGTCTTGGCCTTCCTGATCAACTCGTTGAGCACCACGGACCGACTGACGATGCTGGGAGGCTTCTCGCCCTTCCTACAGGTAAAAATGCGCTTAAGTACTTTCTACTATACCATGATGTATGCTATGATTGATGATTTATGTAACTGACTTGATTCCTAAATGCAGATCTGGAGCTATTTGTACCTCCCGGGCATTGGGAGAGGCGCATTACTCCATCCTGGCCTGATACCGATCGCGAGGCGATGGTCGGTGGCGAGGGACACGGGGTCGGTTTTGAGACAGACCCGGATGATCCAGGAGGACCTGGACTCCTACCCACACACATCGGTGAGCCCAGAACTTAAATGCTTTAAATGTTTTATATGCCTATATGTGCTCATGCTATGCGAATGCTAATGGATCTAAATGCCTGCAGGTGAGGTGGACCCCTTACCGCGGTGAGGGTTACACAGGACAGCCATGGGTGGAGGCGTCTCTATCGTATCGGGGACGAGACGTCTGGCTGCACTGCCTCCACATCATCGAGCCTCTACACTACAGGCTGATCTTGCGGACCCGAGGACTACACCAGCCCGAGGTGACCTTTCCATGCCGCACCGACGATCATCCAGGCAAGTCGGCGAGAGGTAGTGGGAATGTGGATTGGCGTGCCCGGAAGGCGAAGTACGTCCTCGACTGGAGGCAGCGAGGCAGGGCTGTGAAAGAGCGGGCGGAGAGCGACGAGGCCTACCTGAAGGCCTTTGCTCGACATTACGGCGACCGGGTATACCGAGGTACCCGACAACCGGTATGCAATTCTAAACTAAGAAACTCTTTCTATATGATGAAATGCGGATGTGACATGCTGGCTCATGCTTTCTACATGCAGCTCGATCCTGAGGGGCGGATAGCTGAGTTAGAGGGACTGCTCCACTCTACCATCCAGCAGCGGGATGAGTACCGGATTGCTTTGGAGCTCCTAGTGAGATTCTGAATGCTTATGATATGACTATGATTATGCATGATGCTAATGTTTTGGCTATGACAATGCAGCGGGCAGAGGGAGCTCAACGAGCAGGACCGGATGCCCCATCGTCGTCCTCGCAGCCTGCGGGAGACAGGGCTGGGCGAGATGCTGACTTTGCTCGGGCGGTTGCCCGGGCCGAGGAGGCGGAGGCCACCCTCGCGGAGCGGGTAAGATACTTACATGCTTTATGATTATGCTTATGCCAATTAAATTTATATGACTAACCTATATGCAATGCAATGCGATCTACAGGCGATAGAGCTGGCAGCGGCAGTGGCGGAGGCCACCCAGGCGAGGGCAGAGGTGGAGAGGAGCCGGGCCGAGACTGATCGAGCTCGAGCAGAGACGGAGCTCGTGCGGGCAGAGATAGCCCGACTGAGAGCGGAGACCCCTCGTCATGCGGACGACGTGGAGATGGAGCGACTTCGGACAGATTTAGCACGGGCGCAGGCCGAGGTGAAGGACCTTCGCCTTGGGACCGCGGATCTTGATCGCTACCGGACCGAGGCACGGGAGACGCGACGCCAGATCTTCACACTGAAGATCAGGCTGCAGACCATGGAGCAGACGGTCCGGATGCTAGGCCGGGCACCAGAGCGGAGTTCTTCCCGGAGCGGGGCTCATAGGAGTACTGCCCCTAGTGGCTCGGTTGGGGATTTCCTAGTTAGTTCCGCCGGCCAACAGAGAAATGAGAGGGCAGAGAGAGGACAGCAGGAGGAGAGTGCTTCCATAGCACCGCCACCCAGGAAACCCGAAGGCGGAGAGGATGAGGGCGACCCGACGGATAAGCCGGCCGAATGATGTACTTTTATGCTTTTCTTACCACTTGTACATGCCTTTTTATGAAAATGAAATTTTTGTTGACTTTTTTATGTGGATGTGTGAATGGATATGCACGAATGAGTGATTGAAAGTACGCATGATGGATGTGTATGTGTGAATGAATGCTTGTGTGGAGAAGGTATGGTGTACAGATGTGAAAGACCTGCCAGGTCTAGGCAAAGGATAGACTAACTGCCTAAATTTAGTAGCAGAGGAAATGACGGTCTGGTCTTGGACCGTCATAATCAAACGACGCGCCTACCTTAGGCCGTCATTCATGAAATATCTTTATTCTGATAGCCAGGCTGCAGAGGAAATAGCGGCCCATGGTAGGAGCGTTAAAATCAAACAACGGTCCTACGCCAGACCGTTATTCATGGCAGAACATGGTTTTTAGAACTACTCGCAGAAAATGCGACGGCCTGAAGGAGACGCGTCATAAATAAACGACGGTCCTAACCTGACCGTTACATGGAGTTCAGCCCAGAAGAGAGAGACTTGAGCGATTTGAAGGATATAACGGATTAGGGTTCGTCCGTTGAAAGGCGACGGTCTGAGACCAGACCGTAAACAGCCACAGAACATGTTCTTAGGCAAACCCAACCCACAGAAAGAGTGACGGCCCGGGGTAGGCGCGCCAGAGTGAAGTAACGGCCCTACGATAGACCGTCAGAGTCTGGGTCGTTTCCAAAACGGATTCGGCCGTGAGAGCTTAGAGTCCAAGATTCAGCCACTTAATCTCTTGCTAGGACTTATCCAAATTTCAGATAAAGCCTCCCAACTCCAATCTTATCCTTCCAAAGTTAATAAAAAGCCCCAGCAACTTGGGAAACTTATCCAAAATCGCAACTTGCAAAAACCTCTATTCTAGGGTTGAAGAATTTTCCCTAACAAGCAGAAATCAAGATGAAGAGGTGCTTCGAGATGGCGGCTATGGAAGAGAAGATCTACACCGGCCCTAAGGCTGCAAGGAGGGAACATGGGGAGCTTCAACGGCTGTCCTCGATCCCCAAGCATCTAAGCTCTAATGTCCAAAGGGTGGTAAGCTTGCATGACTTCATCCAAAGTTTAGATTTTTTTTGCTGCACTTTAATTTTCTTCATAACCTTCCTTCTTCTTTTCTTCTTCAAGCCTCTTCCTGGCCCAAGGTGTTACTCCAACCTGAAGTGGGTGGCTCCCATGGTAAAGGCACTCCCTTTAGAGGTGGTATCAATCCTCAAAGCATGGCACCTCCAACCCCTCTTGGTTCTAGGCAAAAACTTCCAGAAATTGTCTTTGGATTGGCCATGCCTTTCAGCCCTTGTGGAACTATGGCATCCACAAACTCATACCTTCATCTTCCCCTCCTTTGAAGCAACCGTCCTTTTAGAGGAGGTAGAGGCCTACCTAGCCCTTCCTAAGACTAAGTTGGGGGATGAGGATCAGGTTTGCTATACAATAGAACCTATTGATCCGTCCTTGATCTTAAGCGACTTCATTCATAACCCAAAGGACGTGCGGACCATGATCAGCCCTCGCCACATTCACATGATCCCCATGGCACAATGGATAGTGTCTCACTGTAAAAACAAGTGGGAGAGACATGAAGCAATAGCCAAGGTGGTGGCGGTTTGCTTGTGCGGGGTCTTCCTTTTCTCCACAACCGACCACCTCTTAGATATCCAAAATCTTAGCATTATTAGCGGACTGTGGCGGGGTATGTCTATTTCTCAGGCGGTCCTCTCATACCTCTATGAAGGACTAAGCTCGGCTTGCCTTGGAGGGCCTTTGTTCGATTCCATGATACTCCTTGAGGGTTGGATAGGAGTGAGAATCAAATTCCTTCCCAAGGAAGATATAACTTCGGCGAGCCGGATCTTCGGGAGCCACCCCCTCTTCTTCATTGGAGGGGCTTTTGGATATCCTTCTCATGTTGAATGCAGGATGGCGGATAAGAAATCGCGGGATGAATGGCGCCTCTTCTTCAATGCTTTGCCTCTTGAAAAGTTCATTATGCGACCAAGCGTTCTTCGAAGCATTCTTCTTAAAATACCGTGGCGTCAAGGCCTGGACCTCCAGCTGGTTGGAAACACTACCGTGGCGATCTACAACCCACACCGGTGCCATCTTCAGATCGGGTTACCTCGAATCAGCGTTTCTGCACTATCACACTACCCTCCCCTTCTACCTAGGAAGATGGGGACCGAGGAAGATGAAAGAGCGATCCGGAACGCGCTGACCATGTGGGAGATCAGCAAGGTGCGTCCGTGGCAAGCAGAAGTTGAAGAGAATGACTAAACACGCCGAGATTACTTGAAAGAGTTGAGAAGAATCCGCCCTCTTGCGGATAAGAAGTTGAATGTACCTTGATTTTCTTTTGCTTATGAAAGATGTTATGAGATTGCCACTCAGAACTTGGTTTATCATGAATTATATTTTATTAAGCTTGCTTGAATGAGATGAGATTGCCTTAATTGAAAGAACTTGAGTTGTGTGCTTCGGAAGATTAGATTGATGTGAATAATCAGAGTTTCTGGGGGTAGTAACGGATGTACCAAGGGCCGTTATAATGTAACAACGGTCTTACGATGGACCGTCAGAATGGAGGCAGGGAGGACCTGATTTTTGAAGGAAGCGACGGAGAGGATTGGGTCCGTCATAATGAAGAGACGGTCCTATCCCAGACCGCCACAATGTTGATGGTCGCAAGAAATAGGGCTCAAGCTAAAGGGAGAGTAACGGTCCGAGAATGGTTCATCACACGGAAGTAGCGGCCCGAGACTGATGCGTTACATGCCTTGAACCTGCATAACTGTGAGTTCTGGCTTTTGAACTGGCCCCTGCATTCTGCACATACTTAAATATGAGACAAGTTAGATCCGTTCTTAGATTCAACCCCTTGCCTTGGAGCAAGTTAGATAATGACCGTTTCTTGATATTTGGTCAAGGGGTGGAGCCTTATTAAATAGGCGGAAAACAAAAAACAATGCATGTTATGCAGATGATGTAAGTATTGAATGCTTTTGACTTTTGAAAATATTTGATTTGTTTGGATTTTTGAAATATTCGATCTGTTTTTGGATTTTGAAACATATTCGATGTTTTGGATTTTGAAATATTGTTGTTTTGGATTGTGGAAATATTTGTTGTTTTTGGATTTTTGAAAATATTTGTTGTTTTTGGATTGTGGAAATATTTGTTGTTTTTGGATTTTTGGAAAACCAGTGCCTCTCTAGCAACACGAGACCTCCCTTGTTTTAGCTAGAGTCTCGAGACCGGCGTGCAATAGCGTGGCAACCCCTGGCCGAGACCTGATCATCGCGACGGTGTTTTTACCAAAGCCATACCTAGGGTACTCGTCTCAGTCCTAAAAAGAAAAAAAGGAACATGGGGGGTAAGCTTAGGCCAGGTATGGAAGTTTTTTAGAACTTGATTCCCTCACCGTGCAACCTTATTAGAGATTTGGTCTGTTGTGCCGGGGCTTTTTATGTCCGTCATCGAACCTTTGTCCACTTAGGCATGCATGCGACCGGGCTCATAATGTCCCGCGGGGAACTGTACTGCCACTCTTGTCATGCCTAATTTTCTTTTTCTTTTGGAGCTTTTAAGAATTCATCCACAGACCTTGAGATGATGCTTTTGATTTCATGGTAAAGAGCACTTCTTTGCTTTTCTTTTCTTTTCTTTCTTGTGGAGTCAGGTCATAACGGACTTGCCCCTATTTGAGACCTCTTCTCGTTAGGGAGTTTGGATCGGTTGGCTCCTTCTTATTCACTCCTTGCCCCTGGATGCAGCCGAAGAATGAAACGTACAGGGACTTTGACTTTCCCCCAAAGCATGGCCGAGGAAAAACGGTGTCTTTTTAAGCAAGGAACCCGACCAGGGGCGTCGTGTAGTGTGTGTTTGCCTTACTCAAGACTCTCTTTTAAAGATAGGGAGGCAGTCCTTATTGTCGGAAAAGCACATGGTTTAGATTTTTAAGGAAAGAAACGCTTAAGATACAACCCATTCCACGGGTGAGAGAGCTCCTCACCTTCCGCGTTGATTAGACGATAGGCATTCCCTGAATAAGCTTCTTTTATTACGAACGGCCCTTCCCAGTTAGGTTGCAATTTAGACCTAGGACCTGCAGACCGGATGAATTTGCGTTTCAAAACCATTTCACCCTTGCAAAATTTTCGTTCAATTACCTTCTTTTGAAAATAACGCGAAACTCTCTTTTGATAAACAGATACGTGATCGGCCGCATTCATCCTCTTCTCATCTAAGAGTTCCAGTTGGACCAGCAACGCCTCTCGACGTTCATCGAGATTAAGTTCCTTATCGAGCTGTACTCTGAGTGAAGGGATTAAGATCTCATATGGGAGCACCGCCTCCATCCCGTAGGTTAGAGAATAGGGAGTTTGTCCCGTAGGAGTACGGACGGAGGTGCGGTAAGCCCACAGAGCTTCCACCAATCTTTCAGGCCAATCAGAAAATTTATGTGCCTCGCATGTTTTCTTAATGATTTTAAGAAGAGTTTTATTAGTGGCTTCGGCTTGACCGTTGCCTTGAGGGTAATATGGTGATGAATGATGCAATGTAATTTTGAACTTCTTACAGAGGTCTTTAAGCTCCTAGGAGACGAACTGGGGTCCATTGTCGGTGATGATGCTGCTTGGCACTCCGAACCGCGAGATGATATTCTTCATGATAAAGCGGCACACCGTTGTAGCTTTGATCTCCGCGTACGCCTCGGCTTCGGCCCATTTGGTGAAGTACTCAGTTGCTGTGAGAATGAAGGATTTATGCTTGGTCTGAGAATTAGGATCACCGAGTGGGCCGACGACGTCGAAAGCCCACATAGAGAATGGCCAAGGAGCGGTCATAGGATGAAGAGATGAAGCTGGAGAGTGGATTTTATCAGCATGGAGTTGGCATTTAAGAAACCTCCGGACATAGAGGGAGCAATCTTCCTCTAGAGTCGGCCAATAGTAGCCCTGCCTAAGGATCTTCTTTGCTAGAGCCTGGCCATTGACATGACCTCCACACTCGCTAGAATGTGCTGCTTCTGCTACTTTCCAAGCTTCCACATCATCTAGGCATCTCATGAGCATTCCATTAGTAGCGCGCCTATACAGTTCTCCTGCAATGATAGTGTACCTTGCGGCGGCTCTTCTTATTGCTTTGCGTTGCTCAGCTCTTGCCCCTTCTGGGAATGCCCCTTCTTTGCAAAATAACTCGATTTCATGGTACCAAGGTAATTCTTCTTCATCCAAAATCTCCTCTAGTTCTGCCAATGATACCTCCTCGAGATCTTCCTTTTCAACTCTCACTTCTGCAGACTTCCTAAGGTTGGTGAACCAAGGATCCTGGAGAGAGGGTGCGTCCATCCTCTGGACGACGACGGTCTCAGTACTACGACTGAGAGGGAAGGATAAGGAGGAGGCCAGAGATGCCAATGCATCCGCCAGAATGTTCAGAGAACGGGGAGTATGGATATAGATTAGCTTGCGGAATCGCTTAGCGATGAGCGTGACCAAATCTTGATAGGGCTTGAGCTTGGGGTCACGGGTACGGTAAGTGGACAGAACTTGCCGTAAGACGAGCTGAGAGTCTCCTATGATGTTTAAATAACGCGCGCCTAAGAGATAGGCGTGCTTCAAGCCGGCCAGGAGAGCCTCATACTCAGCGATGTTATTGGTAGCAGGAAATCGAAGTTGATAAGCGAAGGGGATGGTTACTCCCTCAGGAGTAAGCAGGACAGCACCGATCCCTTGGCCCTGTGAGTTAAGCGCACCATCAAAGTGCAAAGACCAGAAGGGATGCTGAGAAAGGACAGAGAGATGCTCATCAGGGAAATCGTCCTGAATAGAGTCGGTGTGAGGAATAGGGAGATGTGCAAGATGCTCAGCGATGGCATATCCTTTGACTGCCTTCTGAACGACAAAGGTGATACCGAATTGAGAGAGGAAGCTCTGCCAGCGAGCTAACCTACTAGAAAGAACGGGCTTTTCTAAGAGATAACGGATCGGGTCCATTCTAGAGATCAGCCTAACCGGGTGGGCAAGAAAGTAATGTTTAAGCTTCTGAACTACCCACACTAAGGTGGCACAAGTCTTCTCCATAGCGGTGTACCTGGATTCAGCTGGATTAAACAACCGAGAAAGATAGTACGCAGCCCGCTCTTTTCCTTCATCATCCACTTGTGCTAAAACCGCCCCTAGGGAGTCCTCAATGACCGAGATGTATAGGATCAGGGGTTTCCCAGGGACAGGAGGTTGCAAAACCAGGGGATTGGATAGATATTCCTTGAGGTCCTCATAGGCCTTTTGACAATCTTGATTCCATTCGAACTTGACCCCCACCTTGAGCAATTCGTAAAACGGACGGCACCTTTGAGAATGCTGGGATATGAATCTTCTAATGAATTGCAATCTACCAATCAGTCCTCGAAGTTCCGTAATGTTCTTTGGCGGAGGCATATCCATGACGGCCTGTGCTTTGTTAGGATCAATCTGGATCCCCCGTTTGCTCACTATGAAACCTAGCAGCTTCCCCGAGGAGACTCCGAATACGCACTTCTTCGGATTCATCTTTAGCTTGTACTCCCTGGCTCTCTGCAGCACCTTAGCCAAAATAGAGGGGTGTTCTTCCTTTGATCTTAACTTCACCAGGATGTCATCCACGTAAGCTTCCACATAGATGTGCATCATGTCGTGGAAGATGGCCATCATCGCTCTTTGATAGGTGGCGCCTACGTTCTTTAATCCAAAAGGCATAACTACATAGCAGTACGTGCCCCAGGGCGTGGTGAAGGAAGTTTTCTCTTGATCTTCAGGAGCGAGACGGATCTGATTATAGCCCGAGTACCCATCCATGAACGACAGAGCTTCATACCCGGCGGTGTTATCAACAAGGACGTCTATATGAGGCAGCGGGAAATCATCTTTAGGACATGCTTTGTTAAGGTCCCTGAAATCAATGCATATGCGCACTTTCCCATCCTTCTTGAGAACAGGGACTATGTTTGCCACCCACTGAGGATATAAAACTACTCTGACGAACTTGGCCTTGTAAAGTTTGTCGACCTCTTCCTTAATCCGCAAGGCCATGTGGGGGTGAAATCTTCTCGACTTTTGTTTAACAGGTGTCGCCCCTGGTTTAAGCACGAGTCGGTGTTCCACTAAGGAGGGGTCAAGACCTGGCATGTCCTCATAAGACCAGGCGAAAGAATCGCTATACTCCCTCAGTACATTAATTAGATCCTCTTCTACCTGCGGAGGGAGATTAGCTGAAATATTGATGGGCCTTGGATCTTCTTCTGTTCCCAAGTTGATTTCCTTCGTAGGTTCATCCACTGCCGTCGACGGCTGGTCGAATCTCTTCAGTCCCTTTGCATATAAGTCGGCAGTGTCCTCTACATCGCTGTCTTCATCAATTGGATCTTTCTCATCCAGCACTTCATAGACGCCTAATCCGTCATCGCTCCACACCCCTTCTATTTCCTCTTCATCTTCAATCGCAATTGCCGTGGCGACGAATTCTGGGCACTTCAAAAGAGCACGACACCGCTGAGCTAGATCTTGCAAGAACCTATCGGGAATAAATCGGGAAGGATGCGCAAGCGAGCGTGGCTCAGGAGGGGAAGGGTTGAACGACCTAGAACAAGACCCTACTTCTTTAGACCTAACTGACTCTACTTCTCTAGACTCGCTAGACCCTAACTCTGACCTAGGAGAGAGGAAGCTTAATGGAAGGGAAGGAGCAGGGGACTCGTGCCCCTGGGACGAGGAGGATGGAGACAGGATAGCATAATCTTCCACTGAAATCTCCGTTTCAAATTTGACGTTTTTTTTTTTTTGAGATCAGTGGAGACCACGCAGCACGACGGAGGAGGCGGGAGCTGCATAGGGAACAGCTCAGGAAAGATGCAATCGAATAAAAGATCACAAGAGGAGGAACCCCATATCTCGTGGATTTGAGAGTTAAAAAACGGAGGGATGGGGAAAGCAGGCAGATTAATGGGGCAGCGAGGCCCATAAGCAGGAGGATTGATTGGAATCTGGAATGGATCACTGAAAGATGGATTAATCATAATCAGAAAAGGACGGGGTACAAACCCTTTCAGCTGGATCATGCACTGAAAATGAGAGGGAGATAGAGAAAGAGCAATCAGCGAGCTCCCTTCTTTCTTTGAATCATCACCAGGCCGCTTCTTCGGCCTCCACTGCATAAGCTGAACCTTCTGTGGCTTCTGGCTGCCTCTTTCACAAAACAGCCCCTGGAGGGCCCAGCTGTAGTCGATCACATCGTCATTTAGCCCCCTTGGCAACGGGGGTGGACTGGTGACTGGACAAACCGTGTCGGTTTCTGACTGGACTGGCTTCGCAGCTAATGTGCCCGGCTGTGGGGACCCTCTGACAAAATGCTGACGGTAATCCCAGGTAAGCGGCCCAGAGTCACCCATCATTGATAATGCTGTCTCCTTGTAACCGAGACCTCGTCTGCCCATTTTTCTTCCTTTTGGTATGGGCTTGGTCATCCCTTGCAGCTGTGCACCGAGGCCTCTCCCCGGTTGATAGCCCAGTTTCAATATAATGTTCCACCCCTTTGAATCTCGAATCTGCGGCTTTGCCTTGACATTAACCGGGGTAGTGACGGGCTTAGGAGTAGTGTATGCCCAAGGAAAGTTTAGGTCTAGCACTGATAGCACGGGCCGGCTGCTTGGCCAGAGAGTAGGAAGAATTTGTTCAGAGATGGCCTTCACTGACTGTACCGTGGATAAACTTTGAACTTTGACGACCCTCCCTTGAAAAGGGAATTTAATGCATTGGTGCGCGGTAGAGGGCACGGCGCCAAGTGTGTCGATCCAGGGACGACCCAAGATAGCCTTGAACATAGGGTCGATATCAAGTACATAGAATTCTACAGCCATGGAAAGAGGCCCGAGCTCAGCCTGAATAGTGACTACCCCATGACATGCCCGCCTTGAGTTGTCGTATGCTGCTATAGTGGTGGGGGTAGGCCGTAGTAACTCCTCAGATATATTGCAGGCTCGGAGAGTGCTGAGGGGGCAGACATTAATTGAGGCCCCAGTGTCGACCAGTGCTGCTTCAACGTCGACTTTGTTCAAAGTAATTGTTATGCAGAGCGGCATTTGCCGAGCCCCCGGAGGTGCAAGCTCGGTCTTAGAGAATGTGATTGCCGACCCTTTAGAGATAATTGCTAGTGCCGTTGGTAGACTGTCGACTGCCATGTCTTCACTAACCATGACCTTCTGCAAAAAATCCCTCAGTGCATCTTGATGGAGAGTGGACCTCTTGATTAACTCCAGCACAGATATCTTGGCTGGTACCCGATCTAGATGATGCAGTAAATCATATTGAGTCCCCGGTAACGGTTCAGCTTCCTCTTGCTCGGTCACCGATTGGGAAGACTGGGGATTGCTAGTAGTGGCGTAGTTTCGATGGAACATCTTCCCGCTCCTTAGAGCACAATTCGCCGCAGCATCAGGGGATAGTATGATGGGCCTTGCGGGGCGAATGAGTGGAATAGGTGGCGTGTGTGAGGCAGTTTGGTAAAGCAGAGGGTTGGTGAAGTTAATGGGGGATGCGCGGATGATAGGTGAAGGATTGGTGGGTAGTAGGGTGGATGCTGGTGAAGGCAGGGTGAATGGATGGGTAAGGATAGGTGCGGGATTGGATGGTGGTGTGATGACGGTGATGAGGGTTGGCGAAGGATACGACGGGATGGTGAGCGGATTTGGTGGAGCGGGTGTGAATGGTGGGATGAGCGGAGAGGGTGTTGGTTGTATAGGGAGGATGAAGGAAGGTTTGTGGTGGAAGGCCATGACCTGCGGTGCGGCGCCATCATCATCAAATGACCACCCGGCGTTGGAGGCCGGTGGTAGGACTACATTAACTTGTGCCGGTGCTGGCGGCTGTTGCGGAGGAGCGGGTTGATGGTTTGGCATCGGATTCTGATGGATGCCCAGATCTTGTGCTTGCTGCGGTGGCTGCTGTTGTGGCGGCTGCTGCGGCTGCGGTGCTGGATGCTGCTGCACTTGCTGCCCCTGCGGCTGCCTTCTCTTCTCTTTGATTTCCATAATGGCCCTATGCATCTCGGCCCAGTCTATTCTCTGTCCTTCGTGTAAGTCGTACACGAGATCTCGGAAGTGAAAGCATCCTTCTATAGTGTGACCCGGCTGCCGGTGGAACATGCAATACTTAGTTTGATCAACAGCTGGGTTCCAAACAGTCCTTTCTGGAGGAAGTTGAATTGCATTTACTGCCATGAGTGCTGAGAATATGTCTGTAAGTGTCTCTGGCAATGGAGGATACTGGGCTCTTCTGGGAGCCGGGCGCTTGCTGTTGGGATTATTATTGTTGTAGCCGCCGGGTGGAGGGACGTTATGGTATTGCGGTGATGGTGGTGGTTGTTGTGGTGCGGTGAAGGTATTTTGCGGGATGGTGAAGGTAGGCGGAAGGTTTTGTGGAGTGTTTTGAAAGTGTTGCGGAGCGGAGTTTTGCGGATTGCGGGGGCTTTGGTTGTAGCGGAATGGTGCGGCTTGGTAGGGAAAAGCAACAGCTTGTACTTGCTCATTTGTCTGGACTCCTTCGGTAACCGGCCCCTGTGGTTTCTTATGGTACTTGGGATTTTGGTTTTCGAAAAGAGAATGGATAGGGGAGTCCTTAAACTGAGTTTGTATAAATCGCGCCCGGCTATACAGTTGATGCATATTGGCTATATCGTTCATTGCCAGGATATTTTTGAAGGTGGGCGAAGCATTTGAAATTAGCAGCTTAACTTTTTCTTCCTCTGGAATATGGCCGGGCACCCTGGCGGCCATCTGCCTCCATCTATCTGCATAAGTTGTGAATTCCTCATCCGGCTTCATTTTCTCGGCCACCAGATCTGTGAATGAATATTCCGGGCCGACCCGATCTTGAAACCGCTGAATAAACTTGTCCTTGACCACTTTGAAGCTCTCGGCCTCTTCTAGGGGCAGAGAATAAAACCATTCCAGAGCAACGCCATCCAATGATCGGCGGAACAGGTACGCCATAAGGCGATCATCATATTGGAACTGCGCCGATTCATACAGAAAATCCCTCACATGGATGAAGGGATTGCTGTTCCCATCATACTTACGGTAGTTGGGGAGCTCAGACTACGGAGGGAAACGGATGTTCTGGAAGCTTGGGACGGGAATATCAGCCAAGGATTGTGGGCCCACCTTCTTCTGAAGAAAATCAAGTTGTTGCTGCATGGTGGCCCACTTATTAAGCAAATCCTGCTCTCGAGAGGGAGCAGGGGCAGTGAAGGGAGTTGATTGTATCTGGTGAGCAGGAGGAATGGCGGTTGCCGAGGGCGGAAGCCCATTGGAAGGAGCAGAAGGATAACTAGTGGAATTAGGGGGGCCGTAAGAAGGATACTGGGCCTGAGATAGACCCGGATTGGAGTGAAATTGGGCCACCCCGTGCTGTTGGGGCAAGAAATCGGATGGGCCCACGAGGACCTGTGGAGCCGCCAGAGCAGAGGGATGATAATCCATCGGAAGAGAGGGGACAGGCGATTTCCCCTTATCAAACGATTGATGGGTCGAATTGGAGGATTGACCCATCTCCATGCCAGCAAAGGTGATGGTCCGGGGCTGGACCGGGGTGAGCTCAATCGGGGTGGGCTGAACAGACGGCCCAATAATGGAAGAATTAGAGTGCCCCTGGACGGTAGCGGAGGGAGGAGGATTGGACCCTTGCATGGCCTGATAGAGGACCTGGAGTTGGGTCGGATCCAACTGGGCCATCATATGGAGGACAGAGCCCGCAGAAGGAGCGGATAAAGAAGGGATGACCTGACCACCTTCTCTGAGAGTGGAGGATGAGAGAGGGGCGGTCCCCTCTCCAGCGGAGAAAGAAATAACCCTCGGGGGGTTCTCAAGGAGCCCTTGAGGAAGGGAATCCTCTTGGGAGCGAGGAGGATTGCAGGATGCCATGGTAGATTCGAAGAGGGGATTGGAATAGAATGTGAAGGAGGAAGCGACTCGAAGAGATGATTCGGACGAACGAAAACAACTCCACATGCAACAGACAACCTTGATAAATGCAAAACAACAAACACAACAAACACACAATGAGCAACCGCACCTAGGTGATTCAAACAAGATACAAGTGATAGGGAATGAAGACACTCAAAAGCCAACCGAGTTGCTTAAGATGATGCAAACAAAGTTTCTTTATGATTTCTCCTTTGGAACTTTAGTGAATTGATTGATATGCGCTCTCTCCAAATGGGTTCCTAATAGAAGGTGGATATGGACTTGGCTTGACTTTAAGTGTGCCCACTCCTTCACTTATGCAACCCTAGACACAAGGGGGGGGAAGGTACAACCGGCCCGGCGTCCGTGTGGGAATCCACGGCTCGCGGGGACTTATGGAGGTCCCTGCTGTGATTTCCTAGTCGGCCCCAAGGAATATGGAGACGAGAGGTCCTCACAACAAGGTAGGAAAATGCAGTCTAATATATGAAAAGATGGATGACCCTATGTGCACCGGAGTGCATGCAAAGTCTAGCCTAGAATCTAGCAAACAACGATGCACATAATGATATGAAGATATGAATGGAATTATGGCAGAAATCAAGCAGTACCCAAGCAATAAATCACAGCCAAAAAAACTGCGGAAATAACTGCACCTCGGATGCGTACCTGCCAGGAGAGTGACGGACGAAGGCCCCTGCGTCAGATCCAAATAACGGTTCGAGACCAGACCGCCATAAATAATGTAACGCAGGGGTTCCAGACCGTCGTATGAGCCAGGGAACCAAAAAACAAACTGAAGTAACAGGAAAACCCATGAAAGCTCACACCACAGAGACAAGCGACGGCCTGATATCCCCGCGTCAGAACACTGTAACGCGCTGAGACAGAGCCGTCATATGATTGAGAAAACCAGAAAGAGGGGTGAAAACAAAGGGATCAAAAGACAAATGAATAAACAGATGATGGCAGGTTTAAACAGGAATCAGAAGCACGATTGGCACTAGCTGTCTCACCGTGATCGCCAAAAAATTATCTGTTGATTGTTTGTTTACCTATCTCTTCTTATCTTCTTTCTTTTTTTGTTGATTGTGAGGGTTTTGAAAAATGATATGGCGAGATGATAAATAAACTACCAAAGATCAGCTCAACCTATGCACATGTGAACATGAACCTAGGCAATCAAATCTAACTCTAGCATGGGCATGCTATCTCAATCAAATTACGCTAAGGGAAAAACAAAAACACACGCCGGGGCGTGGAGCAAAGATAAATAAAAACACACCGCTAGGGGTGGAACAATTAAGGGGAATAAAGAGATTTGATAAGAAAGACAGCTAGTGCCCAACACTAAGGAAAGTCGTGATCGCCACCAAAGTAAACACGAATCAAGGACTCGAATATACCTTGGAAGTAGGTGGATGAAACACCCGCCCACGGGAGAGAAAACCAAGGAAAGCCTGCAGATCAACTTGCAAATAACTGTCCACACCCTGTGCGTCGCTTGGAAGTAACGGTCGTGCGATAGACCGCCAGAAAGAAATAACGCTCCTGCACCTGACCGTCAGATAACCTGTAGTGAAAAGATGTGAAATCTTTGAACTCCAACCCTTCCAGTCGGCTAGAAGGCTTGGGCCTCGTGCTAGCGATCCTGTAAAACCTGCCAAGGATGTAGAAAGCAAAACAACACAACCTCAATTAGCCCTCAACATAAGTATAGCATCAATCCTTAAAAAGCTTGAGAACATCAAAAGGAGAGGGGATTACCGGGGAGTTGTTGGTTTTTTTTTAACCCCTCTGGGCGTTTTTTAAGTTTAGGAGGATATGTGTATGCTTAGCAACAGTGAAAAACGTGGAGGAAGAGGAGGGACAATGCTTTTGATTAATAAAACCAAGGGAAACTTGAGCATGCAATGATGATGATCTTGACAAGCTAAAACCCAAAATTACTCCCTTGACTTGGAAGATGGACGTGGGAAGCAGCTCCTCCTGGATGTAGATGGCTCCTGAATTTGGCAGCACTTCGTCGTGAATCAAATCTTCCCCCCCCCCTCGGGTCATAAAATCAAGAGTTCTATTTATAGACTCCCTCAAACCCTCAGGTCGAGTTGAAGATAAATCAGCCAAGAAAGGAGGACAATCCTTAGCAAATCCTTGAGGATAAAATCAACAAGAGTCCAAAGAAACAAACGAGAGGTCCTGAGGATTAGAATTGAAGGAGATAATGCCAATCCAAAACCCTATCTCGTCCACGGAGTAGCAGAGCAAAGGCCTGAACTGTCAGGACTCTCTGAAGGAAGTAACGGTCGCACGATAGACCGCCACTTAGAAATAACGCTCCAAGTCATTACCGTCATTTTCAACCCTATCCAAAGGATAAGATCAGCGGGAAGAAGATCTAAACAATAGGACTCTGCAAGTAAGTAACGGCCAGGGCATAGGGCGTCATAAGAAAACAACGGCTAGGGAGTAGACCGTTATTATCAAAAGACAACGAGGCCCTAAGTCTTGGGACTCTTCAAAGGGTAACGGCCTAGGCTTCATGCATTATTATGAAATGACGCGCCTAGTACAGACCGTTATTATCATTGATTTTCAAAAAATAGAATGGAGGGATTGCCAAGCTTTTGAACAAAGTGCCACCAGGAACCAGGTCTAATCCAGGAATTGAGACCCAGAAAATAGGCTTCAACTGATTAAAAGGAATTCAATGAAGAGTGAACAACTCGGAGCATCATATTGAATAAATAAGGAGATGACCCGACTTATTGGGTATAAAACGGGTGTCAACAGTCGCGTCTTCATCTAGAGTCCGAGGGTGGCACCTAATAGTGTCGTCTCCCATGTCCGTCCCGCATCAGTTTGGTATCAGAGCGAGTCGAGTCTAGGGTAGTCGTTGCATATGTCTTGCATAGTATAAGTCGAGTCTAGGATCATCATTTCAAAACAACAAAAAAAAGTGTTTTCAAATTGCATTTCACCCAATAGCCCGGTATATCAAAAGGTGTTGTCCAAATGTTAGGTTATGCCTATCGGGAAGACCGCACACTTGCGCGAGTGATCTTCGGATCGCTTAACTCCGCCATGTACCGGATACTGGTTTAGGTCTAGGTGCATTAGTCGGTGTTTGCATTAGTTAGTGCATTCCAACCTTGCATAGCTGGTCTAGTGTAGTGTCCAAGTGTCGGCATGTCCAACATGTAGTCCCCCCCCCCCAATTTCACATGGAATCCCTATCACCCGGGCAATATGGCCGTTGGTCCACCCATGGGCTTGGAAACCATCCTCTCCCCTTCCGTAGGCCCGAAGCCTCTGATTTTTATGGCTCTAATGATCCGGACGACTACCTCAATTGGGAGGCCGCGATGGACAAATATTTTGATTGTTACACCATGTCCGATGCCATGCAAGTTAGTTTTGCCCGAGAGAGGCTTGTCCACAAAGCCGCCTGGAAATGGGAGAGCATTGAGCGCATGAGAGAGGTTAGGAGGCAAAGGCCCATCGAGTCGTGGCATGAGATGAAGAACGAACTTAGGAAGGTCTACCTACCCGGCCCGGTCACCTCCAACCGACCCCACCCAATCACATCCACCCAGGTGGGCCATAATCAGAGGCAACGCACCGCGCATGTAGAAGAGCCTAGGTCCACGACTAGGCCGACTTCATATGGGGGAGTCCATCACATCGCTCCTACTCCAAACCCCACCATTGCCGAACTCTTCCAAATCATTTTGGATAAGGTGGATAGGAAGTGTGATTATATTGAGTCCCTGCTTCCCCCTTGCCTACCTCCTAGCCGAGATAGAACCAAGCATGACCCTAAGGAGGTAGCAACCGGTAGTCCCAATCTAGTGTCATCTAGAGTGCCATCCCGAGGTCCTCTCCTCATCTTAGTGGATCCTCTTCTCCCACCCACGAGAGCCTCATTGCCTACACCCCCTGTCCGTCAGGAGGATAAGGGTAGGGACCCACTTATCAGGGAGCGTAGTGGGTCACGACAGCAGTGTTATCGCTGCCAGGGGTTCGGCCACTACGCCGGACAATGTCCCACTCGGACGTCTCTAGCCATAAGGGACAAAAGGGTTGGAGAAGCCCCACTCCCCGATCTTTATTCTAAGCCACCTCAGCCCGAGCCACCCGTGTTTCTAACGGGTATGCTTGTCATAGCCGAGCCGCTTCTTAGCTGGCTCAAGAAGGGCTTGGTCCCACTTCCCTTCCCATCTATGGACCCTATCCTACCTCTGGTGCCAATCAATTCATTTCATACCACTTTCCGGTCTAGTCACTATGTGGATACATGGGATGACCTTCTTAAAGGGTTAGATCGGCAGTGGACATTTACGCACTTGTTGGCTCCAGGCTTCGACCGACCCACAGGTCGTAGTTTCACTCATCCCGCTTTAGGGTCCATCACCTCCGTGTACACCGTGGGTCATGTTACCACGGAGGTTCTTCTACTTCTCCCTATGCCGGCCGAGCCCAATTTCATTCCCATTTGCCCAAGGGAGGAATCTTACTTTCTACCTATGACTGTCGTCCCACCTCTCACAATGAATGAAGGTGATCATTTACACCTCCAAGATTTCCAAATGTGGGACAGGGATTTGTGGAAGCCTAGTCCGAGGGGTCATACCTTCTTTGATCCCTTCGACCCATTCTCTTGTGGACCCCGTGACCCACCATATTTACTCCACCTTTTTGAGAGGGTCCACCATCATACCCCCACCGTCTCATCTCCCTTCATGAATGAAGGAGATCAACAGCACCTTCTAGACTTCCACACATGGGACCTTGAAATGAGGGAATCCATATCGAGGGGTCACACATTCTTTGATCCCTTCGATCCCTTTCTTCATGGGCCCTTTGGCCCACAACCTCCATTCCACCTCTTTAAGGAAGTCCACTATCACACCCCTCCTACTCGGGCCTGGCAACCTTTACATGGCAATAGGTCCGAACCGTCATTTGGGGGTAATGAAGACTTTGGTTCCCCCGGCCCACCTCAACCACCCAAACCTCCTTGACTTCCCACATCCAAACCCCATGTCTATGGTTGGTGCATCGTAGGATGTCTAGGAGTCCACCATGACATTAACCTCCAGTTATGTCAAATGCATGCATGGCACACATTCGGACGTCCTGGACCACCTTGCATATGATTGGGTTTTACTAACTGTAGGGTTGTTTAGGGTCGTGTGTGCATCCGTGTGTTTCTTTTCTTTTGGTAAGTATGTTAGGTCGTGTGTGCATCCTGTGTTTCTTTTCTTTTGCTAAACATGTTAGGAGTCTGCATGACGATGTCCGTCGTCACAGTTGAGGCCAGTAATGCACGGTACAAGGAGTTAGCCGATGTCCATCGACACCACCGAGAGTTCCAAGAGAGTGAATATGTCATGATCAGGGTAAGACCTGAACGGTTTCCCTCTGGAACCGTTAAGAAGTTGCAAGCTCGCGGAGCCGGTCCCTTTAGAGTGTTGAAACGCGTTGGATCCAATGCGTATGTTGTGAACCTGCCCGAGGAATATGGTATAAGCTCTACCTTCAATGTATCAGATCTTGTTGCATATAGGGACCCAGCGGTGATCCCTAGTGAGCCTTTTGAGTCATCTCCTCCCCTTGAGAGTGATCCCACACCTGAGTGTCCACTTCCACCTCTAGCCCCTTTTTCACGGCAGCGTGAGCATATAGATCGTATACTGGACGAGCAAGTGACAGTTACCAGGAGTGGATCTTACCCGCGCTACCTAGTGCGATGGAGAGGACGGCCCGCTACTGAGGACACATGGATCACACATGGCGAGTTGCTGCGGATTGATCGAGACCTTTTGGAGCGATACAGGAGCGATGCAGACCCTTACTCGACAGGGTCGAGTTTCTCCCACCCGGGGAGAATTGGTGCGGACACCCGAGCAGTTGATCGGCACGATACGCCGAGCCACCGGTACCGCACACGGAGCATGACACGAGCCACCTCAGCGTCCGTCTGGCTCGGAGACAGCCTGGAGACTCCACCTTGAGCCTCCCCATTTATCATATTTAGTTAGACTTTATGTGTGTGTAATTTGTGTTTATTTCGTTGTATTCGGTTTGCTATTTTGATTGTAAGAGGGGCTTATGTACAATTTGGACCCCGTGGGCCCCACGGGCCCCCCAGGCCCCTCCCATTGATCCACCTCAGTCATAGGGCCCCATGTGGGGTTGGTCAATATCCTATGTGGACATCTAGAAGCCTTGGACTAGTCAATTGTTCACATGGGGGACAAGGGACCAAAATGGTCAACAATTCCACCAACCTTCCACCTACCATGTCCCCCTTGCCATTCTAGTCAATAGGCCGCCCCCTTCCTTGTATTTTTTTATTTTAATTTGTGTGGATGGTCACATGCTATCCCAACCCTCCATCTCACACCCCTAGATCCAACGGTTGAGGGTTGATTAGACATATGACCTATATATGCTTGTAATTTTCAATTTTGATGAATTAATGCATTCATTTGGAAGAAAATACCTTGGAGCTCCAGCTTGGTGCGCCCCTCCCTCTCCCCTTGCAGCTGTGAAGGTTGCTTCTTGGTGGTGAGACTCCACCCTATCAGTTCCGGTCGCCGCCGCCGCCGCCACGAGCCGCCACCGCCATCAACGAAGTTCTGCCTGCACAGTACCACAGCAGCTTCCACGAAATGCAGCCATCAACCACGAGCTCAGATCAACTTGGGAATTTTACTGGATGTTCCAGAGGTGTCAAGAACTATCCACAAATTTTGGTTTGTCATTCAGATCCCTTTTCATAATTTTAGATTTTCGTTCACTCTTCCACTTCGGTTCTGCCAAAGTTCTGTCCAGGTTCCCATCCGCCCTGAGTTTCAAGTCTTAGGTCCACTTTTTGATTTATGTTGGTTCGCCCAATTTTATTTGGGATTCCACCCATCCACCCCTTCATCCACAATTTTCTTACATTTCTGGTTCACCCATTTCATATTTTCTAAAAATCATTTTCAGTCCCATCTACAATTCTGTCCACCTGTTCCCAGATCCGACCACCAGCCACTCCAAAAATCATATCAAATCGCCACCACCTCCAAATCCAATTCCAAAAACCGTCCTAGTTTCGTGGTTTGATTTCCTACAATGTTGAAGAAGAGCTCGAAGTCTGATTCCAACGGAAAGCAGGCGGTCAACAGCCCTTTATAGGAAACTCATATGCTGATCTGATATTTCGGTTACTGTACAACAGGGGCTTGTAAATTCATTAAAGTTCTTATCCGACCAGTTCCAGCAGATCTCTCTAGGTCTAGATTGAAGCATTTGAAGAGAGCTTTCCAACGATAGCTCATGCGTCCCGATCCGACGTCGGGATTGGTTGCAGCGGCCGTTTTCGCCGGAGCGTGCGCCGGAAAACAGAAATCAAAATCCGTGGGCAGCTAGTTCAACAATTGGGGATCGGGGCCGATCGACCCCCGATCGGTGTTCCCGGCCGACCGCCGTCTGTGGAGGCATGCCACCAGGGGTCCCCATCATAGTGGGTCCCACCCCCGCAGATTCGGAGGACAGCGCCATCCGTGGGCCCCACGGGCCCGCAGAACCTGCCATTCGGAAAGCACGAAAATGCGGAGTTCGACACCGTCGGGCGACATCAAGATGCTGCCCGTCAACCCAATTTGCGTGATTCCCGGGCCCCGCATGTGACCTTTTACCTCCCTGCGTGGAGTGGGTCAAATTATTGTATTTCTGTAAAATTGTGTTAACCGGGAGTCCGCGATTGGCCGGGGTTATCTTCGCCACGCCGGGTGCGTGGAGGTAAAGTCTTAACTCCTTGGCGTTACATTGCTTAGCTAGTATACGGTCTTAGGCCGCTGCCGAGAGTGTAGGTACTAGCCCGTGTGTCCATGTCACCGCTGTGAGAGTGAGAGTGACCCGTCCCGTGACTCGATCCGAGTCCGGAAGTTGAGTCGGACTACCCTTGACCTCCGCCGGTTCCTTAACCGCGCACGGTCCGCGCTTTCCCTCGCTTGGGACGACGAGTGAGCTTCCACTTCTGTTAGCGACGTTTTGCCACTAGGAGCTCGTAGTGTCGGGCTTAGTGTCTCCCTGGTGTGTGCTGCTGGTCGCGTCTTCATCTAGAGTCTGAGGGTGGCACCTAATAGTGTCGTCTCCCGTGTCTGTCCTGCATCACTTTCTTTATTTTCTTGACCATCTTTAACCAATGCATGCTGGATTGTCACTCGCAGTGAGCGTATCTCCAACTCTATTGGGACGATTGCTTCCAAGCCGTACACTAGTGAGAATGGTGAGCAACCTGTCGGGGTTTTGTACACAGTGTGGTACGCCCACAATGCCTTGTACATCTTTTGATCCCAATCTTTCTTGCTAGAGCTTATCGTCTTGGCAAGAAGTGTACAAAGAGTCTTGTTAAAAGCTTCAGCTAACCCATTTGCTTGTGGGTTGTATAGAGTGTTGGGCCTCCTTTGGGATTGATCAACAGTGTGTATACTGCTGCATGTGTTGAATGTGTTTTGATTAATTGGCAACAGTAGAGTTGACTTGGTTGACTTTGACCATTTCTCCTTGACCATGAGGATGTTGTGTATTTTGTTGAGTATTTCATAAATGTCAGATAATTATCAGTCACTTGCATTAAAACTTCTCTGCACTTTGTTGTGGGATTCTTACTATGAGTCGGTGCAAGTTTTTGACAAACTGTGCATGTCCTTCATACATGTGTGTCAGTTGCAAAATAGAGTTGGTGCATTGTATTCATAGTCAATGCATCTCATTGTTGATGTCAGTGCATGCCCTGTATTGCAAATGAATCAAGTCGGTGCATGTTTGCTTTTAAGTGAATATAGGGTCGGTGCAGTTTACTGATGCACGTATCATAAGAGTCTGTGCATATCCTGCATTGCATATATGCAAGGTCTGTGCAGGTCTTTGAACATGTTAACTAAAGTCTGTACATAAGTGTTTCGTATACTATTAAGTCAGTGCATGATTCTACATTGCTTGAGTAAAGTCAGTGCACATCTCCTTAGGGACCATGAAGGTCAGTGCACATTTCTTTTATGCACACAGAGTCTGTGCATGTCTTGTCCCATGCGTAACCAAGTCAGTGCAATCTTTGGTCATTACACATGCAAGGTCTGTGCATGATTTGTTTATGACACTTTGGGTCGGTGCATCCTTGGCATTCTGCACCTATAAAGTATGTACACGCTCTTCATATACCTCTATCAAGTCTGTGCAACACTGTTATCTATCGGATTGTTTGATGCTGACTAATTGGTTTACATGTTTGACAGGACAAGTGTTCGTGATCCTCAAAGGAGGGCATGTGATTCAAGACTGAAGGCATAGCACTGCTCGAGCCACGTGGAAAGCTCTAAAATTCAGATGATGCCATGTGGCCTTGTGAAAATTCACATCTAGACAAAAAGCTTGGGCGTGAAATGTGCTTTCCACGCGCCCATCTCTCTGCTGCCTACAAATAAGAAGTCGTTTCTTCAGAAGAAAGTGTGATCATGAAATTGAGAGAAAAAGACAAAAGAAGTGAGAGCTCAAGAGCAATCACGATCCAACAAAGTAAAAGCCAGCAAAAATTGAGAGAGTTGTGAGAGCTTAGTGAGAAGAGCATTGGAGAGTCCGTGTGTTCGGTCTCTTGGTTCAGAACCAGAGCCGTATTGCTCTTTGCTAAGAGCTACATTTGTGTTTCAATTTTCAGTCTTTCCTTTATTTTTTGTTTTGTTTGAAACCTTGTTCTACAAGCTGTGTGTCAGCGGGAGAGGAGGATTCCTCTGATAGGTTAAGCTGGTAAACCTCAGCGGCAGAGGAGAATTCCTCTGGTGAGCATAAGCTGTAACGCTCAACAGTTGTAAGGAATCTTTCCCCAAAGCTGTGGATCAGTGGTCTTGAAGCTGTAAAATCAACAGTGAAGCCACACTAGATTTTAGTGTGGGGTGGACGTAGATCTCTGGATAGAGGTCAAATCACCTAAAAACCTTGTCCTCTCGTGTGATTTGTGTCTATCTCAGTTCTCGCTTTATCATTTGTTAATTGGATGCATAGGATCAATTGTTGACCAATTCACTTAAGATCTATTTTGACCGTAGTTATATGCTCTCTGATTGTCCTATAGTAGTCCGATTTAATCCCGCACTAGATTAGCTGCTAAAAAATTTCTTTTAATAGGCGATTGATCTATTCACCCCCCTCTAGATCCACATCACGTTGTATCAGAGTCTAACTCTTCTGCAGGGACTAACATCTGAAGAGGTAGCAATCATGGATGCTAGAGGGATGACAGCAGAGGGACACTCCACTACCAAGCCTCCGTACTTCGACGGATCCAACTATGCATACTGGAAAAATCGTATGCAAGTGTTTCTGAGGGCTAAGGATTATGAGATATGGAAGGTCGTGAGCAAGGGACCGTTTGAGCTACATCCGAATGAGGACGTATGGATAAAAGAAGAGATCCGTAAGTCAACACTGAACTAGAGTGCTATCAACGCCATCCAGTGTGCCCTCCATCCCACATAATTCTCCAGGGTATCATCATGCTCTACGGCTAAGGAGATGTGGGATAAGCTAGAAGTTATCTACGAAGGAACCTCACAAGTGAGAGAGACTAAAGTGAATCTACTAGTTTCTGAGTATGAAGCATTTAAGATGAAGCCGAATGAGACCATTACGAAACTGTACGCTCGTCTTACAATCATCACCAATGGTCTCAGAAGTCTTGCCAAGACCTATTCTGATTATGAGATAGTGAAGAAGATTCTGCGTTCTCTAACTCCCATTTGGCACACCAAGGCTACAGTTATTGAGGAATCTAGGGATCTGAGGAACACCAAGGTGGATGAGCTAATTGGTTCACTCATGACATATGAGATGAACCTGCCAAAGATAGATGAGCTAGAGAAAAAGAAGAAACCCATTGCTTTGAAGGCAGCATCTAGCAGCAAGGAGTCATCCTGTGAAAGTAGCTCGGCTGGATCATAAATTGAGAATGATCAGTTTGCCATGCTGACTCGTCAATTTAAAAGCTTTTTGAGAAAAGAAGGAAAGCAATTCAGAAGAAACAATATGGGTACAGAAGACATTCAAGGTATAAATCTAATTATGCCAAAAAGAATGATACTAACGTCTGTTATCATTGCAGGAGATCTGGCCATCTGAAGGCAAATTGTCTAGAGCTTCCAAAGGAGAAGCCAAAAGTGAAGAATAATAAAGGAAGGGCCATGATCAGTACTTGGAGTGACGAGGATGAGGGAAGTCACAGCTGCACATCTGAAAGTGAAAAAGGAGAGGAGCGAAGCCAAATCTGCTTAATGGCCAAGAACAGTGAGAATGATGAAGATGATCAGGTAGCCTCTCCCTTTGAGAATTACTCTATCTCTGACTGGGAGGATGCATATGCCGAACTCCTTGATAAGTTTGATGGTGTCAAAAAGGAAAATAGACATTTAAAAAGGAAAGTTAATTCTCTCACGAATGATACCACATTGTCAGATAAAATTACCTATCTTCAAACTGAAAATAATGTTTTAAAGAAATCCTGTACTGAAATTAATGATATAAAATCTTATTTGATTGATGTTAAGAAAGAAAATGAATCACTGAAAAATGTCATTGATGATCTGAAGCTCAGATTACAGAATTTTGAAAATGAAATGAAAATTGTGAATGAGAAGTATGATGCTGTATTAGGAGTGAACGCAGAGCTGAAAAATAGTGTAGAGAACCTAGAACAACAAAACAAGGATAAACTGCAAACTATTGAGAAAATGACCCAAGGGACTGAAAATCTAAATGCCCTTTTGGGGACTAAGGTCAACTTTAGAAAAGAGGGGCTAGGTTTTAATCCCACTGCCAAGAAGAGCTTTGAAATCAAGATTGTTTCATTTGTAGCTAAAAAAGGAAAAGGACCTCTCATCAAAATGAGCAGTGAAAACCCTCCAGAAATGTCTAAAAATTTTAAAATTCCCAGTGCCAAAAATAAGGGCAAATAGAAAATTGATGATTCTAGTCATATTGATACTCACAGCCCTAAACCTCAAGGAAGATTTCAGGTTAGGGGTCAACCTTCACATGCATCTAAACCCCATACTAGATTCACCAAGGCTACCCCGAAAAATGAGAAAAAGAACCAATCTATGCCCATGCACACTTCAAGTGGGTCAGTTCAGGAGACAAGACTCGAATGGGGGTCATAAAGGTCCATTCTACCATCCCAGAATTTAGACCAATCATACCTACTATCATCCTCAGTCACATCAGTTCAATAGGTCTGGAAGGGATAGAGTTCAAAGGAGGTCTGAAAACCATTTAAATCAACTCAGAATTATAGATCTCAGGTCAGAAACAGGTTTAGACAATGCTGGACATGGAATCCCAGAAAACACACTTCTTATGTTTAGCCTAAGACTACCACCAGTTATATTACATAGAATGCTCATGGGTCTAGGCACTGTCACCAACATGATCAATCTGCTAATAACAATGGTGTCAGGACACAGAACAGAAACAAACAGATTCAAACTGTTAATATTGAAAAGAAGAACAACAATGTGAAGAAAATAAACAAATCCACCAAACAAACAATCCCCAAACAGATATGGATTCTAAAGCATTTAGTGTCATCTCTGAACACTATTTCTCTCGTTCTGGAGCCCAATCATTCTTGGGTTCCAAACTCGTTTACTTAATTATCATTGCAGGTATGCCTGGCAGCCAAGCACAATATGTCGTACTTGGATAGTGGCTGCTCGAGGCACATGACTAGGGATAAAGTAAAATTTTGTATGCTGGTCGAGAAGAATGGAGGACAGGTCACCTTTGGAGGTAACACCAAAGGAAAAATCATTGGATCAGGTAAGGTAGGTAAGTGTACTACCTGTTGCATTGATGAAGTTTTATTGGTCGAAGGACTTGCATATAATCTACTCAGCACTTTGTGATAAAGGTCTTATAGATGTTTAATTCTTTTGATTTTCATAGCTGTAACATCTATGAGCCTGAGTCTGATATCATTAAGTTTTCGGGCAAGAGAGTGAACAACATTTACTTGGTAGATTTAGATGACATTGCTCACTCTAACCTCTATCTCACTGTAAATAAAGATGACTTGGCATATCTGTGGCATCGTAGATTAGGCCATGCCAGTTACACTGTTCTTCACAAACTAAATAAACACTGCATGGTTAGAGGTCTTCCTGAAATTTCTTTTAAAAAGGAAAATAAAATATGTGAAGCATGCACCCAATCCAAACAGACTAGGAAGTCATTCAAGTCTCGGACAGAAAATCTATCCTCTAAACCATATGAGCTGATTCACATGGATCTTTTTGGACCCAGTAGATCAGCTAGCTTATCTAATAGAAGATATGGTTTTGTATTAGTTGATGATTTCTCTAGGTTTACTTGGGTGTTTTTCCTCACACACAAAAATGAAGCATTTAATGAATTTCAGGAGTTCTACTTAAAAATAAAACAGAATAATGAAAATTCAATTCAGAACTTCTTGTCTGATCATGGTGGTGAGTTTGAAAACTCACAATTTAATGATTTCTGCTGGATAAATGGTATCACTCATCGATTCTCCTCACCCAGGACACTTGAGCAAAATGGAATAGTGGAAAGGAGGAACTGAACCCTTGTGGAGATGGCTCGAACTATGTTAGTAGAAGGTAATCTACCGAGGAGATTCTGGGCTGAAGCAGTTAACACTGCATGTCACATTATCAACAGAGCTCTGGTAAGGCCATTCACTCAGAAAACTCCTTATGAGACTCTCAAGGGTAAGAAACCTTCAATAGTCTATTTCAAGGTTTTTGGATGTAAATGCTTTGTGCATGTTAATGATAAAAGAGACCTTGACAAATTTGAATCTAAAAGTGATCCTAAAATATTTCTAGGATATTCAGAACATTTAAAGCATATAGGGTCTACAATTTAAATTCCAGAACAGTAGAAGAGTCTCCACATGTGGTCTTTGATGAAACTATGACTAAATCCAATGATGGCTTGCGCAGGGAAAAGAATGATGAAGATATTATGGAAGATGAAGATAATGAGGTTCAATCTGGAAAAAATAATGCAGAACAACCTGATGCTCAGGAGGAGGTAATAGGGAACCAAGGTAATCAAATCATCAATGTTAGACTTCATAAAGACCATCCCTTGGAAAATATCATTGGTAATTTACATGATCCTCCTAGGACCAGATCTCACTTTAGAGCTGAAAATGAATTAAACTCCTTTGCATTGATCTCTCATATAGAACCCAAAAACATTGATAGTGCTCTTAAAGATGTGCATTGGATCAATGTCATGCACAAGGAGTTGAATCAGTTTGAAAGGAACAAGGTATGGAACTTAGTTCCTCCACCTGACCATGGCACTGTCATAGGAACAAAATGTGTTTTTAGAAATAAGACAGATGAGCAAGGGAAGGTTATTAGAAATATGGCCAGACTGGTAGCTCAGGGTTATAATCAAGTATATGGTATTGATTTCGAGGAATCTTACGCCCCTGTAGCTCAGCTAGAGGCCATCAGAATTCTTCTGGCCTATGCTTGCTCGTTAGGAATAACATTGAGACAGATGGATGTAAAATCTACTTTTCTAAATGGAGAAATAAAGGAGGATGTGTTTGTTAGGCCCCCTCCAGGCTTTGAATGCATTGATTACCCTAACCATGTCTATAAATTAAATAAAGCTCTCTATGGTTTGAAACAAGCTCCCAGAGCTTGGTATGACAGGCTTAGTAAGTTTCTCACTGAAAAGAAGTTCACAAGAGGTGAGGTTGACCAAACATTGTTTACAAAGGTATGCAATTTTGAAACTATTATTGTGTAAATCTATGTAGATGATATTGTCTTTGGATCAACTAACCTAACTCTATGTGAGGACTTTGCTGATTTAATGACAAAAGAATTTGAAATGAGTTCAATGGGTGAGCTGAAACTGTTTCTTGGATTGCAGGTAACTCAGACTAAGGAAGGAACATTTATAACTCAGTCCAAGTACGTGAAAAATCTATTGAAGAAATTCAAGTTGGAAAACTTGAAGGAAATATCAGCACCCATGGGTACATCAACTAATCTTGATGATGACCCGAAAGGTAAATGTGTAGATCCCAAATTACACAGAGGTATGATTGGATCTCTTCTTTATCTCACTGCTTCTAGGCCTGATATCCAGTTCTCTATGTGCTTGTGTGCTAGGTTTCAGGCTAGTCCAAAAAAGTCTCACTTGAGTGCTGTTAAGAGGATTTTTAGATACTTATCAGCCACCCTTGAACTAGGACTTTGGTTTCCTACTAAGTGCGAGCTAGATCTCATAGCCTACACTGATGCAGATTATGTAGGGTGTAGGATATATAGAAAAAGCACTAGTGGGTATTGTCATTACCTAGGTGGTTGTCTGGTGTCCTGGGCTTCCAAAAAGTAACACATTGTTGCTTTATCTACAGCTGAAGCAGAATATGTTGTAGCTGGGAACTGTACAGCCTAGGTACTCTGGATCAAGCACCAACTAATTGATTATCAGATAAAATTGGGATGTATTCCAATTTTATGTGATAATACTAGTGCTATAGCTCTCACTAAAAATCATGTTCATCACTCTAGGACTAAGCATATAGAAATCAAACACCATTTCCTTAGAGATGAAGTGAATAAAAATGAAATTTTACTGCATTTTATTGAGTCTGAACAACAAATTGCTGACATTTTTACAAAGCTTTTGGGGAATGAAAGATTTAAATTCTTAAGAAGAGAATTAGGCTTGTGTAAATTTCTTTATGATGATTGACTCAGGATTCTTGCTTGAATTGATGTTTATAGTGGTCTGAAAATAATTTTGTGTCAGCTTGTCTCTGAATGAACATTTCTAAATCTTTTGAATAATTGCTGTGCATAGATGCATTGTTAAATAAAACTGCATATAGATAGGGGGAGTTTTCAAATGCTTGTTTTTGCACGGAGTATATGTCAGTGCATGTCTTGCACTTTGTCGATGCACAATGTGAGCATTCTGCATGCAAGGTCAGTGCACCTTGTGTCTAAGCAGCATGTAAGTCCGTGCTCCTTATGTCAATTCACATAACAGGTCGGTGCATTTGTCTACCATACTCATGCATAGTCGGTGCATTATCCGCTTTATGCATGTTAAGGTTGGTGCATCATGTTGTCAGGGGGAGTTAACTAAAATCTGATCTGAGTTCAACTCATTCTACTCTCTCTTCATTCTCAGAAATTCTTAATCTTCTCATTCTAAATGGATGACAGTGTCACGCCCCGAACCGATAGCAGCGGGAAGCGATGCTCGGAACGTGGCAAGAGACAAGTCACGATAACAAGAGCGGAAGATAAATAATCACAATAAAATACAAAGAGGCCAGACACACATTTTGAGAAAATACGAACTCTTATTAATTTAAAAAGATATATTTGACACCACTTACAATAAAAGATTCAAAATAAATAACAAAAAGAAATAACTAGACTAGCTAGACTCAAGAAAATGAAAGAGCAGACTCCAACTCTAGGTTCCAGGTTCCACTCGATCACACTGATCCATTTCCCAATGCACGTACCGATACTCGCAAAACCTAAAAAGGGTTGGAAGTAAGGGTGAGCAAAAAGCTCAGCAGGAATTATACTCTATCATCAGGCATAGTTTAAGTGGTTTAACAAGTAAATTACATTTTTAAAATGTCATGCTACAAAGGATAATGCAATAAACGATAATGAAGGTATAATGAAACAAAATTTAAAGATCTTGCAAGGTCAAGAAATATAAAAGAACAGAATGGTAATACTTAAGAGGAATAGCAAAGACAAGAATTTACTACAGGAGATAACGATAAAGAGTTGGCCATATCGAGACAATTCAAGTCATGTCAAGTACGTAAGTAATTTCATTTCCACGTCCAAGTAACAGCAAGTAAAGTAACAACAAGTAGAGTATAGAACAGTGAAGAGTGAAAAGTGTAACGTAGCAGAGAGTAGTGGAGAGTAGTGAAGAGTAGTGGAGAGTAGTGGACAGTCCTAGATTTAACTCATGTCATAGTACTGGTGCCAAATGCCACACCTAGTCAATCACCTCCCCGGGGGTACACGTAGTGTTCGGGCGCTCCTCCCAGGACTAGACCGAGCCCTTAATTGTTTGCCAGGCATTGATTTCTTTGGATCAAAGATCCCACAAATCTAGACTTCCACAATTTATGGCCAGAATTCCAAGGTTTGAACTATGTAGCAATAACAATTTCAAGTAGGAAGGAGATTCATTTCAGAATTTCAAGGTAAGCACAATCATCAAGAAGATTGAAAACCAAGTCACAATAAGAGTTAATCATGTTGTGCTACTGTAGTACAGCAGCTATCCAACAAGCTAATCAACATATTAATCCTAATTATCAAGTTAATATGTCAAAGATTATCCATTATCATTTGCATTAAGACAATGGCCAAAAGCTGATTCAAGATGATAAGGTAAAGGAACAAGCTTGTACAGGAAGGAAAAAGAATGCATTAACAGAGATTTGATTACACCATTAACCACTAATTATGTGGGTTTCTATTTAACCAATGTACGAGTCGAAATGAAGATGGTAAACGGCATGTTTTTACACTATATTTGCAAGTAGGAACCAATGTAAATTGAAATCATAAGGTTTCCAGAACAGGTCACTGGTTCTTCAAAAGTATAGTTTTCAATTGGTCTAAGTTTAATGGGTCGATCCCCTAATGATCTGGATCGATCCACGGGTCGTAAAACGATGAAAACTGGGTTCCTGGTACATGGGTCGACCCCTGGGGTCGACCCCTGTAAAAATGGGGTCTGGCAGCTGAATGGGTCGACCCCTGGGGTCGACCCCTTCAATCCAGCTCAAGGGTCGACCCCTGGGGTCGACACCCATGCAGGGGTTGGATGGGTCGTCCCCTGGGGTCGACCCTCGGGCCTGCTGGGTTTCCCAGAAAATGGGTCGACCCCTGGGGTCGACCCCTGCAAGAACAGCAACGAAAGTTGACTCCGGAAAATACATGAACTCATCCAAATGAGGTCCAATTGAGTTGAAATCAAAACCACATGATCTAGGAATCCTAATAGACAATCTAGGGTCATGATACATGAGTTTAGAAACATGAATTTTCACAGAAATCAATTAAATCTCAACTTATACATGATAAATACATGAAAACCCTAGTTCCTGACCTACTTCTACTAAATCATGCAATTCTCTCAACATAAGCAATGAATTTTGGGGCTTCTTGCGTCAAAAGGAAGCTAACTCGATTATGAATCCAACCATGCATGATGTGCTACATGAAGATCAGGTTACATGACTCAAAATTAGCCCGAAATCAAGATCTGACTTAAAGGAACACTATATGAATCATGTTCTAGACATGCTCTTACAAAAATTCTAAATTCACAAAGCATGCTCAATAGAATTTAGGGCTTTTATGATAAATGGAAAGAGCACGAAAAACTCTACAATATGTATGGATCAATTTCATAATTATACCTTGAAATCAGAACTTAATCGAAGAAGGAACAATGTTAAACCTAATCTAACATGCTTCTAACATGCTTCTACTAAACCTCAAAATACTCGCAGGATACTACATGATATTTGGGGCTTTATATATCAAAAGAAAGAGGACTTCATGCTGAACATTTTGATATATGATTTGCTATTTGAGCCCGAGAGAACCTACCTCAATTTGATGAAGAACAAGGAAGAACAAAGGAGGAAGAAAGAAAGAAGGAAGCCGACACCCACGCACTCAATGCGAGATATCTCCCAGATCTGAAAACTTCAGCGACTGCCGTGATAACCAAACGAAAATAGATTGGAAGGGCTTCATTTTGATAGTTTATACACGTTCTGGGATGGTCTGTGGAGAGAGGAATCGATGCCACAAGAGGCGTGTTAAACAAGGCGCCGAAATCAAGGACCAAGTCAAACTCGACCAGCCGCCTCAATTAGGGTTAGGGTTTCGAGCAATGTTTAGAGGGCTATTGAAGTTAATATCATGGCCTTTAATTTGACACCAATTTCAGATCAAATGGTTGAGTATTAAGGTTGGATTTTGTGTTTGAAGTCAAGGTTAGGTAAAGGTTGAAAAGTGTGGATTTTTCACTTAAAACATTAAATAGATCTTGCTACGGATTTTCACTGGGTTAATCCCAGAAGACAAATTTGTTACATACACTTCTAGAAACCAAATTACCATTTTTATGGATTTTTATCATGTAGAAGAATTTTCGATGGTACTATTCCAAGGAATAAAATATTATTTAATGAAACTCACTTAAACGATAAATAGATCTAATTACATATTTTTACTGATAAAACTCAAGATGGCAAAGTTGTTACATAAATCATTCTCTATCAATTTACTATTTTTCTAGATTTTTGTGAGAAAGTCGAAATTACACTAGCACTATTCATTGAGGAATATAATATTAATTTCTGAGATTCATTTATCTAAATTAAAAATTCACTATTTCAATTAAATTTAAGATTTTAAAAACCGGGGTGTTACACCCTCCCCCACTTAAAGGAATTTGGTCCCCAAATTCACCGACTATTATCAATTATGTGAATGTTCGAACTAAGATGATCTTACTTATCAAAATAATGTTAACTATACAATTGATGACGAAAGGAATTAGCTAACTAAGATGATCTTATTCATTAAAAATAGCATGTTAACTATACAATTAAAAGAATTAGCTATAGCTAGGGGTAAAAGAGAACGATGCCATATACTAATACTATGCTTCTTCTTCTTATCACGTCGGGTTTCCTTACGACGGACTCGCCAGCCTTTCGCGGAACCGAAACTTAGCTTACCGGAACCACTCGGTTTCATTTTAAGAATTGGCTTAAAAACCTGCAAGATAGTTATATGGTTAACCTTTCATTACCCTTACGCGTAACGCAACACAATCTTGCATATATTTTATTACTTACCCCACGATACTACCCAATCTCACCAGGTCGGGTTCTAAGACTTTAACAAAGTTAGGGGTACTATACACCTAGACATGACCAAAACTCGGTACCTGGCGGAGATAATTGATCCGAAGACCACTCGCGCAAGTGTGCGATCTTTCCGATAGGCGTAGCCTATCGTTCGGACAACACCTTTTTATATACCGGGTCATTGGGATGCAAGGCAAAACTTAGGAAGCCTAGAACTTAGGAAAACCTATACTCTTGGACAAAATCCAAGGGACTCAGGCAAGGAGACAACACTTGGACAAAATCCAAGCGACTCAGGCAAGGAGGCAACACTTGGACAAAATCCAAGCGACTCAGGCAAGGAGGCAACACTTGGACAAAATCCAAGCGACTCAGGCAAGGAGGCAACACTTGGACAAAATCCAAGCAACTCAGGCAAGGAGGCTCTGATACCAAAATTGTCACGCCCCGAACCGATAGCAGCGGGAAGCGATGCTCGGAACGTGGCAAGAGACAAGTCACGATAACAAGAGCGGAAGATAAATAATCACAATAAAATACAAAGAGGCCAGACACACATTTTGAGAAAATACGAACTCTTATTAATTTAAAAAGATATATTTGACACCACTTACAATAAAAGATTCGAAATAAATAACAAAAAGAAATAACTAGACTAGCTAGACTCAAGAAAATGAAAGAGCAGACTCCAACTCTAGGTTCCAGGTTCCACTCGATCACACTGATCCATTTCCCAATGCACGTACCGATACTCGCAAAACCTGAAAAGGGTTGGAAGTAGGGGTGAGCAAAAAGCTCAGTAGGAATTATACTCTATCATCAGGCATAGTTTAAGTGATTTAACAAGTAAATTACATTTTTAAAATGTCATGCTACAAAGGATAATGCAATAAAAAGATAATGAAGGTATAATGAAACAAAATTTAAAGATCTTGCAAGGTCAAGAAATATAAATGAACAGAATGGTAATACTTAAGAGGAATAGCAAAGACAAGAATTTACTACAGGAGATAACGATAAAGAGTTGGCGATATCGAGACAATTCAAGTCATGTCAAGCACGTAAGTAATTTCATTTCCACGTCCAAGTAACAGCAAGTAAAGTAACAACAAGTAGAGTATAGAACAGTGAAGAGTGGAAAGTGTAACGTAGTAGAGAGTAGTGGAGAGTAGTGAAGAGTAGTGGAGAGTAGTGGACAGTCCTAGATTTAACTCATGTCATAGTACTGGTGCCAAATGCCACACCTAGTCAATCACCTCCCCGGGGGTACACGTAGTGTTCGGGCGCTCCTCCCAGGACTAGACCGAGCCCTTAATTGTTTGCCAGGCATTGATTTCTTTGGATCAAAGATCCCACGAATCTAGACTTCCACAATTTATGGCCAGAATTCCAAGGTTTGAACTATGTAGCAATAACAATTTCAAGTAGGAAGGAGATTCATTTCAGAATTTCAAGGTAAGCACAATCATCAAGAAGATTGAAAACCAAGTCACAATAAGAGTTAATCATGCTGTGCTACTGTAGTACAGCAGCTATCCAACAAGCTAATCAACATATTAATCCTAATTATCAAGTTAATATGTCAAAGATTATCCATTATCATTTACATTAAGACAATTGCCAAAAGCTGATTCAAGATGATAAGGTAAAGGAACAAGCTTGTACAGGAAGGAAAAAGAATGCATTAACAGAGATTTAATTACACCATTAACCACTAATTATGTGGGTTTCTATTTAACCAATGTACGAGTCGAAATGAAGATGGTAAACGGCATGTTTTTACACTATATTTGTAAGTAGGAACCAATGTAAATTGAAATCATAAGGTTTCCAGAACAGGTCACTGGTTCTTCAAAAGTATAGTTTTCAATTGGTCTAAGTTTAATGGGTCGATCCCCTAATGATTTGGATCGATCCACGGGTCGCAAAACGATGAAAACCGGGTTCCTGGTACATGGGTCGACCCCTGGGGTCGACCCCTGTAAAAATGGGGTTTGGCAGCTGAATGGGTCGACCCCTGGGGTCGACCCCAGCAAATTCTGAAGGATGAGTCGACCCCTGGGGTCGACCCCTTCAATCCAGCGCAAGGGTCGACCCCAGGGGTCGACCCCCATGCAGGGGTTGGATGGGTCGACCCCTGGGGTCAACCCTCGGGCCTGTTGGGTTTCCCAGAAAACGGGTCGACCCCTGGGGTCGACCCCTGCAAGAACAGCAACGAAAGTTGACTCCGGAAAACACATGAACTCATCCAAATGAGGTCCAATTGAGTTGAAATCAAAACCACATGATCTAGGAATCCTAATAGACATTCTAGGGTCATGATACATGAGTTTAGAAACATGAATTTTCACAGAAATCAATTAAATCTTAACTTATACATGATAAATACATGAAAACCCTAGTTCCTGACCTACTTCTACTAAATCATGCAATTCTCTCAACATAAGCAATGAATTTTGGGGCTTCTTGCGTCAAAAGGAAGCTAACTCGATTATGAATCCAACCATGCATGATGTGCTACATGAAGATCAGGTTACATGACTCAAAATTAGCCCGAAATAGAGATCTGACTTAAAGGAACACTATATGAATCATGTTCTAGACATGCTCTTACAAAAATTCAAAATTCACAAAGCATGCTCAATAGAATTTAGGGCTTTTATGATAAATGGAAAGAGCACGAAAAACTCTACAATATGCATGGATCAATTTCATAATTATACCTTGAAATTAGAACTTAATCGAAGAAGGAACAATGTTAAACCTAATCTAACATGCTTCTAACATGCTTCTACTAAACCTCAAAATACTCGCAGGATACTACATGATATTTGGGGCTTTATATATCAAAAGAAAGAGGACTTCATGCTAAACATTTTGATATATGATTTGCTATTTGAGCCCGAGAGAACCTACCTCAATTTGATGAAGAACAAGGAAGAACAAAGGAGGAAGAAAGAAAGAAGGAAGCCGACACCCACGCACTCAACGCGAGATATCTCCCAGATCTGAAAACTTCAGCAACTGCCGCGGTAACCGAATGAAAATAGATTGGAAGGGCTTCATTTTGATAGTTTATACACGTTCTGGGATGATCTATGGAGAGAGGAATCGATGCCACAAGAGGCGTGTTAAACAAGGCGCCGAAATCAAGGACCAAGTCAAACTCGACCAGTCGCCTCAATTAGGGTTAGGGTTTCGAGCAATGTTTAGAGGGATACTGAAGTTAATATCTTGGCCTTTAATTTGACACCAATTTCAGATCAAATGGTTGAGTATTAAGGTCGGATTTTGTGTTTGAAGTCAAGGTTAGGTAAAGGTTAAAAAGTGTGGATTTTTCACTTAAATCATTAAATAGATCTTGCTACGGATTTTCACTGGGTTAATCCCAGAAGACAAATTTGTTACATACACTTCCAGAAACCAAATTACCATTTTTATGGATTTTTATCACGTAGAAGAATTTTCGATGGTACTATTCCAAGGAATAAAATATTATTTAATGAAACTCACTTAAACGATAAATAGATCTAATTACAGATTTTTACTGATAAAACTCAAGAAGGCAAAGTTGTTTCATAAATCACTCTCTATCAATTTACTATTTTTCTAGATTTTTGTGAGAAAGTCGAAATTACACTAGCACTATTCACTGAGGAATATAATATTAATTTCTGAGATTCATTTATCTAAATTAAAAATTCACTATTTCAATTAAATTTCAGATTTTAAAAATCGGGGTGTTACAGACAGTCTTGTATTTGCTTCATTATTTTGAGCGGCAATTATTACAACTCTTCTTTTATAAGAATCACATTTGTTCCTTGAATGAACTGATGGTTTAATTTTAATAGACTGTAGAGTGTAAAGACTACCTTCAGAAGAATAAGGTGGTAGAAAACCTTTTATAGCTCTCAACCTCTCTTTCATAACGATGACAGATAAGATCTTCACAGTATCTGAAAATGACAGTCTTAATGTAGTCGAGGCTGAGAAAATCAGAAAGTGTATTGTCTTTAAACAAGTCACCTTGAAAATTAAAAAGGGCAGCAACAATAAAATTATCAGTAAAAGAAATGAATAAAGTGGCAGAGTAATGACTGAATTGCACTGAGAAACTGAACCCTCCATCAAAGAAGTGGAGAGGACTTCATGTCATAAAGTGCATCATGTTACCTCTGTTCATAGGGTCAAATCTATAGGGCTGGTTTCACTAAGTAATTGGGGGTACTGACATCTGATAAACGTGTACTCTTAATGTCAAAGGTGTAAATCATCTGTGTAGCTTTTGATCATAGACAGATATGGTAGTTTATGCTTAGTAACTGGGGGTATTGGCGTCTAACCCACATGTGCCCTTAATGTCAACGGTATAAATGATGCTTGTCTATTCACTAAGTTCAGATTCAAAATCAGATTATGTGAAAAAGATTTGCTGTAACCCTTGAAATTCAAAATTCACTAAGTGTCAATTGTGTAACCCCAATACATATTCAGGTCACTCTTCTTGATACTCATTGATTCTGAAATTAGTAGGATATAGTCTTGACCAAGTCTATCATGATTATGTGACTTAGGTTCATTGCTATAAACTGATTCTATAACCCTATTTCAAAACGTCAGCGAATTCACTCTATCTTCTATAACTATTAAACCTGACATTTATCAAGCCTGCACAATGATTGATTCTTATATCTAAAGAATTGTCCAATAACGTGCTTATATTTTGAACCATTGCACAGAGTGTTATTTTGTCTTCTACTTCTTCCTTCATCCCTTCTTGTCTTCCTCTATCTCCCTCACTCCTTGTTTGCTGATGGCAAAGGGGGAGAGATTATTCAGGCGTCTCCTTCTCTAATCTGGATCAAAGGGGGAGAGATTGAGATCATAGGAAAGACTATGCTTTTAGGGGGACATGAGTCCTTAATTCAAAGGGAGTTTGGTTTTTTATCAATAATATCTGATTGTGCTTAATGTCTCAACAAAATACATCATTTCTCTTGCAATTCTTCTGGGGAGTTGCCAGCAACTTTTTAGGTGTTGCCATCATCAAAAAGGGGGAGAATGTTGGGCCTCCTCTGGGATTTATCAGCAGTGTGTATACTGCTGCAAGTGCTGAATGTGTTTTGATTAACTGACAACAGTAGAGTTGACTTGGTTGACTTTGAGCAGTTCTCCTTGACCATGAGGATGTTGTGTATTTTGTTGAGTCTTTCATAAATGTCAGATAATTATCAGTCACTTGCATTAAAACTTCTCTACACTTTGTTGTGGTATTCTTACTATGAGTCGGTGCAAGTTTTTGACGAACTATGCATGTCCTTCATACATGTGTGTCGGTTGCAAAATAGAGTTGGTGCATTGTATTCATAGTCAATGCATCTCATTGTTGATGTTAGTGCATGCCTTGTATTGCAAACGAATCAAGTCGGTGCATGTTTGCTTTTAAGTGAATACAGGGTCGGTGCAGTTTACTGATGCACGTATCATAAGAGTCTGTACATATCCTTCATTGCATATATGCAAGGTCTGTGCAGGTCTTCGCACATGTTACCTAAAGTCTGTACATAAGTGTTTCGTATACTATTAAGTCAGTGCATGATTCTACATTGCTTGAGTAAAGTCAGTGCACATCTCCTTGGGAACCGTGAAGGTCAGTGCACATTTCTTTTATGCACACAAAGAGTCTGTGCATGTCTTGTCCCGTACGTAACCAAGTCAGTGCAATCTTTGGTCCTTGCACATGCAAGGTCTATGCATGATTTGTTTATGACACTTTGGGTCGGTGCATCCTTGGCATCCTACACCTATAAAGTCTATACATGCTCTTCATATACCTCTATCAAGTCTGGGCAACACTGTTATCTGTCGGATTGTTTGATGCTGACTAATTGGTTTACATGTTTGACAGGACAAGTGTTCGTGATCCTCAAAGGAGGGCACGTGATCCAAGACTGAAGGCATATCACTACTCGAGCCACGTGAAAATCTCTAAAATTCAGATGATGCCATGTGGCCATGTGAAAATTCATATCTAGACAAAAAGCTTGGGCGGGAAATGTGGTTTCCATGCGCCCATCTCTCTGCTGCCTACAAATAAGAAACCGTTTCTTTAGAAGAAAGTGTGATCGCGAAATTGAGAGAAGAAGACAGAAGAAGTGAGAGCTCAAGAGCAATCATGATCCAGCAAAGTAAAAGCCAGCAAAAATTGAGAGAGCTATGAGAGCTTAGTGAGAAGAGTAATGGAGAGTCCGTGTTTTCGATCTCTTGGTTCAAAACCAGAGCCATATTGCTCTTTGCTAAGAGCTACATTTGTGTTTCGATTTTCAATCTTTCCATTGCTTTTTGTTTTGTTTGAAACCTTGTTCTACAAGCTGTGTGTCAGCAGGAGAGGAGGATTCCTATGATAGGTTAAGCTGTAAACCTCAGCGGCAGAGGAGAATTCCTCTGGTGAGCATAAGATGTAACGCTCAGTGGTTGTAGGGAATCTTTCCCCAAAGCTGTGGATCAGCGGTCTTGAAGCTGTGTAATCAGCAGTGAAGCAACACTAGATTTTAGTGTGGGGTGGACATAGATCTCTGGATAGAGGTCGAACCACCAAAAAACCTCGTGCCTCTCGTGTGATTTGTGTCTATCTCAGTTCTCACTGTAGCATTTGTTAATTGGATGCATAGGATCAATTGTTGACCAATTCACTTAAGATCTTTTTTGACCGTAGTTATGTGCTCTCTGATTGGCCTATAGTAGTTCAGATTAATCCCGCACTAGATTAGCTACTGAAAATTTCTTCTAATAGGTGATTGATCTATTCTCCCCCCTCTAGATCCACATCATGGAGTGGAGGCCTTCCAATCAATTTTGAATTTATCTGCCAACCTATAGACCTTCTGATTCTGGAAGAGACTTCCGTTATCAGAGATGATCCGGTCAGGCACACTGAATCGAAATATGATGTTTCGACGGAAACATCTTGCCACGATTTCTCTCGTCACTTCCTTTTGAGCCACAGCTTCTACCCAGCGGGAGAAGAAATCTGTTGCTATGAAAATATACTTGCATCCTGACGAGGACGCAGGTAGCGGGCCTACAACATCTGTGCCCTATTACGCGAACGGCCAACTAGGTGCCGTAAGGTGTAGCTGTATCGGGCGTCTTCTCGGGACCATAGCATGGTCCTAACATTTATGACATGATTTGACATATTTGCAGCAGTCATCAAACATAGTCAGCCAATAATAACCCAACTTATTGATTTCAATTTTCATTTTCGGCACAGCTTGATGGGTGCCAACTAATTCGACATGAACTTCCTTCATAACCTTCCCAGCCTCCTATGCAGGTAGACATCGGAGCAGTACCTTTTTCCTGGCATCCGCCAAAATCTGAAATAAGGTTCTGTTCCTTACTTCATAAGAGTCTTTTATTCTGATCAGCCTGATCTTTTCTTCCTTTTGCTTGGGCAGTTGCTGGTATTTGAACCATTACATCAGGGGCTCTCTCCAGTCAGGTGAGCCGGCCACTTTTGCTGCCCCAACTTTACATTCTTCTTCATTTGGCTCCTCTATCATACTAGGGACCTGACGCCTGTTTATCACCAATATATTGAGAGATTCATCTGGCGAGACTACCAACGATCTTGCTAGCTTTGGCAGAGCATCAGCTTGTGCATCTTCGCCTCACCCGACATGGTTTATCTCAAAGAAGTAGAATCGCCCCATAAGCCGCTTCGCCTCGGCATGGTGGGGGAGTTCTGACTTTCGGACATCAAACTACCCCTGTATCTGCTTGACAACCAGCATTGAATCTCTGAATCCCTACAGCATTTGGATCTCCATATGGTGGGTGACCTAAAGGCCAATAATCAAGACTCATACTCTACCTCATTATTCGTGCAAGATTTGTTAATCGAGTAGGATGTATGCAACACCTCTCCCTCCGGGGATTTGAGGACGATGCCTGCTCCAACCCTTATAGTTATCTGCCCTGACTGGGATGTTTCTGTTCTGGATGCCCCATCAAAGTATAGTTGCCATACGGCCTGGCGGACTTGGTCTACTTCCAAGGTCTCATCTTCAGGGAGCTCCGTGATTAACGGAGAGTTTTTAGGCACTATGTGCACTGCAAAGAAATTCGTAATGGCCTGGCCCTTGATGGCCTTTTGCGGCACATGAGTAATATCAAACTGCATCAGGATGATGGCCCATTTACCTAGCCATCCTTTCAGCGCCGACTGTGAAAGTATATACCTAACTGGATCAACTCTTGATATCAGCTATACTTCATGCAATAGAATGTAGTGCCTCCTCTTCTTGACTGCAAAGATCAATGCAAGGCAAACTTTCTCAATCAGGGTATATTTCGATTTTGCCCCCACCAATCTTTCGATGAGGTAATAGAGACCATGCTCCTTTCCCTAGTCATTGTTCTGGGCCAACATTGCCCCCAGTGAGTATTCGGTAGCAGCTATATATAGAATCATCGGCTTCCCTTTGATAGGTGCCCCCAGCACCGGTGGGGTCTCCAAGTACTACTTCAGCTAGTCGAAAGCCCTTTGGCATTCTTTATTCCAGCAGAATAGTGTATCTTTCATCACCAGCTTATGGAATGGCTGACATCGCCCGGACAGATTTGAAATGAATCTGCGGATATATGCCAATCGGCATTGTAATGACCGTAATTCTGTTAAACTCCTTGGAGGAGGCAGCTCCTGAATAGCTTGAATCTTGGCGAGGTCTATTTCAATTCCCCGGTATTGGACAATGAAGCCCAAGAATTTTCCACTGGAAACTCCAAAGGTGCATTTCATCAGATTCATCTTCAGTTCATACTGCCGCAGCCTTTCGAATATAACCCTAAGATCACTCAGGTGGTCTTCTCTCTTCTTGGTCTTGACGACCAAATCATCGATATAGCATTCGACTTTATCATACAGCAGCTCATCAAATATCTTTGTCATCGCTCTCTAGTAAGTGGCGCCAGCATTTTTGAGGCCGAATGGCATCCTTTTGTAGTGAAATATGCCCTTGGGTGATCGGAAAGCCGTATGAATTCTTTCATGTTCGACTATCCATATCTGGTTATATCTGAATGACCCGTCCATAAATGATAGGGCCCCGTGGCCGGTGGTAGCATCAATCATGACTTCAGTGATGGGTACTGGAAAATCATCTTTCAGACATGCCTTCTTTAGGTCCCGAAAGTACACGCATATCCTGATCTAGCCATTCTTCTTCTTGACAGGCACTATATTGGCTAGCCAAGTGGTGTATTGATTTTCTGCCATGAAGTCAACATCTATGAGTTTGTTGACCTCCTTGCAAATCTGGCCTATCAGCTCTGGCCTCATTCGCCGAGGTGACTGCTTTACTAGCTCAGCTCCGGGGTTGATAGCCAGTATATGTTGAGCAACTGTAGGGCTAAGGCCTGGCATCTCTTTGTAGTTCCAAGCAAAGCAGTCTCAGAACTCTTGGAGCAGCTGCATGTATCGCTCTCTCTGTGTTGGGAGGAGGAGGGCGCTGGGGAAGGTTGGCCTAGGCTCACTTTTTGTATTAAGGTTCACTTCGACTAGCTCATCAATAGTGTCTTGGCCGCCATCTTCTATCTCCGGGGGAGCCAGCTTCAAATCAATGAAGTCTTCACTGTCTTCTTCAGCTTCAAGGACGTCATAGGCATCTTCTTGTTCTATATCGCCTAGTGGTAAGACTTTGGCTATTTCTTCCCTTGACTCTTGAATCTGCTGGGGAAGCAGTATTGGTGGTGGCAATATATCTTCCGGGTGGCTTGGATATCGGCCCGTAGATGAAGTACCCCTAGGGGCAGAATGGGATTCTTTAGTTTCTTATTCTAGCATCGTATCGGCGAAGGTTGCGGCGGCTTTTGTGGTAATAGACTCTCGACATTTGCAAGGAACATCGGCCTCCTGACCCTCATATGTTATTGTTTGGGATTGGAGGTTATCTCCTGCTCTCAGAGGCTACAGGATTTCTTCATGATCCTCCAGGAAATCATCATAGACCGCTTGCTGGAGGCCTTCTCCGGCGAGGGTAGAGAGAGAGAGATCATATGAACTCCCCTTTTGTAAATGCTCATTTCATGAGGGCGTGGCAGATCTACCATGTATTCCCCCATCTGCAATTCACCCTTCTTGATTAAGCTTTGGGGAATACCTTTGAAAATATAACATTCCTCGATGGAATGCCCCAACATTCGATGATAGGAGCAAAACCGAGGGTCGTCACTTCTTATGACATCATCTGGCCTCTTGGGCTCAGGGAGAGCAATTTTGCCGTAGTGGTGGGCCCATTCAAAGATAACCCTAGTTTCATCCTTGGGAAATGAGTAGAGCTTCTTCATTCTATCCCGCAATGAGGGTCCCTGCTTGGCAGACTTGCTGGTTGAATGGTCAGCCGCCCCTTCCATCTTCCTCCTTTGCCTCTCAAAATCACTGAAATCAGCGTCAATCGGTCGACTCTCTCGGCTCATTATAGTAGTATCAGGGTGATATTTCAACAAAAGGCCCTCAACATCGGCTGCCGCCTAGCTCAGCAGATCAAAGGATTGGATTTCAATACTAATTAACCTTTACGAGATCTCTTTCTTTAGGTTATGTTTGCAAATCTAGAGAGCGGCCACATAGCTCAGTGAAGGCTCGCACCTTTCATAGAGGTTTCTCCACCTCTTAATGTAATCCAAGTCAGATTCATTATCTCTATGCTTGTGCCTATGTAGTTCTGTCCTGGTTATAAAGGGACACTTCAGATTTGCATGGTGGAGCTACTAAGGGAGGATGTCCAGTGTTGGATCAGACCGGCGCATACTCGGTGGTGGTAGAGGAAACCAAGTAGAGGAAACCAATGGCTCGGGGTAGACAATATCGAAGGAGATTGCTCTGAACACCCCTCCTTTTTTTTAAAATTTGTGATACCTTCGGCTTAGTCGTATAACTCGGTGGTGGTAGAGGAAACCAATCGCTAACCTCCGCTGCCTTCTTTCCTTTGCCTTGAGTTGGCTGGGGAGCTTGGTTCGACTTCTACATATAGAGTGAGGCATCAAGTAGATGGCACTCAAACACCTCAAAAGGGTGTAGGTCGGCAAATATCCTTTCCTCTTTTCCATCCTAGGGGTATTTGATACACTAATGAAGAGTAGAAGGTACCACCCAGTTCTGATGCAGCCATGGTCAGCCCAACATCGCCTTGTATGAAGTATTAGAGTTTATAACATAAAACTACACTTTGGTGGTGAAGTCTCCCAGTGAGAGGTCAAACTTTGCCACACCCATGGGGACTTCAAATTTCTGGTTGAACCCAGCGATCCTCATATCATTGACCTTCATCAAGGGCACGTTGAAGTAGTGCTTCTGATAGACCCGGTAAGGGAGTATGTTCACTGCTGCCCCTGGGTCGACCAGAATCTTGTTTATAGGCTACCCATTTAATTCCCCCTTCATGTACAAGGGTATATTATGCCCAGCGGAAGGTAGGAGCATATCTTCATCAGCAAAAGTAATAGCTGTCCCCGAACGCATTTCGGCAAAGCAACTCTCAAAGCGTGCTGGGGTTTGCAAGGCCGTAATAATAGCTTTTCTAGTTTCTTCATCTAGGGAGAGTATCTCCCAAACGCTAAATCTTGCCGGGATCCCCTATTGCCAACCTTATTTCTTCGGCTTTACCTTGTCGACCGTCATTTAGTGTCGGAGGAATCAGCCCACATGATGGCTTATCTTCTTCTTCGGGTGCCGTCCACCCTCGGTTCATCTGATCATCAAGTTATTCTATTTGTATAGGCTTAGCAATAGGGGCGGCGCCACTATAACTTCAACTACCGTAGGTGGAGTGGTCGAGGCTGGAGCCGGCATTTTCTTGGCTTTCGACTCAACTTGCTGGCATGGTTGCTTACCTTTCCGTGAGAGCAAAAATTTGGCAAAGGAGGGAATCCCCTGGCTGCTTGTATTCTCAAGGTAAAGGACCGGCAGAGGCGGGATCTCTGCACCCTTTATCTCAAGTTCGGGGATTTGATATGGTTGCTCACCCTTGAACATGATATTATGATTAGCTGGGGGAGGGCGTCCCCACTTCATCCCAGACCTAGTGGCATGGGGAGAGGCGGAAGCTTCAGCCTACCTTACTTCCGTTGGTGCGAGGCATATTTCTTTATCCTCCTCTTCGGAGTTTTGGGCCATGTTGAACAAGGCCGAAAGTGTGTTGCAGAAGACAATGCTACCACTTCTGTTATTCTTTGGATTCTTCTTCTTCATTTTTTTCATAGTTGACATCTGACTCTGGGGAGGATCTCCATGAATGGCGGACCCTTCAATTTCAGCTTCATCTTCTTGTTCTAGCTTGAGAGATTGAAGGTGCTCCCAAGGGACATATTCCTTTAGCGGCACTGGTTGTATCTCAGGTTGTTCATACTCGTCCAACCCATTTATAATTTTCTGTAGTTGCTTCATAGCTAGACTGTCTTCTTTATGTACCCGCAATAGGGTCTATGTGGGAAGATTTTCTTATTGATTTATTGATTTTGATGGGGACATCACTTGCGATCTCATTTGTTCGAGGATCCTGATGCTTTCCAGCTGTCCTTCATCTTGTTCGTCACTTTATTTCGAGTCATATGATGTAATTTTTTTCTTTTCATATAATTTTCCTTTTATTTAAGTCTAGTACCTAGGTTAATGAGTCATTTACCTAGGTCTTAAATCATTATGTTAGTTTGGTAGGTTAATAGGCCCAATTCAATGGGCTAGGCCCATGGGCACCCCCCCTTCCCTTGGTTTCTTGTTATTAGTCCAAAAGTCAGGGACTTATGTTAAATTGTGGGATTCCTATAAATAGGACCGCAATCCCCCATTTGAGAAGTAATGAATGATTGAAAGAAAATTTGAAATTCCACTACAATTGTGAGAATCTCTCTCTCTCTCTCTCTAAGGGGTGGATTCCCCTCTCTCTCTCTCTCTCTCTTCTCTCTCTCTCTAAAGGGGGTGAACCCCATTCTAGATCTCTCCTCCCCACCCCCAATTTTGAAATTCCCTCTCTCTCTCTCCTCTCTCCCTTGCCACCTCATCTCCACATCAGCCCCAACCCTTCATCTTCCCAAGCCTCCATCAATTCCTCCATTAATTTCACAAAGCCCCAAGCACCTCTCACCATTCCGAGGCAACCCTTCCTCTTCCCAAGCCACCCCTCCATCTCCCAAGGAAGAATCCCATTCTCCCACACACCCCTTCACCAACCCCAAGCAACATTTCCTCTCCCCAACACACCCTTTCCCATCCCCAAGGCCACATTAACCACCCACCATTAACCACCCATTCAAACCAAGGGAGAGGTTCCCCCCCTCTCTCCCTCTCCGCCTAGGCAACCTGTGCACTCCACCTCTCCCCCCCTGATAGCTGCGACCCCAGCACCCCCCACTCCCTCCCATCACCCCTAGATCCCTTCATTCCCCTTCCCACAACTTCCCTTAGCCACCCCTTGCAAGTTTCTTCCCCTTTCCCACCTCCACATACACTCTACTCTCTCACTCTGTTCTCAGGTCGCCAGGGGTTGAGGATCCGCAGGTTTCAGAGTCTTCCCCGTCATTACCTCCAAGCTCTAGATGTCACACCATATATTTTCGGAAAGCTCTTCCAGTCATCTTCACAGGCGAGGTGATCCCGCCCTGATCCGAGTTTGGAGCTGCCTGGGAGAGCCGTTCTCCCTCGACTGCGCAACTCGACTCCTGCAGAAGACCAGAGGCCCAGTTAAAGTGCGACCACGGCCGCTCCTGTGAGAGTTTCGACGTGATTCTTTGGCTGAAGTCTCCTCCTACAAGTCCCCTTGCATCTCCAAGAAACGGAGCACCATTTGAAGCCCGGAGCACAAAGTTCTGATTTTTCTACCCAAGGTGCGCAGGTCTGTCCTGTCAGAGCCTGACAGACACCTCTTCACTCTACGGGCTCTATCTCTCTGCTCCGACCTCCATTTTCCTTTTTTATGGTTGCTTCTCGAAGAGGACCATCCCACGGTCGTATCGATATAAGCTACGTCACCTTCGGAGCTCGGGAGTGTTCGTGGCAGCTTCATCCTCCGACTGTAGCATTTTGGAGTCAGTCCAAGCCAGAACAAAGTGGCCCAGTACCAGAGCCGGCCCTAGCCCCTGACGACATCCAGAAGGTACACCAAAATTCAAGAGTCCTCCCGGGCCAGTCAGTGAGGATTCGGCACAGGTTTCGGAAACTTCTGAGTCTGGTAGAGCACGTGGCAGCGTCAACATCGACTACCTATCCAACAGTTCCAGAAGCGGACAGAATAGGCGAAGTCTTCACTCGGCGACTCCTTTAGCTCGCCGTCCGATCTCGCCTGGCCGGATGACCGCCCCTCCCTACGTGGAGGTAGTTTTGGTTGTAATTGATTATCCCTACCCCTATTCCACCCCCTCTGTGAGGGCGTAGTGCATGTACTAGCAGGTCTTCGGCTGAAGCTTCATCGGCGCAGCGTGCGGGTAAGCCCACGCTTCCTCGCTCGCCCTCGTCTCCGGCCAGGATCGGCGTCTTCACGCCGATCAGGTGAGCTCCTGGTTGCACTTCTCTGTTGGAATGACTTTGCTTGTTTAGTATCGCATCTTAGTGCCATCGGTCGGTGAGTAAGTGCCCGATCTAAAAATATCATCGATTTGAGCGACCACCGCGAAGCGAGTTGAGAGAGCGACCCTACAACCCACGCCCTTGGCGTGCTAGCCGCCAACAGAATTGGGCATCCCAGGCCCTTAGGGGTTCAGCCCAAGCTAGCCCAAATCCCCAGAAAGGTGAGGTCCCACTTCGGACCCTCTCCACCATCGCCGGTCCGTCTACGGATCCGAGTGTGCGCTACACGGGTATGCCCGCTAGAGTTGGTTCGCCAACTTGTTGCTTGCTTGTAAATATAGGTCCAAGGTGCATTGGTCAAGTGGCTGCCACCTCCAAGGGGTTGTGTCACATCAATTTGGTATCAGAGCAAGTTCTAGACTTGTCTACTAAGTCTTATCCTAGGGCCATTGCATGCATCACCCTTGTCCACCATCATGACTACCTCATACTTGGCATATTCGCCACTCTTAGGCCCATTAGAAGCCTTTGTGTTTGATGGATCCCGCCCTAGCATATATCTAGAATGGGAGAAGTCCATAGACCGACACTTTGAGAGGTTTACCCTGTCAGGGCCTATCCAAGTCAACTATGCCAAGAGTTTGCTCTGGCGCCAAGCTAGGAAAGAATGGGAGAACATTGTAGGATTGAGAGAAGCCAAAGGGGAAGCACCCATTAAATCTTGGGATGAAATGAGGGCCGATCTTAGAAAGATCTACGCACCACAATCCAAACCTCTTCAACCAACCGATCTTCCACCCCCGACCCCAACTCCAACCCAAGAACTTCCCCGACCAAGCCCAACCCAAGTCCACCCATGTTCACCACCCCGAGAGTACCATGCACCGACCATTATCACTCCACCCACCATAGACTTTCCTACCCCATTATCCTTGGAAGTTGTGGCCCACACACATACCCAAGTGGTGATGGATGCAAATCCGGATCCACCTCCCACCATAGAGGACATCCTCAACCCATCTCCCAAAAACTTTGGCCCAATCATTCTACTAGAGGAGGAGGATCCACCACCATACTGTGAGGACCTTGAGGATGACTCACCACTATGTGAGGACCATGAGGACCTAGAGTTACTCTCCCTAGGTGACCCTTACTATGACCCCTACGATCCCTTCCTAAACCCGCCCACCAAAAACTTTGGCCCAATCATTCTACTAGAGGAGGAGGATCCACCACCATATTGTAAGGACCTTGAGGATGTTGAGATAAACATAGAGCTCCTTTCCCCCGGGTACACTTTTGTCGATCCTTTTGACCCCTCCCAATGGGAACCCGGGAACCCATGTGGTCCACCCACATCACTTATCACCCACCTTTTCCTACCCTCACCCGCTATGTTGGACCAAGCCCATCTCTCCCAAGACTCAGGTTACACCATGGGAGCCATGACTTTGGGCAATATACACTTAGGGATCGAGAAAGTGCCCCACTTCATGATATCCACCTTCCTAGACCCCTTTGATCCATTCCAATGGAAGTCTAAAAGTCCACACATAGGAGACATCTTTGGTACAAAAGTGCATAAGTCTTGGCATACAACACCACTCGGCATGAACACTATGTTAGGTCCATTCATTCATATCACCCACATGCCAAGTAGGAAGCATAAGTGGTCCATATTCGGATGTAATGGTCCACCTTCATTCATCATGGGTCTTAAGCATAGTAGGAGCATTCACGGATGTCCGGGACCCCTGGCATTTGCTATACCCATACGCAATAGATTCCCCTACGGATGCCCCGGCCCTCCAACCATTGTTATGAAGTCCATGCATGATAGGGCCACTTGTGGCTGCCCCGGTCCACCTAAGTTCATCAACGTCCACATGGCATCAAAGCATGATAGGACAATTTATGGTTGCCCCGGTCCACCTTTGCACACTACCCACTTTCACAACCACTCACTCATCATAATGCATGGTAAGAGCATACACGCAAGCAAATTGCAACGAGCGGTGATGTTCACAAAGAGAGGGAAAAGGCTCGCGAGCGCCACTTGGAATTCCAAGTAGGCAACCTATCGATGGTGACATTGGAGTGGCTCTACCCTAGAGTCACCTCCAACTTGAGGGCACGAGGACTTGGACCTTGCCAAGTTCCGAGTGACTTTGGCAACCCGGCTTATGGGTTGGACATACGAATGGGTTTTGGGATTCACCCCGTTTCTCAGGTGGCGGATCCGGCACCCTATATGGGCACCGCGGTGGATCCGAGTGAGTACATTGAGCCTATATCTTTTCTTGTGAGTGATACCCTCGGAGAGCCACCAAAAATCAGCCTGAGAGCCCGACGTGTGCACACAGAGGCAATACTAGGGAAGCAGGGTTCCATCGCCAGCAAGAGGGTGTGTCCAAGCCACCGTGAGAGGATGAAGGACCGTCCCCTGGTTGCGGACGCAGGGTTGAGTTTGGAGGCTGAGGTTCACCCCGAGCTGCTTTAGAGGACCACTTCCCCGGTGGACCCATACTCGACGGAGTCGAGTTGTCCGCACCCCGGGGTATGATGGGTACATCACCGGCGATCTCATTTGTTCGAGGATCCTGATGCTTTCCAGCTGTGCTTCATCTTGTTCGTCACTTTATTTCGAGTCATATGATGTAATTTTTTTCTTTTCATGTAATTTTCCTTTTATTTAAGTCTAGTACCTAGGTTAATGAGTCATTTACCTAGGTCTTAAATCATTATGTTAGTTTGGTAGGTTAATAGGCCCAATTCAATGGGCAAGGCCCATGGGCACCCCCCCTTCCCTTGGTTTCTTGTTATTAGTCCAAAAGTCAGGGACTTATATTAAATTGTGGGATTCCTATAAATAGGACCGCAATCCCCCATTTGAGAAGTAATGAATGATTGAAAGAAAATTTGAAATTCCACTACAATTGTGAGAATCTCTCTCTCTCTCTCTCTAAGGGGTGGATTCCCCTCTCTCTCTCTCTCTCTTCTCTCTCTCTCTAAAGGGGGTGAACCCCATTCTCTCTCCTCCCCACCCCCAATTTTGAAATTCCCTCTCTCTCTCTCCTCTCTCCCTTGCCACCTCATCCTCAACATCAGCCCCAACCCTTCATCTTCCCAAGCCTCCATCAATTCCTCCATTAATTTCAAAAAGCCCCAAGCACCTCTCACCATTCTGAGGCAACCCTTCCTCTTCCCAAGCCACCCCTCCATCTCCCAAGGAAGAATCCCATTCTCCCACACACCCCTTCACTAACCCCAAGCAACATTTCCTCTCCTCAACACACCCTTTCCCATCCCCAAGGCCACATTAACCACCCACCATTAACCACCCATTCAAACCAAGGGAGAGGTTCCCCCCCTCTCTCCCTCTCCACCTAGGCAACCTGTGCACTCCACCTCTCCCCCCCGATAGCTGCGACCCCAGCACCCCCCACTCCCTCCCATCACCCCTAGATCCCTTCATTCCCCTTCCTACAACTTCCCTTAGCGACCCCTTGCAAGTTTCTTCCCCTTTCCCACCTCCACATACACTCTACTCTCTCACTCTGTTCTCAGGTCGCTAGGGGTTGAGGATCCACGGGTTTCAGAGTCTGCCCCATCATTATCTCCAAGCTCCAGACGTCACACCATATATTTCAGGAAAGCTCTTCCAGTCATCTTCGCAGGCGAGGTGATCCCGCCCCGATCCGAGTTTGGAGCTGCCCGGGAGAGCCGTTCTCCCTCGACTGCGCAACTCGACTCCTGTAGAAGACCAGAGGCCCAGTTAAAGTGCGACCACAGCCGTTCCTGTGAGGGATTCGACGTGATTCTTTGGCTGAAGTCTCCTCCTACAAGTCCCCTTGCATCTCCAAGAAACGGAGCACCATTTGAAGCCCGAAGCACAAAGTTCTAATTTTTCTACCCAAGGTGCGCAGGTTTGTCCTGTCAGAGCCTGACATACACCTCTTCACTCTACGAGCTCTATCTCTCTGCTCCAACCTTCATTTTCCTTTTTTATGGTTGATTCTCGAAGAGGACCATCCCACGGTCGTATCGATATAAGCTACTTCACCTTCGAAGCTCGGGAGTGTTTGTGGCAGCTTCATCCTCCGGCTGTAGCATTCTGCAGTCAGTCCAAGCCAGAACAAAGTGGCCCAGTACCAGAGCTGGCCCTAGCCCCTGACGACATCCAAAAGGTACACAAAAATTCAAGAGTCCTCCCGGGCCAGTCAGCGAGGATTCGGCACAAGTTTCGGCAACTTCTGAGTCTGGTGGAGCCCGTGGCGATGTCAACTGTTGCATCCCTATGGTTTTGATGATGTCTCACACTATAAATCAATCCTCTATTTTTAGGATAATGATGTTTCAACTTGTGAGTGCTGTCAGATGTTCCACTTTACCTTTATCCTGCCTACACTCTGTGTGCACAGTCTTCACACTAGTGCGTCAACGCAGTGTGCTGATGCGTCGACCCATCAGTCTTTGTATGTCTCTGTTCTCACACCAGTGCGTCAACTCAGTGTGCTGATGCGTAGACTCTTCTGTTCAGGTTCTTCATTTGATTAAGTCTATACATCATCAGTTGAACGTAAAGGCAATACGTTGCAGCGTTAACTCTTTGGGCTGCAGCGTCAACTCACCTTGTTTGCATTTCGCCTTCAGACTTTAAAGTCTATACAACGCCAACCCAACACATTGAACAGTTCTCCAAGTCTATACACTAGACCTCCTTTCTATAAGTCTATACAGCGCATAACTCACGTTGGAAGTCTATACATTGGCATTGGTCATCCAAGTCTATAGATCACTTGGCACTCACAAAATCTGCACATCCTGTTCTGTGAAGTATGTACATTGCACTTAAAATGTCTTCACTCTTAAAGTCCATACATCGTGTTTGGACCAAGTCTATACACTAGACTTCTGTTCTCTAAGTATATACATTGTAGTTTGCATTGCAAAGTCCATACACTGGAAGCTCTTCATTTGATGAAGTATGTACACTGGTCCTTCTGGCAAGTTAACACTAAGTCTATACACTTTACCTTTTGCGGAAGGGTACAGGGTCGACGCCTGAAGCTTAGAGCGTCCACGCATCAGTAGACGAAGCTTACACGTCGTCTTCTATTGCATCAACGCCACAAGGAAGCAGCGTCGACGCAGCAGTTAGCAAAAGCAGAAACTCTTACAAGCGATGAAGCCTTCACGAAATCTTCCTATGCGTCAACGCCATCAACAAGCAGCGTCGACGCAGCAGCTTAAGAGATGCCAGTATAGAAGTGTACACGCTCGTGCGTCAACGCCACCAACTGGCAGCGTCGACGCAGTAGACCAAGAAAGGGACGTCTTATCTCTGGCTGCCTTCAACACGTCAACGCAGCACTCCTGTCTGTTGAAGACCCGCTCACTGGACTGCCGATACCATTGCGTCAACGCAATTGGATGATGGAGTCGATGCAGCGGTTAAGGAGTTTGAAGAATTCTGATGACTGCGTCAACTCTTTGGAGTAAGTGAGTTGACGCCATCTACCTCCAGTCGCTGAGCGTACAGGTGATGGGCACGTGATCCGAGGATAAGGAGAATGCCCAGATAAAGACACGTGTTCTGACAGCATGCTGGATGCTGCCACGTGGTCCGAACTCCTAGGGCAGGAACTGTGGAGGCCACACGCGCCCTGCTGCTGCTCCAGGTATATAAAGGGGCCTTCGTCTTCAGATGAAGAGTGATCGAAGAAGAAGCCTGGAGAGCACATACGTCCTTCGATCCAGAAAAAGAAAGAGAAGTGAAGAGAGAAAGAAAAAGAAAGGAAAAGAGCAGAGAGTTCAATATCTGAGAGGAGTTCGAGCTTTGAGAGAAAGATAGAGTGCATGCTGATTGATGAATTGCTTCATTTGAAGCTACAGTTGTGTTGGGTTTCAGAACCGATTCCCTCTCATTGTTTTTCGCTTACACTTTGCTTTCGTTTATTTTGTTTTATCCTTCTATTTCGATTTGAATTGTTCTTCCTCCGGTGTGTGGAGGAAGGGAGTCTAACTCCGGTTTCCCTCTGGGTTGCAGAGGAAGAGAGATCGCTGATCTCTGGTGTTGCTAGTGACGGGCTGTCATTAGCAGGTTCCCTCCGGTGTGTGGAGGAAGGGAGAGGATTCTCCGGTTGGGTTCTAGCTGGGAGCTAGAACTGGTTTCAGGTTCTGTGGGTGACAGAACTTGATTGAGGGATTTGTTTCCCTTGGTGTTCAAGCTGTGTGGCAGCACGTTGTTCGCAGACTGAGTCTGCAGTGATCTAGCGTCGTCTAGTGGAATCCTCACTCTAGTTGGAGTGAGGGGTGGATGTAGATTGCGGACTGCAATCGAACCACCTAAAAAACCGAGTGCCTCCTCTGTGGCTTGCTTGTGTTCTCTGCGCTCTTCATCTGCTCGGGTGTTTATTTCTGAGTGATTCGCTCTTCATTATCATTTACATTCCTCTGTGTACGGTTTAAGGAGGTGCGTTTGCAGTAGAAATCATTTTCCGCTTAAGTTTTTACAAATTGGGAGTGATCTATTCATCCCCCCCTTCTATATCACTCTTGCTGCGCTAACACTTGGTATCAGAGCAGGTTTACGCCATGTGGGCGAACGGTCAAGGAAATGGTGGTGGTCCTAGAACCTTCATGGCCGAAGGTCAATCCATTAGTCGCCCTCCTTATTTCGATGGTAGTAACTATTTATTTTGGAAGAACAGGATGGAAGTGTTCATCAGGGCTCAGAGTCATAAACTGTGGAGAGTAATCACGGTGGGGCCATATGATCTGCCACCAAACGAGGACGCTTGGACAGATGACCATGTCAAGCTCTCCTCACTCAACTGGACGACGCTGAACATCATCCAGTGTGCTGTTCATCCAGAGGAATATGCCCGTATATCTGCATACAGAACTGCAAAGCAAATGTGGGATGAGCTGCAATTGATCTATGAAGGTACAGCTCAAGTGAAAGCCTCGAAGGTAAATCTCTACACTACTAAGTATGAAATGTTTAAGATGAATGCAGATGAGAATATAACCGAGATGTATGCCAGGTTGTCGTTAATCACAAATACTCTTAAAGGGCTAGGGAAGGATCTTGCTGAGGTAGATATAGTCAGGAAAATCCTTAGATCTTTATCTCCGGCATGGCACACTAAGGCCATTGTGATTGAGGAGTCAAAAGATTTGACTGTCTTAACCGTGAATGAACTCATAGGATCCCTGATGACCTATGAAATGAACTTCCAAGGAGGTGGAGAAGGAAGTGAGAGGAAGGGTAAAAATGTAGCTCTAAGAGCTTCCCGCAACAAGGGTAGTAAAAGTGGGAGCAGCAGCAGTAGCCCCGAGTCTGAGTCTGAGCTTGAAGGTTTATCTAATCTCGATCAGGAGGAGCAGGCAATGCTCACTAGACAGTTCAGAAAATTTTTGAAGAAAAAGGGAAAGACCTTTAGGAAGAAGAACCCACACTCTTTTAACAAGAATGCTGAGTTTACCAATTACAGGGATAGAAATCCTAAGAAACTGACTTGTTTTAACTGTAACAAACAGGGACACATGAAAGGCGAATGCCCAGAACTCCAGAAGAAAGGTCCCTATCCTCAGAAGAAGTTCACAAAGGTGCAGAAGAAGAAAAAGCCACAGGCGATGGTCTGCACATGGAGCGAGGAAGAAGAAGATCCCGAAGACACTTCCTCGGAGGAATATGAAGAAGGAATTTGTCTTATGGCAAACAGTGAAGAGGAGGTAATAAACGTTTTTGAAAATTTCTCAATTGATGACTGGGAAGATGCTTATGGTGACTTGCTAGATAAATTTAATTCACTTAGCAAAGAGCACAGAGTACTGAAAAGAAAATTTAACACAAATGTTGAAGAACAAACTCTGATCTGTGAGGAAAATGCAAAGCTAAAAGAACAACTAGAAGAAATGACCTCACAAAGGGAAGAGAATGATAAGCTTAGGGGAGAAATCCAAGAAAGTAAAAAACAGCTTAATGAATTCAAAACTAAAATTGAAGAAAGCATGAGTGAAATCAGAATGAATTCAGAGAAATATGAAGCTGTAAAGAAAGTAAATGCTAAACTCCTAAAGAATTCTGAGTTTCTTCAAAAGGAGCTGGAAGACAAACAGAAAGTTTTAGAGAAGTTTGTCCAAGGAAAGTCTAGCCTAGATGCTATACTAGGAACTAGGGTCAATTTCAATAAGGAAGGTCTAGGCTATGACCCAACCAACAAGAGACCCTTGCAATTCAAGACCATCACCTTCTGTCCAGAGAAGGGAAAAGAAAAGCTGGACACACCATCCAGCTCAAACAGCTCTAAGAAAACTCAAAGTCCTAAAGAGAACACAACGACCAGTACTGGACAACCATCTAAGATTGGAATGAACTTTATGAAGAATAACATTAAGTCCATTCACCAGAACACATATGATAGCTGGACCAAGAAAACAAATCAGAATAAGAGCTGGAATTATAACAATCAGATGGGTCCAAACAAGACCTACTGGAGGAATAACTTTCATGGTCAAAGATATACCAATCAACAAGCCTACAGGAAATTTCCTAGGAATAGGAAGACCAATGAAAGGAATAGAACTCACTTCTCCAGTTCAGCTGGATTGAACTTTAATAAACCAGAAAGGAAGGTGCCAGAGAAAACCATGCTGAAACAAATCTGGATATCCAAACATTTAATCAGAAATTTAAACAATGTCCTTGGACCCAACTCATCTTGGGTTCCAAATCACTCTGCTTGATATACTTGTGTAGGTCGGTCTGGCAGCTGAAGACAACAAGTGGTACCTCGACAGTGACTACTCCAGGCATATGACAGGAGACCGATCCAAGTTTGTCAAGATAGAGATGAAGCCAGGGGGCTTGGTCAAGTTTGGAGGAAAGAACAAAGGTAAAATAATTGGAGTTGGCACAATAGGTAAGTCTTCCACAAACTCCATCGAAAAAGTCTTACTTGTGGAAGGGCTACAACATAATCTGATCAGCATCAGTCAGTTATGTGACAAGGGTCACAAGGTTGTTTTTGATGATACTTCATGCAAAATCTTTGAAATAAATTCTGATGAGGTTAAATTTGTAGCCAACAGGATTAATAATGTCTACATTGTAGACTTAAATGAGAAATCTGAATCTACTATTTGTTTATCTGCTAACTCTGAAATTGATGCTTTTGAATGGCATAGACGTCTAGGTCATGCTAGCTTTTCTACTTTAAATAAACTTGATTTAGTTAAAGGCATGCCTAGAATTAAATTCAATTCCATTTCAAAATCATGTGACGCCTGTGCTCTAGGCAAACAAACCAGAAACTCCTTCAAATTAAGATCTGAGCCATTGTCTTCTAGACCAATGAAACTTCTTCATATGGATCTTTTCGGTCCAACCAGAACTCAGAGTCTTAATGGTAACAGGTTTGGCTATGTCATCATAGATGACTTCTCCAGATATTCATGGATATTTTTCTTAGCAAATAAGAGTGATGCATTTCAAAAGTTTAATCTGTTTTACAATAAGGTCAAACAAGAAGGGAAGTACAAGGTTAGTTCTATTCAATCTGACCATGGAGGTGAGTTTGAAAATTCCATGTTTACTGATCTTTGTGACAAAGAAGGACTAACTCACAGGTTTTCCTCTCCCAGGACACCTGAACAGAATGGGATCGTGGAGAGAAGAAATAGAACAGTGGTGGAAATGGCCCGTACCATGTTGATTGAAAGTAAATTACCTAGAAGGTTTTGGGCAGAAGCGGCCAATACAGCAACCTACATAATCAACAGGGCCATGGTAAGACCCATACACAAGAAAACACCCTATGAGCTTCTAAAAGGTAAGAAACCAAACTTGTTTCATTTCAGAATTTTTGGAGAAAAATGTTTTATTCATAACAATGATAAGAAAGACTTAGACAAGTTTGAAGCCAAGAGCTCACCTGGAATATTCTTGGGTTACTCTGAAGTGTCAAGAGCATATAGGGTATTTAATGTATCAGATCAGAAAGTGGAAGAATCTCCACACATTCTTTTTAGTGAAAAGAAAGATGTTTCTAATGTTGAAAATCTTGACAGGGACTCCACTCATGATGGAGATTTTCTAGAAAACCAACAAGAAGAAGAGAAGAATCAGCAGAATGGAGAAACAAATTCCCCAAATCAGGAAGGTCCAAGAGAAACAGGTGAGTCTTCAACAAATATTAGACTTCTTAAAGACCATCCTTTAGATAATGTCATAGGCAATCCTGAAGAACCTCTTCGGACTAGGTCTCATTTCAGAAATGTGCATAATGATGACTTAATTGCTTTAGTATCACAAATTGAACCCAAATCAGTAGAAGAGGCCTTAGCTGATCAAGCTTGGGTCAATGCTATGAGTGAGGAATTAGGTCAGTTTGAAAGGAATAATGTCTGGGAGCTTGTCCCAAGACCTGATAGTATAAATATTATAGGAACCAAGTGGGTGTTCAAAAATAAGATGAATGAAGATGGAATCATCTCGAGGAATAAGGCCAGACTAGTAGCCAAAGGCTACTGTCAGGAATTCGGTGTAGACTTTGATGAATCCTATGCACCAGTTGCTAGGATGGAAGCAATAAGATTGTTGCTTGCCTTCGCATGCTCAAAGAACATTAAACTCCAACAAATGGATGTTAAAAGTGCCTTTTTAAATGGAGTTATTAAAGAAGAAGTCTTTGTTGAACAACCTCCTGGATTTTAATTTTCTCCTCAACCTAACCAAGTTTTCAGGTTAAACAAAGCCTTGTATGGTCTAAAGCAGGCTCCAAGAGCTTGGTATGAAAGATTGTCTGAATTTCTGATCAGCAAGGGCTACAAAAGAGGTAAAGTTGATCAGACTTTATTTACCAAGGGCATGAATAAAGATCTCATCATAGTTCAGGTATATGTAGATGACATTGTATTTGGATCAACTAGGCATGAACTATGTGATGAATTTTCTACCATGATGTCTGCTGAATTTGAAATGAGCTTGGTTGGAGAACTAAAATATTTTCTTGGATTGCAGGTATAGCAGCTAGAAGATGGGTGCTTCATCAACCAAACCAAATACACAATGGAACTGTTCAAAAGGTTTGGCATGAAAAACTTAAAGCACATTACTACACCCATGGGCACCAATACATCATTGGATGCAGATGAGACAGGTAAAGAAGTAAATGCCAAACTTTATAGAGGTATGATTGGATCACTTCTTTACTTGACAGCCTCTAGGCCTGATATACAATTCAGTGTAGGAATGTGTGCAAGGTATCAGTCTAGACCTACTGAACTACACCTAGCTGCAGTTAAAAGAATCTTCAGATACTTGTCAGCTAGTCACTCTCTTGGTTTATGGTTTCCTGCATCTCGCACATTGAATCTAGTAGCCTACACAGATGCTGACTATGCAGGCTGTAAACTTGACAGGAAAAGCACTAGTGGCCATTGTGAATTCTTGGGTGGGTGTTTAGTATCTTGGGGTTCCAAGAAACAACATTATGTGGCCCTCTTCACTGCAGAAGCTGAATATGTGGCTGCAGGGAGTTGTGGAACACAAGTAATATGGATTAAACACCAGCTTCAGGACTACCAAGTAGACCTGGGGTGCACACCTATCTTCTGTGATAATACAAGTGCCATCAACCTTGCTAAAAATCCTGTTTTGCATTCTCGAACAAAACATATAGAGATAAGACATCATTTTATAAGAGATGAGGTGTCTAAGAATAATTTTGAACTGATTCATGTAGGGACAGATAATCAGATTGCTGATATTTTCACAAAACCTCTGGATAATGAAAAATTCACCTCGTTGAGAAGAGAATTAGGCTTATATAAATTATCTTAATTATGAAGCCTGCTCTTGTTGTGAGGGGGAGTTGTGTCTGTCTGTTGTTTAGCCTTCCTTCATGCTGGTTTAAGGGGGAGTTCAAAATCTCTACTGGTTAGCTTTCAAAATGCTCTAGGTAAGGGGAAGTCTTGAGTTTCTGCTAAAATGTTTTATTGAGGAATGCTATATTGTAGGGGGAGCTGAGTTGTAATGTGAGAAGAGAAGGTGTTTGACAGATTCAAAAGGGCTGTCCAGATGTGTATCTTTGCTGGTCTTGCATGACTGATTTAGTGTGGTTTTCTCAGAAAGTAGAGTGTCACTTATCTCTTAAGTCTATAAGTCAGTGACTCTAATCTCCAAGTTAGAATCCTTACTTTGGTACTCCTTCAGAGATTTGGAGTAATTGCATAAAGTATATCTTCCTACATTGTCATTGATTATGGTTCAGGTCAAAAACTTGTATGTCTTGATATCTGACCCAATCAACTTGAAATCTGGACTTCAAGACTCAATTCAAGAAAAGTCCTTTTGGTATTGTCTTCAATCACTCTATCTCTTTAACTCAAGGGCTTAACTGAACAAACATGTTCTGGCTGATCACTGAGAAACTGGGAGCTTCATCAATGAAATGAATACTTCTCCCATGTCATGAGGTGTCAAATGCTTAAAGTAAATGAAAAATCATGACAGAGCAATGGTGGCTTGCTGGTGAGTAACTGGGGACTCTGGCCTCTAATCAAGGTGTTTCCCTAATGTCAAAAGCCATAGTTACTAACTTTGTTCCTTATTGAATAAAAAAAAAGGGGGAAGGAAGTAATGAGGTACTCACTCTGAGTAACTGGGGATTCAGGCCTCTCATCAAGGTGTCTCTCTAATGTCAAAGGAAGTGAACTACCAACTTACTAATTGATCTTCTTGAACATCAACTCTAACAAGAATTCTTTGTTGTTAAGCAACTAATGGATTGCTTGTCCTCAATACCTTGAGGACACCTCTCTGATTTTATCCCTTGCTGTCTTGTGGAATAGTTGAATGATCAGCTATATTTGGCCATACTTCTCAACTCCTGCTCTAAATCATCCACTCTGTATGCTAATAAACTTGTCTATCTTTCTACTTCTCTATTGTGTACTGAAATCTAAAGAATCTTGTCTTGAGATTAGAAACTCACTTATTCTCTTAAGAACTACTCGTGACTTCCTACACTAAGCAGTTACTGCCCTGAGTCCTCATGTCTCCAGCACTGTCACACATTCTGTAGTTTCTTTTTGCTGATGTCAAAGGGGGAGAGAAGTTTGCAATGTCAATATGCAATATCTGCATTTTTAGTGTGCTTGGATTTGTCTTGAGCTTTGGGGGAGTAATGTTGCTTGAGCTTTGGGGGAGTAATGTTGCTTCATGCTGATATGTTTATGAGTTGTGGGGGAGATGAGAGTGTGTCGTAGGGATGTGTATTTAATTTGCATGAACATGCCTTGAATTTAATCTGTTTGTTGCAGCTGATATAAATTTCTTGTTGAATCTTGATATTGCTTGATTCATAGTGTTGTCATCATCAAAAAGGGGGAGATTGTTGCATCCCTATGGTTTTGATGATGTCTCACACTATAAATCAATCCTCTATTTTTAGGATAATGATGTTTCAGCTTGTGAGTGCTGTCAGATGTTCTGCTTTACCTTTATCCTGCCTACACTCTGTGTGCACAGTCTTCACACTAGTGTGTCAACGCAGTGTGCTGATGCGTCGACCCATCAGTCTTTGTATGTCTCTGTTCTCACACCAGTGCGTCAACTCAGTGTGCTGATGCGTAGACTCTTATGTTCAGGTTCTTCATTTGATTAAGTCTATACATCATCAGTTGAACGTAAAGGCAATACGTTGCAGCGTTAACTCTTTGGGCTACAGCGTCAACTCACCTTGTTTGCATTTCGCCTTCAGACTTTAAAGTCTATACAATGCCAACCCAACACATTGAACAGTTCTCCAAGTCTATACACTAGACCTCCTTTCTATAAGTCTATACAGCGCATCACTCACGTTGGAAGTCTATACATTGGCGTTGGTCATCCAAGTCTGTACATCACTTGGCACTCACAAAATCTGCACATCCTGTTCTGTGAAGTATGTACATTGCACTTAAAATGTCTTCACTCTTAAAGTCCATACATCGTATTTGGACCAAGTCTATACACTAGACTTCTGTTCTCTAAGTATATACATTGTAGTTTGCATTGCAAAGTCCATACACTGGAAGCTCTTCATTTGATGAAGTATGTACACTGGTCCTTCTGGCAAGTTAACACTAAGTCTATACACTTTACCTTTTGTAGAAGGGTACAGGGTCGACGCCTGAAGCTTAGAGCGTCCACGCATCAGTAGACGAAGCTTACACGTCGTCTTCTATTGCGTCAACGCCACAAGGAAGCAGCGTCGACGCAGCAGTTAGCAAAAGCAGAAACTCTTACAAGCGATGAAGCCTTCACGAAATCTTCCTATGTGTCAACGCCATCAACAAGCAGCGTCGACGCAGCAGCTTAAGAGATGCCAATATAGAAGTGTACACGCTCGTGCGTCAACGCCACCAACTGGCAGCGTCGACGCAGTAGACCAAGAAAGGGACGTCTTATCTCTGGATGCCTTCAACACGTCAACGCAGCACTCCTGTCTGTTGAAGACCCGCTCACTGGACTGCCGATACCGTTGCGTCAACGCAATTGGATGATGGAGTCGACGCAGCAGTTAAGGAGTTTGAAGAATTCTGATGACTGCGTCAACTCTTTAGAGCAAGTGAGTTGACGCCATCTACCTCCAGTCACTGAGCGTACAGGTGATGGGCACGTGATCTGAGGATAAGGAGAATGCCCAGATGAAGACACGTGTTCTGACAGCATGCTGGATGCTGCCACGTGGTCCGAACTCCTAGGGCGGGAACTGTGGAGGCCACACGCGCCCTGCTGCTGCTCCAGGTATATAAAGGAGCCTTCATCTTCAGATGAAGAGTGATCGAAGAAGAAGCCTGGAGAGCACATACGTCCTTCGATCCATAAAAAGAAAGAGAAGTGAAGAGAGAAAGAAAAAGAAAGGAAAAGAGCAGAGAGTTCAATATCTGAGAGGAGTTCGAGCTTTGAGAGAAAGATAGAGTGCATGCTGATTGATGAATTGCTTCATTTGAAGCTACAGTTGTGTTGGGTTTCAGAACCGATTCCCTCTCATTATTTTTCGCTTACACTTTGCTTTCATTTATTTTGTTTTATCCTTCTATTTCGATTTGAATTGTTCTTCCTTCGGTGTGTGGAGGAAGGGAGTCTAACTCCGGTTTCCCTCTGGGTTGCAGAGGAAGAGAGATCGCTGATCTCTGGTGTTGCTAGTGACGGGCTGTCATTAGCAGGTTCCCTCCGGTGTGTGGAGGAAGGGAGAGGATTCTCCGGTTGGGTTCTAGCTGGGAGCTAGAACTGGTTTCAGGTTCTGTGGGTGACAGAACTTGATTGAGGGATTTGTTTCCCTTGGTGTTCAAGCTGTGTGGCAGCACGTTGTTTGCAGACTGAGTCTACAGTGATCTAGCGTCGTCTAGTGGAATCCTCACTCTAGTTGGAGTGAGGGGTGGATGTAGATTGCGGACTGCAATCGAACCACCTAAAAAACCGAGTGCCTCCTCTGTGGCTTGCTTGTGTTCTCTGCGCTCTTCATCTGCTCGGGTGTTTGTTTCCGAGTGATTCGCTCTTCATTATCATTTACATTCCTCTGTGTATGGTTTAAGGAGGTGCGTTTGCAGTAGAAATCATTTTCCGCTTAAGTTTTTGCAAATTGGGAGTGATCTATTCATCCCCCCCTTCTATATCACTCTTGCTGCGCTAACATCAACATCGACTACCTATCCAGCAGTTCCAGAAGCGGACAGAATCGGCGAAGTCTTCACTCGGCGACTCCTTTAGCTCACCGTCCGATCTCGCCTGGCCGACTGACCGCCCCTCCCTACGTGGACGTAGTTTTGGTTGTAATTGATTATCCCTACCCCTAGTCCACCCCCTCTGTGAGGGCGTAGTGCATGTACTAGCAGGTCTTCGGTTGAAGCTTCATCGGCGCAGCGTGCGGGTAAGCCCACGCTTCCTCGCTCGCCCTCGTCTCCGGCCGGGATCGGCGTCTTCACGCCGATCAGGTGAGCTCCTAGTTACACTTCTCTGTTGGAATCACTTTGCTTGTTTAGTATCGCATCTTAGTGCCGTCGGTCGATGAGTAAGTGCCCGATCTCAAAATATCATCGATTTGAGCGACTACCGCGAAGCGAGTTGAGAGAGCGACCCTACAACCCATGCCCTTGGCGTGCTGGCCGCCAACGGAATTGGGCATCCCAGGCCCTTAGGGGTTCAGCCCAAGCTAGCCCAAATCCCCAGAAAGGTGAGGTCCCACTTCGGACCCTCTCCACCATCGCCGGTCCGTCTACGGATCCGAGTGTGCGCTACACGGGTAAGCCCGCTAGAGTGGGTTCGCCAACTTGTTGCTTGCTTGTAAATATAGGTCCAAGGTGAATTGGTCAAGTGGCTGCCACCTCCAAGGGGTTGTGTCACATCAGATTTATTTTTATTTTATTTTATTTGTTTGTTTATTTATCAGGGGTTCTATTTAAGTGTGGGGCATGCCAGTCATAGAGTGATGATTGATATAGATCTAGAGGGGGGGTGAATAGATCTACCCAAAATTTTAAAACAAGATTAAGCAGATAAATTATTAAAAATTTCTTAATCAGAACAGCCAATTCAGACACAGAATCACTAGAAGACGTAATCAAGTGATATGTGAGAACTATCAATGGAGAGAATGAGTGAATTCTAATAGACAATTAAACCATGATAGCAGCAGAACTAAATTTCAGATAAATGAAATGTGAAGAGGTACTTGGCGGAGGTTGAACTCAATGAGTGTCCTCACGCAAGATAAACCACTTTTCAGACAAGCCTGACTTATCCTTCGAGTAGTACCTTTTGATATACCTTCTTCACACTCTTGAATACTCAATATATCAACCTAAAGAAACACGATAACAGCCAGATGAATAAATGCAACAATCACAAACCATCAAGCATAGACACGCAATTTTTAGATGGTTCGATCTCCTCTAGAGATCTACGTCAACCCCACACTTAAACCAAGTGTGGCTTCACTGCTGGTTCACAACTTCCAATCCGCTGATCCACAGCTTCGGGGAATACTTCCCAACACACGCTAAGCCTTACAGCTTAAGCTACCTAGAGGAACCCACCTCTGCAGCTGTGCCTTACAGCTTGCCAACAATCGCTGACACACAGCTTATAAAACAAGGTTTCAAATCAGAAATAGAAAATCAAAAAATCAAAATAGAAATTGTAGCTCTTACAAAGAGCAGATCGGCGCTGGTTCTTAACCAAAAAGCTGGAAACAATAGCTTGCAAAGCTAAGACTCACACTCTTCTAACGATGCACTGCCCTTCTCTCAAAGCTCCTCTTCTTTTCTTCTCAACTTCTCTCTCTGAGATCTTCTCAGGTTCGCTCTCTCTTTTTTTGCTCTGGTTCTCTTGACTTGGCTATTGTTATTCACTCTGTATATTCTCTATGTCTGTTATTTTCTTGAGATTGGGTGATCTGCTCCCTTTTATAAGGCAGCAGATGATGGGCGCGTGGAAACCACGTTTCCTGCCCAAAAATTCGTTCAGATCTGAGTTGAGATGGCCACGTGGCAGCATCTTGGTTTGTTTGCTTTCCACGTGTCAAACACAACGCTTCACCTTTTACCTTGGATCACGTGCCTTTTATCATGCTACTAAATTGCTCGTGACTTAAAGTTCACAGGTAGTTGGGACACGCGTCAGGTGTTTGAGCATGAGTCTCACTTGTCATTGTAATGAACAAAGTACCAGTCACGTGTTATGGACTTGGACAATTCACATGTCTAGGTGTATAGGCACAGATGCAAGAAGAACTAGCACGGACTATATCATGAAGCTAGCGCAGACCTGAAATACACATGCACCGACCTTAAGTGTGCGTGAGGCACTACTTGTTATGATATAGAACATGGAGTGCACTGACCATCTACACTCGTAAGGTAAACAATGCACTGACTTTGGTTATGCAGGATACAAGTGTGCACTGACCTTATTACACATGTATGAAAACATGCACAGACCTTTATATGCATGAGGCAGACAATGCACCGACCCTTTGCATGCGAATGGCAAAACGATGCACCGACCTATTATGTATAAGGCAAAATGTGCACAGACCTTAGGTGTAATAGAACAGAGAATACGCCGACCTTCTTTGCTCAATGCAGATGTTGCACCGACTTTGTATGCACATGGTAACTTGCATCGACCTCACTAAGTGAAAATGACGACTAGCACCGACCTGAGGTGTGTGAGAGGCACTACATGCACCGACCTTACTTAGTGCAAGACAAACGCCGGCACTGACCTTATATGATCACAGCGAAACCTGCACCGACCTTATATGTGTTTCTTACAAAAACATGCACCGATCTTGTATAGTGTCATACAAGACGTGCACAGACCTTAAGTGCTGAATAACAAAGTGTGCAGAACTATTCTATGAAAAGGTCTGACATATCAGAAATTCATCAAAATACACAATATTATCGTGGTCAACATAAAGTCACCAAAGTCAACTCTACAGATAACCAAGCCAACTCTATTGTTGCCAATCATTCAAAACACAATCAACACACATCAGTTTCACACTGCTGATCAACTCCAGGGGAGACCCAACATTCTCCGCCTTTTTGATGATGGCAACACCCAAATTTATATTGTATTTTGATGAGACAATAATTTGATCAAATATGGAACGTATTTATCATGAAGCACAATCAAACAATGCACCAGACAAATACACATAGTGGAATGTAGACAATGATTAAATTAATGATTAAAGTTCTAATCTCATCCTTAGCCATAGCCAAAACCATACCTGATACCAATTAATAAGCTCTCCCCTTGAGCTTGCCAAGTGTCTCTACCCTCTGAAGAAACTCTCCCCCAAAATACTCCTAACATTAGGTACTCTTCCCAAACATATCTACCCCCTTTAACAAGATTATCCTGAAAGACAACTCCAGATGCGAGATGGAATGTGAACCTGGGACTCTAGCTTGCAGACGTCCCTAATCGAGGGAAACGTGCGGATGTGCGCGGTCGAGAAACCCGCAATGAATCTCGGGTATCGACTTTTCTGCCTGCTCGGATCAAGTCACGAGACGAGTTCCACTCACTCACTCTCGCAACGGTGATAAAAATATATCGAGCTAGGACCTATCACATGCAAGCAGCAGCATATGAAGATATATGAAATAAGCAAAATGCCAAATAAGGAGGGTGGCGAGTGTACCTCCACGCTCCAGGCGTGGGGAAGATGACCCCGTCCAAACTTCGTACTCCCGGTATAGTAAATAATTAAATTACAGCAATGAATATTACTGTCCACTCCACGCAGGGAGGTAAAGGGCTACAAGTGGACCTGGGAGTAACGGGTTCGGGTTGACGGGCAACGATTTGGGCAGCTCTGACGGTAGCGCGTGCCGACAAACGTGGGGCCCACGTACTGGTCGGAGGGCCGATCGGGCCGGGAGTGGTACCGCTATGAAGGGGACCCCTGGGGGAACAATTTCTGGGAAGGGGACGCGCCGGTTTGCCTTGTGGAAGGTGAGACAGTCATCCTGTGGGACGTTGTTGCTTGCTATCCCCGGACCTATGGTGCAGTTTCAGCACTGCGCGACCAGGCGAAAACACTTGCTGCGACCAACTCTGACGTTGGATCGACGTGAAACCAACGCCCTTACGAAGCTAGCTTAAAGATCTTCAACCACATATTATTATAGGAATTTTCCTATCTCTGTATTTGCCGAGGCTGAATTTAGAACAGACGGACTTCTCTGGCTCAGAACAGACCGGGCAAATTGGGATCTGCCTAAGAACTTGGTTTGACCGAGGCTCAAACTATGGATCTGGGTGTTAGGATTTTTATGGGAGATGGAGGAGAAAGTAAGGAACACGAGGATAATTTTTTTTGTAATTTTCTGAGGTGGTTTGAGAGGGGAAATGGATTTTATGGTGGAGAGGGGTCGGATCTGGACTGCACAGGACAGAATAGAAACCGGTTTTCACAGAGGTTTTTATGAGGGGTAAATGAACTCCTAAAATAGTGGAAAAATTTGGGGAAAGGGGTTTTGGAGGATAGAAAACACAATCTAAATTTTAGATCGATCTGAAATTAGGAAAGGGATCAAATTGACAAAGAATTGGGATGCTGGATCATAGATCTACACAGAGACAAAATCTGTAGATCAGGGGGAATAAATGGTAAACGAAGGTAAACAAGAGAGGAAATATGTGAATTTTTTTGTGGAGGCTGGGGGGAACGTGGGGAACTCACCCTGAAAACTTTAGCACGATCTGATCTCTTGATGGGGAGCTAAAAATCGGGCTTTAGGGTTCTATCTAGCAATGGACAGAACTGCGACGACGTGGCGGCGATGGCGCGATGGCGGCATGAACGGAGGCGGCGGCTGAGCTTCACACCCAGAGATGAGATACCACTTGGAATTCACCAAGTTTTCTAGGGAATCCACCCTAAGAATACAGCAATCCAGCGGCAAGAGGGAGAGGGAGAGAGGGGGCACCCTTTGTCACGTCTCGATCCTTTATTACAGTGGAAGACTAACTCGGGAAGCGCGAACAGCCGGCATGGTAAGCCTCTTGCAAGCAAGAACAATCAAAGCGCGAGATAATCACACACATAAATGCAATTGCACAATATTTAATCAAACTCCAACTTTATTTCATAAATGATTAATAGTCAAATACAATTATTTTTCCATCATCTTTCACTCTACTAGACTCAGGAAATACGAAATTACATTGACTCGATCTAAACAATGTAGACTTCCTAAGTCTTCGCTCATTCTTTATTCACTCTCGGATCCGCTACTTGAACCTTCCGAATCCGAACCAGACTCACTTTCATTTCCTGAAAAACATTGGAAATAGGTAATGAGCACATTTGCCTAGTAGGTATCTTCGCATCAACATGAAGGCACTATTAAAGTGATTAACAATTTAGCTCTAAAGAATAAGGTAAAAATCATGCGAATGCGAATATCATGCGATTAAACCGAAGTAACACGATAATCATGTAAGATAGAGTGAACAAGAATGAACTAGCAAAAATGTAACAAGAACATGATATTTGGCCTTTCATGAACAAGAATGTAACAAGAATGCACTTTCACTTTCACTTTCATAACCATAAAGGTTACACACGAGAACGTCAATCATGTAGCAATTCACTAGATTTTCACGAGTGCTCATGGATTTTACTTATTTATAAAGAAAGTACTCCCAGCGCAATGCGACGCCAGTAGCATCATACCCCATGGTTTATAAAATAATATGTTTCCGGTAATCAGCCGTGGGGACTAGCACAGAGCCCTTGGACACAATCAGCGCCCGAACTGCATCTTCACGTATAAATCAAACTACTTCCATGAGTGTAACAATAAAGTATGGCCAAGAATGTAATAAGTTCAATAACTCAAGATAACAACAATCAACGAATGAATGCTTCAATTGAGAGTATGAGAGATCAAGAAAAAGACTTAAACAATGTCATGCTCACGGAAATAAATCGACAGCATAACGGTACATTCTTTTCTCTTTCCAATCATTATATTAAGTTTCTTGATCAATATTATAAGTTATAGACTATCATTAGTCCATCTAGAACCTTTGGAATATCAACCCTTGGGTCAAACCTTGGGTTAAATACTTAAGCAATGTGACGATCGTTTACTGGGCCGTTACATCATGTAACGCTCCAGTAGTGGGCCGTTACAATGATCCGAGTCCAGAACAATAAAAATAGACTCAGAGAAAGGTGACGGTCATGCATTGGGCCGTTACATTATGTGACGGTCCAGGATTAGGCCGTTACATTGGTCTGAACCCCGAATCAAGAATTCAAACTCAGATGAATGTGCCGGTCTTATATTGGGCCGTTACATGTGCCTGACGGTCCAACACAGAGCCGTTACATTACATGGGTTCTAGTGAATGAAAGCTAAACTAATATCAAGCATGGGTTCTAGTGAATTTCACAAGAATTTTCCTTTTTAATGTAGTTAGGGCTAAGAATAAGTATGGATGCATGATTCTACTAAAACATGAAATTCATGAGCTAAAGTGCATGTAATCAAACAAAATCAGAGGGCTTTTATCCCTAACATGTTATTTTTGCCGTTCATGAGATAACCTACCTCTTAACTTGGTTTTAAACTTCCAATTTAGGGTTGAAAAACGTGCCCTAGCTCTCCTCTTCCTGTGACTTTTCAGCAACTTTTTTGGGGTCTAACTCCTTGGTTGCTTGGTCTCCTAGCACGAAATTTGGAGAGATATTAGTCTAATATATTATAAACAAAAGTTTCTAAAGAACTTACCTAAAATTATGACTCCTTACCTTGATTCCACGCGAGCAAAAGTAAGGTTGCTCAGTTCAGAACTAGGTCCTATTTATAGGGTTTTGGCTAGAGTTTGAAGATTAGATCGATTCTAGAGTCCTTAATATGCCAGAATCTAATCCCTAAGAGTCCTTATTAATGTTATAACTCTTCCCAAGTCGATCCCTAGTGGATAAGATCTCAAAGTTCCAATCTTTTTGGTAGTTCTTTGACTCACGAAACTTGCAGCATGTAACGGTCGTGTCCAGGCGCGTTACCTGGCTGTGGCGGTCGCCCGATGGACCGTTACAATCAACGTGTATAGAGTTTCAATTTAATAAAACTCTTTTATTCATTTATCCATATAATTATCTTAGATAATTAGTATTTATCCTTAAAATATGTGAATAGATTTAATAAGCTTCTAGAATATGGGACAAACTTAATGGGCTTGGTCCTTAAACCTTTTGGACTTTATTTAAATGGATTTGGTTAATTATTTAACACAAATGGGCCTTATAATGACTTATTAATCTAATTACCCATTTATTAATACATTTAGGCCTTTATAAATTCTAAAAAATTATTTATAAATTCAAAAAATATTTACATAAATTCTGGGGTCTTACACCCACCCCCACTTAAGAGAATTTGGTCCCCAAATTAAATATATAGATTTTGGAGAGTGCACTTATTTTAATGTATTAAGAATTAATGTTAGGCGACTGGGTTAAGAGAGTACCTTTTATCATCTTACCTTCCTTGTCTAGAATGGCATTTAATCGACCTTGCTTCCCGCGTCCGTTGTTATCCCTTGAAGATTGTCCGTTGATGAAAGGACATAGGGGCAGGCGATGTTCCCAGCTTCCACATTTGAGACAAGCGCCGAGACGCTTCCAACATTGTTCTGCCGAGTGCCCAAATTTTTTCACAAAATGAGCAAGGTGCCACGGCTTGCTCCTTCTCTTCTTTAACTTTCTTATCATTCCCGGTTCCATTTCCATTTCTTTTTCCGTTACCGTTCCCATTACGGGACCTCTTAATGTGACGGTTTTCGCCCTCATCTATTTCTTTCTCTTCTTGCCTATCATGTTTTCGGCTTGACCTTTCTTCTCGGAGCCTCTCCACTTTCCCCATGGTTCTTTCACATAGATGCGCTCTTTGAACCATCTCAGTATAGGTGCGGATATTCTGAGGTCCAAGCTCTTGGATGAATGCGGGTCTTAAACCATCCATAAATCGGTTGGCTTTCAATAAATCTGTGCTTATCAAGTGAGAAGCATAAGGTGCTAGTCGAGAGAATTGTAATTCATACTCTGCCACGGACATCGTGCCCTGTTTTAAGGAGGTAAATTCCATAGCCTTTCTCTCTTTCACATGCTCGGAAAAGTACTTGGCTCGGAAAAGTGTAAGAAAACCCTCCCATGTATGAGGTGCGTCTACAGGTGGCGTTGGAATGGATTTCCACCATGTACGAGCATCCTTGTTGAGTTGGAACGTGGCAAGTCGAACCTTCTCTGGTCGGTGCATTGCATGACATCGAATATTCGATTCATTCCATCGATCCAATTTTCTGCTTCATCCGGGTTAGAAGATCCAGAGAATCGTGGAGGATTTAAACTTCGAAAGTTGCCATGCAAGTTACCCGCGCCAGCCCTTCCACCGGCGTGGGCCACTGTTTGTAGGGCTTGAGTAAGTCCTGCAACAGTTTGCTGCATCTCGTCCCAGTTTATACGATGAGCCATTGAGAATCAAGGTACCTGAGAATCATGGACATTTTAGTTATTTAGAGTCGGGAAGATTTATCCTAAGGTAATTTCTATATAACTACCTCATCCCGGGCTCTACCCAATCCTCACGTGGGTGTGGAAGTTTCTTCCTTAGTTCATAGGTAGGGGTCCTTAAACCTTGGACTTATCCTATGACATAACTCTTCTCCCTGAGTCCTGAGACTCAGTCTCTGATACCAACTTAACTGTCACGTCCCGAGCCTTTATTACAGTGGAAGACTAACTTGGGAAGCGTGAACAGCCGGCATGGTAAGCCTCTTGCAAGCAAGAACAATCAGAGCGCAAGACAATCACACACATAAATGCAATTACATAATATTTAATCAAACTCCAACTTTATTTCATAAATGATTAATAGTCAAATACAATTATTTTTCCATCATCCTTCACTCTACTAGACTCAAGAAATACGAAATTACATTGACTCGATCTAAACAATGTAGACTTCCTAAGTCTTCGCTCATTCTTTATTCACTCTCGGATCCGCTACTTGAACCTTCCAAATCCGAACCAGACTCACTTTCATTTCTTGAAAAACATTGGAAATAGGTAATGAGCACACTTGCCCAGTAGGTATCTTCGCATCAACATGAATGCACTATTAAAGTGATTAACAATTTAGCTCTAAAGAATAAGGTAAAAATCATGCGAATGCGAATATCATGCGATTAAACCAAAGTAACACGATAATCGTGTAAGATAGAGTGAACAAGAATGAACTAGCAAAAATGTAACAAGAACATGATATTTGGCCTTTCAAGAACAAGAATGTAACGAGAATGCACTTCACTTTCACTTTCATAACCATAAAGGTTACGCACGAGAACGTCAATCATGTAGCAATTCACTAGATTTTCACGAGTGCTCATGGATTTCACTTATTTATAAAGAAAGTACTCCCAGCGCAATGCGACGCCAGTAGCATCATACCCCATGGTTTATAAAATAGTATGTTTCCGGCAATCAGCCGTGGGACTAGCATAGAGCCCTTGGACACAATCAGTGCCCGAACTGCATCTTCATGTATAAATCAAGCTACTTCCATGAGTGTAACAATAAAGTATGGCCAAGAATGTAATAAGTTCAATAACTCAAGATAACAACAATCAATGAATGAATGCTTCAATTTAGAGTATGAGAGATCAAGAAAAAGACTTAAACAATGTCATGCTCACAGAAATAAATCGACAACATAACGGTACATTCTTTTCTGTTTCCAATCATTATATTAAGTTTCTTGATCAATATTATAAGTTCTAGACTATCATTAGTCCATCTAGAACCTTTGGAATATCAACCCTTGGGTCAAACCTTGGGTTGAATACTTAAGCAATGTGATGGTCGTTTATTGGGCCGTTACATCATGTAACGCTCCAATATTGGGCCGTTACAATGATCCGAGTCCAGAATAATAAAAATAGACCCAGAGAAAGGTGACGGTCATGCATTGGGCCGTTACATTATGTGACGGTCCAGGATTAGGCCGTTACATTAGTTTGAACCCCGAATCAAGAATTCAAACTCAGATGAATGTGACGGTCTTATATTGGGCCGTTGCATGTGCCTGACGGTCCAACACAGAGCCGTTACATTACTGATAATCAGAAAATAACGATAGTGTAGTCTAATCAATGGGCTTTAATGGTACAACCAACTCGGCATCCTAGTGGGAATCCCAGGCTCGCTGAGAATTACGGAGGCCTTGAAACAAGATTTCCTAGTCCATTGGAAGGAATATCCAATAGAGAGGTCCTCATGTCCAAGAATAATGTTCCTATAGTGCAAAGTGAACTAATGGATAACATACCGGAATATGTGCCATGTACTTAAAGAATGACTCTATTGATAAAGAGTAAAGGTGTAATGATGTGAAACCATGATAAAACTCCATTAATACAATTTTGGAAAATCATGATTTAAATACAAAACTATAGAATTTTGGCACATGAAATTAACATAACTTAAAATAGCTCAAGATGCCTAAGTCATGCAAATTCCAATATGAAACAATAAGTAAACTTAAAACCATAATAACAGGTCAAAACTTAGCTATCTAGGTTTAATTATAAGTAAACTTAACTGGTTACTATTCTGTCATGAGCAGACAGAACACAACGTCTAACGGTCTAACAGGGGTGCGTCACAGTCTCTGTGACGGTCTATCAAGGGGCCGTTACAGTAATGTAACGCTCCTGTCCTGATGCGTTAGAGACAACAGTGAAACGAAAACATAACAAAGTGTGTGACGGTCTGTCGTAAGGCCGTTACATGCATGTGACGGTCCTACCATGATCCGTCAGAGCCTCTGCTGACAGCAATAGATAATAATAACCTAAGTTTCAACCCCCATCATGTCTGAAAATCATATATATATATATATATATATATAAAACTTCCCACATGATAGAATGAAAGCTAAACTAATATCATGCATGGGTTCTAGTGAATTTCACAAGAATTTTCCTTTTTAATGTAGTTAGGGCTAATAATAGGTATGGATGCATGATTCTACTAAAACATGAAATTCATGAGCTAAAGTGCATGTAATCAAACAAAATCAGAGGGCTTTTATCCCTAACATGTTATTTTTGCCGTTCATGAGATAACCTACCTCTTAACTTGGTTTTAAACTTCCAATTTAGGGTTGAAAAATGTGCCCTAGCTCTCCTCTTCATGTGACTTTTCAGCAACGTTTTTGGGCTCTAACTCCTTGGTTGCTTGGTCTCCTAACACGAAATTTGGAGAGCTATTAGTCTAATGTATTATAAACAAAAGTTTCTAAAGAACTTACCTGAAATTATAACTCCTTACCTTGATTCCACGCGAGCAAAAGTAATTGTTGCTCAGTTCAGAACTAGGTCCTATTTATAGGGTTTTGACTAGAGTTTGAAGATTAGATCGATTCTAGAGTCCTTAATCTGTCAGAATCTAATCCCTAAGAGTCCTTAGTAATGTTATAACTCTTCCCAAGTCAATCCCTAGTGGATAAGATCCGAAAGTTCCAATCTTTTTGGGAGTTCTTTGACTCACGGAACTTGCAGCATGTAACGGTCGTGTCCAGGCGCGTTACCTGGCTGTGGCGGTCGCCCGATGGACCGTTACAGTCAACGTGTATAGAGTTTCAATTTAATAAAACTCTTTTATTCGTTTATCCATATAATTATCTTAGATAATTAGTATTTATCCTTAAAATATGTGAATAGATTTAATAACCTTCTAGAATATGGGCCAAACTTAACGGGCTTGGTCCTTAAATCTTTTGGACTTTATTTAAATGGATTTGGTTAATTATTTAACACAAATGGGCCTTATAATGACTAATTAATCTAAAAACCCATTTATTAATACATTTAGGCCTTTTTAAATTATAGAAAATTATTTACATAAATTTTGGGGTCTTATACCCTTGGGCTTGCTCTTGGCAAAATGCATTAATTCTTCATTAATTCCATGAAATGGGAAAATACAAGGGTTATATAGAAATGGAAAAAAGACTTAGACTACCCTCAGATCTAGGGTTAGGGAGGGGCAAATAAGGGATATCATTTTCTTCCCCTATGTGGTCAAAAAGAAAGAAAACTAAAAAATTACAAGAGATGACAAAGGAGGGGGTGCCCCCTTGACTAAGGGGTAATCAACTTTGAATTTTCTTTCATCTTGTCCCCCCGTTGGTCCAAGTCCAATCTTGGACTTGGAACTAGCCCCACATGGGCCCCAGATCCTAGGTGGATCAATGGGAAAGAGGGTGGGGGACCCTACTTGACCTATTGGCATTTTACATAGAATCCCAAATGCTCTTTTACAAAGAAACCCAAAGATTCCTAAAGACTAACAAATTGGCTTATAATACCTTACAATTGCAACCCAATTAACCCAAAGATATAAATGCAAACAAAAAGGATACAAATACGAAAATAAAATATTAGTGCTCGCTGTTGATTCCCATCAATTCTCCCCGGGTGGGAAGAACTCGACCCCGTCGAGTAAGGGGTGCGGCTTCTTGTGTGGCTCCTGCAGATCACCAGGTAGCGTGGAGTACACTCCACTCCAAGTAATCGTCACCTGCTCATCCCGTATATATTCGATATGCATATACTGCTCTGAGAATGAGGATAGTAGTGGACACTCCGGGGTGGGGTCACTCTCAAAGGGAGGAGACGGCTCAAAGACTCGCTAGAAATCACTGATGGGTCCCTTTATGTGACTAGATCCGAGAGGTAGAATGGTAGAGCCGATCCTAAATTCTGGCAAGTCTACAACGTACGCATTAGACCTGACTTGCCTCACACTCGAAAGGGACTGACATCGCGAGCTGACATGAGACCGACTATGCGACTCCTAATATGCTCGACACATGCATGTAAGGACTCTAAGCAAATAAAGAAAAACACAGACTCCTACAAGACCCTAAATAAACCTACTATTAGACCAACCCATACATATGCAATGGTGGACCAGGACATCCGAATGTGTGCCATGTATACACAAGACGCAACCAAATATCGGAAGAAGCATGGACTCCTAGATATCCCATAATGAACCACTCATGCACTGACAGCCTTTTGGATTTGGGAGGTTTGGGTGGGCCAGGAGGGTTGAATGCACCTTTCTTATCACCCCTATATGTATGTATATCTCGCTAGTGAACGGGCTTGCGGGGTGTAGATGGTCCAGCCCGTGGGGAAGGGGTGTGATAGTGGACTCCCTCGAAGAAGTGGAGTAGATGTGGTGGGTTAAGGGGTTCACTAGGGAAGGGGTCGAAGGGATCAAAGAAAGTATGACCCCTTGAACTGGGTTCCCACATGTCATGGTCCCATGTTTGGAATTCTTGAAGGTGTAGGTGGTCACCTTCATGCACTAGGGTATAGGGGACGGTGGTCTCATATAGAAGGTATGGTTCCTCTCTCGGGATAAAGGGAATGAAGTTTGGCTCGGTCGGCATGGGGAGGAATAAGAGAATCTCTGTGGTGACACGACCCACGGTGCACACGGAGGTAATGGACCCTAAGGCGGGGTGGGTGAAGCTACGACTTGTGGGTTGATCGAAGCCTCGGGCCAACATATACGTCAACTTCATTTCCCAGTCTAATCCCTTAATAAGGTCATCCAATGTATCAACATGGTGACTAGACCGGAATGTGGTATAGAATGAGTTGACAGACACTAATGGTAGTGTTGGGTCCATTGATGGATAGCAAGGCGGTCTAGGGACCAAGCCTATCTTGAGCCAACTAAGTAGTGGCTCGGTGATGAATAGCTTTCCCGTTAGAAACACGGGTGGCTCCAAAGGAGGTGGCTCCGAATAAAGATCGGAAGGTGAGGGTGATGGCAATGGAGCTCTCATGGGTAGGGAAGGAATGTCCTCCCTTAGGGGAAGAGGTCCTTGGGGTGGCACCAGGTTGGGAGGCTCGGGCAGGAGTCCGTCAATTTGAGTACACATCCTATCCAATCGATCCGACATGATTCTGAAGAGTTCAACAACGGTGGAGGTTGGAGTAGGGGCATCATGGTGGACTCGCTCATGGTCTCTCGGCCTAGTCGTGGGTTTAGGCTCATCGACATGCGGGGCTCTTTGCCTCCGACTATGACCCACTTTGTGGGAGGTGATTAGGTGGGGTCGGTTGGAGGTGACAGGTCCGGGTAGGTAGACCCTTCTAAGCTCGCCCTTCATCTCTTGCCACGACTCTATAGGCCATTGTCTCCTAATTTCCCTCAAGCATTCTATGTCTCTCCATATTTCAGCAGCTTCGTAAAAAAGCCACCTTGTGGCAAAGTCGACTTGCATGGCATCGGACATAATGTAACACTCAAAGTATTTATCCATAGTGGCTTCCCACTCTAGGTAGTCGCTTGGAACTTTGGAGCCATAGAAGTCTGGGGCTTCGTGCATACGGAGGTGGTGGGGTTAGGTTCCCCATCCTTGGGTGTGTTGCCACCATTCATATGACGTGGGCTTTTGGGGATCCATGGGACACGGGGGAGCTATAGGATGGCCATGTATACACTCGGTGACAAGACAAACCGACTAGACATGACCCTAAAATAATAATGCAAAGTTGGAATACAGACTCGACTACAAACCTAGACTCAACCAGTATCCGGTACGTGGCGGAGGTTTGATGCGAGATCGCACTCATGCAAGTGTGTTACCTTCCCGATAGGCGTAACCTATCATTCCGGGAACACATTTTGATATACCGGGTATAGGAATGCAATGCGACACCTTGAACCGACTACCCTAGACTCGACTTAGCTCTGATACCAATTTGATGCGGGATGGGACACGAACCTGGGACTCTAGCTCGCAGACGTCCCTAAGCGAGGGAAACGTGCGGATGTGCGCGGTTGAGAAACCGACAATGAGTCTCGGGTATCAACTTTTCCGTGTGCTCGGATCAAGTCACGGGATGGGTTCCACTAACTCACTCTTGCAGTGGTGATAAAAATATATCGAGCTAGGACCTATCACATGCAAGCAGCGGCATATGAAGATATACGAAATAAATAACATGCCAAATAAGAAGGGTGGCGAGTGTACCTCCACGCTCCGGGAGTGGGGAAGATGACCCCGGCCGAACTTCGTACTCCCGGTATAGTAAATAATTAAATTATAGCAATGAATATTATTGCCCACTCCGCGCAGAGAGGTATAGGGCTACATGTGGACCCGGGAGTAACGGGTTCGGGTTGGCGGGCAGTGATTTGGGCAGCTCCGACGGTAGCACGTGCCGATAAACGTGGGGCCCACGCCCTTGTCGGAGGGCTGATCGGGCAGGGTGTAATGCCCCAGAAATTTATAAAGTATTTAAGAATTTTCTAGGATTTATAAGAATTTTTATAGACCTAAATAGATTTATAAATGAATTTCTGGGTTTAATAAATCACTATTAAGGCCCAAGTGTGATAACCAATTAACCTAGCTTATTTAAATAAAGCCCAAAGGACTTAAGGACCAAGCCCATAAAGTTGGCCCATATTCTAGAAGGTAAATTATTTTATTCACGGAATACAAGGAATAAATATTCCTTGTTAAGATAATTAAGTGGATAAATGAATGAAAGAGTTTGAATTAAATTCAAATTCGGCGCCCAATAGTAAAGGCAGACTATCGCGAGACCGCTAGGGGAAAGTTGGCGGTCCAGTCCTAGACCGCTAGTTTCTGTGAGTTCCGTGAAATGAAGAAAGAGCAAAAAGATAGGATTTTTGACAGAGATCACGGTGGAAGGACTGGTAAGCATTCTTAGGACTCTCAGAAGTTGGTTTGATGTCAAATAGAGACTCCAGAATTGATCTAATCCACAAAACCCTAGTAAAAACCTATAAATAGACCCTAGGTTTCACTTGCGCGACCCCTATGTTTGGCTCGCGTGGAACTAAGGTAAGACGACTTTAATTCAGTTAGGTTCTTTTGAGGTTTTTATTCCTAATACTAAGGACTAACTTGCCTCAAAATTTCATGCTAGGAGATCAACCCATCAAGAAGATAGAGGCACCCAAAGTTGCTGGTTCCATATCAACGACCCAGGAGACTGTGCAACGGTGTGGTGAAGATCAAGAAATTAGGGACCCAAAATGAGGTATTTAGAAGTTGCACCTTTAGAACTTTTTGTTCTCCTTTGTATCTTCTTCTTACCCTCCAAATTTCACGTCTTTAGGTCAAGAGAATCAAGAGTTATTAGGACGTGAAGTTTCTATTTTAGCATAAGAAGTGCAGGGAACTAGGGTTAACTTCCAGGCTTAAATTCGAAGTTAAAAGCCAAGAACAGAGGTAGGTCATGTCATGAACGGCTAAAACATCATTCTAGGATTAAAAGCCCTCTTGTTGCACTTGATTTCATACTGTATAGACCAAGAATTTTATTTTTTAGTTGGGACTATGCATCTAGTGCATCATTCATGAATATCTCTTAGCCTTAATTTAATTTGAAGAAATTCTCTGGTTATAATACACGAATCTCATGCATATTGTTGGCCTCTCTTCGTTCTATCATGGTAGAAGTTTATATATGTTGGTTTTCAGGCATGATATGTCTTAGATTATCATTTAGTTCAATTGTTTAGTTTCTGTCAAGCCAAACGGCCTAAAAATGGACCGCCAGCATTGGTTAGTGGCCCTACGATAAACCGCTTATAGATGATTAGCAGCCAGTATATAGACCGTTTGTGTTCATATGATTTCACCGTTATAGAACCACAAGCGGACGTACGATAGACCGCTTAAGCCATACAAACGACGGTAAATTAAACCGCCAACGTTCTGAATTCTGTCAACCCGAGACTGAATAAAGAACATCCCATTAAACTTATAATATGCCTAGATAATTATGCTCCAAGCCTATTTTAAGTATTATTTTTTACTATGGATTTTATTACCGTCACAACAATGGATTTCATGGTACCTTACTACACTTGGGATTATTTTAAGCATAAGTTAGTTTCATGCCAAATCCGTATATTTTTGTATGAAATCCCGATATATGATTGTCACGGAATACATATTCTCTTCTCATCTATAGAGTCATTTTTATAAGTACATGGCATATATCCCGGTATATGACCATTAGTTACACCTATGCACATTAGGCACACAATCTTGGACTTGATAATCTCTCCTTTGGATATTCCTTCCAACGGACTAGAAAATCTTGTTTCAAGGTCTCCGTAATTCTTCGTGAGCCTAGGATTCCCTCTAGGACGCCGAGTTGGTTGTACCATTAAAACCCATTATCTAGAAAGCACTTATACTGGTGTTTTATATTTTTGGAACTTAGCGGTCTTCTTGTTCACTGCTAGAGCCTTCTTGCGGCCCTTCACTAGACCGCTAACGGATCCTAGATGGTTCTTCATTTGACCGCTAAAGATTCCAGATGATCTATTTTAAATATCAAACAGTCTAGTCATTAACGGTCTAGAACTAGACCACTTTCTTCATGAAATGGCCCAGTAAACGATCGCTATTTTCCTAAGTACAGTTAACTCGAGGTTTGACCCAGGGGTTAATATTCCTATGATCCTAGATAGTCCAATTGATTATCTAGAACCTGTCACACTATTACAAAGATATTTAAGTAGTTTTTGAAAGTTAAAGAATGTACCGTTATGCTATCGATTTATTTCCATGGCGTAACCAAGTTATTAATGCATTTCTTGAGCCCTCATGTTCATATTTTGAGCATTATTATATTGATATTATATATTGAAGACCATTATTGAACTTGTTACTCACATGGCCAAACTTTATTGTTATAATACGTGGAAGTAGCTTGATTTATACTTGAAGATGCAGTTCGAGCACTGATTGTGTTCAAGGGCTCTATGCTAGTCCCCTCGACTGATTGTCGGAAACATACTATATAAACCATAGGATATGATGCTACTGGCGTCGCATTGCGCTGGGAGTACTTTCTTTATAAATAAGTGAAAATCCACGGATTACACAGACTTGATACATGAAGTACTTGCTATTGAGCAAAAAGTACTTAAGTGCTTGTTACATGACTTGCTAGTACCTTCTTGTTACATTCTTGTTCATGAAAGGTCATTGTTACATTCTTGCTTGATTATACTAGTTCAATCATTGTCTCATATCTCAAACATGATAATGTCTTGTTACTTTGGTTGTACTCACGTGATTTATCGTATCTACATGATTTTATCTTGTTCTTTAGAGCTAAGATGTTAATTACTTTAACATTGCCTTCATGTTAATGCGAAGATACCTACTGAGCAAGTGTGCTCATTACCTATTTTCCAATCTTTTCAGGAAGTACCAGTGCGTCAGATTCAGATTCAGGTCATTCCAGTGATGGATCCGAGAGCGATTAAAGAGTGATGACTTAAGAAGTTCAAAATATCTAGATTAAGTTTATGTAATTTTCTCTTATTGAGTCTAGCAAATTTGAGAAAGTCAATGTCTCATGTACTGGAAGGATGGTTGTCATTATTAATAAAAGTGAAGGTTTGAGTAAGTTATTGTGCAATTACTTTGTGTGATTGTTTTGCGCTATGTTTATTCTTGCTTGCAAGAGGCTTACCATGCCGGCTGTTCGCGTTCCCGATTGTTTCCGTTGCATAATCTCGAGGCATGACCGTTAAGTTGGTATGAGAGCCTAGGCATAGGTAAGTCCTAGGAAAATGTCATGTCATAGGTTAAGTCCAAAGCTTAGGGACCCATACCTATGAACTAAGGAAGAAATTCCCAACCTATGTGAGAATTGGGTAGAGCTCGGGAAGAGATAGTAAAATTAGCTCTAGATTAACCCTTTTAAATTCCATGAGAGTTAATGATTTGTTATTTCTCTCAGGTACGATATTATCTCAATGGCTCATCGCGTAGATTGGAACGGTATGCAAGAGACCGTTGCTGGTCTTACTCAAGCATTGCAGACTATGGCACAAGCTGGCGCAGGGGCAAGGGCTGGAGATTTAACATCGCAACTTTCGGAGTCTAAACCCTCCACGATTATATGGTTCTTCTAATCCAAACGAAGCTGAGAACTAGATAAATGAGATGAACCGCATATTTGAGGTCATGCAATGTGCTGACCAAGAGAAAGTACGCCTTGCCACTTTTCAACTTAACAAAGATGCACGTAGATGGTGGAAGTCGGTTCCGGCACTGCCAGCAGATGCACCCCATACATGGGAAGGTTTTTATACGCTATTCCGTGCCAAGTATTTTTCTGAGCATGTCAAGGAGCGGAAGGCTATGGAATTTGCTTCTCTACGCCAGGGCATTTTGACGGTGGTAGAATATGAGCTTCAGTTTTCTAGGTTGGCGCCGTATGTTCCTCATCTGGTCAGTACCGATTTACTAAAGGCTAATCGGTTCATGGATGGTTTAAGACCCGATTTTATTCAGCAACTCGGGACTCAAAATATCTGTACTTATGCGGAGATGGTCCAACGGACATATCTGTGTGAAAGGACCTTAGAGAATGTCAAAAAATTAAAAGGAAAAGGCGAAGAACCAAGCCGAAGATCAGATCGACGTGCTAAGAAAGGCAAGTTCAGCATCACGAAACCCTACAAATCCCGTGATAGCAAGACGAGATCCCAGAATGGGAGTGGTTGTGGCTACCACAAAAATAAGAAAGTCAAGGAAGAAGACAAGCAGGTCGCTATGGCTTGTACTTTTTGTGAGAAGTTCAGTCAATCGGCCGAAGAATGCGGGAAGCGCCTTGGCGCTTGTCTACGTTGCGGCAGCCGGGAACATCGCATGCCAGACTGCCCTCTTATGAAAGATTAACCTTCCGATGGCGGACGTAAGAGGTAGGCTCGTCTTAATGCTATTTTAGATGATGAAGCGTCCAGGGATGATGGGCTTATGGAAGGTATCGTTCACATTTGTTCACATCATGCTTTTGTACTATTCGATATTGGTGCTTCTCATTCCTTTATATCTACCACCTTTGCAAAGAACTTACCTGTTTCATCAGTTCCTTTACCTTCGGACCTTGCTATTACTACACCTTTAGGTCCTAGAACCAAACTTACAAACTATTACCCCGATAGTGAAGTAAGGGTAGAAGGTCACAATCTTCTCGCAAACCACGTATGCCTTGACATGGAGGGCTACGATGCTATATTAGGTGTAGATTGGCTTGTAGACTATGATGCCTATATAAATTGCCATAACCGGATTATCTCTTTTTGGAAACCAGGTCTTCCAAGGTTTTCTTTCCTTCATATCAAATATAGGAAGCACCCTGCCATTATTTCATCTTTTCACGCTTGTAAACTTATCTTGTAAGGATGTGAAGCCTTTCTTGCTTTCGTAATTATCGATGAATCCAAAGAGATTACCTTAAAAGATATTCCTATCATAAATGAGTTTCCTGATGTATTTCCATCAGATTTACCCAGTTTACCACCCGAAAGGGAAGTAAACTTCTCTATTGAACTCATTCCCAGAGCAGCACATGTTTCAATAGCTCCCTACAAGATGTCCCCCACAGAACTTAAGGAATTGAAGAAACAGCTTCAGGAGTTATTGGACAAGGGATTCATTCAACCTAGCACATCCCCTTGGGGCGCGCCAGTTCTATTTGTTAAAAAGAAGGATGGATCTCTCAGACTGTGTATCTACTACCGGCGACTGAATCAGCTTACTATCAAGAACAAGTATCCGTTGCCGCGTATCGATGAACTCTTTGATCAGCTTTCAAGAGTAGAGTATTTTTCCAAAATAGACCTGAGGTCTGGTTACCATCAGCTCAGGATTAAAGATGAAGACATATATAAAACTACTTTTTAGAGTAGATATGGCCACTATGAATTTGTGGTAATGCCATTCGGGTTAACCAATGCCCCGGCAACTTTTATGCAACTGATGAATAATGTCTTCCAGCCTTATCTTGACCAGTTTGTAGCCGTCTTCATTGATGACATCCTTATATACTCCAAAACAAGGGAAAAACATGAAGAGCATTTACGAATATCCTTGCAGACACTAAGAGAATACAAACTCTATGCAAAGCTTAGTAAGTGCGAGTTCTGGCTAAAGGAAGTCTCATTCCTCGGCCATATTATTGCAGTCAAGAACTGGAGCCGGCCAACGACCGTGTCAGAAGTCAAGAGTTTCCTAGGGCTAGCTGGCTATTACAGGAGATTTATTAAGGATTTCTCTAAGATTGACATTCTGATGCGGGACGGGACCACGGACACGACAAGCTCACGATCGTCCCTTAACGAGGGAAGCGTCGGACGTGCGCGGTTGAGAAACCGGCTATGAGCTAGGGTGGTCGGCTCTCACTTGTGCCCGGATCGGGTCACGGGATGGTAACGCTCACTCTCGCAGCAGCGATGATACAAATAGAAAGCGAGCTAGTTACCCTATCATGCTCTCTAGCAGCGGCATAAATAAGCATATATGAAATAAGCGAAATGCCAAGTGTAGGAGCGAAGACGATACCTCCACGCGCTCGGCGTGGGGAAGACGGACCCGGCCGAAGTCGTACTCCCGGAACAATTATACACGGATATTACAGAAATGCAACTCGCTGCCCACTCCACGCAGGGAGGTAAAGGGCTACACAATGGGATCCGGGAGGACCGAATTCGGGTTGACGGGCGGCTTCTCACGTTGATTCGGCAACACCCGAACACGTGATGGTGGGGCCCACGTGCTATCCGGAGGGGCCGTGTGGGACCCGGTGGCACCGCTGTAGTGGTGGATGCCCGGAGGGTCGCTCCTTGGGATGGCGGCATGCTGGTTCGTCGGTCGGAGGCCCGGCGGCTCCGTTCGGCACCGGTCGGAAAACCCGATCGAAAATCTACTGGTTCTGTATTTCGGCGCGCGCTCCGGCGAGAATGGGCGCTGCGATCAGCCCCGATGTCGGATCGACACGAGACTGGGGCCGTTGGAAAGCTAGCTTGAAGTTCTTCAACCTAGGCCCAAACATCTGGCCTGGATCTGCTCGGATCTTGACTTATGGAATTTTCAATCTCCTATTGTATAGTAACCGAAGACTCAGACCTGCAGAGAACTTGACTGTGTATTGCCTTTGACCGTGAGGTAGACGTTCGAATATGGGGTTGTGTTCTTCAGAAAAGTTGTGAAAATTGAGCGGGGAAGACGGCAAAAGTGGTTTGGATCCGTTTGGATGTGTCTATGATTTTCGGTGATTTGTTTAATGGATGAAGGTTGGATCTGGGATCAGGGGGACAGAACTGTAGCTGGGACTGAGAATGATTTTTAGAAAATATGAAATAGACGAACCCAAAATTTAGAAAAATTGTGGATGAAGGGATGGATGGGTATAACCTCCAGTAAAATTGTGCGAACCAAAATAAATCAAAAAGTGGACCTAAGACATGAAACTTAGGGCTACTGTCATTATAGACAGTGACAGAATAGATCTGAGATTGAGAGTTGAACGAACTGGTAAAGATATGAAATGGTGGCTTTTGAACCTGGATTTTTTTGTGGAGAAGGGGATAGAAGATAGGAACCAACCCTCAAAATTGCAAATTGATCTGAGCTCGTGGCTTGCTTCAGAAATTCACGAACTGCACCTCTATCCAGTAGGACAGAAAACTGAAGATGATCCTGTGGCGGCTCGAAGGCGGCACGAACGGCGGCGGCGGCGGCACAAACGATCACCGGAGGTTGAGAGGGGAGGAAGGAGATAGAATCCACTCTAGATCTGGGGTTGGGGAAGGAAGAACAGCAGGGGAGAGGCAAGGGGCGCACCAAGCTCCAAGGCTTACACATAAAATTCTGATTTTTTCATTGAATTTCTCATGAAAAATATAACATTATATAGGCTAGGTCTCTAACTAATTCTAGACCCTTGGATCAAGGGTTGATGAGTGAAGGGCTGGGATGTGGTTTGAACAACCACAATAAATCCCAATAAACTACAAGGTTCGCCCCCCCCCCCTTTAAGAAGGCAAGTTGGAATTGTCTTCATTAATTAAATCTAGGTCCAAGTCCAAGGTTGGACCATGGACCAGCCACCTTGGGCCCGGGAGTCCAAGTGGACCAATAAGGAGGAGGGAGGGGGCCCCTGCAGGGCCTACATGCACTTTTGCAAAAATACCCAATGGCCCTTTACAAATAAACCCACTAAGACCTACTATTGTGTACCCATATATCACAAGGGTATACATACAAATATAAAAGGACGGAAATGCAAACACAATGTGAGCGGGCTGTCGTTGATGTCCCCATCAATTCTCCCCGGGTGGGAGGAACTCGACCCCGTCGAGTAAGGGATGCTGCTGCTCAGGTACATCGGCGGATCTGTCTCCTTGCCAAGTAACGCGGGTACGCCCCACTCCAAATGATCGGCACCTGCTCATTCCATATATACTCGATATGCGAACTGCTATGGGCTAAAGGTGGTCACTCCGAAGGGGCACTCTCAAAAGGAAGGAAACAGCTTAAAGACTCACTAGGAATCACCGCTGAGTCCCTATAGGTGACTGATCGTGGTATAGATGTAGAACCGGTCCCATACTCATCGGGTGAGTCCAATCACCTCTTACTCACAAGAGAACGACAACGAGCTTACACACGACACATGCAAACTCATTATGCACTAACACACGTATGCAAACCACACAAACAAACGACTCAAAACACACCACACAAGGAAAACACACCGACTCATATATGACTCGAGACTAAGGTGGTAGCATCAATCCCACTAGGTGGCTGCATCCTGAGCGGCGGGAGAGCTCTCCCACTCTTCCCCTCCCAAGGCATAGTACTCCTCGGCTAGTGCTTCATCGGCCTCGTAATCAACACACTCGGGCTCGGGAGGTACGGATCCTCCGACACCTAAGGCTAGGGTGGCGCGAGCGGGACACTCGCTGGCAATGTGGCCAAATCAATGATAGTGGAAACCCTGCACTCGTGATCGACTACTCTCCCCGATAAGAGGGGCCTTACCCTTATCCTCCCGACGGGTAGGGGGCGTAGGTAACAAGGGTGGAGGTGTAGGCGCCGTGGGCAACAGCGGGGGAAGTGTCGGGGCCAGGGGGCGGGCCATGTGTGCCGGGGGACGGGCAACGGGTGCCGGTGGATGGGGTGGAGGTAGATCCCGTGGTGGGGGAGGTCGAGGTCTAGGAGGAAAGTGCTCCTGACGGGCGGGCTCCTGTGGACGAGTCATGGGTCCCCTCGGGTATGAACCTAAGGAGCCACGGGAGTCACTACGGGGAGGAGCGGGGCTCCACCGGGGAATAGACTCGAACTCACCCTCGAATTGCTCCATCTCGAGAGCAACTTGGTATGCATCCTCCAGCTTGTCCACCTTGCGGCGGAGAAGCTCATACCGTAGGTGTGGGCGTAGGCCACGCCGAAACTGAGAGACGGTAAGGGAATCCTCCTCCGTGGCATCGCATCGCAAGTAGTACTCACCACATTCGGCGATGTAATCCGAGACGGATCGGTCTCCTTGGGTGAGACTTTGCCACCTCTCTATAAGACGCTGGCGGTAGGAGGTAGGGAGGTACTTCTTCCTAAGCTTCTCCCTCATATCGGTCCATGTATCGATCGGGGGTTCTTGACGATGAAACAATAGGTTCTCCATGTTTCTCCAATAGGTTTGGGCTTGGCCTAAAAGTTTCATCCTGGCATACTTGACTTTTCGTTGGTCCGACATCTCGAACCACTCAAAATATCAGTCCATACCAGCCTCCCAATCAAGGTAGACCTTTGGGTCCAAGGACCCGTCAAAGGTGGGAGGGTCGGCCCGAACGGTCCGAATGGCCCGTTCATCCATATCTTGGTCGTGGGTACGCCGTGTATGGCGATAATCACGACCATGTCCCCGATGCTCATTATCGGACTCGTAGTCATGCACCTCGGGGACTTCGTGCCTCCTAGTAGCGACCCCTTGAACCCTTGGAGTCGCGGGTTGATGAACCGGCTCCGGTTGACCTTGTGTAGGTGGGGCGGGTGCCTAGACTGGGACAATCAGGTGTGTCTCGGCTGGTCCTTTCTCTAGTGCGGTGACTCTCCCGACCAATCCTTCAACGGACTGGTTCGACCCAGCGGCCCTATCCTCTACAACTTTCATCCTCTCTTCTAGGCGGGTGCCTAGGCCATTCACTCGGGTACTCGCTTCTTCCATCCTATCCACTCGAGTGCTTAACTCATCCATGCGCTCACTCAACCCATCCATTTTTCCCATAAGTGTTCGGAACATAGTGGCCACCTCATCGGAACTATAGACTCGGGATTCCGCCATTGGTGGTGGTGGGGGTGAGTATTGAGTACCTCGACGAGTAAGCATGCAAACACACCGACTAGACGACGCCGACTAAAGCAAACACACACTAATATGATGCACCTAGACGTAACCAAAACTCGGCACGTGGCGGAGTTAATCGATCCGAAGATCACTCGCGCAAGTGTGCGGTCTTCCCGATAGGCGTAGCCTAACGTTCGGACAACACCTTTTGATATACCGAGTAAACTGATGCAAATACGAAAAGACACTTTTTTTGTTTGTTTTAAAACAATGATGACCCTAAACACGACTTAGACTGACTAATGACTAGACGTAAATGACACGTTTTTTTTTGACACCCTAGACTCAAACTCGCTCTGATACCAAATTGATGCGGGACAGGACCACAGACACGACAAGCTCGCGATCGTCCCTTAACGAGGGAAGCGTCGGACGTGCGCGGTTGAGAAACCGACTATGAGATAGGGTGGTCGGCTCTCACTTGTGCCCGGATCGGGTCACGGGACGGTAACGCTCACTCTCGCAGCAGCGGTGATACAAATAGAAAGCGAGCTAGTTACCCTATCATGCTCTCTAGCAGCGGCATAAACAAGCATATATGAAATAAGCGAAATGCCAAGTGTAGGAGCGAAGACGATACCTCCACGCGCTCGGCGTGGGGAAGACGGACCCGGCCGAAGTCGTACTCCTGGAACAATTATACACGGATATTACAGAAATGCAACTCGCTGCCCACTCCACGCAGGGAGGTAAAGGGCTACACAATGGGATCCGGGAGGACCGAATTCGGGTTGACGGGCGGCTTCTCACGTTGATTCGGCAACACCCGAACACGTGACGGTGGGGCCCACGTGCTGTCAGAGGGGCCGTGTGGGACCCGGTGGCACCGCTGTACGTAGTGGTGGATGACCGAAGGGTCACTCCTTGGGATGGTGGCACGCTGGTTCGCCGGCCGGAGGCCCGGCGGCTCCGTTCGGCATCGGTCGGAAAACCCGATCGGAAATCTGCCGGTTCTGTATTTCGGCGCGCGCTCCGGCGAGAATGGGCGCTGCGATCAGCCCCGATGTCGGATCGACACGAGACTGGCGCCGTTGGAAATCTAGCTTGAAGTTCTTCAACTTAGGCCCAAACATCTGGCCTGAATCTGCTCGGATCTTGACTTATGGAATTTTCAATCTCCTGTTGTACAGTAACCGAAGACTCAGACTTGCAGAGAACTTGACTGTGGATTGCCTTTGACCGCGAGGTAGACGTTCGAATCTGGGGTTGTGTTCTTCATAAAAGTTGTGGACAATTGAGCTAGGAAGACGGCAAAAGTGTTTTGGATCCGTTTGGATGTGTCTATGAGTTTCTGTGATTTGTTTAGTGGACGAAGGTCGGATCTGGGATCAGGGGGACAGAACTGTAGCTGGACTGAGAACGATTTTTAGAAAATATGAAATGGACGAAACCAAAAGTGAGAAAAATTGTGGATGAAGGGGTGGATGGGTATAACCTCCATTAAAATTGGGCGAACCAAAATAAATCCAAAAGTGGACCTAAGACATGAAACTCAGGGCTACTGTCACTGTAGACAGTGACAGAACAGATCTGAGATTGAGAGTTGAACGAAATGGTAAAGATATGAAACGGTGGCTTTTGAACCTGGATTTTTTTGTGGAGAAGGGCCTAGAAGATAGGAACCAACCCTCAAAATTTCAAATCGATCTGAGCTCGTGGCTTGCTTCAGGAATTTACTAACTGCACCTCTGTCCAGCAGGACAGAAAACCGAAGACGATCCCGTGGCGGCTCGAAGGCGGGACGAACGGCGGCAGCGGCACAAACGATCACCGAGGTTGAGAGGGGAGGAAGGAGATAGAATCCACTCTAGATCTGGGGTTGGGGAAGGAAGAACAGCAGGGGAGAGGCAAGGGGCGCACCAAGCTCCAAGGCTTACACATAAAATTCTGATTTTTTCATTGAATTTCTCATGAAAAATACAACATTATATAGGCTAGGTCTCTAACTAATTCTAGACCCTTGGATCAAGGGTTGATGAGTGAGGGGCTGGGATGTGGTTTGAACAACCACAATAAATCCCAATAAACTACAAGGTTCGCCCCCCCCCCCCCCCCCTTTAAGAAGGCAAGTTGGAATTGTCTTCATTAATTAAATCTAGGTCCAAGTCCAAGGTTGGACGATGGACCAGCCACCTTGGGCCCGGGAGTCCAAGTGGACCAATAAGGAGGAGGGAGGGGGCCCCTGCAGGGCCTACATGCACTTTTGCAAAAATACCCAATGGCCCTTTGCAAATAAACCCACTAAGACCTACTATTGTGTACCCATATATCACATGGGTATACATACAAATATAAAAGGACGGAAATGCAAACACAATGTGAGCGGGCTGTCGTTGATGTCCCCATCACGTTCCTTTGACTAGACTTACAAGAAAATAAAATCCTTTTATATGGTCGAAAGATTGCGAGGAGAGTTTTCGAACTCTTTAGGATCACCTCACCACAGCCCCTATTTTGACATTGCCCGTTGAGGGTGGTGGATTTGAAATCTATACGGATGCATTTGGCATTGGCCTAGGATGTGTTCTCATGTAAAATGGGAAAGTGATTTGTTATTCTTTAAGACAGCTGAAGCGTCATGAAGGGAATTACCCTGTGCATGATCTAGAATTAGCTGCTGTTATTTTCGCTTTAAAAATTTGACGACATTATCTTTATGGGGAGAAATTCACTATATTTTCAGATCATAAAAGTCTAAAATATCTTTTCACCCAGAAGGAATTAAATATGCGACAACGCAGATAGTTGGAGTATCTCAAGGACTTCGACTTCACAATTCAATATCATCTAGGGAAAACAAATGCGGTGGCTAACGCTCTTAGTAGAAGACCAAGGGCAACTCTAGCAAGTCTCAGGAAAGGTATGACTTGTCTTATCAAAGATTTCTCTCACTTAAATCTTGATATTGACAGGGAAGGAGATGGATGTATAATTGCCAATATAAGGTCTTAACCTACATTGATTGAGGATATAGCCAAATTACAAGAGAATGACCCTGCATTGATGGCGATCAAGGATAATATTGATCAGAGACCAGAATTTTCTATCTTAAATGATGGAAGACTACTATTTAAAGGTAGGATTTACGTGCCAAATCATAATGATACTAAGAAATTAATCATGGAAGAGGCACATAAGTCAAGGTATGCTATTCATCCTGGTGCTACGAAGATGTATCAAGATTTGAAAAGAAACCTTTGGTGGCCCAACATGAAGAGAGAGGTAGCAGATTTTATGTCTCGTTGTCTCACTTGTCAACAGGTCAAGGCAGAATATTTAAAACCCGCAGGTAAATTACACCCCTTAAATATTCCCGAGTGGAAGTGGGAAAGTATAGGGATAGATTTCATCATGGGTTTACCTAAGACAAGAGGAGGACACGATGGTATATGAGTGATCATAGACCGATTGACTAAGTCTGCACATTTTCTATCGATCAAAAGTCGATGGTCTGTGGATGTACTAGCAGCATTATACATGAGGGAAATTGTCAAATTACACGGTGTCCCCGTCAGCATCATATCTGACCAAGATCCTCGATTTACATCACAATTCTGGAAGGGTCTACAACATTCCTTAGGGACCCGACTGAACTTTAGCATGGCATTCCATCCACAAACTGATGGTCAAACAGAAAGGACAAATCAAGTGGTGGAAGATATGCTCAGGGCTTGTGCTATTGATTTTGGAGGAAGTTGGCATGATCACTTGCCTCTGGTAGAATTCGCATACAACAATAGATATCAAGCTAGTATTCAAATGGCACCGTTTGAAGCTTTATATGGCAGAAGCTGTCGTTCACCTATTTACTGGAATGAAGTAGGAGAAAGGTAATTTCTCGGTCCCGACATTGTTAGGGATACTACCGAGAAGGTAAAACTCATTCGAGAAAGACTTCAAATGGCACAAGACAGGCAAGAAATCGTATACTGATAATCGAAGGCGTGACCTAGAATTTCAAGTAGGAGACCATGTATTTCTCAAGGTTTCTCCAGGTCGAGGTATTCGAAGATTTGGTATCAAATGAAAGCTTACTCCAAGATTCATTGGCCCCTTTGAAATTCTCGAAAGGGTTGGTGAAGTTACTTATCGTATTACTTTGACCCCTCAATTAGCAGAAGTCCATGATGTATTTCACGTCTCAATGCTCAAGAAGTATGTACCTGATCCTTTCAATGTCATCACTTACGACAATTTGGAGATCAAAAAGGACTTGACATATGAGCAAAAGCCAATAAGGATCGTTGAACAAGAGGTTCGTCAACTGCGGAATAAAACTATTTCGATGGTCAAAGTCCAATGGATGTGTCCACATGAAGCAACATGAAAGACTAAAGAAGCTATGTGCAAAAGATTTTTGGAATTATTTAACTGTAAGTACACTCTCCATATAATCCATACATTAAATTTGGGAACCAAATTCTCTTAAGTGGGGGATGGTGTAATGCCCTGGAAATTTATAAAGTATTTCTGAAGTATTTAAGAATTTTTTAGGAATTTATAAGAATTTTTATAGACCTAAATGGATTTATAAATAACTTTTTGGGTTTAATCAATCATTATTAAGGCCCAAGTGTGATAATCAATTAACCTAGCCTATTTAAATAAAGCCCAAAGGACTTAAGGACTAAGCCCATGAAGTTGGCCCATATTCTGAAAGGTTAATTAGTTTATTCACGGAATACAAGGGATAAATACTCCTTGTTAAGATAATTAACTGGATAAATGAATGAAAGAGTTTGAATTAAATTCAAATTCGGCGCCCAATAGTAAAGGCGGACTATCGCGAGACCGCTAGGGGAAAGTTGGCGGTCCAGTCCTAGACCGCTAATTTCTGTCAGTTCCGTGAAATGAAGAAAGAGCAAAAAGATAGGATTTTTGACAGAGATCACGATGGAAGGACTGGTAAGCATTCTTAGGACTCTCAGAAGTTGGTTTGATGCCAAATAGGGACTCTAGAATTGATCTAATCCACGAAACCCTAGTAAAAACCTATAAATAGATCCCAGGTTTCACATGCGCGACCCCTATGTTTGGCTCGCATGGAAATAAGGTAAGACGGCTTTAATTCAGGTAGGTTCTTTTGAGGTTTTTATTCCTAATACTAAGAACTAACTTACCTCAAATTTTGTGCTAGGAGATCAACCCATCAGGAAAATAGAGGCACCCAAAGTTGCTGGTTCCACATCAACGACCCAGGAGACTGTGCAACGGTGTGGTGAAGATCAAGAAATTAGGGACCCAAAACGAGGTATTTAGAAGTTGCACCTTTAGAACTTTTTGTTCTCCTTTGTATCTTCTTCTTACCCTCCAAATTTCACGTCTTTAGGTCAAGAGAATCAAGAGTTATTAGGATGTGAAGTTACTGTTTTAGCACAAGAAGTGCAGGGAACTAGGGTTAACTTCTAGGCTTAAATTTGAAGTTAAAAGCCAAGAACAGAGGTATGTGATCTCATGAACGGCTAAAACATCATTCTAGGATTTAAAGTCCTCTTGTTGCACTTGATTTCATGCTTTATAGACCGAGAATTTCATGTTTTAGTTGGGACTATGCATCTAGTGCATCATTCATGAATATCTCTTAGCCTTAATTTAATTTGAAGAAATTCTCTAGTTATAATAAACGAATCCCATGCATATTGTTGGCCTCTCTTCATTCTATCGTGGTAGAAGTTTATATATGTTGGTTTCCAGGCATGATATGTCTTGGATTATCATTTAGTTCAATTGTTTAGTTTCAGTCAAGCCAAACGGCCTAAAAATGGACCGCCAGCATTGGTTAGCGGCCCTACGATAAATCGCTTATAGATGATTAGTGGCCAGTATATAGACCATTTGTGTTCATATGATTTCACCGTTATAGAACCACAAGCATACGTACGATAGACCGCTTAAGCCATACAAACGGCGGTAAATTAGACCGCCAACGTTCTGAATTCTTTCAACCCGAGACTGAATAAAGAACATCCCATTAAACTTATAATATGCATAGTTAATTATGCTCCATGCCTGTTTTAAGTATTATTTCTTACTATGGGTTTTATTACTGTCACAATAATGCATTTCATGGTTCCTTACTATACTTGGGATTATTTTAAGCATAAGTTAGTTTCATGCCAAATCCGTATATTTTTGTATTAAATCTATGGTTTAAATGCTACATTGACGAGATTTATTTTTAATTGTCATGGAATACACATTCTTTTCACATCTATAGAGTCATTTTGATAAGTACATGGCATATATCCCGGTATATGACCATTAGTTACACCTATGTACATTAGGCACACAATCTTAGACTTGATAACTTCTCCTTTGGATATTCCTTCCAACGGATTAGGAAATCTTATTTCAAGGCCTACGTAATTCTCCGTGGGCCTGGGATTCCCTCTAGGACGTCGAGTTGGTTGTACCATTAAAACCCATTGTTTAGAAAACACTTATACCGGTGTTTTATATTTCTGGAACTTAGCGGCCTTCTTGTTGACCGCCAGAGCCTTCTGGCGGCCCTTCACTAGACCGCTAACGGATCCTAGATGGTTCTTCATTTGACCGTTAAAGATTCCAGATAATCTATTTTAAATATCAAATAGTCTAGTCATTAACGATCCAGAACTAGACCGCTTTCTTCATGAAACTGCCCAGTAAATGACCGCTATTTTCCTAAGTACAGTTAACTCGAGGTTTGACCCAGGGGTTAATATTCCTATGATCCTAGATAGTCCAATTGATTATCTAGAACCTGTCACACTATTACAAAGATATTTAAGTAATTTTTGAAAGTTAAAGAATGTACCATTATGCTATCGATTTATTTCCATGGCATAACCTAGTTATTAATGCATTTCTTGAACCCTCATGTTCATATTTTGAGCATTATTTTATTGATATTGTATCTTGAAGACCATTATTGAACTTGTTACTCACATGGCCAAACTTTATTGTTATATACGTGGAAGTAGCTTGATTTATACTTGAAGATGCAGTTCGAGCACTGATTGTGTTCAAGGGCTCTATGCTAGTCCCCTCGGTTGATTGTCAGAAATATACTATATAAACCATGGGGTATGATGCTACTGGCGTCGCATTGCGCTGGTAGTACTTTCTTTATAAATAAGTGAAAATCCATGGATTACACGGACTTGATATATGAAGTACTTGCTATTTAGCAAAAAGTACTTAAGTGCTTGTTACATGACTTGCTAGTACCTTCTTGTTACATTCTTGTTCATGAAAGGTCATTGTTACATTCTTGCTTGATTATACTAGTTCAATCATTGTCTCGTATCTCAAACATGATAATGTCTTGTTACTTTGGTTGTACTCACGTGATTTATTGTATCTGCATGATTTTATCTTGTTCTTTAGAGCTAAGATATTAATTACTTTAACATTGCCTTCATGTTGATGCGAAGATACCTACTAAGCAAGTGTGCTCATTACCTATTTTTCAATCTTTTCAGAAAGTACGAGTGGGTCGGATTCGGATTTAGGTCATTCCAGTGATGGGTCCGAGAGCAATTAAAGAGTGGAGACTTAGGAAGTTCAAATATCTAGATTGAGTCTATGTAATTTTCTCTTATTGAGTCTAGCAAATTTGAGAAAGTCAATGTCTCATGTACTGGAAGGATGGTTGTCATTATTAATAAAAGTGAAGGTTTGAGTAAGTTATTATGCAATTACTTTGTGTGATTATTTTGCGCTCTGTTTATTCTTGCTTGCAAGAGGCTTATCATGCCGGCTGTTCATGTTCCCGATTGTTTCCGCTGCATAATCTCGGGGCGTGACACCTGGAGTGGTACCGTTGTGAAGGGGACCCCTGGGGAAATAATCCCTGGGAAGGGGACGCGCCGGTTCGCCTTGTGGAAGGTGAGACAGTCAGCCTGTGGGTCGTTGTTGCTTGCTGTCCTTGGACCTGTGGTGCAGTTTCAGCAATGCGCGACCCGGCAAAAACACTTGCTGCGACCAACTCCGATGTTGGATCGACGCGAAACTAGCGCCGTTGCGAAGCTAGATTGGAGATCTTCACCCACCTATTATTACAGGAATTTTCCTGTCTCTGTATTTGCCGAGACTGAATTTAGAACAGGCAGACTTCTTTGGCTTAGAACAGACAGGGCAGATTGGGATCTGCCTGAGAACTTGGTTTGACCGAGGCTCAAACTATAGATCTGGGAGTTGGGAGTTTTATGGGAGATGGAGGAGAAAGTAAGGAACACGAGGGTAATTGTTTTTATAATTTTCTGAGGTGGTTTGATAGGGGAAATGAATTTTATGGTGGAGAGGAGTCGGATCTAGACTGCACAGAATAGAATAGAAACCGATTTTCACAGAGATTTTTATAAGGGGTAAATGAACTCCTAAAATCGTGGAAAATTTTGGGGAAAGGGGTTTTGGAGGATAGAAAACACAATGTAAATTTTAGATCGATCTGAAATTATGAAGGGGATCAAATCGACAAAGAGTTGGGCTGCTGAATCATAGATCTGCACAGAGACAGAATCTATAGATCGGGGGGAATAAATAGTAAACGAAGGTAAACAAGGGAGGAAAAATGTGAATTGTTTTGTGGACGTTGGGGGGAACGTGGGGAACTCACCCTGAAAATTTCAGCATGATCTGATCTCCTGATGGGGAGCTAAAAATCGGGATTTAGGGTTCTGTCCAGTAATGGAAAGAACTGCGACGGTGTGGCGGCAGCGACGCGATGGCGGCACGAACGGAGGTGGCGGCTGAGCTTCACACCCAGAGATGAGATACCACTTGGAATCCACCAAATTTTCTAGGGAATCCACCCTAAGAATACAGCAATCCAGCTGCAAGATGGAGAGGGAGAGAGGGGGCGCCCTTGGGCTTGCTCTTGGCAAAATGCATTAATTCTTCATTAATTCCATGAAATGGGAAAATACAAGGGTTATATAGAAATGGAAAAAAGACATAGACTACCCTCAGATCTAGGGTTAGAGAGGGGCAAATGAGGGATATCATTTTCTTCCCCCATGTGGTCAAAAAGAAAGAAAACTAAAAAATTACAGGAGAGGACAAAGGAGGGGGCGCCCCCTTGACTAAGGGGTAATCAACTTTGAATTTTCTTCCATCTTGTCCCCCCCTTGGTCCAAGTCCAATCTTGGACTTTGAACTAGCCCCACATGGGCCATAGATCCTAGGTGGACCAATGGAAAAGAGGGTAACGGACCCTGCTGGAGCTACTGGCATTTTATATAGAAACCCAAAGGCTCTTTTGCAAAGAAACCCAAAGATTCCTAAAGACTAACAAATTGGCTTATAATACCTTACAATTGCAACCCAATTAACCCAAGGATATAAATGCAAACAAAAAGGATACAAATATAAAAATAAAAAGTTAGTGCTCGGTGTTGATTCCCATCAACTCCCCCTTAATCAAAATACCATGAAGTACTTTTTCTCTCTCCCCCTTTGCCATCAGCAAACAAGGAGATAGGAAAACTACGGAAGAGGGAAAGGGTAACTAGAGGAGGAAGGGAACATAGTAAAAATATGTGCAATAGTTCAGTAAAAAAGAAGATTATCAAAAAAGTATTTAGGCAAAAGAATCAAGATTATGCATTCTTAACAAATGTCTGGTTTAATACTGATAAAAGGTAGAGTAGATTCACTGAATGTCATCTATAGGGTTGCAATACCCGTTTATAGCAATAAACCTAAGTCACATAACCATGATAGACTTGGTAAAAACTGTATCCTACTGGTTTCATAACCAATGAATATCTATGGGAGTAACTAGGATATGTATTGAGGTTAAACAATTTGACACTTAGTAAACTAGGAATTGCAAGGGTTACAGCAAATCGTTTTCAATTTTGATTTTAAAAATAGGCTTGTTGAACAGATAGGTATCATCTATGCCTTTGACATTAAGGGTACACGTGGGTTAGACGCCAGTACCCCCAGTTACTAAGCACAAACTATAATATCTATCTCTGATCAAAAATAGCAGTCATGATTACACCTTTTTGCATAAGGGTACACGTTTATCAGACGCCAGTACCGCCAACTACTCAGTGAAACCAATTCTACAGATTTGATCATGTGAACAGAGTTAACATGAAGCACTTCATGACATGAGTTTGTATCCATTTCATTGATGGAGTACTCAGTTTCGTAGTGAAGTTCAGTTATTGCTCTGCCAATAGATTTATTCATTTCTTTTACGAATGCTTTTTCTTTTGCTACCCTTTTAATTTTTTTTCAAAGTGACTTGTTTAAAAATAATATAATGTCTGAGTTTCTCAACATAGATTTCACTAAGTCTTTCATTTTCAGATACTGTAAAGATCTTATCTGTCACAACATGAGAAGGAGGTTGAGAGCTATAAATAGTTTTCCACCACCCTATTTTCTAAATATAGTCTTTAAACTCTATAGTTTATTAAGATTAAACCATCAGTTCATTCATGAAGCAAACATGATCCTTATAGTAGAAGACATATGATAGTTGCTGCTTAAAATATTGAACTGATTGCAAGACTTTCATCTATTCAGGATAAGGGAATTGACATTGAAGCACAGAATCAGCTCTTGAGGGATATCAAAATAGTGTTAATGTCACCAAATGATAGAATTGGATCCACGCGATGCCAATTGATACAATTGAGTTCAAAAGAGACTTAGTGATGAAAGTTTCTATATATGAAGAGAGAATTTGAATGAAAGGAGTTTGAAGGTTCAAAATACACTGATCTGAACTCTAAATGAATATTTTGAACAAATCACACCCAGACCGGACTGTACTAGACTCCTCCAGACACAATCATGCAGCATGGACAGGCAATCTTATTTTAACAAAAACTCCCCCTGTCTATATGCATGTTTATTCAAGTATGCAGACACAACTGTCCATAAGACACTAGACCAATCATTAAGAAATACAGTGCAATGCATCGACTCTCTTGATTCATGGTACCTGGCGGAGGATAGTCCTCTACACATGGTATGGGCTTTCAGACAAACAGAATCTGTCTTTTCACCACATATCATTTGATATACCTCTGAGATCAAGATGACTCATCTATGACAATGATAAGGCTACTGGCAAGCAGACTTGCAACATTCTCAAGACAGATCAGAACATTTATTCAAGAACTTTAAAGACAAGCTGACACACAATCATTCTCACAACTAATCCAAATATCAATACAAGAATGAAATTAGAATTAATCATCGTGCTGAAATTTACATAAACCTAATTATCTTCTTAAGAATTTAAATCTTTCATTTCCCAAAGGTTTAGTAAAGATGTCAGCAACCTGTTTTTCAGTTTCAATAAAATTCAGTTCAATTTCATTCTTGCTTACTGCATCTCTAAGAAAATGGTGTTTAATTTCTATGTGCTTAGCCCTAGAGTGATGAACAGGATTTTTAGTCAAACAAATAGCACTAGTACTATCACATAAAATTGGAATGCATCCCAATTTTATCTGATAATTAGTGAGTTGGTGCTTGATCCAGAGTACCTGGGCTACACAATTTCAGGTAAGGAGAGCGCAAGATAATCACACAAAAGTAATTGCACAAGTAAACTTTTCCAAACTTCACTTTATTCCATAATAATAATATCAAAGTACACAAGATCCTTGACTCTCAACACTCTTACATCATAGACTTGAGAAAAATAGAAAATTACAATAAGACTCAACTAGACATCTGGTACTATGGCTTCTCTCGATTCGTTTGACCTTCAATCACTCTCGGACCCGTTACTTGTATAATTCGAATCCGATTCATCTGTACTTCCTGAAACATTTAAGAAAGTAGTTAATGAGAACACTTGCCCAGTAGGTATCTTCGAAGCAACATGAAGGTAAATTTAAGTGATTAACATTTTAGCTTTAGAGAATAAGATAAATCATGCGAATACGGCAAAGCATATGAATAAAGCCAAAGTAACAAGTTATGATCATGATGAGATACAAGAATATGATTGATCAAGTATATGACAAGAATGTAAATTTGGCCTTTCCATGAACAAGAATGTAACAAAAATGTACTTTTCATAACCATGAAGGGTATGTACTAGAAAGTCATGTAACAAGCAAGAAAGTACTTATCGCTTAATAGCAAGTACTTCGTGAATTTACGTGGATCTTTATTTACATTCCGTGGATTTTCACTAATTTATAAAGAAAGTACTCCCAGCGTAATGCGACGCCAGTAGCATCATACCCCACGGTTTACAGTATGTTTTCGACAATCAGCCGAGGGGACTAGCATAGAGCCCTTGAACACAATCAGTACTCGAACTGCATCTTCAAGTATAAATCAAGCTACTTCCACGATTATGACAATAATGTGGCCAATAATGTACAAGTTCAACAATAATTCTATGATAAGATAACCAAGGTATAGAACGTACCAATAATTGATCACGAGAATTCAAGAGATGCATTAATAACTAGGTTATGCTATGGAGAAATTTCGACAGCATAACGGTACATTCATTATCTTTCATGTATTTAACATTGACTTATTAACATAGGGTCGGAGTCCAGGTAATTCTAAGACCATCCAGGAACTCAAAAAATCAACCCCAAAGGTCAAACCTCGGGTTAGACAATTTTTGGAACCAAGCGGTCGTTTACTAGACCGTTTCTTGAGACAAGCGGTCTAGTGCAAGACCGTTTTACATATGAAACAGAAAAGTCAACATAGTGAAATCTCCTAGATCCTATCGGTCACAGTAAAGTCCGCTTAGTGACTGTAGCGGTCTAGGATATGGCTACAAAGGTCCAGATCTCACAAAATACCAGTAAAAGTGCTCTCTAGACAATGGACTTTTATGGTACAACCAACTGGGCGTCCTAGTGGGAATCCTAGGCTCGCGGAATCTTACGGAGGCCTTGAAACAAGATTTCATAGTCCATTGGAAGGAATATCCAATGGAGAGGTTATCAAGTCCAAGATTATGTACTTAATGTGCAAAAGTGTAACTAATGACAACATACCAGGATATGTGCCATGTACTTAAGAAAATGACTCTAGAAGAGAGAGGTAATGGTAACAATGATCAAATCATGACTAGTCCATGAAACATAAAAATTTAAGCTAATTACAAAAGTATATGATTTGGTCATGAAAATATCATAAGTTTAAAAATAATTCTAAGTGCATGAAGAATCATAAAATCTACTAGAATGTTCTGTTAATATAACTAGGCATATGAAAATATCACTTGACACAGGAGTAAAACCTACTTAACTAGGCTTAACATACATTAATTAGGGCTAATCTATAATATGTTTCTGGTTAACAACATTACAGAAATCAGAAAATGAAAATGGTCTAGTGTAGGACCGTTTCATTGGGCCAAACAGTCTATCGTACGACCGCTAATGTTTCTAGCGGTCTACAAGAGGACCGTTTCTTCCTGTGTTAACATAAAACTCAAATAATAATATTAGAAAAGACCAATCTGAGACATATCATGCATGAAAATAAACATGAATACACCCTAAAGCATGATAGAATGAGTATAGGCCAACAATATGCGTGGGTTTGTATAATAAACAAGAAAATTTCTCTTTTTACTCAATTAGGGCTAGTTCATGCATGAATATTATCATAGATGCATAGTCCTAATGAAAACATAAAATTCTCAATGTACAATGCATGAAATCGACTGGAAATAGAGGCCTTTTATCCCTAGTGTCATGTTTAAGTCGTTCATGAGATAACCTACCTTAAATAGTGCTCCTAGACTGCCAATTTCTGACTAGAAGTAAGCCCTAGTTTTGCACGTTCTGTGTTAAACCAGCAACTTCACGCCTTTGTATCTCCTGATTCCCTTGACCTAAAGATGTGAAATTTTGAGGGTAAGAAGAGGGTACTAAAAGGAACAAATAACTCTAAATAACCTCTATCTAATTACCTCGTTTAGGGCTTCTATCTCGCTGATCAATCTGACCCGGTCACATAGGTTCCTGAGATTCTTATGCTGAACCAGTGACTTTAGATGCTTCTAACTTCCTGTAGGCTTGATCTCCTAGAATGAAATTTTGAGAAAAGTTAGGTCTAACTAAAATGAACAAATTCCTAGAAGAAACTTACCTCCAATTCGACCTCTTTACCTTAGTTCCACGCGAGCCAAAAGTAAGGGTCGCGCTGGTTGGTTCTGGGGTCTATTTATAGGGTTTAACTAGGGTTTCATAGATTAGAACAATTCTAGAGTCCTAATTAGGTATTAGATCGATCTCTGAGAGTCCCAAGCATGCTTACAAGTCTTCATACTTCGGTCTCTAGGGGTTTAGATGCCAACAATCCAATCTTTCTGCACTTTCTTCCACTCACGGAATCTGTAGAGCCTAGTAGTCTAGGGCTAGACCGTTTCTTGTTCCATGCGGTCTCGCGATAGACCGTTTTCTATCCCGGTGCCGAATTTGAATAGTTTCAAACTGTTTGATACTATCTCCTATTATTATCTATTTATTTATCTACTAAAGAGTAATTATCCCCCTTAAATTTTGAAAATACACTAGTCTAAGCTTCTAGAATATTGGCCAAACCTTATGGGCTTGGTTTTGGGTCAGTTTGGGCCTATTGGATTTATTTACATAGTATTAGGCTTTAATAATTAAATTTAATTAACTATAATTCATTTAATATCCCATTATCCTTAAATTAATTCTAGAAAAATCATAGAAAATCTAATTATGTTTCTAGAAAATTTAAAATATTGTTTATAAAATCTTTGGGGTATTACACCCTCCCCCACTTTAAGAGAATTTGGTCCTCAAATTCAATATATGGATTTTATGGAGAGTGTACTTATAGTTGAATAGTTCGGGAAATCTCTTGCGCATAGCTTCTTCAGTTTCCCATGTTGCTTCATGTGGCCATGACTCGGTCCATTGGATTTTGACCATAGGAATGGTTTTATTCCGAAGTTGACAAACTTCTCGCTCAATGATCTTGACTGGCTTTTGCTCGTACGTCAAGTCCTTTTTAATCTCCAGGTTGTCGTAAGTAATGACATGGAATGGATCAGGTACATACTTCTTGAGTATTGAGACGTGAAATACATCATGAACTTCATATAGTTGAGGGGGTAAAGCTATTCGATACGCGACTTCACCAACCCTTTCGAGAACTTCAAAGGGGCCAACGAATCTTGGAGTAAGCTTGCCTTTAATACCGAATCTTTGAATACCTCGACCTGGAGAAACCTTAAGGAATACATGGTCTCCTATTTCAAATTTCAGGTCGCGCCTTCGATTATCAGCATATAATTTATGTCTATCTTGAGCCATCTGGAGTCTTTCCCGAATAAGCTTTATCTTCTCGCTAGTATCCCTAATGATGTCGGGGTCAAGAAATTGCCTTTCTCCTATTTCATTCCAGCAAATAGGCGATTGACAGCTTCTACCATACAGAGCCTCGAATGGTGCCATCTGAATGATAGCCTGATGGCTATTGTTATAGGCAAATTCCACTAGAGGTAAATGGTCGTGCCAACTTCCTCCAAAGTCAATAGCACGTGCCCTGAGCATATCTTCCACTACATGATTTGTCCTTTCAGTTTGACCATCAGTTTGTGGATGGAATGCAGTGCTAAAATTAAGTCGGGTCCCTAATGAGTGTTGAAGACCCTTCTAGAATTGTAATGTGAACCGAGGATCTCATCGGATATAATGGTGACAGGGATACCATGTAGTTTGACAATCTCCCTCATGTATAACGCTGCTAGTACATCCACAGACCAACGACTTTTGATTGGTATAAAATGTACAGATTTAGTCAATCGATCTATGATCACCCATATACCATCATGTCCTCCTCTTATCTTAGGTAAACCCATGATAAAATCCATCCCTATACTTTCCCATTTTCACTCAGGAATATTCAAGGGGTGTAATTTCCCAGCGGGTCTTAAATGTTATGCTTTTACTTGTTGACAAGTGAGACATCGGGACACAAAATCTGCTACTTCTCTTTTCATGTTGGGTCACCAAAAGTTCCTTTTCAAATCTTGATACATCTTGGTAGCACCAGGGTGAATAGCATACCTTGATTTGTGAGCTTCTTCCATGATCAATTTCTTAGTGTCATCATGATTCGGCACACAAATTTGATCCTTAAATAATAGTCTTCCATCATTTGAGATAGAAAATTCCGGTCTCTGATCAATATTATCCTTAATCTCCATCAATGTGGGGTCATTTTCTTACAATGGGGCTATGTCCTTCATCAATGTAGGTTGAGACCTTATATTGGCAATCATTCCTCCTTCCCCTTCTCTGTCAATATCAAGATTTAAATGAGAAAATTCTTCAATAAGACAAGTTATAACTTTCCTGAGGCTTGCTAGAGTTGCCATTGGTTTCCTACTAAGAGTGTCAGCTACTGCATTGGCTTTGCCTGGATGATACTGGATAGTAAAATCGAAGTCTTTGAGATACTCCAACCATCTGCGTTGTCGCATATTTAATTCCTTCTGGGTGAAGAGATATTTCAGACTTTTATGATATGAAAATGTAGTAAATTTCTCCCCATAAAGGTAATGTCACCAAATTTTTAAGGGAAATATAACAGCTGCCAATTCCAGATCATACACAGGGTAGTTTTTTTCGTGACGCTTTAACTACCTTGATGAATAGCAAATCACCATTCCACTTTGCATAAGGACACATCCTAGGCCAATGCCAGATGCATCCGTATAGACTTCAAATCCACCACCCTCTGTCGGTAGCGTTAATATTGGCGCAGTGGTAAGGTGTTCTTTAAGAGTTTGAAAACTCTCTTCGCAATCCTTCGACGATATAAAAGGATTCTTCTTTCGTGTGAGTCTAGTCAAAGGAACAGTGATCTTTGAGAAATCTTTGATAAATCTCCTGTAATAACCAGCCAGACTTAGAAAACTTATGACTTCAGACACGGTCGTCGGCCGGCTCCAGTTCTTAACAGCTTCTATTTTAGAAGGGTCAACAGCGATACCTTCCTTTGAAATAATATGGCCAAGGAAAGAGACCTCCTTTAGCCAGAACTCACACTTACTAAGCTTTGCATAAAGTTGGTGCTCTCTTAGCGTTTGCAAGGCTATTCTTAAGTGCTCTTTATGTTCCTCCTTTGTTTTGGAGTATATAAGAATATCATCCATGAAGACGACTACAAACTGGTCAAGATAAGGCCTGAAGACATTATTCATGAGTTGCATAAATCCTGTCGGGGCATTGGTTAACCCGAACGGCATTACCATGAATTTATAGTGGCCATATCTGCTTCGAAAAGTAGTTTTGTGTATGTCTTCATCTTTGATCTTGAGCTAATGATAACCTGACCTGAGGTCTATCTTGGAGAAATATTCTGCTCCTGAAATCTGATCAAAGCGTTCATCTATACGTGGCAACGGATATTTATTCTTAATAGTGAGTTGATTCAGTCGCCGGTAGTCGATACATAGCCTGAGGGATCCATCCTTCTTCTTGACGAATAGAATTGGCGCACCCCAAGGGGATGTGCTAGGTCGAATAAAACCCTTGTCTAATAACTCCGGAAGTTGTTTCTTCAATTCCTTGAGTTCTGTGGGGGACATCCTATAGGGAGCTATTGAAACAGGTGCTGCTCCGGGAATGAGTTCAATGAAGAAGTTTACTTCCCTTTCGGGCGATAAATCGAGCAAATCTGATGGAAATACATCGGGAAACTCATGCACAATGGGAATATCTTCTAAGATAATTCCCTTGGATTCGGTGATGATTATGGAAGTAAGAAAAGCTTCACATCCTTGCGAAATAAGTTTGCAAGCGTGAAGAGATGAAATAATGGTAAGATGCTTCCTATATTTGATACCAAGGAAGAAAAATCTTGGAAGACCTGGTTTCCGAAATGAGATAATCTTTTGCAATAATTTATATAGGTGTTGTCGTCTACGAGCTAATCTACACCTAAAATGGCATCGTAACCCTCCGTGTCAAGGCATACGAGATTTGCAGGAAGATTATGACCTTCTACTATTACCTCACTATCGGGGTAGTAGGTTGTAAGTTTGGTTCCGAGACCTAATGGTGTAGTGATTGCTAGGTCCGAAGGTAGAGGAACTGACGAAATTGGTAAGGTTTTTACGAAAGCAGTAGATATAAAGGAATGAGAAGCACCAGTATCAAATAGTACAAATGTAGGATGGGAATAAATCTGGATAGTACCTTCCATTAACCCATCATTCTTGGGCGCTTCTTCATCTTCCATAATAGCATTAAGACGAGCCTGTCGCTTATGTCAACCACCGGAAGATTGTTCCTTCATAAGGGGGCAATCCGGTAGGCGGTGCTACCGGCTGCCACATCGTAAACAAGCGCTAAGACGCTTCCAGCATTCTTCAGTTGAGTGGCCAAACTTCTCGTAAAATGTGCAAGCCGCCATGACTTGCTTCTCTTCTTCTTTGACCTTCTTGTTCTTGTGGTAGCCACTACCACTCCCATTCCAGTATCTCTTCTTGCTATCACGGGATTTGTAAGGTTCCGTGATACTAAACTTTTCCCTTTTGCTATGCCGATCAGACCTTTGGCTCGGCTCCTCTCCCTTGCCTTTAAGTTTTTCGACCTTCTCCAAGGTCCTTTCGCATAGATGTGCCCGTTGGACCATCTCCGTATATGTACGGATATTCTGAGTCCCAAGTTATTGAATAAAGCTGGGCCTCAATCCATCCATAAACCGGTTAGCTTTTAATAAGTTGGTACTAACCAAATGAGGAGCATAAGGCGCTAGCCTAGAAAATTGGAGTTCATACTCCGCCACTGACATCATGTCTTGGCACAATGAAGCAAACTCCATAGCCTTCCTCTCCTTAACATGTTCGGAGAAGTATTTTGCTCGGAAGAGGGTGAGGAATCCCTCCCAAGTATGTGGTGCATCTTGAAGCGGTGCAGGAATTGACTTCCACCATGTACGGGCATCTTTATTGAGTTGGAACGTGGCAAGACGAACCTTTTCTTGGTCGGCACACTACATGACCTTGAATATACGGTTCATTTCATCGATCCAATTTTCTACCTCATCGGGATTAGAGGATCCTGAGAACCTCTGAGGATTTAAGCTCCAAAAATTGCGGTGTAGGTCTCAAGCTCTTGCCCCTGCGTCGGCTTGAGCCATATTCTGTAATGCCTGGGTGAGACTTGCAACGGTTTGTTGCATTCCACCCCAATCAACACGGTGAGTCATCGTAAGAATGCAATACCTGAGAAGAGCGATAGGTTTTTTATTCTTCATAGAATTTTAAAGAAAGTTAGCTTAAAGTTATATTCTAAACAAATAGCTCATCCCGGGTTCTACCCAGTTTCTCACATGGGTTGGGAGTTTCTTTCCTAGTTTCATAGGTGTGGGTCCTTAAACCTTGGACTTAGCCTATGACATGACTTCTTCCCTAGGACTCCTAGTGCTAGGCTCTGATACCACTCTAACTGTCACGCCCCGAGATTATGCAGCGGAAATAATCGGGAATGTGAACAGTCGGCTAGTACGCCTCGAGCAAGCAACATAATCAGAGCGCAAGATAATCACACTAAAGTAATTGCACAAGTAAACTTTTCCAAACTTCACTTTATTCCATAATAATAATATCAGAGTATACAAGATCCTTGACTCTCAACACTCTTACATCATAGACTCAAGAAAAATAGAAAATTACAACAAGACTCAACTAGACATCTGGTACGATGGCTTCTCTCGATTCGTTTGACCTTCAATCACTCTCAGACCCGTTACTTGTATAATCACGATTCATCTGTACTTCCTGAAATATTTAAGAAAGTAGGCAATGAGTACACTTGCCTAGTAGGTGTCTTCGTATCAACATGAAGGTAAATTTAAGTGATTAACATTTTAGCTCTAAAGAATAAGATAAATCATGCGAATACTGTAAAGCATATGAATAAAGCCAACGTAACAAGTTATGATCATGATGAGATACGAGAATATGATTGATCAAGTATATGACAAGAATGTAAATTTGGCATTTCCATGAACAAGAATGTAACAAGAATATACTTTTCATAACCATGAAGGCAAAGTACTAGAATGTCATGTAATAAGAAAGAAAGTACTTATCGCTTAATAGCAAGTACTTCATTAAATTACGTGGATCTTTATTCACATTCCATGGATTTTCACTTCTTTATAAAGAAAGTACTCCCAACGCAATGCGACACCAGTAGCATCATACCCCATGGTTTACAGTATGTTTCTGACAATCAACCGAGGGGACTAGCATAGAGCCCTTGAACACAATCAGTGCTCGAACTGCATCTTCAAGTATAAATCAATATACTTCCACGATTATAACAATAATGTGGCCAATAATGTACAAGTTCAACAATAATTCCATGATAAGGTAACCAAGGTATAGAATGTACCAATAATTGATCACGAGAATTCAAGAGATGCATTAATAACTAGGTTATGCTATGGAGAAATTTCGACAGCATAACGGTACATTCATTATCTTTCATGTATTTAACATTGACTTATTAACATAGGTTCAGAGTCCAGGTAATTCTAAGACCATCCAGGAACTCAAAAAACCAACCCCAAAGGTCGAACCTTGGGTTAGACAATTTTAGGAACCAAGTGGTCTTTTACTAGACCATTTCTTGAGACAAGCGGTCTAGTGCAGGACCGTTTTACATATGAAACAGAAAAGTCGACATAGTGAAATCTCCTGGAACCTAGCGGTCATGGTAAAGGCCACTTAGTGAATGTAGCGGTCTAGGATATGGTCGCAAAGGTCCAGATCTCACAAAATACCGGTAAAAGTGCTCTCTAGACAATGGGCTTTTATGGTACAACCAGCTCGGTGTCCTAGTGAGAATCTAGGCTCACGGAGTCTTACGGAGGCCTTGAAATAAGATTTCTTAGTCAGTTGGAAGGAATATCGAATGGAGAGATTATCAAGTCCAAGATTGTGTACTTAATGTGCAAAAGTGTAACTAATGATAACATATCGGGATATGTGCCATGTAGTTAAGAAAATGACTCTAGAAGAGAGAGATAATGGTAACAGTGATCAAATCATGACTAGTCCATGAATCATATAAATTTAAGTTAATTACAAAAGTATATGATTTGGTCATGAAAATATTATAAGTTTAAAAATAATTCTAAGTGCATGAAGAGTCACTAAATCTACTAGAATGTTCTGTTAATATAACTAGGCATATGAAAATATCACTTGAAACAAGAGTAAAACCTACTTAACTGGGCTTAACATACATTAATTAGGGCTAATCTGTAATATGTTTTGGGTTAACAACATTACATAAATCAGAAAATGAAAATGGTCTAGTGTAGGACCGTTTCACTAGGTCAAATGGTCTATCGTACGACCGCTAATGTTCCTGGCAGTCTACAGGAGGACCGTTTCTTCCTGTGTTAACATAAAACTCAAATAATAATATTAGAAAATACTAATCTGAGGCATATCATGCATGAAAATAAACATGAATACACCCTAAAGCATGATAGAACGAGTATAGGCCAATAATGTGCGTGGATTTGTATAATAAATAAGAAAATTTCCCTTTTTACTCAATTAGGGCTAGTTCATGCATGAATATTATGCTAGATGTATAGTCCTAATGAAAACATAAAATTCTCAATGTACAACGCATGAAATCGACTGGAAACAAAGGCCTTTTATCCCTAGTGTCATGTTTAAGCCATTCATGAGATAACCTACCTTAAATAGTGCTCCTAGACTGCCAATTTTTGACTGGAAGTAAGCCCTAGTTATGCACGTTCTGTGCTAAACCAGCAACTTCACGCCCTTGTATCTCGTGATTCCCTCGACCTAAAGACGTAAAATTTTGAGGGTAAGAAGAGGGTACTAAAAGGAACAAATAACTCTAAAGAACCTCTATCTAATTTGTAGTGCCCCAGAATTTATGTAATAATTTCTGGATCATTTATAGAATTTTCTAGAATTTATTAGGAATTTATAAAGACTAAATAGATTTATAAATGGATTATTAGATTAATAAGTCATTATAAGGCCCAATTGTGTCAAATAATTAACCTAGCCTATTTAAATAAGATCCAAAAGGTCTAAGAACCAAGCCCATTAAGTTTGGCCCATATTCTAGAAGGTTATTTAGCATATTCACGTATTTTAAGGATAAATACTATTTTACAAATAATTATATTGGATAAACGAATAAAAGAGTTTTATTAATTTGAAAGCCTGCCCACGTTGTATGTAACGGTCTATCGTACGACCGCCACATGCATGTAACGCACCTAGACTGATGTGTTACACCCTGACAGTTCTGTGAATGAAAGAACGAGTAAAAAGATTAGAACTTTGGGATCCTATCTGCAAGAGATCGACTTGGGAGAGTTTATAACATTACTAAGGACTCTTAGGGATTAGGTTCTAACAATTAAGGACTCTAGAATCGATCTAATCTTCAAAACCCTATAAATAGGACCTAGTTCTGAACTGAGCGACCCTTACATTCTCGATACATTCTTGTTCATGAAAGGCCATATCATGTTCTTATAATATTCTTGCTAGTTCATACTTGCTCTCAATCTATCTTACATACTTTGGTTTAATCGCATGATTGATCGCATTCGCATGATTTTACCTTATTCCTCTAGAGCAAAAATGTTAATTACTTTAATGATACCTTCATGTTGATGCGAAGATACCTACTGGGCAAGTGTGCTCATTACCTATTTTTATTCTTTTTCAGGAAATGGAAGTGAGTCAGGTTCAGATTCAGAATGTTCAAGTAGCGGATCCGAGAGTGAATAAAGAATGAGCGAAGACTTAGGAAGTTTACATTGTTTAGATCGAGTCTATGTATTTTCTTATTTCTTGAGTCTAGCATGATGGACGTTGAATTAGTGGTTGCATACGAATATTGGATTTGATTATTAATGAAAGTTGAAGTTGAGTAAATATTGTGTGATTGCATTCTTATGTGTGATTGCCTTGCGCTCTGATCATTCTTGCTTACAAGAGGCTTACCATGCCGACTGTTCGTGTTCCTCGAGCGAGTCTTCCGCTGTAATAAAGGCTCGGGGCGTGACAGTTAAGTTGGTATCAGAGCCTAAGTCTCAGGACTTAGGGAGAAGAGTTATGTCATAGGATAAGTCCAAGGTTTAAGGACCCCTACCTATGAACTAAGGAAGAAATTTCCATACCCATGTGAGAATTGGGTAGAGCCCAGGATAAGATAGTTAATTAGCTTTAAGATTGATTTTCCTTCCAATTCCATGAGAAATAACAAGGTGTTATTTTTCTCTCAGGTACCCTATCATTACCATGGCTCATCGCGTAAATTGGGATGGCATGCAGTAAACAGTTGCTGGCCTCACTCAGGCATTACAAACCATGGCGCAAGCTGGCGCAGGAGCAAGGGCTGGTGATTTACATCGCAACTTTAGGAGCTTAAACCCTCTGCGTTTCTATGGTTCTTCTAATCTGGACGAAGTAGAGAACTGGATAGACGAAATGAATTGTATCTTTGATGTTATCCAATGCACCGATCAGGAGAAGGTGCGTCTCGTAACCTTTCAACTCAACAAAGATGCCCGTACATGGTGGAAGTCAGTTCCAGCACCTCCGGCCGATGCACCTCATACATGGGATGGTTTTCTTACCCTATTCCGTGCCAAGTACTTTTCTGAGCACGTAAAAGAGAGAAAGGCTATGGAGTTTGCCACTCTTTGGCAAGGAACGATGACGGTTGCCGAATACGAACTGTAATTCTCAAGGCTTGCACCTTACGCACCGCATCTTGTCAGCACAGATTTATTGAAGGTAAATCGGTTCATGGACGGGTTACAACCCGGTTTCATTCAGCAGCTCGGAACCCAAAACATCCGTACTTATGCGGAAATGGTTCAACGAGCGTATTTGTGTGAAAGGACGTTAGAAAATGTCAAAAAATTAAAAGGGAAAGGAGAAGAATCCAGCAAACGCTCAGATCGGCGTTATAAGAAAGAAAAGTTCAGCATCACGGAGCCCTACAAGAGCCGTGATAGTAAGAAAAGATCTAGGAATGGGAATGGTGGAAGTTCCCATAAGCAAAAGAAAGTCAAGGTGGAGAAGGAGCAGGTCGCCACGGCTTGCACATTATGTGAAAAATTCGGCCATTCGGCTGAGGAGTGTTGGAAGCGCCTCAGTGCTTGTTTACGCTGTGGAAGTAGGGAGCATCGCATGCCAGATTGCCCCCTTATGAAAGACCAATCGTCTGGTGGAGGACGTAGGAGGCAGGCTCGCCTCAATGTCGTCTTAGAAGAAGAGGAAGCGCCCGAGGATGGTGGGCTTATGGAAGGTACTCTTCAAATTTGTTCCCGTCCTGCATTTGTGCTATTTGATACTGGTGCCTCTCATTCTTTTATCTCCCCTACTTTTACAAAAACATTACCAATTGCATCAGTTTCCTTACCTTCAGATCTTGCTATTACCACACCCTTAGGTTATGGAACAAAATTTACCAACTATTATCCTGATAGTGAGGTGATGATAGAAGGTCACAATCTCCCCGCAAACTTAGTATGCCTTGACATGAAAGGTTATGATGCCATTTTAGGGGTAGATTGGCTTGTAGATCATGATGCTTATATCAATTGTCGAAATATGATTATATCCTTTCGAAAGCCCGATCTTCCAAGATTCTCTTTTCTTGGCATCAAATACCAGAAGCATCCTACTATCATATCTTCTCTTCACCCTTGCAAACTTATCTCGCAAGGATGTGAAGCTTTTCTTGCTTCTATCATTATTACCGAATCTAAGGAGATTATCTTAGCGGACATTCCTATTGTAAATGAGTTCCCAGATGTGTTTCCATCCGAATTACCCAGTTTACCACCCAAGAGGGAAGTAAACTTCACTATTGAACTCATCCCAGTAGCAGCACCTACTTCTATAGCCCCTTACAGGATGTCCCCCACAGAATTCAAGGAATTAAAAAGGCAATTGCAGGAATTACTAGACAAAGACTTCATCAGACCTAGCACATCCCCTTGAGGTGCGCCGGTTCTATTTGTCAAGAAAAAGGATGATTCTCTGAGGCTATGCATCGATTACCGGCGAATGAATCAACTCACAATTAAAAACAAGTATCTGTTGCCGCGTATTGATGAGCTCTTCGATCAGCTTTCAGAAGCAGAATATTTCTCTAAGATTGACCTCAGATCGGATTATCATCAGCTTAGAATTAAAGAATAAGACATTTATAAATCGGCTTTTCGAAGTCGTTTTGGCCACTATGAATTCGTGGTAATGCCATTCGGGTTAACTAATGCCCAGGCAGCATTCATGCAACTTATGAACAGTGTCTTCCAGCCATATCTGTACCAGTTTATCGTCGTCTTCATTGATGATATCTTGATATATTCTAAGACAAAGGAGGAACATGAATAACATTTGAAAATAGCTTTGCAAACACTTAAAGAACATAAACTCTATGCCAAGCTAAATAAATGTGAATTCTGGCTCAAAGAAGTTTCATTCCTAGGCCACATTATTTCAAAATAAGGTATTGCGGTGGATCTTTCTAAAGTAGAAGCTGTCAAGAATTGGAGCCGGCCAACGACCGTATCTGAAGTATAAAGTTTTCTGGGTCTAGCTGGTTATTATAGAAGATTCATTAAAGATTTTTCAAAGATTGTAGTTCCTTTAACTAGACTCACGAGAAAAGAAAATCCTTTTGTCTAGTCCAAGGAATGTGAGAAGAGTTTCCAAACTCTTAAGAATCATCTTACCACAGCTCCTATTCTATCACTACCGATGGATGGTGGTGGATTCGAAGTATATACGGATGCATCAGGTATTGGCTTAGGATGCGTTCTCATGCAAAATGGAAAAGTAATCTGTTATTCTTCAAGACAATTGAAACGTCACGAGAAAATTATCATGTGCATGATTTGGAGTTAGCAGCTGTCATTTTCGCCTTGAAAATTTAGCGTCATTATCTTTATGGAGAAAAGTTCACAGTCTACTCGGATCACAAAAGCTTGAAGTACTTATTTTCTCAAAAAGAGCTAAATATGAGGCAGAGAAGATGGTTGGAATATCTCAAGGATTTTTATTTTGCTATTCAATATCATCTTGGCAAGGCTAATGCTGTTGCGGATGCACTCAGCAGAAAACCAATGGGTATACTGTCAAGTCTCATGATTAGTATGAATAATCTTATTCCTCAATTTGCTCAGTTGAACTTAGATATTGACAGGAAGGAAGAAGATTGCTTCATGGCTAATATCCGAGCTCAACCTACCTTAATAGAGGATCTAGTCAAGTTGTAAAATAATGATCTTGTGTTACTAGAAATTAAAGCTAATATTGAACAACGACCGGATTTCTCTATTACGGAGGATGAAAGATTGCTATTCAAGGGCCGAGTGTGGGTACCGGATCATGAAGATACGAAGAAATTGATCCTATAAGAAGCACATAATTCCAAGTACACCATTCATCCAGTTGGTACAAAAATGTATCAATATCTTAAAAGAAATTTCTGGTGGCCCAACATGAAGATAGAAATAGCTGATTTCGTGTCTCGCTGTCTCACTTGTCAACAAGTAAAGGCAGAGCATTTTAGACCCGCAGGTAAACTGCATCCTTTGAATATTCTCGAATGGAAATGGGAGAGTATAGGGATGGATTTCATTATGGGGTTACCTAAGACAAGAGGTGGACACGATGGTATATGGGTAATCATAGACGGATTGACTAAATCTGCACATTTCATACCAATCAAAAGTCGATGGTCTGTGGATATCCTAGCAACATTATACATACAATAAATTGTCAAATTACATGGTGTCCCCGTCACTATTATATCTGATAGAGATCCTCGATTCACATCACAGTTTTGGAAGGGTCTACAACAGTCACTAGGGACTAGATTGAATTTCAGCACAGCCTTTCATCCACAAACTGATGGTCAGACAGAAAGAACGAATCAGGTGGTAGAAGACATGCTCAAGGCTTGTGCTATTGATTTTGGAGGTAGTTGGCATGATCACTTGCCTCTGGTAGAATTTGCATATAACAACAGTTATCAGGCCAACATACAAATGGCACCTTTTGAAGCTCTATATGGAAAAAGTTGTCGATCACCAATATGTTGGAGTGAAATAGGGGAAAGACAATTCCTAGACCCCAATATTATCAGAGATTCTACAGAGAAGATCAAGCTTATTCAAGAGAGAATAAAGATGGCACAAGATAGGTAAAAGTCTTATGCTGATAATCATAGACACGACTTGGAATTTCAAGTAGGAGACCATGTGTATCTCAAGGTTTCTCCAGGTCGTGGTATTCGGAGATTTGGCATTAAGGGCAAACTAACTCTAAGGTTCATTGGTCCGTTTGAAATTCTCGAAAGGGTCGGTGAAGTGACTTATAGACTGACTTTACCTCCAAAATTAGCAGGAGTTCATGACGTATTTCACGTCTCTATGCTAAAGAAGTATGTATATGAAACTGACCATATTATCACTTATGACAATCAAGAGATTCAGAAGAATATGACGTATGAGTAAACGCCAATAAAGATTCTGGAACGAGAAGTGCGTCAACTAAGAAATAAAGTTATTCCTATGGTCAAGATTCAATGGAAGAAAATATGGCCATATGAAGCAACATGGGAAACCGAAGCAGCCATGCGGAAAAGATTTCCAGAATTATTCAACTGTAAGTACACTCTGCATAATCCATGTATTAATTTGAGGACCAAATTCTTCTAAGTGGGGGAGGGTGTAGTGCCCCAGAATTTATGTAATAATTTCTGGATCATTTATAGAATTTTTTGGAATTTATTAGGAATTTATAAAGACTAAATAGATTTATAAATGGATTATTGGATTAATAAGTCATTATAAGGCCCAATTGTGTCAAATAATTAATCTAGCCTATTTAAATACGATCCAAAAGGTGTAAGGACCAAGCCCATTAAGTTTGGCCCATATTCTAGAAGGTTATTTAGCCTATTCACGTATTTTAAGGATAAATATTATTTTATAGATAATTATATTAGATAAACGAATAAAAGAGTTTTATTAATTTAAAAGTCTGCCCACATTGTATGTAACGGTCTATCGTACGACCGCTACATGCATGTAACGCACCTAGACTGATGCGTTACACCTTGATAGTTCCGTGAATGAAAGAACGAGCAGAAAGATTAGAACTTTGGGATCCTATCTGTAAGATATCGACTTGGGAGAGTTTATAACATTACTAAGGACTCTTAGGAATTAGGTTCTGACAATTAAGGACTCCAGAATCAAATGAATCTTCAAAACCCTATAAATAGGACCTAGTTCTGAACTGAGCGACCCTTACTTTTGGCTCGTAAAGAATCAAGGTAAGGAGATAGAATTTTGGATAAGTTCTTTAGAAGATTTTGTTTAGTATACTTTAGACTAATAGTTCTCCAAATTTCATGTTAGGGGATCAAGCAACCAAGGAGATTGAAGCTTCCAAAGTTGCTGGTTCGACCATAGTAACTCAGGATTCAGAGTAAAAGACCCCTGAAGATCAAGAGATTAGGACGTCTAAACGAGGTAATTAGAACTCAATCCTTTAGAACTTTTTGATCACCGTAGTTTCATATTCTTACCCTCAAAATTTCACATCTTTAGGAGAAGAGGTTGGAGAGATAGAGTAGTAGGAAGTTGCTGGAAAATCACTGGAAAAGGAGAGCTAGGGCTCGATTTTCAGATTCAAATTAGAAGCTTAAAGCCTAGTTAAAAGGTAGGTTATCTCATGATTGGTAAAAACATCTTGTTAGGGATAAAAGTCCTCTGGTTTTGATTGATTTCATGCATCATGAATCATGAATTCCATCTTTTAGTGGGTTCATGCATACATACATATCCTTAGCCCTAATCAAAGATCAAATATATTATCTTGTCTATTCACTAAAACCCATGCATGTAGTTGGCCCATACTTCGTTTATCATGCCTAGAATAATTGTAGTATTTTGATTCCCAGGCATGTTATGTTTTCATAAACTTTTTCTTTATTTTACTGCCAGCAGACGATCTGACGCATCAAGGTAAGACCGTCACAATGATATAACGGCCTTACTATAAGCCGTCACACCTTCTTTGGTGTTTGAAGTTCTCTGTTGTCTCTGACACACCATTGATGGAGCGTTACATTACTGTAACGGCCTCACGATAAACCGTCACAGTCACTGTGACGCACCCATTCTAGACCGTCAGGGTAACTGTAGACAGAATGGGAAACTAGTTAATTTAACTTATAAATAAGCCTAGTTATCTAAGTTTTGACCTGATTTCATGTCTTTAAGATTATTTACTGATTCATGATAGAAATTGCATAATTTAGGTATCTTAAGTTATTTTAAGTTATGTTAATTTCATGTGACAAAATTCTATGGTTTTGTATCAAAATTATGATTTTTCAAAGATGTATTGACGGAGTTTTATCATGATTTCCTATTGTTACACATCCTCTCTATCAATAGCGTCATTTCTTTAAGTACATGGCGTATATTTCGATATGTTGTCTATTAGTTCACTTTGCACTATAGAAACATTATTCTTGGACATGAGGATCTCTCTATTGGATATTCCTTCCAATGGACTAGGAAATCTTGTTGCAAGGCCTCCGTAATTCTCCGCGAGCCTGGGATTCCCACTAGGACGCCGAGTTGGTTGTACCATTAAAATCTAATTGATTAGATTACCCTATTGAGATTTCTGGTTATCAGTAGTGTAACGGATCTATAGTGGACCGTCAGGCACATGTAACGGCCCAATATACGACCGTCACATTTAACTGAGTCCGATTTCTTGGTTCTGGATTCAGACTAATGTAACGGCCCAATACTAGAGCGTCATGTTATGTAACGGCCCAGTACAAGACCGTCACAAGGCTTAAATATGTTAACCCAAGGTTTGACCCAAGGGTTGATATTCCAAAGTTTCTAAATAGACTATTGATGATCTAGAACTTATCATATTGATCAAGAAACCTAATATAATGAATGGAAGATAAAGAACGTACCGTTATGCTGCCGATTTATTTCCATAAGCATAACATAGCATAAGTCATTCTTGATTTCTCATGATTCTTATTAAAGCATTCATTCATTGAATTATTGTTATCAAGAGCTTGTTGGAATTGTACATTCTTGGCCATACTTTATTGTTACATGCGTGGAAAAAGCTTGATTTATACTTGAAGATGTGATCGAGCATTGATTGTGTTCAAGGGCTCTATGCTAGTCCCCTCGACTGATTGTCGGAAACATACAATTATAAACCATGGGGTATGATGCTACTGGCGTCGCATTGCGCTGGGAGTACTTTCTTTATAAATAAGTGAAGACCCACGATACAGCATGATTGATACTTATACATGACTTTCTTGATATTCCACAGAAATTCACGAAGTACTTGCTCATAAGCAAAAGATACTGGAGTGATGATTATGCGGCTTGCTAGTACATTCTCGTTACATTCTTGTTCATGAAAGGCCATATCATGTTCTTATAACATTCTTGCTAGTTCATACTTGCTCTCATTCTATCTTACATACTTTGTTTTAATCGCATGATTGATCGCATTCACATGATTTTACTTTATTCCTCTAGAGCAAAAATGTTAATTACTTTAATGATGCCTTCATGTTGATGCGAAGATACCCACTGGGCAAGTGTGCTCATTACCTATTTCCATTCTTTTTTAGGAAATGGAAGTGAGTCGGGTTCGGATTCGGAATGTTCAAGTAGCGGATCCGAGAGTGAATAAAGAATGAGCAAAGACTTAGGAAGTTTACATTGTTTAGATCGAGTCTATGTAATTTCTTATTTCTTGAGTCTAGCATGATGGAAGTTGAATTAGTGGTTGTATACGAATATTGGATTTGATTATTAATGAAAGTTGAAGTTGAGTAAATATTGTGCGATTGCATTCTTATGTGTGATTGCCTTGCGCTCTGATCGTTCTTGCTTGCAAGAGGCTTACCATGCCGGCTGTTCGCGTTCCTCGAGTGAGTCTTCCGCTGTAATAAATGCTCGGGGCGTGACATAATTACCTCATTTAGGGCTTCTATCTCGTTGATCAATCTGACCCGATCGCATAGGTTCCTGAGATTCTTGTGCTGAACCAGTGACTTTAGATGCTTCTAACTTCCTGTAGGCTTGATCTCCTAGAACGAAATTTTGAGGAAAGTTAGGTTAACTAAAATGAACAAATTCCTAGAAGAAACTTACCTCTAATTCGACCTCTTTACCTTAGTTCCACACGAACCAAAAGTAAGGGTCGTGCTGTTTGGTTCTAGGGTCTATTTATAGGGTTTAACTAGGGTTTCATAGATTATAACGATTCTAGAGTCCTAATTAGGTATTAGATCGATCTCTGAGAGTCCCAAGCATACTTACAAGTCTCCATACTTCGATCTCTAGGGGTTTAGGCGCCAACAATCTAATCTTTTTGCACTTTCTTTCACACACGGATCTGCAGAGCCTAGCGGTCTAGGGCTAGACCATTTCTTGTTCCATGCGGTCTCGTGATAGACCGTTTTCTATCCCGTCGCCGAATTTGAAAAGTTTCAAACTCTTTGATACTATCTCCTATTATTATCCGTTTATTTATCTACTAAAGAGTAATTATCCCCCTTAAATTCTGAAAATACACTAGTCTAAGCTTCTAGAATATGGACCAAACCTTATGGGCTTGGTTTTGGGTCCTTTTGGGCCTATTGGATTTATTTACATAGTATTAGGCTTTAATAATAAAATTTAATTAACTATAATTCATTTAATAGCCTATTGGCCTTGAATTAATTCTACAAAAATCTTAGAAAATATAATTATGTTTCTAGAAAATTTAAAATATTATTTATAAAATCATTAGGGTATTATAGTCGACGCCACCTCACAGATGCGTCGACGCCATCGAGCTCTAGTAGAAGGCAGAAAATAGAAGGTGCCGGCAATCAAGCGATAAGGGTGACAGATAACTCATCTTGGGTGACAAATAGTCTTTAGAGGTAACAAATAGACCCGTAGTGGTAAAAAATAGCTTGGCACGGGAGACAGGGCTAAGAGGCATGTAAAATGAAGAAGGGGAGTCGACTCCAAGACCAAGTAGAGTCGACTCGATAGCAGTTTTGCCAAGAGAAGGAAAAAGCATCAAAGAAGAAAAGGCACATGGCTTCTAAGGGAAACAAAAAAAAACAAGGGTGACTAATGCCCTGCTAAGGGTGAAAAATAGGTCTTAAGGGCAACAAATGGAAGACAAGGCTGAGAAGCTAGAAGAAGATGAAGAAGAGTTGACTCCAGTCAAAATTGACCAAAACATGTTGACTCTAGTCAAAGTCAACATAAGTCAAAGCAACTCCAACCAAGTTTAAATATATGTTGACTCACGGTCAACTCTAGTCAAAATCAAAGTCAATAGCAAGACAACCCACGTCCGTCAGTCAACATAACTTGGAGTCAACACAGTCAGACCTTGAAGTCGACTTCAATTGACAAATACCTCATATGGGTGACAAAAGGCTGTTAATGGTAATAAATGGGCTGTAGCAGTGACATATGGCTAGCTAGTGGTGACAAATAGACACTACGGTGACAAATAACTGCTAGTGGTGACAAATGGATAAAGGCAACGGCTCAAGGCAAGAAGAAAAAGTCTTAAGGTGACGGTTGTTGCGGCTAAGGGTGAAATATGGGCAAGAAGGCTGGAAGAGTGAAAATCAAAGAAGAAGAAGTCGACTCTACAATGCCTTGGAGTCGACTCCTGTGATGATGAAAAATGACTCGCAAGATTGGAAGTTTGAACATGCAAGAAGCTGAGTCCACTCCACAAGACTTTGGAGTCGACTCCAAGTATAAAGAAACTGCCTAATCTTCTACAACTTTTTAAGGACTTCCATAGGACTAAAATATGGACCGTAAACCTATAAAAGCACAATTTTTGAAGTCTGGAGGAGGTTCCTAGGACTGACACTGTCCCTGTCATCATAACTTTCTAGAGCAACCTTTTGGTCATATTATGTGTCAGTACAGCATCTAGGAAATGCCTCCTCCTCTGCAATCATTTAACCAAGAGTCAACCAACAGAAGTGTGTCAAGAAGAAAAGCTCATAGGACAGAAGGACGTCCTCTCTGCCAATGGTGATTAAGGTTCTACAATCTCCCTTAAGTCAACCCCCTCTTAGTTTATTCCAACATTTCAAATTGAAGTATCTATGGAGGGAAAAGCTTTTTGGTCCTGCACTGCTGCGATGGACTAGGATCTGCACAAGCTCAAGACTTGTGACCCAACGGCTCAGATTCCATTCTTTAAAGATCAAAGGTGGAGATTCAAACCTTGGTCTATAAATATGTTGCCCCTTCCAACTGGGAAGAGTTAGCCGAGTAGTGCATTAAGGTATCTACCTTTAGCTCGTCCCAAAGAAAAGGAGGAAAAGAGAAGAGAGGAAGAAAAGAAAGAGAGCGGCCCTGAGCTTTATTAAGAAAAATCTGAGAAAAAGAAGAAGAGAGAAAGAGAGTAGTGAGCAGCCCATAGTGAGCAAGAAGGAAGAAGAAGATGAACGTCCAAAGCATCTGAACAACAGTCAAGTGCTTCCTTAGAAGCTACATTATGCTTTATGTTTATGTTTTACTTCCTTCTCTGATTTTCATCGTCATATCCGTATATGAGCATGTGATGTGTTTACAGCACTGCCCGGTGCTCTATTTAAAGACCAGAAGTGTTTTTGCTACACTTGCAGCATGTTTCTTTTTACCTTTGATTGCATTTCCCGATGGAGCAAGCTGTGAGGCTCAGCAGTTGTAAGGGATTTGTTCCCTCGAAGCTGTGGATTAGCAGTCAAGCTGTGTGTCAGTAGGAAGCCTCACCGGGTTTGGTGAGGGGTGGATGTAGGTCTACGAGTTTACAGACTTAACCACCTTAAAAATCTATTGTGCAGTGGTGTGTCCTTGTGTGATTGCTTCCATTTCTTCTACCTCCATTTCACAAGGTCCTTTAGTCTTATTTCTACATTTCTGTTGGCCGAACACTGCACATATTGTGAGCCATCCACCGTTTACCAGCATTCTTGCTGAATGAACATTGGCTCTCACTCACATCCATGAAGGGTCATCTTACACCTGAGAAAGATCCAACGATTAAAGTTATTCCATTGTATGGTTCTTATGGAACCTTGCAATCTCAGGTTCTTAATCTTGAGTTCAGCAAATCAGTGCTTGAGGTGCAGCAGACTTGTCTGACTATCGGTTGATTCATGATGTATTCCTTCTGGTGATCAGCTCTCATTCTTGAGTAGCTCAATAGCTTGTGGATCTATAACAAGCACTCACATGTCCAAGCATCAATGCTATATCCGCTGAGTTATAGCCAGACTTTTATCTGGTCAAATGAGTTTTTAAGAGGGCAATTTTTATAAGGGGATCTATTCTACCCCCCCCCCTTCTAGATCCGGTTGCATCCCATGGGACCCAAGAATTGGGATCAGAGCCAAGCTCTGTGTACCTAAGATCCAACGATCTTCAGAGGTGATCCTAGTGCAACCAATTTTGATTCTTGTTGTTGAACCGCTTTGAATGAAATTCTTTATTAGTTTTAAGTACACCATCCGACTTGGCAACCTGTGCAAAGTTGATATACTTTTGAGTTGCTCAAGGCACTTTGTGATAATGAATTCTTCTTGATGAACTGTGATATGTGCCTTTCACATTGTTTGATTTTTCAACTATCCTTTAGTTATGCTTGTATTTGAGAATTCTTTTGTTCATAGTTATCCTATTTGAACTGAGATATACATTCTGCATTAACTGAAAAATTCATTTGATGGACTACGACTTGAAAAGGATCTCACAAGATTAAAATGCCTGGCTCATGAGGGAAATAATCATTGCATCTGGAAATTTGAAAAGGTGCTTATTGCCTATCAATCGGAAATGCATCAATATTATTTTTGACATTGTTAGCCCTCAGTGATCATTGATTCATCTGTTTATAGGATGCAGCCAGAAGTTGTTTTAACCTTTTCCATATTTAAACTTCTTCATTTTTCATGATATTTCTCATATCACATTTGTTTAATCAATCATCATGCATTGTCTTGCCTGCCTTTTATATGGGAGAGACTACCATTTATTGTAAAGCTCAATTGATGAGTAAATGCATGACAAATTATGCTTGAATGTGAATGTGTGAATTTTTCTGATCTTGATTGAAGCTCATGCTCCATGATAAGCAGTGAGTTGAAAACTCTTGAGGGCTGGCTCTTATTCTTTACTCACTTCCTGCTCAGTTCTTAAGTCAATGTTTCATCTTGTTGAAAAAGGAAGTTGAAGTGAAGTGTGTAAAACTATGTATATAGTTCAGCCCAGTTAAAAAGTGTTTTGCAAAAAGTGTTTAAGCATGATTCATGCCGTGCTTCATCTCCCATTCAAGTTGAAATACTGCATATTCATTCATTGGGGGAGATAGCAATAAAATGCATGTACCTTGTTCTTGTGAAACAACATTCATCCATACTGCATTTCAGGTACAAATTGTTATTTGCATTCTAACAAGGGCATGTCTACATGTTGCATGACAAGCATTGGTACTTGAACACTAGCATGCCACGCACACTCATCCACATAATGCATGAAAAAGCATAGAGTGAAACATGCATATTGCACACATGACTGTGAAGGATGTAAGACTTTGTGTGTGCATGTTTTGGGGTATGTTCTGCATGATCCATCCTCCCTTGTGTGCTTGCATGTCATGATTTCATGGTATATCAAATGGTGATTTGAAGGAGGGCAGGCTAAGCTTATCTAAGAACTATCACCATGCGAGAGAATGTGTCTCCGCCCAGTACCATGAGTCAATGTCCATGTTTGGTCAAAACTTCATTGAGTATTCAGAAGCTCATGGACAGAGATAGGTTTGATCATATGCATGTTTCCTTTCAGAATTAACTACATAATATCAGCATGTAAAAACCCAAAAAGAACATTTGAAATTCATGCATATATTTAGGTTGCATGTCTTGATGTTGTTGTTAGATTGCATTTGTGTTGATCCTAAACTGCAATACATGAGATTTCGTTCAAACAGAAAGCTTGTTTTGAAATACTGTTCTGTATGTTACCTGTGCGTCGACGCATTGATGGAACTGCGTCGACCCAGCAGTTCATTTTGGTCAAATCTTGGTTTCTGGCGGAACCTCCTAAGTCGACTTACTGATCATGCTAGGTCGACTCATCTGGTTGAAGATTAACATTCTCATCAGTTTCAAGCTGATTTGTAATCTTTAATGGTCATTCCTGCTTATATGTCTCAAAGTCAATCTAGAATGCCTGATTATATGTTCTTCACCTTCATTCCATGGCTGGGAGAATCTGACTTGATTGATCTTGTGAGAATTTGTGGATTAGAATGTAAAAAGGATGAAAACCCTACAGGTGAGCCTTGAAGATAAGAAGCATGATGCAATTTCTCAAGGTACACGGGACATGCTAGAAGTTATGGATTTCTTCAAGAACACAATGAAAAACTTCCATGCAAAGAACTCAGGTGCTATACTTCTCACTTCTAATTAAATAAATTCTGTTTTGATGATGATAGCATCTGAAGCTTCCCTCTGCAAAAATGATTCAGATGGTTGAACATTGTTGTTTGAATGAATGTGTCTGGGGTCTGCATGCATGTAAATAAATTTACAGTGCATTTTATATGTCATACTGCATGTGGAATCAAACTGAGGGGGAGTCTTCTTTATGGTCATCTCTTACCCCTTCAGAGCATCATCATGTCATGACCTTCCAATATATAAAATGGTCATGTGTGGAAGGAAAAGACTAGCTCTATCTGAAAGCCATCACCATGTGTGAGGAAAATCCTCCGCCAAGTACCAAGGTCAATTATTCATTCATCCCTAGCCACATCATTTAGAATTCCATGCATTTAGTTATTTTACTCTGCGTTGTCAAATGCATTTTCTATGCACTTAGACATAAGCATGTCAGCTGGAGTCAAAGGACTTTAGACTGTTAGAATGAATGGCTAGATTGAGGCGGAGTCAGTACAATACTGATTTGCAAGTGCCATGTCTGAATTCCATGCATGCCATTCTTCCTGAAAATTCCATAAAGATCATCTGAACTTGATGCATACATGTAGGGCAAGTGAGCTTGTTTGAATTTCTGCACTATGTTTTTCAGAACGCATGTGAGTTGTCCAACTGAAGTCTTCTCTGTGAGAGTGTTGTGTGTCAACGCATTGAACTTCCTGTGTCGACGCAATAGTTCCTTTTTTATGATCCAACTTATGTCTTCAATTCTTTCCTGTTTAAATTGATCTATGATCATTCATTCCCCATGTTCATACTTCATCATCTCTTGAAGGGGACTCTTATGCAAATATGACTAAGTTCACACACTCAGGGAGAGCTTAAATTTAATGTTCTCTTCTTAAGAGCTTCTTGTTGACATGTCAGACCAACCCCAATTGAATTGATGGTTTGGAGTATATAAACCTTAAATCAAGGTTTAAGGGTCTTGAAAATGACCATCTCAGTGTATGGAATAGACTTAAAATAATCGTAAAGAAATGTGACCTCACCTCTTCCTGAAATCTAAAAATTTGAAAGTCTTTGAGGTTACCCTGATTAAAGAGCTTTGCACTGAGTATTGTTTTTAAACATTGAAATTGGCCTGTTATTTTTAAAGGGAACATGCCTATGAATTGAAAACACGCATATGTAGAGCAATGACTTCGACCAACTGAGAAACTTTGGACCCTTCACCAAAGAAGTGATGGGAACCAAGTCATGAGGTAAAGGTCTTGTTACCTCTGTTTAAAAATTTCTGTGAAAAATCAAAACAAAAGACAGACCAATGGCTAAAGTTCATTGAGAAACTATGTCCCTTCACCTAAGAAGTGACGTGGACTGTGTCATGATATGACAAGCCACCTCTGTTCATAAATGAGACAGGATGAGGAGTAAAACTCTGATTAACTGGGGAGTCTAGTATCTAATCAATGTGTTTCATCATGCCAAAGGAGCAAACTCCATCTGACTATACTTGTAAAATGGGTAAAATGAGAAAGCAATTGATTTCAAATGAAAAATATGTTTTATGTGAAAGAAAATGAATTTCATCGGGCTGACCCTAAAGAGAATTTTGCACCTCAAGATGTTTATCTTCAAAACTAATTAGAATTTTTTCTAGGGGTATCTCATGAATTCTTTAAGGAAATTAAAAAGGAATGAGGGGCGAGGCCTTTGATCTTAAAAGGTTTGCTTTAGTTCTATTACATATGCGAGAACATGTTTTCTGGGCTCTTACACTTAGATTTCGTGCTTATACACTTTGAACCATTATTACATTTGATGGTCTTGAATTATGCTGCTCTAAAAGGAGAATATTGATTCTTCAAATGAAAAACCCCTGATGTGTGAGCCTAGTTTGACGCCTCCTTCTTTGTGAACTGTTCAATCCCTTTCCACTATAATCCTTTACTTCAGCTCCTGTTTTCAGCATGCATGTGTTCCTCGTCTTCTACATCTCCTTCTTGCATATCTATACAAATCCTTGATGGTCTCATAAGGGGAGATAATCTGAAGTCATTATCTTGTAGAGCATTTGGTTTCATGCATTTTCTTTTGTAATTGGTATCAGCTTTCTTCTTGCATGTAGTTAAACTACATTTCTTAAGTCCATGCATTGCATAGAAAACACAAAAAATTCTGAAAACCAGAAAACTCAAAAAATAGTCCATATTTACTACTGCTCCAGAATCCAGGGCATATAACCCTGCTTAATGGACCCAGCAAACAGGGGGACCCAACAAGCCCGTTGCTGAGTGGTGTAATCTATTTTTGCCATGAAAGGGACCCAACAACCTGACTATCTGCTCGCCTGCTTGTGCTTGGTATTTAAGCCTTTAATCTTCTCATGCAACCCCATATGCTCATATTCTGACTTTGTAATTGACCTTAATTTGAGCCCTCTTTGCTGATGGAAAAGGGGAAGGCATTTTGATGAGTCATTGCCTTTTTCATGTCTATAACTCCTTAATAAATGACTCATGATGAACTCATAATGCTTCATAGTTGCCATCATCAATCAAAAAGGGGGAGAATGTTCGGCATGTATGGAACATGCTTGATTTTATTGTTTTGATGATGTCTGACCATGAGTCATTGATGAGTCTTGTATGGATTTGATGTTGCCAACATGTATAAGTTTCAGGTCAAAGTCAGCGCATGGTGTTATAAGATATGATGCATTGAATTTAAGCCATGTGAAGAGTCGTACAACAGCAAGCAAACAAAGCTAGCAATAGTACAAGTCAGCATCTTCTGAACAGAAATGGCAGTACAAATGAGAAGCCATGTATGTGCTTAGTCTAAAGTGAAAAGGGGTTCTCCTCACATTGAAATGAAAGTTAAAAATAATTGGGAAGAACTTCAAAGGGAAGAAGCTATGGTGTTTGATCAATTTCAGTTGCCAAAGGTTTAGCAGAAAATCACAAGAACCATAAGTTGCATCAATGCAACCAAGCTCGCAGCACAACCAAGTCAGAAAAGTCGACTCCAGGTGTCGACCCCTTTATGCGGATGTTCTTCTGATCAAGGCTGCGTCAACCCCTTGGTGTCACTGCGTCAACCCCTTTTCTCACAATTGAAAGAAAAGACCCAGCGGCCTTAGCCTGCGTCGACACCACCTCACAGATGCGTCAACGCCATCAAGCTCCAGCAGAAGGCAGAAAATAGAAGGCGACAGCTATCAAGTGATAAGCATGACAAATAGCTCATCTTGGGTGACAAATAGTCTTCAGCGGTAACAAATAGACCCATAGTGGTGAAAAATAGCTTGGCACGAGAGACGGGGCTAAGAGGCATGTAAAATGAAGAAGGGGAGTCGACTCCAACACCAAGTTGAGTCGACCCGATAGCAGTTTTGCCAAGAGATGGAAAAAGCATCAAAGAAGAAAAGGCACGTGGCTTCTAAGGGAAACAAAAAACAACAACAAGGGAGACTAATGCCCTGCTAAGGGTGAAAAATAGGTCTTAAGGGCGACAAATGGAAGACAAGGCTGAGAAGCTAGAAGAAGATGAAGAAGAGTTGACCCTAATCAAAGTTGACCAAAGCATGTTGACTCTAGTCAAAGTCAACATAAGTCAAAGCAACTCCAGCCAAGTTCAAATACATGTTGACTCAAGGTCAACTTTGGTCAAAGTCAATAGCAAGACAACCCACATCCATCAGTTAACATAACTTGGAGTCAACACAGTCAGACCTTCAAGTCGACTTCAATAGACAAATACTGCATATGGGTGATAAAAGGTTGTTAAGGCTAACAAATGGGTTGTAGCAGTGACATATGGCTAGCTAGTGGTGACAAATAGACACTACGGTGACAAATAACTACTAGTGGTGACAAATGGATAAACGCGATGGCTCAAGGCAAGAAAAAAAGGTCTAATGGTGACGGCTGTTACGACTGAGGGTGAAATCTGGGCAAGAAGGCTCGAAGAGTAAAAATCAAAGAAGATGAAGTCAACTCTATAATGCCTTGGAGTCGACTCCTGTGATGATGAAAAATGACTCGCAAGACTGGAAGTTTTAACAAGCAAGAAGTCGAGTCGACTCCACAGGACTTTGGAGTTGACTCCAAGTATGAAGAAACTGCCTAATCTTTTGCAACTTTTTAAGGACTTCCAGAGGACTAAAATATGGATCGCAAATCTATAAAAGCATAATTTTTGAAGTCTGGAGGAGGTTCCTAGGACTGACATTGTCCCTGTCATCATAACTTTCCAGAGCAACCTTTTGGTCATATTATTTGTCAGTACAGCATCTAGGAAATGCCTCCTCCTCTGCAATCCTTTAACCAAGAGTCAACCAACATAAGTGTGTCAAGAAGAAAAGCTCATAGGACAGAAGGACGTCCTCTCTGCCAATGGTGATTAAGGTTCTACAAGCTCCCTTTAGTCAACCCCCTCTTAGTTTATTCCAACATTTCAAATTGAAAGATCTATGGACGGAAAAGCTTTTTGGTCCTGCACTGCAGCGATGGACTAGGATCTGCACTAGCTCAAGACTTGTGACCCAACGGCTCAGATTCCATTCTTCAAAGATCAAAGGTGGAGATTCAAACCTTGGTCTATAAATATGTTGCCCCTTCCAACTGGGAAGAGTTAGCTGAGTAGTGCATTAAGGTATCAACCTTTAGCTCGTCCCAAAGAAAAGGAGGAAAGAGAAGAGAGGAAGAAAAGAAAGAGAGCGGCCCTGAGCTTTATTAAGAAAAATCTGAGAAAAAGAAGAAGAGAGAAAGAGAGTAGTGAGCAGCCCATAGTGAGTAAGAAGGAAGAAGAAGATGAACGTCCAAAGCATCTGAACAATAGTCAAGTGCTTCCTTAGAAGCTACATTACGCTTTATGTTTATGTTTTACTTCCTTCTTTGACTTTCATCGTCATATCCGTATATGCGCATGTGATGTGTTTACAGCACTGCCCGGTGCTCTATTTAGAGACCAGAAGTGTTTTTGCTGCACTTGTAGCATGTTTCTTTTTATCTTTGATTGCATTCCCCGATGGAGCAAGCTGTGAGGCTCAGTAGAGCAAGCTGTGAGGCTCAGTAGATGTAAGGGATTTGTTCCCTCGAAGCTGTGGATCAGCAGCCAAGCTGTGTGTCAGTAGGAAGCCTCACCGGATTTGGTGAGGGGTGGATGTAGGTATGCCGGTTTGCAGACTGAACCACCTTAAAAATCCATTATGTAGTGGTGTGTCCTTGTGTGATTGCTTCCATTTCTTCTACCTCCATTTCACAAGGTCCTTTAGTCTTATTTCTGCATTTCTGTTGGCCGAACACTGCACATATTGTGAGCCATCCACCATTTACCAGCATGCTTGCTGAATTAACATTGGCTCACACTCACATCCATGAAGGGTCATCTTACACATGAGAAAGATCCAATGATTAAAGTTATTCCATTGTATGGTTCTTATGGAACCTTGCAATCTCAGGTTCTCAATTTTGAGTTCAGCAAATCAGTGCTTGAGGTGCAACACACTTGTCTGATTGCTGGTTGATTCATGATGTATTCCTTCCGGTCATCAGCTCTCATTCTTGAGTAGCTTGATACCTTATGGATCTATAACAAGCACTCACATGTCCAAGCATCAATGCAATATCCGCAGTGTTATAGCCAGACTTTTGTCTGGTCAAATGAGTTTTTAAGAGGGTAATATTTGTAAGGGGATCTATTCAACCCCCCCTTCTAGATCCGGTTGCACCCCTTGGGACCCAATAGATACTTGCGTTGTTACTTTGGTTTTATTCATATGATTCATCAGATTTTCATTTACCTTACCTTCTAGAGCTAAATTGTTAATTACTTAAACTTGTCTTCATGTTGATACAAAGATACCTACTGGGCAAGTGTGCGCATTCCTTACTTTTCAATCTTTTCAAGAAATGATAGCGGGTCGGATTCGGACTATTCAAGTGGCGAGTTCGAGAGTGAATGAAGAATGGAGTGAAGCCTAGTAGTGTCTTAGTTATAGTCATGTTGTAATTTTTCTTTTTATTGAGTCTAGTTGCCCTTATGTCAAAGAAGTCAAATATCAATGTACTTTGATTATTATTATTTAATAAAGTGAAGATTTGAGTACATGATCTTGTGCATTCCTCTTTTATGTGTGAATGATTAGCGCTCTGATTATATTGCTAGCTTGAGACTTTAATTGTCGGCTTTTCACATTCTTGACTGGTTTCCACTGCATATCTCGGGGTGTGACATGGATGATCGTGTTGGGACCTAAAGTCCACCATAACGTAAAGGCTATGACGTTAATTACGCCTTTCAGGAAGAAGGACAACCCTTCATTAATCGCCAAGATAAAGAAGCCCCGGGGGGGGTAAACGAATATAGGTGAATGTGTGAATCAAGAAATGTTTGCTTATGCAATGTGGAACCTAAGCATGCACTCAAGCACACGACACAGTGATATTTTATAATTTTTTTTATTAAGTTGACCTTCAATACAGGTCGGAGAACTTAGATCCGAAGATAACCTCACGCTTAATGATAGCTTCCCGTCGGACTTGATCTGACCTTCCGTAGATCACCATTTGATATACCAAAGAGTCACAACAAGCAAACACACAGTAAGATAGATATGTATTCACATATGTATATGTAGATACATGCAAGTATGTTCAGATTTCTTTCAACATTACCATTATTCATATTACTATTACCATGTCCCCTTCTTTACTCTTTCTCTCTTTTTATTTGCTTCTTCCTTTTTTTATATTGCTATTTTTTATTATTTTTTATTTTTTTTATTTCACACATGTATGAGTAGCCATATGTTAATTGAAAGGGATGAACCGGCAGGGGTGTGATCCCGCGCAGGGAAAAGATGAGGAAGAGTAAAGTGAAACGGTGGGGGAGTGATTCAGCGCAAAGAGAGGATGGGGGAGCACGAGGTGAACCGGTGAGGACAGTGTGATTTAGCGTAGAGAAAAAGAGAGAGAAGAAGGTAAAGCGAACCGGCGAGGAGAATGATTCGGCATGCGGGGATTCTTTGCGCCGATTCGCCTGACTTCCTCCCCCCCCCCCCCCCCCCCCCGGATCACCGGTTGAGGAGAATGGTCGCCGATTGAAGCTGCCCATGCCCTTCATCTTGGGGTTTTACTTAGACCAAATTTGACCACTCATTCTTCTCCTCTTTATATTAGGGGAATTGCTCCCTTCTTCTTATACATGATACCCACGAGATAGGAGGTTGGCACCGGCCATACGACCACAAACAATTCAACTGAGCGAGGTGGAGTCGACTCAAGGACTAGGGATAGACCCAATGCGCTGAGTGCAGGAACCCTCAGACCTCATTGCGTCGACCCCGGAAGATGGCTAGGTCGACACCCTTTTTAACAGAAACCTCTTCTCTAACTTAATCTTCTTTCATTCATTTTTATTCATGTCATGGGCTCCACATGTTGGGTCAAGGGATGTATATCATCCTTTTATTACACATCCCATCCCCTTTTTTATGTGTATATAGATTTTATTTCTTCTTCATTAGATCAAGCGTTCACTTTAGAAAGAAGCCAGGACCCAGGGCAAGTGAATTTGCTGGAGAACGAGTTGACCTGCTTCAAAGAGGAATTGACCTGAGGGTCCCCTGTCACATTCTTTTCATTAGCTATTTAATGTTATCCCCTATTTTGACATTTAATAGGCTTTTATTCGCAATCGGAACGAGGAGGAACATGAACGAAAAAGCTGCGGAGTGCCGGGTAAATTTTGGCAGCATCTCCCCTCATTCCAGAAGACCGTAAAGGGAAAAAACAGAGACCCACCAACAGAAGGATCCGAGATGGTCTCGTTAACTACTGGGTAGGCCAAAACGATGACCCCGTGACCCGAGTTGGATGCGGAAGCCCCGAGGACTAGCCAACAAGGGACTCTGATGACCCATGGGTCGTAATATCCAAAATTTTGGGACATGAGTTTAGTATATTGCCAAACACTTGGCTGTTATTGTTCACTTCCAGAATGGGGTTCCCCAGGGACCACACTATGTATAAGCGAGTTCCTGGGAGCCCGGAGTGATCAAAAAACAATCTCATTTTCGGAAGCAATTCAGAATTATGTCGAAAATCGGTATGACTGCTTAAGTGAAGGGATGTATCCTCTCCTTGTGGAATGATGGGTCCACATTCATTATAATAGATAAGAGATTCAGATAAATCATAGTATTACCTTGATGCAGGGAGCCACGGGTCATGCTGTGGAGGCTAGCAAACCCATGTACCCAAACAGGCATAAGAAACATGACAATTCAGAAAACACATTAGTGGAATAACTGCTAACGGAATTTCTTATTGGAAGCCATACAGAACTGACATACTAGCCTACGGGGTATTGGAGTCATACGCTAGTTGCTATTCTGAGTATATACCACTAACTCTCGTACATAGGAAATGCACTGACGTTCATACATGGGGTTCTTCGAAGGCACGGTCCCCTATAGGCATTTCAGCAAACATAACGGTGCCCGTGTATTGACCGGCCTAAGGGCCAGGGTGATCACTATAGAAGTGAATGACAGCATCTTAACGGATGAAAAATTAGATATAAATTCTAATGGATCTGAGAGAAATGACGTAGTCCCCACAACTCATGAGTGTGAGTGAGGGGGCACACGGTCATCTCACGGAAGGTATATTACGTCTAAACAGAGCACAGTGGTACACAGCTATATTGATGCAGAAAGAGCACGTGTCAGAGAGATGCGTATCACGGTTAGCAAAACGGACCCATCTGAGGCATTAAGGAGAGAACGAGATTAATGTCGCCCATGAGGCGTGGCCAATGACCATCCAACGCAACACCTAGTGCGTGACACCCAAAACTGCACAGATGTTCAAAGGATCGAGATGATGTAGCCTCAAGAAGGCATCCTCACATCTGGGGGATATTCTTAATGATCGAAAATGAGCACAAAAGCTACGAAAACATAAATAAGAACAAGCAGCATCCTAATAGCAAGTAACTCTGGGAGCATCGAATGTGTTGATTCATTAAAAGCTCCTCCAGAGCGCTTATTACAGCCCCTAATAACCACAACTATGATCAACAAAAGAGAAGAAAGGCAATGTCGCCCCGAAGGGCTTTTACAAGTGTGTTAAACTTCGAAGCGAATCCACAAAGAAGACTACCCTATTACAGAACACAAGGGGGGAGATCACGTCATTACAGAGCAAGGGAGAAGACACGGCAGAAGAGCAAAGAGAACAAAACTATTATCCCCTTGGGGCTTTAAACACGATGGAAACCCACCTATAGACAGAACAGAGTATCAGAGGGATGCTCCAATCTAAACGCTTGCAACAATGAAAAGAAACTAAAAATCGGGGATCATTGGCTCTCCTTCGATCTCTCCATTCTCTCTTTCTTCCTTGCTCGACCTTCTCTCTTATTCTCTCTTTACTTGTTCTGGCCTTTTCCTTCCTCTGTTCTTCACTTTTTGTTTGGCACGAAAGTGGCCTATTTATAGGCAAGATGGGGTACCGGTGATCCGGAGGGAGGGAAGGCTAGGCACCGGATCACCGGTCTGCCTCCTTGTTTCCCCACCGATTCAAGGTGGCAAAGGGGGAGCGTCGGATCAACTACTCCCCCGCCGACTCATCAGGCGAGAGGGGTCCGCCGACTCATCTTAGCCGCCAGAGGGCTGCTTTGGTACATTTTGACATTTTCGTCGCTCTGTTGGCTCCGGAATGGTTTAGGCGAATGCTTGATGTTAGAGACTGCTCCAGGCTTGACGAAATGCCTATGGGGTGCCAGACTCGAGGTCTTCGGGCTTTGGCGCACAGTTCTGAGTGATTTCTGACATGTGCCATACCCGTGTCAGATTCCTCGGGTTTCAGCTCGATTTGGCCTTCGGCGCTGTGATTTATGCCACTAGGCCTGCCCTGTGGATGTGCAGAGTATCTTCATTAAGTGGGTAACCACCCAAAGTATTTTTGCTCTCATTGGGCAATTTTTTGGCCTCTTACGGACCTTTCCGGTGTGATCCAAACCCTTATTAGGTCACTCAGGCACTTCTGCTTATATCACCTTTGGAACCCTATTTTGTGAGACCAGGAACATTTCTTCATCTCAAGAGGCATCCTTATCAGGTGGCGGACCGCCAAGGGTATTTTCATCCTCGTCGGATGGGATGTGGGGTTTGTTTTGCACGAACAAGTCGATGCCGATTTGTTAAGTCTGTTGATTTTCACTTGCCGTACGGCATTCCCGAGTTGTTATAGAATCTCTTTTGACGTCCCGAGATGATTTTCTATGAGTTTCCTGATACTCTATCAGGTAGTCTTGGGCTTTAGCAGTCCAAGTGGACCTCTTTTTGGGTTCTTTTAGCTTTTCCATCCTGGTCAGTTATTCTCCTAGCGGCCATGGCGTGCTTAATGTATAGTGATATTTTGGATGTCAACATCCCCGCAGGGAAAACTCTGATCGTATGAATGCATCTCAAAAGGTCAAGGTAAAGAAAACAAAAAAAAATCCCATTAGCCAAAGATTGAACCCCAATGGGTTAATAGGGCAGGGCAGGGACATCTTCCCAAGTCTCTCGAACGCCCTCGTGAACTTCCTAAGCACATTCTTCCCATCTCTCTAAGTGGTGTACACCAAACTTAAGGGATGGTGGAAGCGGACTTAGGAGGATGTTTCCGAATGAGATCTTGAGTGGGAAAAATAATTAAGCATGTTGACCCCGAGTTAAACTGTTTGAGAATGGCAAATGAATGAGCAAGCCCTCTTGATCGGGAACTGTGCCAATTTCTTATAAGAGTAGATGCCCTTCGTTCTACGCGTCATTTAGAATGTGTTATGTCGGACCGCGACAATTTTCAAAACAAAATAAAAAAATAAAAAAACCAAAAAAATGAAACAAATAAACAAATAAACAAAACAAAAAAATAAAATAAAATGAAATAAACAAAAAAACAAAACAAAACAAAACAAAACACAAAAAATAAAAACAAAATGAAACAAAAATAAAAATAAAAAAATAAAATAAAAAAAACAAAATGAAATAAAAAAATAAAAAAAATATGCATTTTGCGTGTTCACATTCGTATTTCTTCATTTGCATTTGCATATTTATGTGTCACATTCCATCATCTCTACTTTTGCCTTAATTAATAAGGGCTTGACCCCTTGACCCATATTCAAGGCTACTCATGAGATAATCACTTGCTTATTGAGCAAGGGGCCAAGTCAGAACAGTTCAATTAACTTGTTTATTGAGTGTACAATGTAGGAACAGGTGCACGAAAAGAATAAGCACACAAGAGACAAACAGGTGACAACAAAAATCCATTTCATTTATACAGTTGTCATGTACATCATAAATAGCGGGTGGGAGTATAATGTGTCTCTCTCTAACTCTCACCACCCTCCTCCTCATCATCCCTCTCATCACCCCTAGGACAAGGATCCCTAGGAGGCCTCATGGAGCTCTACGAGGCAGTGCTCCTCTTGCTTCGCAGTCTCCTCTCAGCCTCAGTGTAGTGTCGCTCCACCGCCGAAGAAACTACGAAGCTCACACTAGAGAAGGAGCCAGACTACCGAATGCGCACAGCACCCTCTTGTCCTCTCTGGTAACGCTCCTCACTCTCCTTCAACCTCTGCTCCACAATGCCGAGACTCAGACGAAGCTCCACCATCTGGGCCTCTAAAGCCCTCCTCTCTCTCTCTCTCTCTCTCTCTCTCTCTCTCTCTATCCTCCTCTCCTCTCTCTCTCTCTCTCCCTCTCTGCTACCTCCCTCTCCATATCCCTCCTCGCCATTTGGAGTGTGAACCTCAACTCCAGGATGTCCCGAGACAACTCCTCAACATCGCGACGTCGCAACTCCTCCTCCAACCCTATTGCCAGTGCCGTCCGGATGTCGCGCTCCTCCTCTGCTCGAGTGGCGCGAGTCAATGCGTCACAGATCTTCGCCACTTGTAAGTGACACCATCCCCATAGAGTTATAAAAGCAATACATAATTGAATTCAAAATCTAAACCTTGCAAATACTCACCCGTGTCGAGAGCTCACGCTCCGCCTCCCCGGTGCGTGCCACCGCGCCAGCAAGCTACTAACGGAAGGAGGTAATGTAAGGCCCCAGAATTTTTATAAAGTATTTTTGGTATATTTAATTATTTTCTGGGAATTTTAAAGACCCAAAATGGATTAATAAATAAATATTGGATTAAATAAATCATTATAAGGCCCAATTTATGTTAAGTGATTAATCTAGCTTTGATAATTAAAACCCAATAGGTTAAAAGACCAAGCCCAATAAGTTTGGCCCATATTCTAGAAGGTTATTTAGCCTATTCACGTATTTTAAAGATAAATACTATTTATATAGATAATTATATAGGATAAATGAATAAAAGAGTTTTATTAATTTGAAACTCTGCACACGTTTGATGTAATGGTCTATCGGGTGACCGCTACAGCCATGTAACGCATCAAGCCTGGACCGTCACACGCTGTAAGTCCGTGAAGAGAAGAACAAGCCAAAAGATCGGATTTTTGCTAGCTTATCTCTTAGGGATCGAGATGGGAAGACTAATAGAGGTGTTAAGGACTCTTAGAAGTTGATCTAAGCTTTAACAAGGACTCTAGAATCGATCTAATCCTCAAACCCTAGCCAAAACCCTATAAATAGGACCTAGTTCTGAACTGAGCGACCCTTACTTTTGGCTCGTGAAGAATCAAGGTAATGAGTCATAATTTCGGGTAAGTTCTTTAGAAGATTTTTTTTAGTATACTTTAGACTAATAGTTCTACAAATTTCATGTTAGGAGATCAAGCAACCAAGGAGATTGAAGCTTCCAAAGTTGCTGGTTCGACCATAATAACTCAGGAAACTAAACACAAGACCCCTGAAGATCAAGAGATTAGGACGTCTAAACGAGGTAATTAGAGCTCAATCCTTTAGAACTTTTTGTTCACCTTAGCTTCATCTTCTTACCCTCAAAATTTCATATCTTTAGGTCAAGAGGTCGTGGAGTTAGAGCAACAGGAAATTGCTGGAAAATCACTAGAAAAGGAGAACTAGGGCACGGTTTTCAGACTCAATTTAGAAGTTTAAAGCCTAGTTAAGAGGTAGATTATCTCATGATTGGCAAAAACATCTTGTTAGGGATAAAAGCCCTCTTATTGTGCTTGATTTCATGCATTATAGACTAAGAATTTCATGTTTTAATAGTTCTATACATTCATGCATCTCTTTAGCCCTAAATAGAAAATAAAAGATATTATCTTGTCTATTCACTAAAACCCATGCATGTAGTTGGCCTATACTTCGTTTATCATGTCTAGAACAGTTGTAGTATTTTGATTTCCAGGCATATTATGTTTTCATAAACCTTTACTTTATTTTACTGCCAGCAGACGACATGACGCACCAATGTAAGACCGTCACAGTCATCTAATGGCCTTACGATAAGCCGTCACACCATCTGTTGTATTTTAATTACTCTGTTGTCTCTGACGCACCATAACAGGAGCGTTACACTACTGTAACGGCCCCTCGATAAACCGTCACAATCACTGTGATGCCCCCGTTCTCGACCGTCAGAGTAACTGTAGACAGAATTGAAGAACAGTCACATTAACTTATAAATATGCCTAGTTATCTATGTTTTGACCTGTTGATATGACTTTAAATTTATTAATTGGTTCATGATAAGTATCGCATGTTAAAAGCATCTTGAATTATTTTAAGGATATGTTAATTTCATACCAAAGCACTATAGTTTGTATTAACTCCATGATTTTTCAATGATGTATGAACGGAGTTTTATCATAGTTTCATATTGTTACACATTCTCTCTTATCAATAGAGTCATTTCTTTCAGTACATGGCACATATTCTGGTATGTTATCTATTAGTTTACACTTTGCACTATAGGAACATTGTTCTTGGACATGAGGACATCTCTATTGGATATTCCTTCCAATGGAATAGGTGTGGACGCACTTTTTATTTAACAATTATTTTGTTCGTTTATTCGTTTGTTGGTTTATTAAGTGCGTGGGCGTGCCAGTCACCGAAGTGACGATTTATTCGGGCCCCAGAGAGCCTATGGTGCGCTCGATCTGACTTCGTCAGACGATTGTGTGGTTCGTGTCGGGACCGAATCCCGTCGCGCCATGAAGGTCACGACGTCATTTACATCCCCCATACGAGGGAACACCCTTGATTAATTGCCGAAATTAGAGGCCCCGCGGCCGAAAGGGGTAACACTAATTATGCGAGAGAGATGGGGATGGGTCACACTGAAAGTTGTATTAAGGCCATAAACTGTCGGCCGTGTCGGCCACTCGTAGACCTTTTGTATTCGGACACAAGTCCGTGGCAGCATCACAATGAGAAAACCGAGGTAGATCCCTTCAAATGTCTGCCGAGCATGCGGCAATTTTTTATGAAGATTCGGAAGGTATCCGGAACGAGAAAACAAATCCGGTCCGATTAGGATGTCGGCCCGAGGTTAGATCAGAGCCCGGCCATGTCGGGGGAATTCCCGAGACCCGGGCCCGACCTGAAAGGGCGACGTCATTATTCCTTTTTGCCCCGGGTCCCGAGGAGAGAAAGGGCTGCAGTGTGGACGTTAGCGTCTTTTATCTGGGGTTTTATTAGTTATATCTTCTGGGATTTCTGATTTGATGTTTACTATTTATTCGTGCATTTGTCCGGGATGATTTCTCTTCTTCTATGCATGATTATTCTTATTATTATCATTGGTTTGTTGTTTATTTTTTTGATTACCCCTCCTGCCTCTTTTATTATGATCAATATTGCGCATTTGGAGTCCTTCAATTAGTGTGATTTTTATTGATTTATTTGCTATTATTAATGCCCTTGTCGTGGTATATGTATATGCATGCATGTAGTGTGCCGGCGAAGGGAAGACGGGAGTGGACCGCTGGATATTGGGTGTACCGCTGGGTGGCGAAGGGGTGTACCGCTGAAGGCTGCGAAGGGCGTACCGCTGGAGGCCGAAGGGGCGTACCGCTGGAGAGTGTGTCGGTGAAGGAAGGGGAGTGATATAAAGTCTATACGTTCCCCGGCCTCAAGTCTATACATTGGCTGCTCAAAGTCTATACATTGAATGGCTCAAGTCTATACGCTGGACAAGTCTGTACATTGGCCACCGTGAAGTCTGTACGTTGGGATATGAAGTCTATACGCTGGATGCTCAAAGTCTATACATTGGATGAGTCTATATATTGGGGTGTGAGGTCTATACACTGCCCAAGTCTATACGTTGGCCAAGTCTACACGCCGCAGCGTGAAGTCTATACGTTGGCTGACCCAAGTCTATACACTGGGGCACGAAGTCTATACATTGCCCAAAGTCTATACACTGGATAAGTCTGTACATTGGGATATGAAGTCTATACACTGCCCGAAGTCTATACGTTAGACAAGTCTGTACATTGGAGTGTAAAGTCTATACATTGCAACGTGGAGTCTATACATTGGCCAAAGTCTGTACGCTGGACAAGTCTGTACGTCGGAATGACGAAGTCTGTACATTGGCCAAAGTCTGTACGCCGGTTGGCTCAAGTCCATACACTGGATGAGGGTGTACCGGTGAAGGGAAGGAGTGTACCGCTGAGGGCTGCAAGAGGGCGTGTGCCGCTGGGGGGGCTCAGGGGGAGTGTGCCGCTGAAGGGTTGAAAGGGGGGAGTATACCGCTGAAGGATTGAAAGGGGTGTACCGCTGAAGGCCACGGGAGCGTGCTGCTGAAGGCCAATGAGGGCGTGCCGCTGAAGGCCAAAGGGGCGTGCCGCTGAAGGGTTGAAAGGGGTGTACCGCTGAAGGCCAAGGGAGCGTACCGCTGAAGGCCAATGAGGGCGTACCGCTGAAGGGTTGAAAGGGCGTGCCGCTGAAGGCCAATGAGGGCGTGCCGCTGAAGGCCAAAGGGGCGTGCCGCTAAAGGTCAATGGGGCGTGAGGGTGGAGGCTCGATCAGTTTTCGATTATTTGTTTTAAGGCTTTTCTTTTCTTCTTATCTTAATTTTCGTGTGGTTTTATATAAAACTCCTCCCGTGTTTTGTTCTCTTTGCTGGGTTCGATCTCTTTTCTTGTGGGTCGGAGGCTCGGGCTGCCGGGTGGTTAGTTAGTTCTCGTCGTGATGCCGACAGTGGTTTGATGAGTTGGAAGGTTTCTTCAGTTATCTTGCTTATTTGTTGCCTCCTTTTGCCTCTTTTAATTGTTTATTAGTTTCTCACAAAAATTCGGCAGCATCTCCCCTTGACCCAGGGCGTAAGGGAGATAAAGGGGACGCGCCCACATAGAGTGGCGGAACCCGACAACTGGAGGTGGGCCCCCGGGGGAGCAACACCTTTATAGCGCCTCGGAAAACGTGAAGGAAAGGGGTTTGGGGCGAGGCCAAGAAGTGGGCTGCTGGGAGACTGAAAGGTGTGCCGCTGGGGGGAGGGCCAAGGTGAGTGTGCCGCTGAGGGCTGATGGGGGTGTGTGCCGCTGAGGGCCGATGGAGGTGTGCCACTGAGGGCCCAAACAGGCGTGCCACTGAGGGCCACAAAGAGTGTGCCGCTGGGGGCTGAACAGGGTGTGTCGCTGAGGGCCGATGGAGGTGTGCTGCTGAGGCCCAAACAGGTGTGCCGCTGAGGGCCACAGAGAGTGTGCCACTGGGGGCTGAACAGGGTGTGTCGGTCAATGGCCAGAAAGATGTGTCGCTGAAGGATTAAAAGGGAGCCAAGTGTGTGGGCTGGGGGCTTGCAGGCGCTCCATGGAAAGAAGGGGAGCTCAAGGTCAAGGAAGGGTTGCTGGAAGTGAGTGAAGGACCCACAAGGCCAGGCTTCAAAGGGGAGGACTCACATTGATACGGTGACTTGAAAGAAACCCGGGGAAACCAAGGAAACGGGTAATACACTATATGCACTATGAAGTGAGGATCAAACCAATAGAAATAACAGGAAAAGTCCCGAGGAAGGCGATTGTTTCTATTCGTGGGATGCCAAGAACCATATCCCTATATGCATATTACAAGAGAAAATGCCCAAATGAGGCCATGGACCAAAAGAAAAGACTCCAAGACAGAGAACAAGAAGAGGAATGAGATACAAGATAGAGGAAAGCATTGGGGCCTAGAACGTAGGCTACCGTTCCCAATCCTCTCCCCCAATACAACAAGCTCTCTCTCTCTTACTCTTGTTTCTCCCCGGTGACCGTCGAACGGAGCTCAAGCCGGGAGGACCTCTTCTTCTCTTCTCCCTTCTCCTCTTCCTCCTGTGTGCGCCTTCCACTGTTGGAGCCTCTCCCCCTCTGTGGGTTTGTCTGTGTGTGTTTCCCTTTTCCCCTCCTTTTCCTTTTGTTGAAGTGGAGTCTCTTTTATACCTCCAGCCGCGGGAAGCCTTCCGAGCACCGCCGTTGAAGGCCGGAAGGTGGGCTCGTGATGATGGACTTTGACCTGCCGCGTCCTGGGTTGTCAGGGGGTAGTTCACGTGGCCCAATGGACGGTTGCCACCTCAGACGCCTCACTGCGCGCCAAGGAAGCGTAGGGCATGGGCTTCACGTCTTCTTGCCGCTGAAAAGCCTCACGCTGTGCCGCTGGAGGGCTCCAAACGGGCGTGCCGCTGGGAGCCAGAATGGCGTACTGCTGGGGGTCCAAACGGGCGTGCTGTTGAACGGCCTGGAGGGCGTGCCGCTGAACACCCAAAGGGCCATGCCGCTGAAGCCCCAAAGGGCCGTGCCGCTGAAGACCCCAAAGGGGTGTGCCGGTGAACCCACCCGGGGGTGTGCCGCTGAGCCCCAGGGAGTGTGCCGCTGAACACCCAAAGGGGTGTGCCGGTGAACCTACCTGGGGGCGTGCCGCTGAGCCCCAGGGAGTGTGCCGCTGAACACCCCGGGGGGGTGTATTTGGGGCCCGTTCTGAGCCCGTCGCGGACACGAGTCATGGCCCGTTTGATTTCCTTTGGGGCCCACGGACTGTGGGGCCTTTTGTGCTTGATTTCTCCAGGGTTTCTTCACTCGGCGCCATTGTTGATGCTGGGCCGAACATGACACTTGGATGTGCAATTTTCGGTGTCCACAAATGCCCCCCACCCACGGGTATCGCAGGCGAAGGATGAGCCGGGCGGTGCCCGCGGGTGTCCCCGTCTCTTCTCTCTTTGTCGATGTCGGCGGGGTGTCGAGAGTCGACCTGGTTCGTTGTTTGTTGGTCTCTTCGTTAGTGCCGACAGTGCATCGGGAACCGAAGTAGTATGTTGGTCTCTTCATCAATGCCGACGTGGTGTCGGGAACTGACCTGGTTGGTTGCCTCTTTGTCTCTTTGTCAGTGCCGACAGGATGCCGGGAACTGACCTGGTTTGTCGATCTCTTGGTCTCTTTGCCAGTGCTAACAGGATGCCGGGAACTGGCATGCTTTGTTGTCTCTTCGCCAGTGCCGACAGGATGCCGGGAACTGACATGATATGCTGATCTCTTTGTCTCTTTGCTAGTGCCGACAGGATGCCGGGAACCGACATGCTTTGTTGTCTCTTAGTCTTTTGGTCTCTTCGCCAGTGCCGACAGGATGCCGGGGACTGACCTGGTTTGTTGTCTCTTAGTCTCTTCGCCAGTGCCGACAGGATGCCGGGAACTGACATGGCTTGTTGATCTCTTTGTCTCTTCGCCAGTGCCGACAGGATGCCGGGAACTGACATGCTTTGTTGTCTCTTAGTCTTTTGGTCTCTTGGTCTCTTCGCCAGTGCCGACAGGATGCCGGGAGCTGACATGATATGCTGATCTCTTTGTCTCTTCGCCAGTGCCGACAAGATGCCGGGAACTGACATGATATGCTGATCTCTTTGTCTCTTCGCCAGTGCCGACAGGATGCCGGGAACTGACATGCTTTGTTGTCTCTTAGTCTTTTGGTCTATTGGTCTCTTCGCCCGCGCCGACAGGATGCCGGGAGCTAACCTGGTTTGTTGTCTCTTAGTCTCTTCGCCAGTGCCGACAGGATGCCGGGAACTGACATGGCTTGTTGATCTCTTAGTCTTTTGGTCTCTTGGTCTCTTCGCCAGCGCCGACAAGATGCCGGGAGCTGACCTGGTTTGTTGTCTCTTAGTCTCTTCGCCAGTGCCGACAGGATGCCGGGAACTGACATGGCTTGTTGATCTCTTAGTCTCTTTTCTTTTTTCTTTCTTTTTTTTTTGTGCCACATTACCGATACAAGCGCCCTTTCGGGTTTTCACCGGTACCGACCCCCTCTTGCTTTTGCCCACGCGCCCTTTCGGGTTTTCACGTGGCGGGGTACCCAATTTTGCCCGTAGCGCCCCTTCGGGTTTTCGCCACGGCCGGGTTATTGCCATTTTTACCCTTGTTCCCGTGTAGGGACAAGTCCGGCGGGGTATCTCTATTTTTAACCCCCATTTTATTTTATTTTCTCTTTTTTTTTGAGTGAGTGACATGCAGGTGTCGGCTAGGGCACGAGGCCTTGCGCCGGAGGGTAGGGCTCATTCGTTGGCAAGAAGACAATGCCAGCGCAACGGGAGAGTTCGTGCCGATTCGGACGTAGGGTCCGTAATGGCCATATTCGTGCAGAGTGGGCGGCTAGGGCACGGGGCCTTGCGCCGGAAAGGGACTTATTCGTTGGCAAGGGACTAATGCCAACGCAAGGATAGAGGTTCTACCGATCCAGGCGTAAGGCCCGTGATGGCGATATCGTATGGTGTGGGTGGTAGCTGAGGCCCGAGGTGATGTGCCAGAGACGGGCTTGTTTTGGTGGTAGGGTAGTGACACTACGACAAGGGTATAGCCACAGGGGTAGAGTCGTCTTTGCTGGTGTGGACGTTCGTCTGACCGGGATCGTGGGGACGGAATGTCTTCCCCGGGGACATTTATTATTGTGTGTTGTCGACTTACTCTTCCGTGTAGGTGAGCGGATGGACATGTAAGTGTGTGTACATATCTGGGTGTATATATATATGTATATATTTATTTAATATGTATATATATTACACATATTTATTTTCTTTTTGCTTTCCCTTCCTTCGTTTCTTCTTTTATTTTCTCCTTACATTTCCCTCCTTTCTCTTCCCCTTTTTATTCCCTTTTTATCTCTCTCTATTTTTATCTCTCTTATTTTTTTTCCTTTTTTTTGTATTTTCTCTCCTCTTTTATTCCTTTTTATCTTCCCCGCTCTCTTTTCTTCTCCCCTTTTTTCTTTCTTCTCTTTTGTTTCCCCTCCCTTTTTCTTTTCTTTTCCCCTTTTTTTCATTCTCTCCTTTTTTGCCATATATATAGGGCGGGGGCAGTTCATTCGAACCACCCCCGTTCGAATCCCCCCCTTTCCCTCTTCTCTTCCTTCAACAGGCGACCGTTCGCCCCCCCCCCCCTCTCTCTCTCCATCTTCTTTGTCTTCCCCGTCACCGAGCACCACCGCCTCCGGTCACCGTCGTCGCCGTCGTCATTAGCGCTGTGAGGGCACCGCCGTGAGGGCCGCCCCCCGGTCTCTCTTCTCTTCTCTTCTCTCCCTCTTGTTCTCTTCTCCCTATCTCTCCCTCTTTCTCCCGTTCTCTCCTTCTTTCTCTTTTCTCCACAGTGGACGGCGGCCGGAGGCTCTCGCCCCCATCCATCTCCCTCTCTTTCTCCTCCCTCTCCCTCTTGTTCTCTTCTTCCCTCCCCTTCTTCTCCGTCTCCGGCGCCATGGGTGGGCGGAGGTGACATTGGGAGCGGGCGTGCCGGGGAGCACGGTTTAGGGCGCATCGGGGAAGACCCCATAGCGTGTCGGAGAAGACGTCCAGGAGCGCGTCGGGGAGCGGGGGCTCCAGCGTGCCGGGGAGCACCGTCAGGGGTGTACTGGGGAGGGCATATGGATGTACCGGGCAGGGCTGCAGGGGTGCGTCGGTGGAGTTAGCTATCGGGCGTACCGGGGGAGGTCGCCTCAACTGGTATGCCGTGGAGGGCACCTGGGGCACGTGTGCCGGTGAAGCCCCCCCGTGGGTGTGCTGGGGAGGGCACCACGGGGACTGTGTCGGAGAAGAGCCGTTCCGGGGGCTGTGCCGGCGAACGGGGTAGCGTGCCGGGGAAGACGGCTTCCGGGTGTACCGGGGAGTGCGGGGCACAAGTGTGCCAGGGAGCGCCTGATGGGGTGCGTGCCGGGGAACACGTGAGCGCTCGGGGCGTGCCGGTGAGCAGTCTTCGGCGTGTGCCGGTGAAGCCACCGGCGGGGTGTGCCGGGGAAGGCACCTGGAGGCGTGCCGGCGAAGGCCTGCGTGGGGGTGTGTCGGTGAGGCCTTGAAGGGCCGTGCCGGTGAAGGGGCACAGGGTGTGCCGCTGAGGCCGGCTCCAAGGCGTACCGGGGAAGGCACCTGGAGGCGTGCCGGCGAAGGCACCTGGAGGCGTGCCGGCGAAGGCACCTAGAGGGCGTGCCGGCGAAGCCACTAGCAGGGGCGTGCCGGCCAAGGGGCTTTGGGCAGTAGGTGGGGACTTTTAGCTTAGAGGAGAAGGCTCGTTTTGACCGGCGGACTTCCGGTGTTGCCTCTCGGGGCCCACCATGCTTTGTTGGGGCCGTCACTCCTTGTGGACGCGCACCCGTGTTTTCCCTTACGCCTCTGGCCTAGGGGAAACTCTGCCGAAATTTCGTCAGGAATTGGCAGCATTTGGTTCATTTGACTTGTAGCAAAGCCCTTCTTCTACAGTCTTTCACTTCCTTTTGCATGTGGCTTATTCTGACCTTCTATTGGTGTATCTTTGCAGATAAATGGCTGCTCCAAGTGGTTCTTCTGCCCCCGCTGCCGCTGTCGGTGCCGACCTCGTTCCGCGGGGTCCAGTGCCGGCAGTCACATGGCTTAACGTGGAAGACTTGGACCGAGAGCATGCGGAAATAGCTGCCTTGGCAGAGTCGTCGGGGTCCGACCGAGAGAGCATAGACTTCGGCCGGCTCACCAGAGTTGACAGCGGCTTCACTTTTGACCGGGCCACCGGGGAGTACAGGAAAGACTTCCCGAAGGATAGGCACCTTGTTCGATTCCTGAAGCACCTGCGCTCCCGAGAGGGGCGAGACTTTCGCACTATAAAAGCCGTCGAGCGGGCCATCCTGCATGCCCGGGACAGTCTATTGTACAGCGTCCCCAGGAGCATTCCGATGTATCTGGTGGGAGAAGCCCGGGAATGGAAGCCGGTCTTGGGTATTGAGGGAGTGCTGCCGGCTGAAGACAAATTAGTGCGAGCCCCTCAATTCACGCCAGCAAGGTGGGACATGTCTGCGGGGAAGGTGCATGGCGAGTCGCCCCGATTTGGCTTATTCTTGGCTCCCCTAAAATGGGGTTATAGGGAAGAGCCGTTCATATTGGACTGTTTGGCCATCAGGTTCAAGTACGAACTATCACTGGGCTGGTTCGGGGAGCTGAAGCTTCAAGACGCCCACAGCTTCTGGGAAGGGGCAGTGGAGTTCACCGAATATGTGCTGTTCAAGTACGCCCCATTGCTGGTCCGGGTTGGCATCTACCACAGCGTATACGCCTCCCGGTATGGTTACCCCATCTCCAAGGGTCTCTGCTGCGGCATGATAGAAGTATTTAGTGCGGAGACCAATACCTTCTACACGGCAGAGGGAGAGACTTCACTTGATTTGTGGAGCCTAAGCCAGCTGAGCGGCTTGCCCATTGACGGGGAGCCTTATGAAGAAGTATGCCTCCCGGACTTGATCAAAGACGAGACTAACGGGGACGGCTATTATTCTCTGGGGTATTCATACCGGTACCTGATGAAGGCGTACCGGGAGCTGTACCAGCTGTCGCACAAGGGGAAGCAGCCCGCCCGTGGGGATAGGAAACGGGTGCGTATGGCGGTATGGCTGGAATATTTCTATGATGGGCTGAAGCAGTATGAAGATTTTCCTTGCGTTGGCACCGCCGTTGCTCGCAAGAAACGTGCGAAGCCCAAGCATGATGTGAAGATCCCCTCCAGGGGACGTCGGAGCGGGGCCAATCCGATGGGGGTCGACCCACAAACTCACTGTGCCGCCTATCTGACGTACTGGCTGTGTTCATTTGCCATGCCGTACGGGGACGAGACAGTGATCCGGCCAGATGCCATCTACCCGGCGTGCCAGATGGCGTGGGGTGTCAAACTTTCTCTGTGCCCGGCGGCGCTCTGTTTGATTTATAAGGCCCTGGGAGACATCAGCACGCACCAGTTCCCGAGGCAGGCCCGGTACGTGTGCCCACTGCATTTCTTCAACGCGTGGGTTTGTTCACTGTTTCCGGAGTTCGCCCCGCGAGTCCTTCAGGATTGGGGGCTGGTGCCGAGGATGCTGGAGTTCGCGAGTGCAGAGCCGGCTTCTACTTCCATGCGGATGTATGATATTCGGGCCGGTTGACCACGGTTCCCCGGGATGCAGCCGGTACCATTCATTTCTGGACGCTGGCCGCACATTCAAGCCCCCTCGTGAATAATAAGAGGGAATGCAAGGATGACCAGGTGGAGAGGTATGTCCACCCTATCAGCCAGGAAAACGTGGTGCGCCCGTTGCTGGAGCCCGAGCTGAGGGACTGGGCGCTGGCTATCCGCCCGAGCGTGTTGGTGTTCCGGAAGGGAGACAATGTACTGCTGGAGCCGTATTACCCCTTCCGATTTGGCCGCAACTTCGGGTATGACCAGCATATCCCTGCTTATCATGCGCAATTCGGCTTGCCTTCACGGAACGTCCGGGGAAGTGCGGTTGCCGAGCACGCTAGAAGCTGGTGGGACTTCTTCCACCGGGCGGACTCTGCCTCCTTCAGGGTGCCAGCCCTGGGTCGCGTGCCCCGAGTGACCCAGGATTATATTAAGTGGTGGAATAGCCGGACGGCCTTCTATCGGCTTCACAAGACCGATTGCTGGGATGGGGCCGAGAGGAAATTCCTTAGTCGGCAGCCGATGCCGGTTCTTGACATTGAGCCAGACCATCTTCTTCGGCTCAAAAACAGACAGGAGAAGGAGGTGGCAGCATATCTGGTGGCTCGCCGAGAAGCCCGGGACAAGAGGCCGACGCCGAAGGTGGAGCTACCCCCGGTGGCCAAGGATCATTACCAGAAGACGCTGAGGGACCTGTGCCAAGTGGGGAGCGACCGCCTGGACCTCATCAATTACCCATTCCCCATAGAGGAAGAGGGGACTCCTGCCAGGAGCTGGCGTCCAGAGAGGGATCCGGCCTGCCCGTACCGCACGTTTATGAGGCGGGAGGAGAGGCAGCCCGAGAACTATAAGGATACCACGTGGCTATATGTCCTTCTCCGGGTAAATGGGATGAAGATTGAAGATGTGACGGCCTCCATCCTGGGCAAGCGCCTGCACATCCCTTATTATTATGCTGACGGATGGGGCATAGATCACTTTAATCTTTTCTGTCACCTCTCCTCGAAGAAGCACGCGGATCTGGCCAACCTTACAGACCGGTGCCAAACGATTGAAGACGTTTGCTGGCTAGTCCGGGAGGCGGCGCGTCGGGACAAGGAGACGTCCCTGAGCTACTGGCCGATCACGCTGCGGCTGTACACTGGTCCTCATGGTATTCAGTCCCTTCTTGCTCTTCGATTTTGTCTCTTAGCACTGCGGCCTTTGAGGTGAGTTGGGTACTAATCGTGGATGCACGTTCATTCTTTCCCCTCTTTTCTTTGCAGACCACCCCGACAGCACACAGATGGCCACGTACCGGAACCTTCTCCGGCTGGTGAAGAAGCCCGCGTATTTTGAAGCAGCACCGCTGGCCCCGACCGCGGCTCCTTGCCCAAGGCTGCGAAGAGGCCCCGGGCTAAATCGCCTGTGAAGAAGGCGGTGGATGCCGCCAAGGCGGCTAAGCAGCGGGACACAAAGCGGAGGAAGACAGAATCGGCTAAGGCTCCGACAACTGTCCCTCCGGTACCACTAGTCCCGTCTTTCGAGGAATTCGAAGCTGCCCGTCCCGAGCCAGGCCGACCTGCCGGTCCGCGTCCCCGCTCTTTAGTGTGCCTTTTGAATCTCCCTCCTCCCTTTTTATTTTGGAGTGGGGCCCTGACACCTGGGTACTTCTTTTGTTTCAGCTTCTATGGAAGAGCCCATGCCCACGCCTGACATGGGCGAAGTTGCGGTCCCAGCGGAGGCGACCCCGGCGGCGGCTCCAGCTCCCTTGCCGCAGGCGACGGGAAGGCCCTGGGCACAGTCGCCCGTTAAGAAGGCACTGGCTGCTGCCAAGGTGGCCGGGCGAGAGACGGTAAAACGGCGGCGAACCGAGGCATCCCCGGCTCCGACGGCAGCCTTGCCGATGGCCCCCATCTTGTCCTTCGAAGAATTCGAAGCCACGCGGACCGAACCGAGCCACGAAGCTGGTGAGGTTCATCGGCCGCCCGTGTCGTCTGTGGTCGACCGGACTCCTGAGTTGGCCTCGTCTTCGCGCATGGCGACGATGCGCTTCTTCCTTACGGGCGATACGGAGGAACCGGCGCCCGTGCTGCTCCCGAGCGAGGGTGCGACTGGGACTCCCAAGAAGGCTTTGTCTGTTGAGGAAGCCCGTGGGTCATCTCGTGTCGCAGGAACTGAAGGGGGTAAATATTTTCGACTATACGGTTAGCTCCCCCCTTTTTGTCCTAGGGGCCAGTAGATTCACCATGGCTTATCTTCTTTTACATGACAGGCGTTGCCGCAGCGGCCACCAAGTCATTGTGGCCTGATCCCGACCTCCCGGAGATGCTGATGTATGTGAGGAGGAAGAAGGTCGGAGTGCGAGCCTTGCCTGGCCCGAGGGAGGACGTGCTGGGCAGAGACTCTGAGGTGGAAGCTCCTCTGCCGGCCCAGGCCGAGCCGACGGCGGTCGAGTCTCCGTCTGGGGAAGAGGTAGATTACAACTACTCTTCCGACGAAGTAGCTCCTGACGAGGGCGTGTCCGGGGCATCGGAGCCGCCCGGGCCGGCCTTCGGGGCCCCCTTACTTGCTGGCTCCCCGAGCCTTGTGAGGAAGACCGCCGTGAGTGTGAGCTTGTTTGGGCCGGCTCTCCCTCCTCTTTTTTGTGATTGACTGACGACCTTATCCCCCCCCTTTTTCTAGGATTTTCAAGAACCGGCCGAACTTGAGGTCGCAGAGGAGACTGCCCCGGCTGCGCTGATCGACCGCCCAACGGGGGTCGATGCCGGCATGGGCAAGTTGGCTCTTTTACTCGACGCCCTTCGAGGGGAAATGCCCGTGGAGCCCTCCGGTACTACCAGAGCGGCGGGCGAGCCTCTGGAGGAGGGGGAGATCGCGCCTGAGGGTAGCATCATCCCAGCGGCTGAGGTGAGTATGCGGGCTCCGCGGTCTCCCTTTTGCACGGTTTATTTTAGATGGCGAGTAGCTGATTCCCATTCCCATGGTCAGGCGATGCCGATATCGGGGAAGGCGCCTGGCCGTATCCGGAAGGCAGTAGCCAAACGGAGACCGAGCATTGGCCCGATAGCGGTGGAGGGGCCGACTCCAGTCTTGGGCTTGGAGAGAGAGAGCCTGGCTGCGCTCGTGGAAGCGGGACGTTTACCCCAGCTGGTGGTTCCGCTTCCGCCCTTCCCGAAACTCCCGGCTCAGATGGAGGACCCGCTCTTGCAGCAGATATTTGCGGGGCTCCGTGCGCATCTGGAGGGATCTCAGCCGCGAGCGAGGAGTTCATGGGTGGCGACTTCGGGCCTGGCCTTACTCGAAGCTCCTCCTCTAGCCGAGGTAACGGCACCTGCACCCCTGCCCCTTGGAGCAGTGGCAGAGTCGGGCCAGACGGAGGCAGAGGGGGCAGGGGAACTCCAAACGATGGGGGCACCGGAGGCTTCGGCAATGGTCTTTTCCGTTCCCCAGGCAGTGGTCGGCCAAGAGTCTCTCGTCGAGCTACGCCGGCCGGGCGACTTGACCCTCACCCTTCCTTCATCTTCAGTGGCGGCAGATACCGACCTGTGGGCAGAGGTGAATAGCATCGTGAAAATTCACCCCTCCGGTCGTGCCCTCAGTTAGTCACACGTCCTCAGAAGCGCCAGTCCGTCAGATGCTGATCACTTTACGGACGATGCTTCTCGCCGATGCTTCTCTGTCGTATCGGGAGGTGCATACCATCGTGACGCAATTAACGGGGGCGCTGCAAGTGCTTGGCTGTCCGCTGGGGGAATGGTCACGGCGGGTCTTGCTATTATTGAAGTACATCAAGCGCCGTGAATTCCTGGAGTCTCAAGCTCCTGATGAGCGCGCCGCTCTAGATGCTCAGGCAGACGAATATCTGTAGATCCTAAAGGCCTGACGCTATGGTAGAGAACGCCACGGAAAGGCCTTAGAGGAAGGCGAAGGCAACGTTCGTTCCTTCAGGAGCCGGATCGAGGAGCTGGAGGGCTATCTCGCCGCGGCTAAACTTGGCCTCGCCGAGGCGGAGAGGGCGGTGGCAGAGGAGAGGGAAGCTCTTGCCGTCGCCGACGTTGAAACGATGTCCGTCGAAGCGGAGCTCGCCCGTCTTGAGGGATTGAGGGGCCGGCTGCGCGACATGACGAACTTCCCTTACGTCGGGATCCTCCCTCTCGAGGACATCTTCAGGGACATCGACTGAGCGTCGCATCCCTTGATTTCTCCCCTTTTTTGAATGTAACACAGGGGTATGCCCCGCAGCAGATGTAGTTAATCCTCTCTCTGAATAGAGTAGAACTTTTCTGATTTCACGCATTCTCTGTGTATGCATTTGTCCCAAAGGGAATTTTCTCACCCTTCTTTCTCTTCCGTGGACATTGTTTTCTTCCTCCTCTTCCCTCGCTCTTGTATCTTCTCTTTTGTGTAGAGACCCATTGGCAGGGTATGAGTCTCCGCGGGGCTTCACTTTGGGAGGGCCAGGCAGGGACCCGTGTCAGGGTACAGGAGAGTGCTCGCCTTCCCAGGGGGAGGACGAGGGGACCACTCCACCATACCGAACGGACAACTCCCTGGTTTTGTCGCAATATTAGAAGCGCGTGCTGGCCTCAAGCGGGGCCTCGGTCAGAGACCGGACTTCTCGTCATCCAGAGGGGATGGAGAGGAGAGTTTGTTTAGTCAATGACCCGGACGGGAGATCCGAGCCAAAGGGGTACTCACCGCCCGGAGAGGACGGAGAGAAGAGTTTGTTTAGTCAATGACCCGGACAGGAGGTCCGAGCCAAATGTTTACTCACCGCCCGGGAAGGACGGAGAGAAGAGTTTGTTGAGTCAATGACCCGGACGGGAGGTCCGAGCCAAAGGGGTACTCACCGCCCGGGAAGGACGGAGAGAAGAGTTTGTTGAGTCAATGACCCGGACGGGAGGTCCGAGCCAAAGGGGTACTCACCGCCCGGGAAGGACGGAGAGAAGAGTTTGTTTAGTCAATGACCCGGAAGGGAGGTCCGAGCCAAAGGGGTACTCACCGCCCGGGAAGGACGGAGAGAAGAGTTTGTTGTTTCAATGACCCGGACGGGAGGTCCGAGCCAAAGGGGTACTCACCTCCCGGGAAGGACGGAGAGAAGAGTTTGTTGAGTCAATGACCCGGACGGGAGGTCCGAGCCAAAGGGGTACTCACCGCCCGGGAAGGACGGAGAGAAGAGTTTGTTGTTTCAACTGTTAGTACCTCCGCTGATGCGGGGCGGTGACTGGAAATGGGGCACGTCCCCCCCCCCCTTTTTTCTTCTTCTTCTCTTTTTTTTTCTTTTCTCCCTCCTTTTTTCTTCTATTCCTCCTCTTTTTTCTCTTGTCTCTCTTTCTTTTATTTTCTTCTTCTTTTTTTTTCCTTTTTTATTTCTCCTCTTTTCCTCTTGTTTCTCTTTCTTTTCTTTTCTTCCTCTTTCTTTTTTCTCTTCTTCTTTCTTTCTTCCTTTTTATTTCTCCTCTTTTCCTCTTGTTTATCTTTCTTTTCTTTTCTTCCTCTTTTTTTTTCTCTTCTTCTTTCTTTTTTTTTCTACTTTTCTGCTCCTTCTCTCTCTTCTCCTTTTTTGATAACACGGGCAGTAGTCGAGTTGTTTGGATAGTGATGATGCAAACTCGCCCCAAAATAGGGCAGGGAATAATATTATTGATTGAATGGGGGCGCCGGAGCGTGGTACAACCTCAAGTGCCTTCCATTAAGAGGCGGGAACTGAACTTCCCCACGATGGTTGACGATTACATAGGCGCCACCTTCGTAGACTTTTTGGACTACGTAAGGCCCGAGCCAGTTCTCATTTAACTTGCCCTTAGGGTTGGCAGCCATGAGGTCTCTTCTTTTGACCATGACAAGGTCAGCTTTCTTGAATTCGCGCTCCTTGACAAGCTTGTCAAAGGCGCGTGCAATCCGGGCCTGGTAGACCTGAATATTCTGTTGGGCTTGAAGCCGCTTTCCTTCCAGGCTGGAGAGTTCGTCGAGTCTTCGCTCGGCATTGGTCTGCCCTTCAAGGACAAGCCCATGCTGAATGGCGACCCGGAGGGAAGGTATCTCCAGTTCGACGGGGACGATCGCCTCCGAACCGTATACGAGAGAAAAGGGCGAGCAACCCGTTGGAGTCTTGTATACAGTTCGGTATGCCCATAGTGCCTCGTACATCCTTTCTTCCCAATCCTTCTTGTTAGAGCTGACAGTCTTGGCCAGGAGGGTGCAGAGTGTCTTGTTAAAAGCTTCGGCTAGCCCATTGACCTGTGGATTGTAAGGAGTCGATGTCCTCCAGTCAATTTTGTATTTTTCTGCTAGCCGGTAAACCTTCTGGTTACGGAAGTGGCTGCCGTTGTCCGACACGATCCGGTCGGGCACGCCAAACCGGAATATGATGTTGCGGTGGACAAACCTGACCACGATTTCTCCGGTGACTTCTCGTAAGGCAACCGCCTCCGCCCAGCGGGAGAAGTAGTCGGTCGCCGCCAGAATGTATTTGCAGCCTGTGGAGGATGCGGGTAAGGGGCCCACTACATCTGTCCCCCATTGGGCAAACGGCCAACTGGGTGCGGTTGGATGCAGTTGCATGGGAGGCCTCCTAGGTATAGTGGCATGCTCCTGGCATCTCTGACACGACTTAGCGTACTCGCAACAGTCGTTGAACATTGCAGGCCAATAGTAGCCAAGTTTCTTGATTTCAATTTTCATCTTCGGCCCCGCCTGGTGCGCGCCAGCTATGCCGGCATGGACCTCCTTCATAACCCTCCAAGCTTCTTCAATGGACAAGCATCGGAGGAGTAGCTTCTGTTTGGCATCTGCCATAATTCGGAACAATATTCCGTTTCGGAGCTCATATGAGTCTTTGGTTCTGACTAGCTTGATCCTTTCTTCTCTTCGGTCAGGTAATTGCTGGTGTTTGAACCACTGCATCAAGGGGCCTCTCCAGTCGGGCAGGCTGACGGCTTCTGCTGCAGTGACTTCTAGTTCTTCTTGCTCTGGCTCCTCTTCTATCATGCTGGGCATCTGGCGCTGATTTATTACCTGGATATGGAGAGATCCATCCGGGGGCACTGCCAGTGAGCTCGCCAATTTCGCCAATGCGTCGGCTTGTGCGTTCTCCCCTCTGGCGACATGGCCTATCTCGAGGAGGTAGAACCGCTCCATGAGCCGCTTCGCCTTAGTGTGATAAGGGAGCAGCTCAGGTTTTCGGACGTCAAACTGTCCCTGGACTTGCTTGACGACCAGCAGCGAATCGCCGAACACTTGGAGCATTTTGATCTCCATTTGAAGGGCGACCTGGAGGCCGATGATCAGAGCTTCATACTCTGCTTCATTATTGGTGCAGGGTTTGCTAATGCAGCAGGAGGTGTGCATCACTTCTCCGTCTGGCGATTTGAGGACGATGCCAGCTCCGGCACGCACCTTGGCATGCCCAGATGGGGTCGCTTCTGTTCTCGAGGCCCCGTCGAAGTATAACTGCCAGATGGCTTGTTGTACTTGATCCACCTCTAGTGTTTCGTCTTCGGGTAGCTCTGTGGCCAACGGGGAGTCTTCGGGCACAGGGTGTGCTGCGAAGAAGTCCGCGACGGCTTGCCCCTTAACGGCCTTCTGTGGCACGTAAGTGATGTCAAATTCCATGAGCAGCACGGCCCACTTGCCAAGGCGCCCCTTCGGGACTGGCTGGAGGAGAATGTGCTTGATGGGGTCAGCTCTGGATATCAGACTTACTTCATGGGACAGCATGTAGTGCCTCATCTTTTTGACTGCGAAGACCAAGGCAAGGCAGATCTTCTCAATCGGGGTGTACTTAGCCTCTGCACCCACCAACCTTCGACTGAGATAGTAAAGAGCCTGCTCTTTTCCCTCATCATTGTTCTGGGCGAGCATTGCCCCCAGTGAATATTCGGTGGCCGCTATGTACAGAATCAGCGGTCTGCCTCTGACAGGTGCCCCTAGGACAGGCGGGGTCTTCAGGTATTCCTTTAGCTGGTCGAACGCGTGCTGGCATTCGTGGCCCCAGCTGAAGGGAGCATTCTTCATCATCAGTCTGTGGAAGGGTTGGCAGCGCCCTGACAGGTTGGAGATGAACCTGCGGATGTAAGCTAAACGCCCCTGCAGGGACCTCAGCTCCCCCAGACTCTTCGGAGGAGGCAGCTCCTGGATGGCTTTTATCTTCAGGGGGTCGATCTCGATCCCTCTGTGCCGGACAATAAAGCCGAGGAATTTCCCACTGGACACGCCAAAGGCGCACTTCATGGGATTCATTTTCAGCCCGTACTGCCGGAGCCTTTGGAAGACGACCCTGAGGTCGCTCAGGTGCTCGTCTCTTTTCTTCGTCTTGACGACCAGATCATCAATGTAGCACTCGACCTTGCCGTATAGCAGCTCGTCGAAGATCTTGGTCATCGCCCGCTGATATGTGGCACCGGCATTCTTGAGGCCGAAGGGCATCCTCTTGTAGTGAAATATCCCTTTGGGTGACCGGAAAGCTGTATGGACCCGGTCGTGGTCGGCTATCCAGATTTGGTTATAGCCGGACGACCCATCCATGAAGGACAGGGCCTCGTGGCCAGTGGTTGCATCAATCATCACCTCGGTGATAGGCACCGGGAAGTCATCTTTCGGACAGGCTTTATTCAGGTCGCGGAAGTCCACGCAAATCCTGATCTGTCCATTCTTCTTTTTCACTGGTACAATATTGGCCAGCCACGTGGTGTAATGATTTTCCGCCACGAAGCCGACATTTATGAGCTTGTCGACCTCTTTGCAGATCTGGCTGGTTAGATCCGGCCTCATGCGCCGGGGAGGTTGCTTCACTGGTTCCACCTTGGGATCAATGGCCAGTATGTGCTGAGTCACTTCGGTGCTGAGCCCAGGCATTTCTTTGTAATTCCAGGCGAAGCAATCCCGGAATTCTTGCAGCAACTTTATGTATTGTTCTCTCTCCTGTAGGGGCATGAGAGCACTCAGGAAAGTTGGCCTGGGGTCGTCTTCCGTACCAAGGTTGACCTCAATCAATTCGTCGACCGTGACCTGGCCGCCATTTTCAATTTCCGGCGGGGCTGGCGACAAATCAACGAAGTCTTGATCTTCATTGTCCTCGGGCTCGAGGACGCCATCTCCCTCTTCTTGTTCATCATGATCGGGCATGGAGGCTACATTGACCTCGCACTCCTCCTGGGCCGCAGCTGCCGGGTATGTGAGATCCGCTGGCTCAGAGGGGCATAGGTGCATCTCAGGCTCTTCTGTGTATTCATCATAGACCGCTCCTGCAGGGGCTGGCGTAGCCGCATCTTCGGGCGCCTGGCATTGGATGGACACAGTGTAGGCTCCTGCCCTGGGGCTGTCCGCCACGTGGGGGCGTGGCGGGGCTACCACGTAGTCCCCCATTCTAAGCTCATCCCTGTCGATGAGGCTTTGAGCGATGTCTTTGAAGACATAGCAGTCTTCGATGGCGTGGCCCAGTATCTGGTGGTAAGGGCAAAATAGTGGGTCCCCGCTTCTTCGGGTGTCTTGCGGCCTCTTGGACCGTGGAAGGGAGACCTTGCCGTAATGGCAAGCCCAGTCGAAGATGCCCCGGGTCTTCTCTCTTGGAAAGGAATAAGGCTTCTGCAACTTCTCCTGGAGCGTCAGCCCTTGCCTGGTTGGCCGCTCGATTAGCGAGCTTGCCATGTCTCTCATTTCCCGCCTTGACAAGACGGGGGTTTCGGGACTGGCGCCTCGGGGCCGAGGCATCCGGCCACCCCATGGGGGGAGAGATCCCTGGATCAGATCGGCGACTAGCGAGGTCAACTCAGCCAGTCGTACTTTTAACATCTCGATCTCCCGTTGCTGCCTGTGGTATAAGGCATACATGACGGGGTCGTATCGAGGGGAATTCGGAGCATGGCCCATGCTGCTGCTCCTTGCTTCGCCGGTCGGCCGGGGTGGAGGCGCCTCGCTGACGTGCCCTCTCGAGGTCGACACTTCGGAGAAGGAGGGGGTCTTCTCCATGCAGCGGCGGCTGGGAGGCTTCCACAGGAATACTTCTTCGTCTTGTGCCTCTTCGGCCGGGGCCCCGGGACATGTGTCTCGGTGGGTTTCCCGCGAATCTGCAACCTCTGCGGGGTCGTCACCGGGCCATGTCGAGACCGATATGACATCAGTCTCGTAGTAATCTTCTAGCGAAAAGCCCAGACCGGGGTGCTTGGTGATCTTCAGCAACCGTCGATCCAGGTTTGGTGGGTTCCACATCCTTTCAAACATTTCCTTCCGGCTGGAGGGCTGGTAGGGAGGAATCTTCTGCTTTCTGACCATTCTGGCTGCTTGGTCAGTCATGTGGGGAAGTCCCGCAATGGGGACGTGCGGGTCATGCAACTCATCAGGGAATCGGCAATCATCGTCTTCCGTGACTGGCTTCTCCCCGGTGACATAGAAGGTAGTGGGTGGCCCTCCGGGGTTAGGTACTTCGAAGGTCCTCAGCTGCTCGGCTGTTTGGCATTCAATTTCCGCTATCGGCTTGACGATCCCTGGTGGGACCCTCACGTCTTTTAACAGGTCTTCGAGGCAGGGTGCCCTTGGTGTGGGGTAGATGGCGAGAGGGGCTGCCCTGAATACCCCTTCTTCTTGTGCAATAAATGGTACATGTGGGGGAGCCACATAGCCTGGGGGCGGCGGAGGAAACCAGCCTCCTGATTCCATTTTCGTCTTGCCCTTGTCTTGGATGATTTGAGGAGCTTGCTTCGCCTTCTCCAAGTACAGATTAGCATCTGACAAGTGACACTCGAACACCTCGAACGGGTGGAGGTCAGCGAAGATTCTGACTTCCTTTCCCTCGCAGGGGTACTTGATGCATTGATGCAGAGTGGAGGGTACCACCCTATTCTGGTGTAGCCAAGGCCGGCCGAGCAACGCCTTGTAGGAAGTATTGGAGTTGATGACGTGGAACTGGACTTTGGAGGTGAAGTCGTCAAAGGTCAAGTCGAACTCTGCGACCCCCATGGGAACCTCGCATTTCTGGTTAAAGCCAGCAATCTTGACATTTTTAACTTCGACCAGGTGTACGTCAAAGTAGTGCTTCTGGTACACCCGGTACGGGAGTATATTCACTGCTGCCCCTGGGTCGATCAGGACCCTGTTGATGGGCTGGCCATTGTGGACACCAATAAAAAAAAGAAAGAAAAGAAAGAAGAAAAAGAGAAGAAGAAAAAATGAAAGAAGAAAAAAAAAAGAAAGAAAATGAAAAAGGAGAAAAAAGATAATAAGAAAAAAAATAAAAGAAAAAAGGGGAAAAATAAATAAAAGTAAAAGTAGAGAAAAGAAGAAAAAAGAGAATAAAAAGAAAGGAAAATGAATATAATATATATATATATATATATATAAAATAATAATAAATAATAAATAAATAAATAATAATAATAAAATATAAAAATAAAATAAAATGAGTGGCCCACTCTCCTTCTCTCTCTTGTCTCACCCGGCACACCCATGTGCCGGATAACCCACACACCTCCACGCCTCACCCTCTGCGGCACAGTCCCGCTGCGGTACGCTCCACCCACGCTCCCTCCGCGGCACACTCCATACCCGTGCCGGACGAGCCTGCCATTCCCCACCCGCAGAAAGCTCGGCCTCCCTGTTGCTCACCCGTGGATTCTCACGCGTCTCTGCTCATCTGGTCGGCTACTGATTTTTGCTGGTTGCTGGCGACTGAGGTGTCTCGGCCCCGTGGAGGCGATGGAGTCGGCGCTGCTCGCCGGGTCGGAGATCCATGGGTTCCTCACGACGGCTGATTTGAACATTGAGAGATTGATGCAGGATGCATCAGAGAGGTTGCTTCGACCAAATGACATATATGCAACATTGTCAAATTACACTCACTTCAAAATCCAACCACAACCAGTTTTTAAATCCGGAAAGCGGCAATCTTCTTCTGTTTGACCGCACTGTGCCGAGAAATTTCCGAAAAGATGGCCATAATTAGAAGAAAAAAAAGGATGGGAAGACTGTTCAAGAAGCACATAAAAAAAAATTAAAGATTGGTAGTGAGGAAAGGATCCATGTGTACTATGCACGTAGTGAGGATGACTCATACTTCTACCGCAAGTGTTATTGGCTACTTGATAGAAACCTGGACCGGACAGTCCTTGTACATTATCACCGGACGTTAGAGGATTTACCAAATCAACAACTCCCTGTGGTGACAGAGTGTCAGGGTAATTTGCCGATGACCGATAAGTTGCAACCATTGACACCTTTGAATTCGACTTCTAGTTCCAACCATGTGGAAACATCTGGGTATGTGGTTTTGTTAAAAGAAATTAACTCAAAGGAAGATTATGCAATTTATGCTGGTTCTGGTATTTCCCCGGCCAATTAGTCGACTGAAGTTGAGAGTCATGACTTAACTCTTGATATGAGCAATAAATTTGACTGTGGATCCCTTCTTGAGCCTGAAATAATAGCTATTCCAGAAGCTTTAACAATTTCTTCTGTACGTGGGGAAGGAAATATGTTACCTTCATACCAAAACGTGGAACATGGACAAAGGAGTTTGAGAAACAATGGTAACCATCTTGAACACTCAGGTAATGACCATCCAGTTACTCTGAATACTTCCCCTGACTTTGGTTCTGTTAACCAACCACATGAAGATTACCTTCAACCGGCAATAGTTGATCAGAAAACTATGGATGCAAATGTTCAAGGAACTGACTTTCAGCCAAATTCCAGAATACCTGATACTTGTGCCAGTGGATTTTGGGCAATGGGACTACATTTTCCGAACGATTTTGGGCAATGGGACTACATTGTTGGCAACACTCCTGGGTCATTACATGAGCTACGGATGGGATGTCAGACACCAAATGTGCAAGAATTAAAAGCAGCTGCAAAGCAGATCAGCTATAGGGCACAGATCAGTCCTTCAAGATCACAGATATTTCACCAGCATGGTCTTATTCAAATAAAAAAGGCTAAGGTGACAATGGTTGGACATGTTCATGAATCCCACAAACATCATGCAGGTCCCAGTGTCATTTTCATCTTTGGTGATACATGTGTTCCTGCAGAAGTGACTCAGCATGAGATATACCGAAGCATGACGGCTTATATCCGGCGGCAGAGGCTTATATCCAAACCATGGCCATCCGGTGGCACCCTTCCTTAGCTGGTGGGGAGCACTGTAGCACCTGGCGATGGGGTACTGTAGCACCCAGTGGCAACTCCTTCATCCGGTGGCATACTCTTCCATCCGGTGGGCATTCTCTCCTCTTCATCCCGCAGGAGCGCTCCCCATCCGGCAACGTCTGCCATCCGGCAGCATAAAGGCAATTCGGCAGCATCCATTTTTCATCCGGCAAGCCCCTCCGCGGCACACCCGCCAGCCATCCCACGGCACACCCGTGGGCGTCGCGCCCGGCACACCGCGAGCAACCCCTCCGCGGCACACTCCCACCCGTGGGTGTCTTCACCGGCACACCTGCTGAACCCTCCGCCGACACACCCGAGAGCGTCCGTGTCCGGCACACCTCCAACGCCTCACCGACACGCCACCGCGCCGACTCCACGGCACACACCCACTGTGCCGGGTAACACCCCAAAAGCTGTGCCGGATGGCACACCTCCGCCGCCGCCGAACGCCCACCTCCCATAAGGGGAAACTGCCGCAGGGACGTCTTGGAGGCTGTTTCTTCAAACCTAACAGATGAACATGATGAAACAGATCAGTTGCACGATCTGGGTGATAACATTATGGCAGATGCATTCGAGGATGTGGGCTTGCTTTGTAATCAGATTGCTGCAACTCCTAATGACTGATCACAGGATGGCCATGTTTCTACAACAAAATCTCAGACCTACAGTTATAATTCAGAGCAGGGACATTCTCCATATGCCAATGACCCCTCACATTGATACCCATTTGTCAGAAGATCGTGGACATATAGCAGCACAAGAGAGTGGGCCAAGAACTCAAGATTTTGACATCACTGCCATTGCTTTACAAAAGCAACTTAATCATGCTTCCACTATGGGCCCAAAACTAAAACAACTGCCATTTCAAGCTTGCTCTCTCAATCCCGTGGAGCCATCTGTGCATTTTCTTCTCAACTTGGATGCCATGGATACTTCAAACATAAAAGACCAGATGAGAGAACCGATTAAATCATTTCACATGATTGGTGATGTGTCAACTTCGGTAGAGAATCCTCCCAAAAGAAGATAACAATGTTCAGGAGCACGGAGACAAAAGTTTAGAGGAAGATTACCCAGCCTCTTTCATGGGGCGGCTGGCCTCATTTCAAAACCCACGGAGGTTCCTACAAATGGGAACATCATGGTGAGGACATCCTCGGCAAACTAGTCTTGGCCGACACGCCTCCAAGTGGACTTCGGCCGGCACACCTGTAGGAGCCTCCGGCCGGCACGCCTCTGGGCGGTCTCCACCGGCACACTCCAAAAGGCCCTTGGCCGGCACACTCTCCGGGTGCTCCACCCGGCACACCTGCTGCCCGTTCCACCCGGCACGCCCTTAGTGTCCTTCCACCGGCACACTGCCGAACGCCCTCACCTGGTGCAGCACAAAAGCCCTCTTGTGCCCTTCAACGGCACACTTTTTCAGCCTTCCAACGGCACACTTTTTTAGCCTTCCACGGCACACTATCTTGTGCCCTTCAACGGCACACTTTTTCAGCCTTCCAACGGCACACTTTTTCAGCCTTCCAACGGCACGCTTCTTCAGCCCCCCCAGCGGCACACTCGTTTGTGCCCTTTGGCGGCACACTGTGAAGTGCCTTCAGCGGCACACTATTTATGCCCTTCAGCGGCACACCTTTAAGTGCCATCCACGGCCGTCTCCTGTCGGCCTTCAACGGCACGCCTTTTGCCCTCTTCAACGGTACGCTTGGGCAACCTCCAGCGGCACGTCCTTTTGGCCCTCCTACGGCACACCTTTTGAGCCCACCAGCGGTACATCGTTAAGGCATGTCAACGGGCCGAACGACGTGGTGCCCATGCCCTATGGATCTTCGGCGCGCAGTGGCTGTCCGAGGTGTCGGCCAGGGGTTGGGCCACGTAGGCTACCATCTAGCCACTCAGGACGGGAAAGGTCAAATGCCATCATGATGAAGCTGCTTCCCGCCTCCGACCGCCGTGCTCGAAGGCTCCCGCGGCTGGGAGTATAAATCCCCTCCCATTCCGGCAGACAAGGGGGACGAACAGAGAGGTAGAGGGCATACCCATAGAGACGAACAGAGCCTGCCACCGGGAGAAGAGAGAAGAGGAAGAAGCTGTGGCCTCGGCATTGAAGGCTTCCTGGAGGCCAGAGAAAAGAGAGAGAGTAAGAGAAAGAGAGAGAGAGAGAGGGCCTGTGTAGCAGGGGGAGTAGGGAAGAGCAGGGAGCCATCGCCTCTGCCCGACCCTAGCTCCCCTCCTATTTCCTCTCCATGTTCTTCCTTTTCTTCTTCTCCCCTCTTCTGTGGCTTCGGCCTTGATGTATATCGCAATGTGTATGGCCGGTCACGGTCATTTTTCTTTATGAATGAAAGTCTCCCCTCTTCTTTTGGGCCTCTTGTGGCCTCCCTCAATCTATCAAACTGCGTGTGGTGTGTTGTGCATTTCCCCTGCTATCTTCTCGGTGTTCGTGGATTCTATGTGTCGATGTTCTTCCCCTCTGAGGGTGCGGATTCCACATTTGGTCTTTAGCCCAAATGGGAAGCTTGTTCCTTCCTCTCCCAGAGCCCTACGAGCCTAACATCTTCCCTTTGACCTCTTCGTCGCCCTCCTCCCTTGGCAACTGAATCCCTCCTTGGCCAGTCTTGGAGATATCTTCCATTCGTTGGTTCTTCCGGGCTTTCCGAAGTTTTATTAAAGGTGTTGCTGCCCCCGGGTGCCCACCTCCAAATGTCGGGTTCCGCCACTCCATGTGGGCGCGTTCCCTTTATTCCCCTTCCATCCCGGGTCCGGGGGAGATGCTGCCGAAATTTCGTCAGGATTGCAACTAATAAAAGAAATAAGAACACAATATAATTTTAACCTCTAAAAACAATGGTAAATAATAAATACCTTGCATGAATCTCTGGAGGCCCGGCACGGCCTAACCTTCCTCTTGTTCGGCACCTTTTAGCCCTTCCCCGGCGCATTTTTTCAAACCTTCCCCGGCACACTCTTTTAGCCCTTCCCCGGCGCACTTTTTCAAACCTTCCCCGGCACACTCTTTTAGCCCTTCCCCGGCACACTTTTTCAAACCTTCCCCGGCACACTCTTTTAAACCTTCCCCGGCACACCCTTTTAGCCCTTCCCCGGCACACTCTTAGCTTGCCTTCACCACCATCTCTCAGCGCTCGGGTGCAAAGGAGACAATGTCGCATTTTCACCAGGATTAATATAATAATAAAATAATAATAATAAATAATAATAATAATAGTAATAAAATAATAATAATGAAATAATAATAAAAAAATAAAATATAAAAAATATAAAAAGGATAAAAGGAAATAATGCAAGCTTCCCTTGTGCAATTAACAAATAAAAAGAAAGCACCCCTCCTCCTCCATGCATGCATTAATCTGATCGCATCAAAACTTGCATAAATAGGGCCTTGTACATCGTGTGAAGACCCTCCCACGTATGCTCCAAATGCAACATATAATAATGATAATAATAAGTAATAACAACAACAACAACAACAACAACAACAACAACAACAATAATAATAATAATAATAAAACTCATAAAAAGATAAAAACTATAAAATACATAAATAACAAAAAATTAAAAGAACGACAATAAAATAAATAAAGAAAAGAGAATATAACGCACCGGTAATAAAAGGAGAATCAATGAGTAATACAAGAAAAATAAATAGCTAAATAAATGAATAATGATTACCATAATGAGTAGAATGATGCGACTCTCATCATCCCCGAACCCTACGTATAGGAATATCAATAAGGCCTTCATGGGTCACGCTTAGACCTCGGGTCCGTCCTGATTATGGTCATTATCTGACCCATATCATCGGCCTATAGCCCGCTCCCTTTGAACACGTCTTTGGTTCTGGGATCTGATCCCGGGACACTCCCCCGTTGCCTCTTGGCATCGGAAAGATTAATGACGCTCACGCAAGTCTTGTTTCGACCGCGGGGGGCCCACCGCAGTATGGTCACGGCTTGATCTTGCACCGAGCCGATAAACTTGTTGGTTTCTGACCGCTTTAATTGGGATTTAATTGAATATTTCTCGTTCCTCTGAACAATAAATTTGCCGTACCCCGGCATACATATGTTTCGGTTTTCCCATGACGATTGCACTTTTCTCGAGCCGGACATTCGTCCGAACATTAAATGGTCAAACACATGACCGACATGAGCTCAAATACTTTCTTCATGCCCTCGTGTGAGGACGTCAGTGTTTCTTAATATATTTTTATGTAATTAATTTTCTGGCCATGAGGCCCTTTTTCTCGGCGATTGATCAAGGGTGTTCCCCTCTCTGAGGGGATGTAAATAACGTCGTGACCTTTATGGCACGGCGGGTTTTGGTCCCGACACGAACCACATAATCGTCTGACGAAGTCAGATCGAGCGCACCATGGGCTCTTCGGAGCCCGAATAAATTGTCACCTCGGTGACTGGCACGCCCACGCACTTAATAAACTAATAAACCAACGAACGAACAAAATAATTGTTGAATAAAAAAAAGTGCGTCCACAAGTCTGGCACGCCCGGTGGGACCAAAACCACCCTTCATCTCTTCGCCGGGATTAAGGGCCTTATGGCCCCTTCTTAAAATACTAATTATTTGATCTTCAATTGCAGGGTTGCATTCCTGAGATCACGATGGTCGTCTCTTGCGGACCGCTTGCTGTTGCCAACCATGTCACCCGTGGCTACTTGGCCGTGCCGATGCAGTTCGGCAGCTTTCCGCCCATCGTCGGCTTCCCTAACTTCTTGGGGGTCGCATTCGTGGAACTCTTGGAGACCCGGGAGGTGGACTGCGTCGTCACTGCAACGACGACATCAGACAAGACTAAGGTGATGGACCGCTATGTCCACCAAGCTGCTCCTTGTGCCTCCGTCAACCGGAAGTACTCACCGGCTGCCAGGCGGGTAGTCAAGAAGAATGCCGGCATGCTGCAAGGCCGGTTATCTGCTTCGGGCAAGTCCGTTCTTATCGGCGGAGTCCAACTGTTCTTGAATGGTCGCCATGCCAGGATTACACCTGATAGGGTGATCGCCGCAGTGCCAGTGTACAACTCTTTTGAAGCATTGGCCCACATCAAGACGAACCGTGCCGAGTCCAAGACAAGGGGTCAGTTGCTCCCAAAGCCAACCAAGCTCAAGCAAATCTGGGTGCCCAAGAGAGCCCATGCTGTCCCCGCTATCGGGGAGAACTTCTGAGGGTCCGCCAAGCAGGACCAAAGGAAGATGCACCGACTGAGGTGGCAGCCCCAATTCATCCCTCACCAGCATTGGCTACCCAGGCCCATCCGGGGAAGATGTCCCACCACACCAAGTTGGAGGCAAAGACTCCTATCTTTGAAAAACCAGCTACTTTCCGAAGATCATCCACTAGAAAAGCAAAGAAGAATGGAAGTCTCCAGGCTTGCACCTGTAACACAGCTGGAATGGCCGGCCACTATAGGGCTCTGCCCCCGGATTATGATGAAGCAGCTAGGCTCGCTAAAGGGCTAGAACCCGCTATCGCAAGACAAGGGGCTGTGATTATAGCGCAAGCCCATACTGAAACACCCTATGCGGATCTAATCACGGTGACCGTGAATGTGGTCACCACTGGAAATGATGGCGAGGAACCAGTGCCTGCTTCAAATGCTCCGGCGGGAGAGCAAGGTCATGCTCCCAGCTCCTCCATGCCTGATCAGGCCACCATGATGCTCATGATGCAAAGATACCAGCAAGAAATTGAGATGCTGAGGAAATAACTCAGCAACATGAATGTACACGCTCTGGCTTCAAGGCAGGTCGAGCTCCCTCTTGAAGCCTCACAGAGAGGTGCTAATGAACATGCAGCTGCCCTTCCAGCCATGGCATCTCAGCCGTCACTTGATCATGCTGGGGGCACGGCCCCGACTCTACAGCCTACTCTCCCGTTGCAGGGGACGGCTGCTACACCTCAACCAATGGTGCTGACGCCGCCAATGACCCAACAAGCTCTATGTTGCCCGAGCTCGGCTGACCCGGTAGGGATAAATGAAACAATGATAGAGCAAATGATAGAAAAGAAGCTGGTAGATCGAGGTGGTGGTGATTATGCCTCATTCGATGCCTACAAGGTGCCGTACCCGATCCACCATGCCGCTAAAAAGCTACCTCCCGGCGTCACTAAGCCGCCAAAATTTGATAAATTCAATGGACAAGGATCGCCAAAGGAGCACATAGCCTATTACGTCAACATGATGGGTGATTTGGCGACCGATGAGTCCTACTTATTGAAGTATTTTGGGTCCTCACTGACGGGACTTGCTTTCGAATGGTATTCCAACCTGCTAGCTGGAGCAATCAATGATTGGCCGGATATGCAGCGCCAATTCCGGGAGCGGTTCCATATAGCCGAAAGAGAAATAACCATGGCTGAGCTCTGTACCTCCAAGCAGAGACATGATGAGACCGCCTTGGACTACATCAAAAGATGGCGAAATCTTAGCATGAAATGTAAACGTCCGCTACACCAAGAGGATGCAGTTCAAATATGCAAACAGAACTTAAGGCCGGATATCCTTGAGAGGATGATCGGGAGTGATATTAAGACTTTCGACCGGCTAAACAACGTGGTGGCCGAGATCGAAGCCTTCTTCTCTAGCTATCCTCACATTCCCACTTCTGCAAGCCAGAAGGCCCGCTTTGCCGATAAGCGACCAGAGCCAAAGGAAACTTGCACGGTCGACTTCAAGGAATTTGAACTCCAGAAGAACAGAGGCAAGGGGCTTGTTAGCCCTTCCCTTGCTGAACCTAATGAACCACAAGAGGGCCCGTCCTTGCGGACTAAAATGAAGAAGCTATATTCCTTTCCTAAGGAGAGGACCCGGGCCTTGTTTGAATGGGCCACCCAATACAACAAAGTCACCCTCCCAGAGCCGAAGAGGCCGACGGATGCTAACAGAAGAGATGATCCCCGCTTTTGCCCGTATCATCAGATGATCGGTCACCCTATTGAAGATTGCTATCCATTCAAAGATGCTATTGAACGGCTGATCCGAAGGGGAGAGCTCCAGATGGGGGACCACAAGGTTGACCCTCCACTTCCTCATGAGTTGCCCGATCTTAAAAGGGTGGTCAATATGGTGTCTTTGCACCCGCTACCACCAGAAGGGCCAAGGCCTTCCGCAAAGAAGAATGAAAGGAGGAAGCTGAAGGTCAAAGGGAAGGGAGTTACCCTCTCTTGCGATACATTATCTAGCCTTCCCGGCACGAGCCAAGCCGCTAAGGAAAGAAATGAAGAACCATGTTGTCCACCGCCCGTTAGAGAGGCGCGCCACCATACTCCCTCTCCACGTGAGAACATGGGGGCAAGAATGCCAACTTTTGAAGCATGGGATTCCCCCGACAATGATGACGAGACGCTACTGGCCCCGCCCAGAGTCCAGACGGAAGGCAGCACTTCCAGCTCCCCTCAACCTGACCCTGCCATGGTAGCAGAACTATATCAAAAGCTTCAGGAGACTGAAGTGCTAAGAAGAAAATTAAATGAAATGGGTTTATACCTAGCTATACCCGGACAGGCCGGGTCACCTCCCGAAGTTTCACAAAACGGCGCTAAGCCCCGAATGACACGTGATTATACTGGGGGTACCCCCTCGCAGCATCTTCATCACGCGCCTCCCGCGCATCTCCCGGCTCCCCGAACATGTCAGGGGGCAGCTAGCACATCTCGCGGCATGTCATCCATGGCCCCGCTTCCACAACCGACTGGCTCGAGCCATGGCTTTTCGACTCCGCCAATAATGAGTAAGCCGAGAATGGAGCGTGCTGCTAAACTAAAGCTAGCCGAACAAGAGATCACCCAAGTAACGCTGCATACGACCAAGCAGAGGAATGATGAATATGCCTCGGATTACATTCGACGGTGGAGGGACCTCAATGCGAGGTGCAAACATTCGCCCAATTACCAGGATGCTCTCCAAATATGCCAGCACAACATGAAGACGCATCGCCTGCTGAGGGCAATTGGCGTCGAAATTAAATCCTTCGAACAACTGGATGATCTTGCGACGGATGTTGAAGACCTCTTGGCAAAACATTGCCCGTCTACTACTGTCCAGAATTGTGAACATAGGCCGACTGATGAGTCATCGGCACAAATGGAGATAAATCCTGCTGACCTTGAGACCTTTGGGCAACGTCAGAAGAAATTGAAAGAGGCGGCTGGACCTCCCTCTCCTAAGCCCTTTGAGCGACACTTTTCACTGAGGGGCAAAATGATGAAACCCTATTCCTTTCCAAAGGACAAGACTCGGGCTCTTTTTGAGTGGGCCCAAGAATATGGCAAAGTAATGCTCCCAGTGCCCAAGCGACCGAATGAGGCAGAAAGAAAAGATGACCCTCAGTTTTGCCTGTACCATCGAGGGTTGGGACATTCTGTTGAGGACTGCTACATATTCAAAGACATCATCGAAGGCCTGATTAATTCGGGTGAGTTACAAATGGGCAAGTATAAGGTGGAACCACCATGCCCTCACCAGATGCCTGTCTTTAAGGCGGCGGCTAACAAGGCCCCTCTGCGTCGGTCGGAGCAACACAAGCACTAAATGGTGCCTCGGGCCCCATGCACTCCCGCTACCATCTGTTCACATGACTTTTCATGAAGAGAACAAGCTACCATGTGCAGGGATTTGCTTTGAGCATCTTCTTCACTTATTCACTCCCGTCATAGGGGCACCTTGAGCTGTAATGTCATTTGGGCGTCTACAGGCCCCGCTGAACCTGTAAGGGCACTTGGGTAGCTTAACAACCTGCTGAAGAAATGGAAATGCCATGATTTACTTAAGGCCTGCCGGGCCTATAAATGTTCGGGGTGGCAACCCGCTACGAGTGATGTCCGTCTGATAGCCGGCTAGAATCCCTCATTCGCAGGGATCATTTGCCATGCTTTATGCCAAAAAAAAAAGAAAAAAATGAAGAGAAGAAAAGAGAGCAAAAAAAAAAGAAAAGAAAGGAAGAGCAAGAGAAGAACAAGAAGAAGAGAAGAAAAGAGCACAGAAGAAGAGAGAAAATATGAACAGAAGTACAAAGAAGGGAGGTGTCACCGGTGTTCATCAATCCCCCCTCTCAATGATCCTTCAGCTTTACAGCCTACTCTCAAGGCCCGTTGGCATACACAGCCTGCTCTCCTGATATCTCTTGGCTTTGATAGCCCACTTTCCTTATTTTTGGCTCTTTGCAGCCCGCTTCTTAACTTCTGCTCTAGTAGTCTGCTTCCCAAATTTTGGCTTTCGCAGTCCGCTTCCCTGATTTCGATCTTCATGACCCGCTTCCCTATCTTTGGCTCTTATAGCCCGCTTCTCGAACTTTGGCCTTTGTCGCTTGCTTCCCAATTTTGGCTTTCGCAGTCCGCTTCCCAATTTTGGCTCGTGTAGCCTGCTTCCCAGTTTCGGCTCTTTGCAGCCCGCTTCTCAACTTCAACTCTAGTATCTTGCTTCCCAAATTTTGGCTTTCGCAGCCCGCTTTCCTGATTTCGGTCTTCACGACCCGCTTCCCAATCTTTGGCTTTATAGCCTGCTTCTCAGACTTCAGCATTTATAGCCTACTTCCCAATTTTAGCTATTGTAGCCTGCTTCCCAACTTTGGCTCTTTGTAGCCTGCTTCCCAACTTCGACTCTATGCAGCCCGCTTCTCAGCTTCGGCTTTTATAGCATGCTTCCCAGTTTTGGCTCTTGTAGCCTGCTTCCCAACTTCGGCTCTTTGTAGCCCGCTTCTCAGCTTCGATTTTTATATCATGCTCCCCAGCTTCGGCTCTTCACAGTCTGCTTCCTAATTTTGGCTCTTGTAGCCTGCTTCCCAACTTCGGTTCTTTGCAGCCCGCTTCTCAACTGCGGCTTGTGGCCCTGCTTCCCCGATATTCTGGCCTCCGTAGCCCGCTTCCCTTTGGCCTTCGTGGCCTGCTTCCTGATTTTGGCTCCCGAAGCCTGCTTCCCCGATTTTGGCTCCCGTAGCCTGCTGCCCCGATCTTTGGCTCTCGTAGCCTGCTTTCCTTAATTTCGGCTCTTGCAGCCCACCCCCTGACTTCGGCTCTTGCGGCCCGCTTCCCATACTTTGGCTTTCGTAGCCTGCTTCCCAAACCTCGACTCTTGGTAGCTTGCTTCTCAAAATTTCTGGCTCTTGCAGCCTGCTTCCCATCTCTCGGTGCTTCATAGCCCGCTTCCTGACCTTGGCTCTTGCAGCCCGCTTTACAATTTCGGCCTTTGTCGCCTGCTTCCCAATTCCGACTTTTGCAGCTACTTCCCCTGACTCTGGCTTTCATAGCCTGCTTCCCAGAATTTCTAGCTCTGGCAGCCTACTTCCCAACTTCGACTCCTTGCAGCCTGTTTCCCAATAACTTTGGCTTTTGTAGCATACTCTCTCAACTTTGGCTTTGTAGCCTGCTCTCTCAATTTTGGCTCTTTGTAGCCCGCTTCCTAATTTCGACTCTTACAGCCCGCTTCCCAATTTTGGCTCTTATAGCCTGCTTCCCAGCCTCAGCCCTTGCAGCCCACTTCCCTAATTTTCTTTCGCCCCTTCTCGGTCCGCTTCCCTAATACCTTTATTACCACTACACTTATATGTAACAACAATATTTTCTTATGCAAAAAAAAACATAAAAAAAGGAAAAAGAAAAAAAAGAACGACAATAAAAAAACACAACAATAACAAAAAATAACAAACAACAAAATAAAAAAGAAGGAAGAAGAGAATGCTTGATTGCCCTGTTTGCATGGTTGCTTAATATAGAATAATACACCTCCTTGGAATTTTCTAGGACCGTGTTTCCTTGCTAAATAATATCGCCCGATTCCGGATGCACGGGCGTCATGGCCTGCGTTCGAAGGGAACCCAGTTATGGCGGGTGCACACGTCAAGGGGAAGAGTCATGGCTGAATCGCTAAGCCCAGCTTACAAAATAAACCTGAGGCAACGCTCCCACACTTAGCACTTGATGTGTTCAATAGCCTTCGGCTATAGGGATTTCCCGAATTTCTTCTTAGCACTCTACGGAGGCTTGAATTCCTGCACTCGCGTGAAAGGTAATCGTGAGGAAAAAGTTGCCTACCCCCACTGTAAAAAAAAAAAAGAGAAAAAAAGAGAGAAAAAAAAAGAAAAAAGAGAGAAACGTGAATCCGAGTAGCCGGGAATCCCCATTGAGACACATGAGGAGACTCACGCGAAATGGTGAAGCGAATTACAATAAGGATGAAACCTATTAGCCGGGAATCCCCATTGAGACATATGAGGAAACTCGCGTCAAACGGTGGAATCCGCAATAGAATCACAATAAGGACGAATCTTAGTAGCCGGGAATCCCCTTTGAGACACATGAGGAGACTCGTGCCGAACTGTGAAATCCGCTACCAAAATAAACAAGTGGGGGCTGTGTGAAGCTATCGAAAGTCGAAAGCCTGGAACTAATGTGTAGGCGCTAGAGTGATCCTCGGGTGTCACCAGGAAAACCTGCATATCCCTATGGTTAGGGCTCTTTGTTCACACATTTGTACCGCCACGCCACAGAGAATTGCCTCGGGTGAAATGCGTGAATTAAGGCTATGCATGCAAGACGTGCGATATCCTCTTGACGGGTGCACCACCCCTCAATTATGCCTCGTGGCCCGCGCCGTGTCTGCGAATTATGGGCGATGTCCCTATCCTATCCCCTATAGAGGGAGTTGCCTTACTTATATTTATGTTATGTCTGCTAATGAATGCTTGCATGCTTGAGTAAAAAATTACAATATAAAAAAATAATAAATAATAAAAATATGTGTATACAATAAACTCAATTTCGGCTATCGTAGCCTACTTTCCCAGTTTTGGTCGTAGAGCCCAATCTTGGCCCTCACGGCCTACTTCCCGCCCTCACGGCTTGCTAATCTCTTAACTTCGGCTTCTATAGTCTGCTCCTCAACTTCGGCTTTTACAGCCCGCATCCCAGTATCCCTTCAGCCCTCGCGGCCCCAATTGCGGCCTTCGTGGCCTGCTCTCCTAACTTCGGCTCCCGTAGCCCGCTGTCCCAATTCCGGCCCTGTGGCCCACTTTCCCAGTTCGAGTTTCATGGCCAGTACCTCCGGTGCATCAAAGAATGAAATACCCTGTCACCCCGGCTCGAGCCTACCTTTCGGGTGAGGAATCAACCCTCTTTCTTTGCATCGACACTAGCTCGTGTTAACGACTCGACCAACTCTCTGTCCCTCTCAGGCGACGAATGGAATACCTCTTTTAGATCAACAAACTCTTCTCTCCGTCCCTTCGGGTGACGAATAACCCGTTTGATCCCGACCTCCTGTCCAGATCATTGAGTGGACGAACTCTTCTCCCAGTCCCACCGCGCTTCTAATACCTCCCGGCTCTAGTAGCCCGATCTCGACTTCGGCTCTCATAGCCTGCTCCCCGATTTGGCTCCCGCAGCCTACTTCCCATATTTTCGGCTCTCGCAACCCGTTTCCCGATATATTTGGCCTTCGCGGCCTGCTTCCCAATTTCGGCTCTCGTGGCCTGCTCCCCGATTTGGCTCCCGCAGCCTGCTTCCCATAATTTCGGCTCTCGCAGCCTATTTCCCGATATCTTTGGCCCTTGCAGCCTGCTTCCCAGAACCCGGCTCTAGTAGGCTGCTCCGCAGAATTCAGCCTTCACGGCCCGCTTCCCATAATTTCGGCTCTTGCAGCCCGCTTCCCAATGCCCTTGGCTTTTATGGCCTACCTCCCCAATTCGGCTTCCATAGCCTGCTTCCCAACTTGGGCTCTTGTAGCCTACTTACCTCGGCCCCCACGGCCCGCTTTCCCAATTTTGGCTCTGGCAGCCTGCCCCCCAAATTTTGGCTTTCACAGCCCGCTTTCCTGATTTGTGGACACTAAACAAATCCTCACCTCATGTTTACGTGCAGGGGAATATAGAAGAAGAGAAGGAGAGAAAATAGAGAAGAAAAGAAAGAAAAGAGACAAAGAGACCAACAAGCCATGTCAACTCCCGGCGCCCTATCGGCACTGGCGAAGAGACCAAGAGATCAGCAAACTGTGCCCGACACCCCGTCGGCACTGATGAAGAGACAACGAGATCAACAAACCAGGTCAGCTTCCGACACCCTGTCGGCGCTGACGAAGAGACAAAGAGACCAACATACTGCTTCAGTTCCCGACACCCCGTCGGCACTGATGAAGAGACAAAGAGACCAACATACTGCTTCAGTTCTCGACACCCCGTCGACACTGATGAAGAGACAAAGGGACCAACACACTGCTTTAGTTCTCGGCACCCCGTCGGCACTGATGAAGAGACCAACATACTGCTTCAGTTCCTGGCACCCTGCCGGCGCTGATGAAGAGACAAAGAGACCAACATGTCATGACAATTCCCGACACCCCGTCGGCACTGTCAAAGAGTAGAAGAGACAAATATACCACATCAACTCCCGACACCCCGTCGGCTCTGATGAAGAGACAAAGATACCAACATATCATGTCAGCGCCCGACACCCTGTCGGCACTGACGAAGAGAAGAAGAGACAAACAAGTCATGTCGGCTCCCGACACCCCGGCGGCACCGACGAAGAGAAAAAGAGACCAGTACACCCGCGGGCACCGCCCGACTCATCCTTCGCCTGCGCCACCCGCGGGTGGGGGGCATTTGTGGACACCAATAAAAAAAGAAAGAAAAGAAAGAAGAAAAGAGAAGAAGAAAAAACGAAAGAAGAAAAAAAAAGAAAGAAAATGAAAAAGGAGAAAAAAGATAATAAGAAAAAAATAAAAGAAAAAAAGGGGAAAAAATAAATAAAAGTAAAAGTAGAGAAAATAAGAAAAAAGAGAATAAAAAGAAAGGAAAATGAATATAATATATATATATATAAAATAATAATAAATAAATAATAAATAAATAATAATAATAAATATAAAAATAAAATAAAATGAGTGGCCCACTCTCCTTCTCTCTCTTGTCTCACCCGGCACACCCATGTGCCGGATAACCCACACACCTCCACGCCTCACCCTCTGCGGCACAGTCCCGCTGCGGTACGCTCCACCCACGCTCCCTCCGCGGCACACTCCATACCCGTGCCGGACGAGCCTGCCATTCCCCACCCGCAGAAAGCTCGGCCTCCCTGTTGCTCACCCGTGGATTCTCACGCGTCTCTGCTCATCTGGTCGGCTACTGATTTTTGCTGGTTGCTGGCGACTGAGGTGTCTCGGCCCCGTGGAGGCGATGGAGCCGGCGTTGCTCGCCGGGTCGGAGATCCATGGGTTCCTCACGACGGCTGATTTGAACATTGAGAGATTGATGCAGGATGCATCAGAGAGGTGGCTTCGACCAAATGACATATATGCAACATTGTCAAATTACACTCACTTCAAAATCCAACCACAACCAGTTTTTAAATCCGGAAAGCGGCAATCTTCTTCTGTTTGACCGCACTGTGCCGAGAAATTTCCGGAAAGATGGCCATAATTAGAAGAAAAAAAAGGATGGGAAGACTGTTCAAGAAGCACATAAAAAAAAATTAAAGATTGGTAGTGAGGAAAGGATCCATGTGTACTATGCACGTAGTGAGGATGACTCATACTTCTACCGCAAGTGTTATTGGCTACTTGATAGAAACCTGGACCGGACAGTCCTTGTACATTATCACCGGACGTTAGAGGATTTACCAAATCAACAACTCCCTGTGGTGACAGAGTGTCAGGGTAATTTGCCGATGACCGATAAGTTGCAACCATTGACACCTTTGAATTCGACTTCTAGTTCCAACCATGTGGAAACATCTGGGTATGTGGTTTTGTTAAAAGAAATTAACTCAAAGGAAGATTATGCAATTTATGCTGGTTCTGGTATTTCCCCGGCCAATTAGTCGACTGAAGTTGAGAGTCATGACTTAACTCTTGATATGAGCAATAAATTTGACTGTGGATCCCTTCTTGAGCTTGAAATAATAGCTATTCCAGAAGCTTTAACAATTTCTTCTGTACGTGGGAAGGAAATATGTTACCTTCATACCAAAACGTGGAACATGGACAAAGGAGTTTGAGAAACAATGGTAACCATCTTGAACACTCAGGTAATGACCATCCAGTTACTCTGAATACTTCCCCTGACTTTGGTTCTGTTAACCAACCACATGAAGATTACCTTCAACCGGCAATAGTTGATCAGAAAACTATGGATGCAAATGTTCAAGGAACTGACTTTCAGCCAAATTCCAGAATACCTGATACTTGTGCCAGTGGATTTTGGGCAATGGGACTACATTTTCCGAACGATTTTGGGCAATGGGACTACATTGTTGGCAACACTCCTGGGTCATTACATGAGC